>JAYESD010000005.1:89565944-90765944 GCA_036927565.1 Tuctoria greenei | reverse complement strand
TGTGGGTAAAAATTTGATTAAGTTTGTGCATACCGGACTAATCCGGTATTATACCGGACTAATCCGGTATTATACCGGACCAGTCCGTTGTTGTCCAATAAAGGCATTCGGACTAGTGCGTTATTTTCGAGACTAATCCGACACCTGGCTCAATTTTTACTTGCATCTTTATTTCTAATTCTTTTACGTTTGTTCCTTTTTAATGATTTTGCATGAATTCATCATATTATTAAAATATTATATATATATATCTTTTGTTTCATTTATTTCTTTTATCTCATATTCATTATGGCAAATAAATTACTTTTAGCGTATTTATTTTGGTAACAAAATTTTCATGCTTGAGGATGAATGCAAAATGCAAGATAAGGTGCATATATTTTATATTTTTCTTTATAAAAACAATTTCTTCCTATTATTAACTCTAAATTCCCATTTAAGTTTTTAATTTGCCAAAACTGGAAAAATCAGGGTGTCATAATTCTACTCCCCTTAAATGAATCTCGCCCTCGAGATTCGGATGAGTTGAAGAAGAGATTTGAAAATAATATTCTAAATTCCCTTTTTATATTTGAATTAGCCAAGTTTGAAAATGTTGGGATGCTACAATCTACCCCCTTAAACGGAACCTCGTCCTTGAGGTTCAGACGGATTGGAGAAGAGATGAGAAAACTCTTGATAAGATCTTCACGCTCCCATGTAGCTTCGTCCGTGATAGTGATTCTTTTGATGGTGACCATCTTCCGCGGGAGTAGAGAAGAGAATGAAGAAAGATAGAAGGAATCCCAAGCTATATGCATGCATCAAGGTATATGATCTTAAATAATGCATTATTGGATGAGGACTATAAGTCTTCCACAATGCACATCCAAACACACAAACATACAAGCAAGCAATCAAATAGCCATCGCACCACCAAATCTAGCGCACTAACAAACTAAGCGTTTAGTACAGTTTAACCAAGATTAGACTTAAATTGTAATTAAGAGTATAAAATTATAGAGCTACGGAATGGTGAAGGCATCTTTTTTTATATACGAGCTAGAGACAGGGTCAAGGTAGCAATCTAGGTGGGGGTAAAGAATGATTTTGGCTTGCCAGATCTTCACGAGCGGCTCCCCAAGCAGGTGGCGTGCTTCACATGAACTTGATTGTCAGCGAAGATGCAACCTTTAGTTCTCCATTCTTCATGTCCAGAAGGTCTTTATCTTGAAGTGTATGCTTCACAATTTTTCCTTCGATTTTACTCCTCCTATATCTTTGTTGGGAGAGCTAGTAGGGGTGCAGTCATCCTTATGGGTTGGTAGTTTGTGCTCTACGTGTATCGACGCAAGATGTCTACATTGCATGAAAATTGTAGCAGTAAGAAGGGACAAGAAAAGAGAATGGGGCAGCGAGGAAGATGCGTAAAAATCAATTTCAGAGCAGTAGCAACCATATGTGGAAATAAGAAAAATATTTAGCAGAGAGTGTTTTAAAATGCAGCAGCAAAGAGAAGGGAAAAACAGAGGGTGTGCGGCAGCAAAATACAAGAAACATTAGTTGCTAAAGCGTACAAAAACACAACAGCAAGCACGTGAAAATGCGGCTGAATTAGCAAGGAATGCAGCAGCAAGTAAGGTTTTAAAGTGGCTGAATTTGCGGAAATAAATGCAGCAACTATAAGAAACAAGAAAAGAGAATGCGGCTGCGACAAAGAAGCTGAAAAATCAATTTCGGCAAAGCATCAAATACACGTGCAATTTAGAAGAATATTTAGTCAAGAATGTGTTAAAATACAGCAGTAAAGGGGAGAGAAAACAGAGGTTGTGCTGCAGCAAAAAGGGAAGGAAAAGAGAGAAATATTGCAGCAGGCAAGAAGCAAATGTTCAACGTACTACAACAGTCAAGTAGTAGGGAGAATAGAGTGTGCAGCAGTCCAAAAGGAGAGCAAATGCAGCAGCAAGCAACTCAAGGTGTAGCTGAATTAGCAGGAGAGATGCGGTAGCAAACAACACTTTATAGTGGCCGAATCGGCAAAATAAAATGCAGCAGCAAGCAGTTCGAAAATAGCTTTTTAGAAAATAGTTTCTACGTGCTTTGTGGTGTCCATTCTACCTAGTCTTGTGTCCTACGGTCGACACAGCTCTGATACCAATTTGTGACACCCGATTCTGAAAAACGAACCAAGTGCAGTGTATGTGTGCCCAGGATGTTGCTTCACACATACACATCAACATCACAAATGATAATCAGAATTTAACCATGTCACTAATAATAAATATATCTTGATTCTATTAAAGTGAAAATAATCTAGTGTAGGCGACTCCAACTCCACAGGCAACCGACGGTAGTACGCACGCCTAGTACTCCATGACGACCTTAAAATATTTCTTGTAGCTGAATAAATGTGAGAATAGCGAGGGTGAGCACATGTCATACTCAGCATGTGTGGGAAAGTATGACATGTAGCTAAAAACAAAGATGAAAATAAATGGCTAATTGCTGAAAAGTACATTTAAAACATGTAAAAGCATCCTACAATGTCTATGTGAATTAATCCTATCATAATCCAAGTAATTGTCATAACATGGACCCAACATTCTCATTTACCATCATAATTCATTTATATTCAGTCATCAATTAATATCGTCACCATATGCCAATTTCATCTCTCATAACCGACCAACTCATATAACCAATCCCATACCGAACCATCCCAAATCTCAAGTCCAATTCTTATCATGTAGGTCATCCAGGTGCTCATGACCAGAAGCATGGCTATCACGATAGTTTTACACTATGCAGAGGTTGTACCACTTTAACCACAAGTTCGTGATTTTATCACCTTTCTGTGACTAAGGAACCTCCATCGTGCCCATAACTTGTCGGTCACATTACACACTTCCAACGGTGTATGGCCAAGAGATCACAAAATAACCTTTACAAAGAGACTACCAACGTATTCAGACCCACTAAGGTTTCACCGTGATGATGCCTCTGTTGATATTTCCTATGCACTACTAACAATTCATCCCTACCATGGGTGCCAGAAATGCTTGTTGGTAGGTTTTATATTATACATGTAAATCTGCAAGTGCACGGAAACTATCGATGTAGCATTTCCCCTCTAAGAGTATTCCCAAAAGGTGTCATTTATATTCTCCCATGGGAAGGCTCGATGGAAGTAAAACAATCATCAAGTGGAAAGGCTAGGTTGGTCTTGGCAAGGATCTAGCAAGGATGGATAAAGGGTAATTGAGGTAGTGTCACGCACACAAGAGCATTCTATTCTAAGGGGATAATATGGGGTAAAGAGGGACTAGTCTAAGAACTAGGTAGAGACTCCTACAATGCTTTTAATGTACATATACATAGTCTAAGTTAGTTACTAATGATCATGTCACTTATGAATTCTCATGCTAAGTGGATTACCACATCGGGTACGGGTTTACCCCTAGCAATACTAGGACGAATCCCGCCAAGAGCCTGTGGTATAGCCGAACATGGAGGATTACAAAGGACAGATAGGGCTGTCACCACCTACTGCCTACCTCTTCAACCCGTGGGCATTCGAGACATTCAACACTACTCTCTATCCTAGCACCAGGCTAGCATAGTAAGTAATTACCTTAAGAGCCTAGGCACAAGCCATCGTAAGGCAATGAACTAAATCATCGTTGAACCAATGTTAATTCATAGCATAAGTGATTCATGTTAACATAATCATATCATAGCTAATTAGACTATAGTGGAGGTTTATAGTGTTTATGATGATATAAAGATAATGGTATAGCATAATCATAAATACTACTCCTACCACATACATGGAATCCACAATCAAACAAGAAATGCTTCATCCAAGTATATAAACAGTTCAAGACTAAAGATAACATATTTATTAAGAATAAAGTCACAAATACAAATAGGAATATGGAAGACATACCTTTCCCAATTGGAAATTGGGAAGAGACTCCTTCTACCCCTCTCCTACTTGGACTATGGACTAGAGACTCTCCTCTCTACACCCTATACTCATCTAAACCTATGGAGAGTAGTGGATACAATAGAGGAATATTCAAGTGGTGTGTGTTGAAGTGAGGGATGAGGGGTCCTATTTATAGCTTGGAGAAGGGTCGGTTCCCGCCACCAAAAGCGCACGAATCAGTCACCCCTGTCCTCTTCAAGCCGGGAGGAGCCAACACGTGGCGTTTGACCGCTTTTGACGCTAGGACCTAGTCGGCCGACTAGGGGGGGGGGGGGGGGGTCAGCCGACCTAGTCCTGGCTCCAAACGGCCAGTTCATCATCCAGGTGACTGGCAGGTGGGTCCCATTCTATGATACGGGTGCTACACTGTTGGATGGCCTCGGATCCTTCTGTTTGTGGGCCATTTGATCCATGTGGTGCCATGTGGTGTCACCTGATTGGTTGGAATGATATTTATAGGATTCATCCCCTTTTTCACTTCAATTTTGCATAGAATCCCTGCATGCACTACTTTCTCCAAAGAGAAATGGAAATAGGTTAAATAGAAAGGTGATGTGTTCAAGAAATGATATTTCCTTCACATAATTGAGTTATATTGGCAGGTGGAATTGGTATATAACAGTCGTCAACAAACTTTCCCAAGCTTATCCTTTGCTCGTCCCAATCAAAGTCAAGACTTTAGGTTGATGATCAGGAGTTGCTGCTATGTTCTATTTTTCAAAAGTACCATGTGCACAACAAAATACTCTACCTAGTATTGCAAAAATTGGCATCGTACTTCACCCATCTTAAGTCACTATGGGGCTTATGCCATCTCCTATTCATGGGTGGTTGAAAGATAGAACAGCAAATGGAGCACACATACCCTAGAAGTCAAGTTCCACTCAAATTCCGGAGAGTTCAATTCAGATTTTAAGTATCTCAATTTGATTCTCTCAAGTCTCTCCTTTGTGTGTATTGCCAAAATTTATCCTACCTCTACATAAGGCTTGTATGTGGAGCTTGGTAGGGAATATAATAGGCATATTTGCAACACATAATATTGCTAAGTCAAAAGAGTAAGCCTTAGGAGAAATCAATTCAAAACAATTTGATTCAGGACTTGTGCATCTGTGATGGAATGGAGTGGATGTGGATATTTGAGATGACTCCTTTTTGAGTGGACTCTCTTATTTTGCAGGGATGAAACATGGCTACATTTTTTTCTCATGCTTATAATGTAAGCATGCATTTTCTTTTTCTTTTTCTTGTAGCCATGTCTTCTACTCCCTTTTTATGCAATGAATTTTGGAGAGAGTACTAAGCATGAAAGATATGGAGTTTCTCTTTCTATTGTGGAATGGTGGTATGATGGTAATTTGCTTACTTCAAGTGTAGAAGTATAGAATGTGCAAGTGAAGTCTTGAATTCAGAAAGTAATGAATGAGATCTCACATAGGTCTATACTAGTTTGACAAAGCTCAATGTGAAGACAAATAGCATATTCATAAGGTCTATCAATGTTATCATATGGCTTTGGTAGGTATTTCCAATTAAATGAGAGTAACTTAAATCTTTTTAGAATTTCTCCGGAAATCTAAGTTTCACTTTCAAACTAGAAATAGCAGCCCTATCACTATATTATATCTCACAACAACTTAGAATGGATTAAACTTTTGCTACCCACAATTTCCAAATCAAGGCAAAAGCAATTTTAGCCAATGAGAGCAATATGTTGGAGAGTAGTAAGTTGTAAACTAGGGACTTAGGAAAATTAAAATGGAGCAACTATTCATCATTTCATCTATGTGAATTCCAAATCATTATGACCGCACATCATTTATTTTATTTTGGAAGCAAATCTAACCTAATTTTTTTATATGCGAGGTGAATGATGGTGTAATGGAAAATAAATATGCAAAGGAGTTGATACAGTTTACCTCAAGTTGGGGTCCTCCTCCAAGCTTGTTCTTTACTCACCTCCGTGTTGAGGGTTGAACCCTTGATGACGGAAGTATGCCGCGAGATCGGCTTGTTGTTATTGTAGCGTGGAGTTGAGGCTGATGAATTGAGCGTCCATTTGTTTTTGCCAGTCTTGCGTACCTTGGGCATGCCCTTGGAGAGTGTTGTAGATGTCACCCGTTCTCACTTCAAGCTCATCCATACGTCTACACAGATCCGTCATTCCTTGGCTATAGTCATGACGACTTCTAGCCGAAGAGGAACGACATGTTCTCACGGACGCTGGAGGCAAGCTACTAGAGTTTGAAGTAGATTAGGGCGGCTCCCATGTGGCACCTGGCCATCCATGCCAAGACGGACCTTCGGTCTCATACGATGGAGGTCGAGTCCATTCGGGTGCATCACCCATTGGGTTCTCTTCCTCTTCGTACTCATGGACCGTGGAGGTTGTCAGGGGCTAGCCACCCTCCTTGCACGGCTCTAGTTATCCTGCCAGAGACATTACTTCTTCCGGCTTCCTCGATGGAAGGAAGGTCCATCGTTAGCCTCCGACATTTGTATATATGATAATCTAGGTTAGGTAACCGAATTTCATTAACAAAGTCGGGATAATAAAATATCAAAGAGACATCTTGATCATGATTAAGATTTTGTCCTTGCACTAAATAATCTTCATCAATTAATTCTCTTTTATTTTCAATATACTCAAATGAAGAATATTCTAGTGCTCCTACTCTAGTAGCAATATGGGTAATTAATGAAGTACATTCAATTGGTTCTACTCTTAGAATGTAATCTAACCATTGTGTCATCATGGCAATAACTAGAGCAACTTTTATACTTTTAACCATGGCAAATAAAATTTTCAGCTCATCATCACATATTATCCTTACATCTTCTAGGGAAAATAGTCATAGTCACCCATCTATGCATGAAGCGTAAAGTAGGATTGTGCAAGTGGCTATTCTTAGGTGCACTACATCTAACCTCACCAGTTAAATCTTGTCGAAAACTTTGTTTGTTAAACTTAGGAAAAGTGTGTAAATCTAGCAAACAATGTTTATGGAGGCTATTTCACTTAATTCTTTCCATATGATGTTGTATTCCTTTTGAAATAATCTAAAAGTAATAGCATCAAATCCTATTTTGAGTGTGCCAAAGAATTGTATAGAGAAAAGGCATGAACCTTTCTCCTCTATGTGAGCAAAGTTTTCCCATCCTAATACACGCCAAATGGAAAAGAATTCAGAATCCATACCTATTTTGGAGATCAAATCCGGATCATAAGCTTTCGTATGAGAAAACTCACGATCTTGGAGGAGCTTGCGTGCTTGATCTTCAACGTCACTTTGGATGTCGAGGTCATCGTCGTAAAGTGGTTGATGAGGGTTGCTCCTCTCACCCATGTGATGAACCCAACAGGTACGGGGATGCCCTATCTTTCGATGAGAGATGTTGGTGGTGAACAAATTTGGTGGAGGTCAATGTTGGCTGCCTGACTACCACAACCAGAATGGTGTGGCGCCTTGAGCGACAGTTACATTGTCTCCTGATAACTACGATTTGGGTGGAGGTCAACGTTGTGCTACCCGACTACAACAACCACAAAGGTGCTACGCCTTAGCGATAGTTACACCGGCTCCTGTTGTTGCTATTATTGCCATGCCAAGAATAGCCTTGAACCTGCAAGCAATCGAAGAACAAGCAAGAACAAGATAACAAGCAAACACTCACAGGTGTGATACGTTGGGGTTCTGATTCAAGTAATCGGAAGGTCTCGTTGACACTTGCATTACAAGGAAGTAGCAATGGCTAAACTTACAGAAAACAAAACCCAAGTTCTTCCTATGGCTGCTAGTTGCTTATATAGAGGAGGAAGACTAGAACTCAGGATGGAGTCACGAGTCTTGTTCGGCCTTTTCTGGGCAGCTCAAGCTTTATCTGCCTTTTATTCTTGATCCAATGGCAAGTAGAAGAAGAGACCTTTCCAGCAAGTACTTATTTGCATTAAGCAACCTAGGGAGTTGAAAGTTATGCCCCTTTTAAGGTCGTACTTGCTGCAGTTACGAGGACCCCTCGGGTGGAGCAACCTTCATTGTATTAATCCTCCATTCCTCCTAGATGGATCAATTCCCAAGCACCTAATAATAACAAGGTCATCACAAGGCTTTAATAGTTCTCCATTTGAAGGATAATTAGTTTGAACAGCTAGGAATGAATTCACCTGATAATTAAGTTCACGTGCACGAGCGCGTGTCATTGGACCTTGATTAGCCACAAGTGGTGAGTGGGCTTTTGTTGTGGTTGTATCAATGGTAGCGATGTCCTCATCAGAGTCGACACGTGGAAGTTGATCGCGTTTAGTGCCAGGACCTAGTCGGCCGACTAGGGGGGTTGGCTGACATGGTCTTGGCTCCTTTTGTGGTGTTCTTCCTCTAGGTCACTTCCAGGTGGGTCCCCTTAACTGATATGGGTGATACACTGTTGAATGGCCTCGAATACTTCTGTTTGTGGGCCATCTGATCTATGTGGTGCCACATGTCATCGCTTGATTGGTTGGGATGTCATTTATAGGTTGCTCTCCTCTTTTACCTCATTTCTTGTAATAATTCTCTATATGCACTATTTCTCCGAGGGCAAGTGGAAATAAGTTTAATAGAAAGGTGATGTGTGCAAGAAATGACAATTCTTTCAAATAATTGAGTTATATTGATGGATGTATATAACAGCCATCAACAAACTCCCCCAACCTTATTCTTTGCTCATCCCGAGCAAAGTCAAGACTTTATTTTGATGATCAGGAGTTGCTACAAAGTTCTATTTTTCAAAGTACCATGTGCACAATAAAATACTCTAACTAGTATTGCAAAAATTGGCATGGTATTTCACCTATCTGAAGTCATTATGGGGCTTATGCCATCTCCTATTCATGGGTGGTTGAAAGATAGAACATCAAATGGATCACACATACCTAGAATTCAGGTTCCACTCAAATTTCGGAGAGTTCAATTTAGATTTTTAAGTACATCAATTTGATTCTCTCAGTCTCTCCTTTATGTGTAGTGGAAATATTTCCTCACCAAGGCATTTTGCCTAAATTCATCCTACCACTAAATAAGACTTGTATGTGGAGCTTGGTAGGGAATGTAGTAAGCATATTTGCAACACATAATATTGCTAAGTCAAAAAAGCAAGCCTTAGGAGAAATCAATTCAAAACTATTTGATTCAAGACTTGTGCATGTGATGTAATGGAGGTGGATGTTGATATTTGAGATGACTTCTTTTTGAGCGGACTCTCTTATTTTGCAGGGATGAAACATGCTACTTTTCTTTCTCTTTTTTTTTCTCATGCTTTTGAAGTAAGCATGCATTTTCTTTTTATTTTTTCTTGTACCCATATCTTCTACTCCCTTTTTATGCAAGAAATTTTGGAGAGGGTACAAAGCATGAATGGTACGGAGTTTCTCTTTTTATTGTGGAGTGGTGGTATGGTGGAATTTTGCTTACTTCTAGTGTAGAGTATGTCATGTGCAGTGAAGTCTTGAATTCAAAAAGTAATGAATCAAATCTCACATAGGTCTATACTTGTTTCACAAAGCTCAATGTGAAGACAAGGTCTATCAATGTTATGTATCATATGGATTTGGTAGGTATTTCCAATCAAATAAAATTAACTTAATTTTTTTTTAGAATTTTCTCAGGAAATCAAGTTTCACTTTCACAATAGGAATAGCAGCTCTATCACTATATCATATCTCACAACAACTTAGAATGGATTAAGCTTTTGCTACTCACAATTTCTAAAATCAAGGCAAAAGTCAATTTTAGCCAATGAGAGCAATATGTTGGAGAGTAGTAAGTTGTAAACTAGGGACTTAGGAAAATAAAAACAGAGCAACTATTCGTCATTTCATCTATGTAAATTCCAAGTCATTCTTACCGCACATCTTTTTGTTTTATTTGAAAACAAATCTATACTACTTTACTTTTTTATATGCAAGGTGGATGATGGGTGAATGGAAAATGAATATACAAGGGGTGTGATATAATTTACCTCAAGTAGGGGTCTTCCCCCCAAGCTTGTTCTTCACTCACCTCAGTGATGAGGGTTGAACCCTTTATGACGGAAGTATGCTGCGAGATCAGCTTGTAGTTGTTGTAGCGTGGAGTTGAAGTGGGTGAATTGAGCGTCCATGTGTTGTTGCGAGTCTTGGGTACCTTGGACATGCCCTTGGAGAGTATTGTAGATGTCACCCGTTCTCACTTCAAGTTCTTCCATCGTCTAGTGAGATCCGTCATTCCTTGGCCATAGTCACGATGACTTCTAGCTGAAGAGGAACGACATCGTCTCATCGACATTGGAGGTAAGCTGCTAGAGCTTGAAAATGATAGGGGTGGCACTCATGTGGCACATGATCATCCATGCCAAGACGGACCTTCGGTCTCATACGATGGAGGTTGAGTCCATCCGGGTGCATCACCCGTTGGGTTCTCTTGCTCTTCGTACTCATGGACTGTGGAGGTTGTCGAGGGCATAGCCGCTCTCCTTGTACGACTTCTAGTTACCCTGCCAGACACATTACTTCTTCGGGCTTCCTCGATGGGAAGAAGTTTAATAGTTAGCCTCCGACATTTGTACAACTGATAATCCGGGTTAGGTAACCGAATTTCATTGACAAAGCGGGGATAATAAAATATCAAAGAGCCATCTTGATCATGCTTAAGGGTATGTCCTTGCCCTAAATAATCTTAATTAATTAATTCACATTCATTTTCAATATACTAAAATGAAGAATATTCTAGTGCTCCTACCCTAGTAGCAATACGGGTAATCAATAAAGTGCATTCAATTGGTCCTACTCTTGGAATGTAATTTAACCGTTGTGTCATCATGGCAATAACTGGAGCAACTTTTATCTTTTTAATCATGGCAAACAAAATTTTCAGCTCATCATCATGAACTATACTTACATCTCCTCTAGGGAACATAGTTATAGCCACCCATCTATGCATGAAACGTAAAGTAAGGTTGTTTAAGTGGCTATTCCTAGGTGCACTACATCTGACCTCACCAGTTAAATCTTGCCAAAAACTTTGTTGCTAAACTTGGGCAAAGCGTCTAAATCTAGCAAACAAACGTTTATGGAAGCCTAGGATTTCACTTAATTCTTTTCCATAGGATGTTGTATTCTTTTTGAAATAATCTAAAAGTAATACCATCAAATCCTATTTTGAGTGTGCACGCCAAATGAAAAGAATTCAGAATCCATACCTATTTTGGAGATCAAATCAGGATCATAAGCTTTCGTGTGAGAAAACTCACAATCTTTGAGGAGCTTGCGTGCTTGATCTTCAACTTCACTTTGTATGTCGAGGTTGTTGTCGTGGAGAAGTTGGTGTGAATTGCTCCTCTCACCCATAGGAGTGTCCTCACCTACTCTCCTCCATGAACTTGGTGTAGCAACGGAAGAGGGGTGTGCACTTGAATCTCCACCATGGCTTGAGCTTGCAGCCTCCTTCCTCTTCCCGCACAACCTCTTCATTCCTTTCATGGCCACAACAAACAAGAACACAACAAAGCAAAAACTCAAAAGAGGTGATGTAAGTAAAAGCAAAACCCCCGACGAATTTTCCCTTGAAGAGCTTGAGAGCAAATTGCAAATGCAATCAAAAGCAAATATTTTTGAGTCATTTTGAGCAAGAGTATTTCAATGAAGAGCAAGAAAAACAATGTAAGCAAGAGTGACTTTGGGGAGGTGTGAAATGAGGTAAAGTGTTCCTCACGGCCACTATTTATAGTGTACACTTCCCAACAGTCACTAGGGAACCAAATGTAGCCGTTGGAGGAGAGACAGAGAGAGAGCCAAAAAGGCTATTTCCCCATGTCGGCCGAACAAGGGGGTCGGCCGAACTGACAAGTGGGCCCCCCTATTCTCCCTTTTGACAGGTGGCTCCTCAACGGCTATGAAATTACCACGTTGGTGAATTACCACTTTTGCAGCTCAAAAAAATTGTTTTCCGAAAAAAAACTCTTTTTTCAAAACCCAGAAATTTTCTTTTTGTGAAAAATAAAGAAATAAAAATGATAATTGAGAATAAAAGATTCTCAACTTGCTAAGGTAAACCAAATATGCAGTGGGGAAAATCAATCTAAATGGGGAAAATCAAATGAATAGAAAAGAAAAATGAAAGAAAAGGATAACTACCAATTTAACCTATTGCCTAGGTCTCACCACCGTCTGATGAGATGGACATTCTTCCTTCTTCATTTCTTGACATCCGGGCCCGGAGGGATGGGCTCATACGACTTGTCTTGCTTCTTCCGCCATTCCTTCTTTGGCAGCTTGGTGGACTTGGGCCTTTGGGGAGGCCTAGACTTCTCCGTCTTCTTAGGGTGTCGGCATGGACGATAAGATGGGTTCTCCGCATAGATCAAATTCCTCATGAATGCAATGAGCCGGTTCACCTCTGGAGGTGTGATTTTGACCTCTTGAATGTGTTTAACATTCGACCCATACTTGATACGGTCATGGAGCATTGGTCCAACTTGGGCGAAAGTTAAACTTCTCCTCCTTGCCATTGATATGGAAGTAGATTTCTCCACCTCCCACATCTATGCAAGCCTTCGTGGTGCTAAGGAATGGTCGCCCAAGAATGAGCAGCTTATCCTTCTCTACCTCCATGTCTAGCACCACGAAATCCATGAGTATGAAGCAATTTTGGATTTTCACCAGAACATATTCAGCGATACCCGCCGGATAATGGACTGGAGAATCAACCAGTTGGAGATGCATTGGTGTTGGAGTAAGCTCTGTGAAGTTCAGCTGGTCGAAAACCACCATGGGCATCACACTCACACTTGTTGAAGCTCAATTGATTCTTGAAGGTTAAGGATAGTCCTTCAATCTTGGCATTAATGCTCTCTAGGGTCTTGTCATTAGCCGATAGTTTCTTGGATAGAGCATCATTGATGTTCAGTTGTCTAATGGCAAGTTCTCTCAAGTTGGGTTGATTTTCGTTGTTGCCATTGTTGTTGTACCCTCCTTGAAAGAATGGGTGTGGTTGGCCCCACTCTTGACCTCCTGGACGATAGTCATTGTTATTTCCATTGTTGGCTACATATAAGGCATCCTCACGGGTTTATGTGCAGTCATTGCCCAAATAGTCTGTGTTGCCACAGACTTCACACATGATGTGAGAGTCTAGGGCATAGGCATTGCCACATACCTCACCATTGCCTTGTCCATCAATTTTCTTCATAAAGAGGTCCAATTTGGAAGCGATCATGTCCACTTCCTTCAACATGTGCATGCCTCGCTAGCAGGTATGGAGACACTCATTGCTCCAACCCATGTTTGACACCATCAATTTTGGCTTTGGACGCCGTAAATGATAAGAAGGCACCTCCAGCAGCAGCATCAAAATGGTCACGGGTGGATTGGATCAGCCCATTGTAGAAGTTTTGGATAATTACCCAATCATCCATCCCATGGTGTGGGCAGGCTAGGATATACTCCTGAAGCATTTTACAAGCCTCAGGAATGCCATAGAACACTTCTTTCAAGTGTCTACAATACTTCGGTTTGCGT
The DNA here is from genome assembly GCA_036927565.1 of Tuctoria greenei. Taxonomy (NCBI): domain Eukaryota; kingdom Viridiplantae; phylum Streptophyta; class Magnoliopsida; order Poales; family Poaceae; genus Tuctoria; species Tuctoria greenei. The sequence continues at coordinate 90,752,445 of JAYESD010000005.1, read as the reverse complement.
ACTGTTTCGCTTTCCCAAGAAGAGAGAATGGAAACAGCCTAAGACGGACGACATCAGGAGATACGTCCTTGATCTTAAAAGTGCTACAGATCTCAAGGAACTGTAGCAGGTGATTAGGCCAGTATTGAGTTCAATGTTCACACCTCCCGTGTTAACAATGGGCCCAACAGGCACATTGTTAGCAGAGGGAGCCAAAAACTCACAAAGGGTCTTCTGGGCCATTGGCATTTCGGTTGTTGGTGCAGTTATGCTGGTTTGCTTTGCCGCTTGAAGCTTCTGAGGAGTAACGACATGAGGTTTATCTCTCAGGAGGGATTCAGGATCTTCAATGAAGTTTTCCGGCAAGCAGAAACCAGACATATGCTATCCTATTTTCACATAAAATGGGAAAACAAGATGGGTTATCCTACTAAAACCTACCAAGGATCCTATCCTATTCACTCAATCATGCAATGCTTCAGCTGCCTTCCCCAGCAATGGCGCCAGACTGCTTGTTGATATTTCCTACACACTACTAACAATTCATTCCAAGCAAGGGTTCCAGAAATGCTCGTTGATAGTTTTTAAATCACAAATGTAAATCTGCAAGCGCACGAAATCTGTCAATGTAGCATTTCCCTTTTTAGAGTATTCCCAAAGGGTGTCATTTATATTCTCCCAAAGGAAGGCTAGGTAAAGCAATCATCAAATGGAGAGGCTAGGTTGATCTAGGTTCTAGCAAGGATGGATAAATGAAAACATGGAGGTAGTGTGACACACACGTGAGCATTCTATCCTGAAGGCGTAAATGAGGTAAGAGGGACTAGGCTAAGAGTTAGGTAGATACTCCTACTGTGCTTCTAAGGTACATATACGTAGCCTAAGTTAGTTACTAATGATCATATTGATTATGAATTCTTATGCTAAGTGGATTAACACATCGGGCACGACTTTACCCCTAGCAACATTAGGACGACTCCAGCCAAGAGCCTGTGGCATAGCCGAATGTGGAGGATTATAAAGGACAGATAGGGCTGTCACCACCTACTGCCTACCTCTTCAATCCGTGGGTCTACGAGACAATCAACGCTACTTATCTATCCTAGCACCATGCTAGCATATTGAGTAATTTCCTTAAGAGCCTAGGCACAAGCCATCCTTAGGCAATGAAATAAATCATCGTTGAACCAATGTTAATTCATAGCATAAGGGATTCATATTAACATAATCATGTCATAGATAATTAGACTATAGTGGGGATATGTGGTGTTTATGATGATATAATGAGAATGGTATGGCATAATCATAAATACTACTCCTACCACATATATGGAATCCACAATCAAACAAGAAACGCTTCATCCAAGTATATGAACAATAGAAGACTAAAGATAACATCTTTATTAAGAGCAAAGTCACAAATACAATTAGAAATATGAGAGCCATACCTTTCCCAATTAGGAATTGGGAAAAACTCCTACCTATTTCCTACTTGTACTATGGACTATAGGTTCTCCTTTGTACAGCCTAAACTCCTCTAAACCTATTGAGAATAGTGTATACAACGGATGAATACTCAAGTGGTGTGTGTGAAGTGAGGGTAGGGGGTTTATAGCTGGAAAAGGGTCGGTTGCTGCCACCAAAAGCGCACGAATCAGTTTCATCATTATCAGGGCACCACAGGGAGTTGACACATGGAAGTTGACTCTGTTTGGTGCCAGGACCTAGTCGGCCAACTAGGGGGGTCTGCCGACCTGGTCTTGGCTCCTTTTGCAATGTGCTTCCTCTAGGTCACTTCCAGGTGGCCCCCCTTGACTGATATGTGTGATACACCATTGGATGGCCTAGGATACTTCTGTTTGTGGACCTTGGATCCATGTGGCGCCACATGTCATCACTTGATTGCCAGGGATGGTATTTTATAGGATTACTCCCACTCTTTTACCTCATTTCCTGTAATAATTCCCTGCATGCACTATTTCACCAAGGGCAAGTGGAAATAGGTTAAATAGAAAGGTGATGTATACAAGAAATGACAACTCCTTCACATAATTGAGTTATATTGACGGGTGAAATTGGTCTATAACAGTCGTCAACAGCAGCAAGCACCCCCAGCATATGCGGCACCCCAAGTGTACTTTGCACTGTACCAAGCTCAGGAAGGAGCCATAGGAGGGTGTGCAGTCCATGCTCCGTACCTCCGCATCATGGCATGGTAGCGTAAGTTCCAGCCACACCCACCAGAGAAGTTTGACAAGAGCATCAATCCCGTAGAGTTCTTGCAGATCTACACCACCACACTCCTAGCTGCAGGAGCGGACAAGACCATTATGGCCAACTACTTCCCCATCGCTCTGATCGGCTTGGCCCGATCATGTCTTATGAACCTGTCTGAGGGGTCCATAACCTCCTGGGTGGAGCTCTACCGGGAGTTCAGAACCAACTTTGGCATCTCCTACACATGTCCCAGCACCGAGCTCAACCTCGATGCCGTGCGATAGCGTCACAGAGAGACGTTACGGTTGTTCATCCAGCGGTTCACTCTGGTACACAACTCCATCCCCCACATCCCAAATGCTTCTGTCATAGTTGCATTCTGCCAGGGTGTGCGGGATAAGAAGATGCTCGAGAAGTTAGCCACGCACAACGTGCAAGATGTCTTCAAGCTCTTCTCCATCGCCGACAGGTGCGCCATGGCTGCTAAAGGTCGTGACTGGCACTCAAAGCCCGCCACTGAGGCGGGTAAGGCCGGCCAGCCTGGCGCAGGTGCTGCTCCCCAAGGCAGCGACAAGAAGAACGAGAACAAGGGTGGTGGCAATGATAGGCCACTGCATGGGGCCCCGTCATAGCAGCGGCACCGATGAGCGGTCCTAGGGCACCACACCCTGACAAGCGCATGCGCAGCCACTAGGCGGTGGCGAGGACAGTGAGTGCTGCCCTGTACACGGCACTAGCAGCCACAACACTAGTGAGTGTCAGAAGATCAGGAGCCTCGTGGAGCAATACTGTGAGCAGGTACAACAGTGCCTTGGCGGTGCGTCGTTCCTCCAGTGGTAGGGCAATCGGAAGGTCGACCCGCAGGTCGACGAAGAAAAGAAGATGGAGTACCAGGAGCCCTAGCGGGCTTTCATGGCAGTCCACGATGGGGACTCTGAGTCCTCCAACGACAATGAGCGCCGTAAGATGCTCCATGTGATCTATGGGGGATCCTTGGACCCAGCGTCATAAAACGAGGTCAAGACCCTGCGCTGGTGATGGCCTCGGTAGCTCCTACCCCCAACCCACCACCACACCACAAGTGGATGGGGACGCTGATCAAATTCGACGCCTTGCACTGCCCCAAGAACATTGCGAGAGTCGGGCTCCTGCCACTCCTCATTGCCCCCACCATCGCCAACGTAAGGCTCTACCATGTCTTGATCGACGGCGGGGCTGGCCTCAACATCATTAGCCGTGCAACTTTCGAGAAGCTGTTGATCCCCTATCCAAACTCACCCCCTCGAGCCCGTTCTCGGGGGTGGGTCCAGGGAACATCACCCCATACGACAACATCCACCTCCAGAGTGACCATCGGAACACCCAAGAACTTTGAACGGAGAACATCATGTTTGACATCGCGGTGGTCAGCCTCCCCTTAAACGCCATCATTAGCAGGCCCGCCTTGTACCGATTCACGGTTGTAGCCCACAACGGCTACTTTGTCTTGGAGATACAAATGCCCACCGACATCCTCAAGATCCGTGGGACTGCATTGCTACAGTGTCAGCCTTGGAGAAGCTCCAAGCCCTTGCAGCAGTGCCAGGACCTGCCTCGGACAGTGCTGGACCAAGTCAGTCTCCCCCGAGCTCGCGCCAGTGCGGCTCAACCGCTGCACCCTGGGTACATCCCTTCGACAGTGATGATGTTCCTGTCAAAGCTGTCCAGATTGGTTCCCATGCTTCCTAGACCACCCGCGTAGCAAGGAGTTTGGACAACAAATAGGAGTTCACGCTCGTCGCCTTCCTTCGGGCAAATATCGACGTGTTTGCCTGACAACCATCACAAATGCTCAGGATCCCCACGGAGGTGATCGAGCACCATCTCAAGATCAACCCCGACACTCGGCCGGTGCAGTAGAAACCTTGGAAGCAATACATCGAGCGGCTGAACTTCATCCATGAAGAAATCAAGAAGCTGCTCGATGCTGGCTTCATCCGAGAGGTCCACCACCCCTGGTAGCTGGCCAATCCTGTTGTTGTCCCCAAGGTCGATGGGAAGCTCTGGATGTGCATCGACTACACCGACCTCAATAAGGCATGACCTAAAGATCCATTCCCTCTCCCTAGGATAGATCAAATTGTAGACTCAACTTCAAGTTGCGATCTACTGTGCTTTCTTCAAGATTACTTTGGGTTCCATCAAATACCTATGTCTACATGGCATGTGTTGTTATGTCTCCATGCCTTATGGTCTTAAGAGTTATCTCCCTACTTTTGTACGTGGCATGCATAAAACATTTGGACATCTCATTCGGGACCTGGTAGAGGTGTATGTTGATGACATCGTTGTCAAAATACAAACACATACATCATTGCTATACAACCTCACTCTAGTCTTTGACAGGCTACGCTCCACACGCATAGATTCAACCCAGACAAGTGCGTATTCGGAGTCTCAGTAGGGAAGCTCCTTGGTTTCTTGGTCTCACACCGATGGATCGAAGCCAGCCTAGAGAAGATCAAGGCAACTGAGCTGATGCGACCCCTGGCCCGCATCAAGGATGTGCAGAAGCTCGTGGGCAGCCTGGCTCCACTCAGTCGGTTTATCTCTAGACTGGCTGAGTGGACCCTCCCATTCTTCAGGCTGTTGCGCAGGTCCAGACAGTTTGTTTGGACTGAGGAGGCAGAGGAGGCATTCCAAGAGCCGAAGCGGCACCTCACGTCGCTGCCCATCATGGTGGCTCCAGAGTCCAGGGAGCCTCTGTACATCTACATCGCTGCCATAGCCGAAGTGGTGAGCATTGTTTTGGTCGCAAAGCGATTGGGGCCCGAGCTGCCTCAAGAAGCGGTAGAGACTCCTGCCTCCGGTTCCAAGGTCCATGGCCCAGACACCGTAGGGGCTCCGACAACCATGTTCTCTCCGGGTCCCAGTCCCAGGAGGAAGCTTGGGTCCCCTCAAGGGGCCCCGAAGATCAAGATGCCTCTGGGTCACAACTCCTAGAGGACGATCTGGATCCAAGGGGCCAGGAGCCCCAAGGTCCAACGTCGATGGAAGAGAACACACCAGATCCCCCAGGGAGGGTCCAAACCATCCAGCGCCCTGCCTCATCAGTAAAGTCCTACATGACGTGAAAACAAGGTACCTTTAGGTACATAAGTTGTTGTATGCAGTGCTCATTGCGTCAAGGAAGCTCTGCCACTACTTCCAAGCACACAATATCTCAGTGGTGACCTCGTTCCCACTGGGGATTGGTGCTCTGAAGCCCCATTGCGACTGGCAACGTCGCAAAGTGGGCGTCCGAGCTGGCATAGTTCAAGCTCGACTTCTTGTCGTGGCATCGGGTCAAGAGTCAAGCACTGGCATACTTCGTTGCTGAGAGGACGCCATCACCAAGCAACCCAGGGGGTCTATACATTCGCGAGCCGTTGCCCAAGGCCCCGGTCCACCTGGCCCCACTGGATGCTCTTCTTCAATGGCTCCTCGCAAAAGCATGGGGCCGACGAGGGAACAGTTCAAGTACGTGGTGTGCCTCATCTTCGAGACAACCAACAACATGGCGGAGTATGAAGTCCTCATCTTCGGGATGACAGTTGCGCTAGCTCTCAGCGTCTGCCAGATGTTGGTCAAAAGAGACTCCCAGCTGATCGTCAAGCAAGTCTGGGGGAGGGGGAGCGCTATTGCAATGACCCCCAGTTTGCAGCATACCTGCTGCACATCCAGAAGCTGGAACCGGACTTTGAGGCCTTGGAGCTGTGCCATGTTCCTCGCGCCGACAGCTCCATCAGCAATGACCTATCAATGACGGCATCCACCAGGGCCCTGGTGCCTGAGAGTGTCTTTGAAAGGAAGTTGGTACGACCAACCAATAGGCTTGCCGAGCCTAGCGTAGGGGGCAAGCCCAACACCTCAAAGTTGGTGATCCCCGCGGCCTTGCAACCATGGCACCCGCCAAGGATCGTATGTGTCATCGGGGACATCGTGCAATCCTGTGCCTATGATCCAGTAGCTCAGGTGAATACCGATGCATGGATCACGGAGATGCGGGACTACCTGAAGGGCAACATCCTCCCAGAAGAACATGTACCCTCCCAAGGTGGCTAGAAGATACATGCTGGTAGAGGGGGATCTCTACCGGCGTGGCGCCAACGACATCCTATTGCAGTGCATAACCCAGGAGGAGAGCTGCGACTTGCTCGAAGAGATCCATGGAGGCAAGTGTGGGAACCACACGGCTTCCCGCACGCTGGTTGGTAAGGCCTTCCAGCGTTGCTTTTACTGGCCGACGGCTCTGCTGGATGTCGTCAAGCTGGTGAAAAGGTGCAAGGCATGTCTGTTCCACGCCAAACAGATCCACCCGCCGACGCAGATGCTGCAGATGATCCCGCCCTCCTGGTCGTTGATGAACTGGGGGGTGGATATCCTAAGGCCCTTGCCAAGGGTCATTTGAGGGTACCAGTACCTCTACATCATCGTAGACAAGTTCACCAAGTGGCCGGAAGTAGCCTCGGTGGTCACCATCAACAAGGAGTTCGCAGTCAAATTCAACAAGTCGATCATCTGCAGGTTTGGGGTCCCAAATAGTATCATCATCGACAACGGGGCCTGGTTCACTAGTGCAGCGTTCCAGGAGTAGGACGAAGACCTTGGCGTCCAAGTTTTCTATGCATCCGTTGCTCACCCAAAGAGCAACGGGCAAGTCGAGAGGGCCAATGCTGAGATCCTTAGGGGCCTCAAGACGCGCACCTACACAGGCTTGAAGAAGCATGGTGCCGAGTGGGTTCACGAACTTTCATGCGTGTTGTGGGCTAGCCGGACATCAGCCAGTCGGGCCACGGGGAAACGCCCTTGTTCTTGGTGTATGGGGCCGAGGCTCCCCCCACCCCCCACCTAGAGATCACCGTGGGCTCCCTCCGTGTTCCAGCATACGATGAAGCCGTGCAGGACCACCTCCGGTGCGAAGATATGGACCTCGTCGATGATGGAAGATGGCATGCTGCCGTCCGAAACGCACGGTACCGGAAAGCACTCCGGCGCTACTAGGAATGATTCTTTCGGAGCAAAGAACTGTAGGTGGGCGACCTGGTGTTGTGGCGCATACTTTCTCGTGAAGGGTTGAACAAACAAAAATGAGTGAAATCCAAAGGTTTTGTAAAATTGTCAGCCAATTGTTGCTTGGTAGCTACATGGTAAAGCATAATATTTTCTTTTTCAACATTATCACGGAGAAAGTGATACCTAATTGGGAGACCTATGTGTGTTGAGTACATTGGATATTACTATAAAAATTTTGAATATTGCCAAAACACCTTTTTCAACAAGGTCTGACTCTAGGTCCGAGCTTCGGCAAGGTCCAACAATAGGTAAGACATGTTTTGGGTAGCTCTGGCAAGGTTCGACAATAGGTCCGACATGTTCTGGGTAGCTCCAGCAAGGTCCGACAATAGGCTTGCCATGTTTTGGATAGCTCTAGCAAGGTCTGATGATAGGTCCAGCATGCTTTGGCTAGGCCTAATGTGAGGTCTGACAAACTTTGGCTAGGTCCAGCGCAAGGTCCGATTAGTTTGGGCAAGGTCCGGTGCAAGATCACAGTGGTTCTGCTTCTAACTTGCAAGTATTTCAAACTTGCTTTACACTTATGGGAAGATTTGCTTAGTACTTTTGACTATGATTTTGATGCGTTTTGGATGATCATGGTTGAAATTATCTTTCTATGTTTGCAACATGCTTGTGTAAGGTGATCACATAAGGTGTTGTGGTTATCACACCAACGAGAGTCAAGTCGAGGACTTGTGCTCGGAAGAATTAGTTGTTTATTCATGTGCAGGTGTTGCTTGAGGTCAAGATATGGCTAATGACCATTGAACTAGTCATAGGGAGAAGATGGGGTTCAACAACCAAGTTCGGGAGGAATTGTGGTTGAGTTGATCGGGAGGTCATGCATCATGTTTGGGTCAAGAACAATGCATATAAAGGTATCGTGGACGACGTTGGAAGGTATTTGCACGTGTGCAAGGAGTACATGGACATGGCAACATGGTTCCAAGGCGTGATGAAGATAAATGGACGTAAAGAATTGGTCGGAAAGGTCCAACCGGCTGGATTACTCCTCAGGGTGTGGCTAAGGTAGTTATGGTTCGTTTATTGAAAGTTTTGAATTTTGTTTGGTTAGATTTCATGTGGGTCATGAAGTTCAGTTGTTTTAGGAATGTGTTATACGTTCCTAAGCTGTTTGGAAGTCTTAAGATTGCTTCTATCTACGTATGGAAGAGACTTGAACAGTTATGGAAATTTCGGCTGAAACTGAGTAGGATTAGAGTCCTAGTTTTGATTGGGTTGGCCTCAGAGCTGGTTATATAAGCAAGAGAGGCCAGAGCTCGTGTAGAGACGACTCTGGGCTGTTCCTCTTGTATTTTGATCAATAAAATTCATAGTTTAAAGGAACTTTTGTGCCTTGTTCGTCCGACTTATTTCAGTCAAGTTTTTCTCATCGAGTTTCTGCACAGCACTACGTTGCATCGGTGTTTTTAGCATAACTCGAGTTTTACAGATCCAATTGACGTGATTCTAATTGGTTTGTCTTCACAACCCAATTATCTATCATCTGTGAAAATGTCACGGTCATTGGATTTGTGGTTCCTGATCTATACGAGTTCCTTTGCAGTGTTGTAGATCTGTTTTTACTCGGATCGAACAGATTGACCTTTGTTCGATCTTTCAATTATAACTTGAGTTTTTCTCGACGGTTTTCCTTGATTCTTGTTGTCGTTTCTTCGTGACTTGATTCTATATAATATATACTACTTTTTTCATGGTTGAACATATTTAGATCAGTTGCACACACGGTTTCTTAACAGATTGATTTTCTGCCGAGAACTTTTCATTGTTTCTGCTGAAAAAGTTTAAATCGACCATTCACCCCCCATCTGGTAGCTTTTCACGTGCTCTTCGATCCAACAATTAGTATCAGAGGGTGCTCTAATCTTTTTGATTTGCACATATTTTGACTAATCATCATGGAGAAATACTCTGCAAAACCTTGTGTGTTTAGTGGTATTGATTTTCAGGTTTGGAAGGCACGTATGGAGGCTTTCATCCAGGTGCAAGGCTTCGCAATATGAGAAAATGTGTACAAGCCTTACGACGTGCCGTCAAACAATCAAGTCACTGCTACGAACATGAGAGATGTCGACAACAACAACAAGGCGCACAAATTGATCATACAAGGATTGACTCTAATGAGGACATCGCTACCGTTGATACAACCACAACAGCAGCCCATTCACCACTTGCAGCTAATCACGGTCCAATGACACGCACTCGTGCACGCCAACTTAATTCATTTCTGGCTGTTCAAAGTAATTATCCTTCAAATGGGAAACTGTTAAAGCCTTGTGATGACCTTGTTATTATTAGGTGCCGGGGAATTGATACAGCTAGGAGGAATGGAGGGATTAATGCAATGAAGTTTGCTCCACCCGAGGGGTCCTCGTAACTACAGCAAGTACCAACTTAAAAGGGGCATAACTTTCAACTCCCAATGTTGTTTGATGCAAATAAGTACTTGCTAGAAAGGTCTCTTTGTCTACTTTCCATTGGATCAAGAATGAAAGGCAGATGACGGTTGAGCTGCTCAGGAAAGGCCGAACAAGGCTAGTGACTCCATACTGAGTTCTAGTCTTCCTCCTCTATACAAACAACTTGCAACCATAGGAAGAACTTGGGTTTCGTTTTCTGTAAGTTTAGCCATTGCTACTTCCTTATAACACAAGTGTCGATGAGACCTTCTTATTACTTGAATCAGAACCCCAACTTATCACACCCGTGAGTGTTTGCTTGTTATCTTGTTCTTGCTATTCTTTGATTGCTTGCAGGTTCAAGGTTGTTCTTGGCATGGCAAGAACAGCAACAACAGGAGCCGGTGTAACTATCGCTAAGGCGCAACACCATTGTGGTTGTTGTAGTCGGGTAGCACAACGTCGACCTCCACCCAAATCGTAGTTGCCAGGAGACGGTGTAACTGTCGCTCAAGGCGCCACACCATTCTGGTTGTGGTATTCGGGCAGCCAACATTGGCCTCCACCAAATTCATTCACCACCAACATCTCTAAGACGGTGTAACTGTCGCTCAAGGCGCCACACCATTCCGTTTGTGGTAGTCGGGCAGCTAACGCCGGCCTCTACCAAATTCATTCACCACCAACATCTCTCATCGAAAGATAGGGCATCCCCCATATGCGTTGGGTTTATCAAGTGGTTTCAGATTTCAGGTTGCCCAGTGAGAGATTTCCTTCTCCTTGTTCTTCATTTACCTACTCTCCACTTTTGCCTACAAAGTTCGCTCTAAAAATCCTAAAAACACTTTGAGCCTTTTGTTTGCTACTTAGCTCTCGACTTGTTGAATTCACGATTGCCTTTTTGTGTCGAGTTGCTGGTCCTAAGTTTTTGACCGCTAGAGTTTCGAGTTCGTGCCACTTTGTTCTCAGTCCATTTTCATTACCTACCCAAAATTAAGAAAAAAGGCCAGTGCAAAAGAAAAGCTGCACGGATCAGCAAGAAAAAGGCACATGCAAAGAAAGAAAAGTTGCACTGATTGAAATTGCTAGAAAAAAGTTTCCCAGTACAAAATAAGAAACTGTTTGTGTAACATTTGTTTCAAGTTTCAGAGTTCAACTTCCTATTTTGAACGTTTTGTTAAAACACAATGTTCATGCTGTCCGAACCTTTCTACTACAATAAATTTAACATCACGTGGAGTAACGGCTCGCGTCTCTATCACGGGTTAGACTAGAACCACCACAGTACCATCGTGGAACGTTTATTCAACTTGTTGTGACTAATGTGGTACTAGATTTTCCTTTGTGCAACTCATTTCTAGCAGCCATCTACAGCTCCACAAAATCACCTACAACACCACAGGATCGTGCTGGCAGCCACCGTTTGTTGTTGTTCTTGCTGTTTGCCGGCGCCTCGTGCATAGAGCTTGATTTCATGCTAGTGAGGAAGTGATTGTATCCTACCACCTCTTGGCAACTGCTAGGATTAATCTGCTTGCTGTTGTATTTCCTTTCTTTACTAACCATGTCAGCTGATGCGAATGAGACATCTCCACATTCACCACGTACAAGGGGCATCATTCAGCATTTCGAACACCAAGTAAAGCTACACACGGATGCTCTCAATGAGGATATTCAAGTCACCAATGAATGCATTGGTCAATTAGAGTCGATGCAGATTTGCACCAACACCAAGCTGACCACATTAGAAAGCACTGTTGGGGCTATTAACACTTCTCTTGCAGCAATCATTGAGCGATTGGAGAGGATGGAACAGGTTGGATGCGAAGAGAGGCAAAGACGTGTTGATGACAGCCACCAACATCTCTGAGACGGTGTCACTGTCGCTCAAGGAGCCACACCATTCTGGTTGTGGTAGTCGGGCATCCAAAGTCGGCCTCCACCAAATTCATTCACCACCAACATCTCTCATCGAAAGATAGGGCATCCCTCGTACCCGTTGGGTTCATCAGACTCAAAGCGACTTCGATCAAGTTGCATACCTCCGGTCTGCATACGATGTTTGGAAAGCTCTATGTGATTATCATGAAGGATCCAATGCTATCAAGGAGGTGAAACAAGACATGTTCAATAAAGAATACATGCGCTTCGAGATGCAACCCAGTGAGTCGATCGATGACCTCTTTGCTCGCTTTAATAAAATTCTCACCACTTGCATAGTGTCAACGTTAATTTCTCAGATGCTGAAAATGCTAGGAAATTACTAAGTGCATTAGACATGTCAATTTGGGAGATGAAAGTTACATCTATTCGTGAGTCTACTGTCATTAGTACACTTACATTAGATGTGCTATATTCCAAGTTAAAAACTCATGAAATTGACATAATCTCACATAAGAACTCCAACAAGTCTCTTGCATTTGTTTCTCAACATAACATGTCTAGCTCTAGCCAATGTTCATCATGTGGTACACTTGTTTTGCTGTCCTCTCTAACCCTTGAAAAGATTGAAGAGTTTCCAGAGGAGGAGCTAGCACTTCTTTTTACTCGATTCTCAAAAGCATTGCAAAATGTGAGAACTCAAAGAAGAGGAAGTGGTGTTTATCAACGATGCTTCGAATGTGGTAAGACGGGACACTTTTGTACATATTGCCCTAATCTTTCAGATCCTACTTCCCGTGATGAGAAGCAAAAAAAGTCCAAGTCCTCCTTTGCAAACAACAACACGAAGAAGGGTTTTATAGGTCGCCAATTGGTGAACAGTTTTATCTCCGCACTTCAAGAACTTGGCTCGAGCGATGTGGATATCAAAAGTGACGAAGATGAAGAGAATTTGGCAAACTTGTGCTTCATGGCGGGCAACTCAAGATCAAGTATGGAGGAGGCAGACCACAACAGCGATGATGAATAGGTATGTCTCACTTGCGAAGAAATGTGTGATGCTATTTCTCGTGCCACTGTTATAGTTCAGAAAAAAAAAGTTAGGAACAATGCTGTTAAAATTGAATCACTAGAATCTGAAATTAATCGTTTAAATCTTTAATTCCTAGTGATGATTCTTGTTTCTCATGTGAGCTTATATATGAACAATTGTCCTCTATTAGAAGTGCACACACCTCCACACTTGTTAAACTTGAACTAGAAATTGAAAAGAACAAAAAGCTTGCTGCACTTAATGATAAAAACTTGAAAGATGCTTGCTGTTCTACAATTAATTTGCATTGTTCTACTTGTGATGATCTTGATAAGAAACTACACGATGCTATAAATAAGATTTCAATATTGAACAATGCTTTACATACTCATGAAGTTGAATATTGTTCTAATTGCAAACTAAAAGGAAAAACTTTATGTGAAAACTGACTAGACTTGTCTAACAAACTTGATGACATGATGTCACTAGAGCGGTTTTATAATGGGAATAAGAATATGAACTTGCTGCTGAATTCCTCTAAATAATATAATAATAAAACTGGTTTAGGTTTTGATTCTCATGCTCATACTAAGGCACATCCACCTAAAATTATAAAGTCATTAGGAAGTGGTTTGATTCAAACAGTTCCTAAACATAAACAAGTGTTTTCAAATCCGCAGGGGTGTTGTCTCATTCAATTTCTAATAAACATGTTGCTTGCTCATCTAGACATGGACACAAAGTTAAATTTTATTGTACATATTGTGGTAGAGATGGTAATGTCATATATTTTTGTTATAGACTAGCTAAACATAAAAAAAAAAAATGAAAGAATGCAAGCTAGATCTCATAACTCTCATGCAAAATTTGCTACACATTCTAAACCAAATGTTAGGAACAAGCAACCTGCTATTATGAGTCAAAAACTTGCAAAGTTTTCTTCCAAACATACTGTTTTCAGTGCTACACCTGTAACACCTCGTAGGTCAGTAGTTGTGTATAAAAATCCTCAAACTTTGGCTCATAAACCTGCTGTTTTATCTCAGCTTTCGCGTGCTATTCCTGCTGAATGTCGTGTGACTCAGAACTGGATTCCTAAATGCCTTTTTACTAACCGCAGTATTGAGTCATCGATGTATTGTGCTTCCACGTAGATTCACACTTGAGGAAGGAGAATATTTGGACTGTGGATTCAGGTTGCTCACGCCACATGACCGGTAACAAAGAATGGTTCTCCTCCCTCTCTTTTGTGTCACATGTAGAGAATGTTACTTTTGCCTATAATTCTTCAACCCTATAATTGCTACGGGTTCGGTTAGACTAAATAATCACTACACTTTAAAGGATGTGACACTTGTTAAAAATTTGAAATACAACTTGCTTTTTGTTTCACAATTGCTAGATGAAAATATGAAAATTATTTTCACTAAAAATTGCCGCAAGGTTGTTGGTTCAAATGGTGAGCTTATTTTTTACATTTCTCGGTTTGGAAGAGTTTTGAAAGATGATTTTGATATGTCATCCTCTAAGCATAGGTGTCTAGTTGCTAATGATTCGAAATACTTAATATTTTTGGCATCATAGACTTGGTCATGTAGGCCTTGATCATCTCACGCGTGTTAGTGCTCTTGATTGCATATGTAGGCTGCCTAAGCTTAAAGAAGACAAGATATTGTGTGCTCTTCTTGTAGACATACTAAGATGGCTACAGGTTCATATGCTCCTCTCACAATTGTCATGACAACTGAACCGGGACAACTTTTGCACATTGACACCGTAGGTCCTTCACGTGTTCAATCTTTTGGAGGTATATGGTATATTCTTGTGATTGTTGATGATTATTCTACATACTCTTAGGTTTAATTTATGGCATCTAAGAATGAAGCTTTTAGTCATTTTAGAACTTTATTTCTTAGATTATCAATTAATCAGCTAGGATCTATAAAAGCAATTAGAAGTGATAATGGAACCGAATTTAAAAATCAATCGTTTGATCACTTTTGTGCTGAAAATAGAATAGATCATAAATTTTCTTTACCATATGTACCTCAACAAAATGGTCTTGTAGAGAGAAAGAATAGAACCTTAGTTGAAATGGCTAGGACTATGCTTGATGAATATCAAACTCCTAGGAAATTTTGGGCTGATGCAATTGCAATCGCTTGTTAGGTCTAAAATCGTGTTTTCTTGCGTGCTAAGCTAGGAAAAACACCATATGACCTTTGGTTTGGACATAGGCATAGTGTCACACACTTTCGGGTCTTTGGTTTCAAATGCTTTGTTAAGAAATATGGTAATCTTGATAAATTTGAACCTAGTTCTGCTGATAGCATGTTTCTTGGTTATACATCTCATACTAGAGGCTACCGTGTGCTTTTACTTGACACTAACAAAATTGTGGAGACTTGTGAGGTTTCTTTTGATGTAGCTAGCCCTAGTACTAGCTCTAATATTGCAGGTGCATATCCATATCCGTAGGGGGAGAACATTTTCAACAAAGAAGACGAAGAAGTGGTGTTGCTGCCCGAAAATTCAGAAGCAAATAATGTTGATCACACTGCTGCTTTTGCACCACAACCAGCACCAACAACAACTGCAGCTGGTACAAATCGTCCTCAATTCACAAGTTCTTCAATGTGTGATGAACACGAAGAAGAAGGAGCTTGTGAAGTGTCTACTCCCCTCCGCATCCTCAAAAGTCATACTCCACAACAAATCATTGAAAGCTTGCATGAACGAGTTACACAGGTTTTGTGATCCAAACTCTCACGCTCATTCTGCTTTTGTTGCTTCTTTTGAACCCAAAGATATATCACACGCACTCACTAATAAATCTTGGATTATTGCCATGCAAGAAGAGTTAGAAAATTTTGAAAGAAATAATGTTTGAAAACTTGTGCCTCCACCTCAAGATCACACTCTAATTGGAACTAAATGGGTTTTGAAATTCTAAATTTTCTTAATCATGTTTACAAACTGTTCAAAGCCTTCTACGGTCTCAAACAAGCCCCTAGAGCATGGTATGATAGGTTAAAAATATTCTTACTTGAAAACTGGTATACCATGGGCAAGGTTGATAAAACTCTTTTTGTGCTTAAGCATGACAATGACTCTTTATTCGTTCAAGTGTATGTGGATGATATTATCTTTGGTTGTGCTTCTAATGATCTTGTGTCCATGTTTTCAGCTATGATGAGTTCAAAATTCGAGATGGGTATGATGGGAGAGCTCACGTACTTTTTGGTGCTGCAAATCAAGCAAACCAAGGAGGGTACCTTTGTGCATCAAATGAAGTATACAAGAGACCTTCTTAAGTTCTTCGACATGGACAAAAGCAAACCTCTTCGGACACCAATGGGTACAACAACGACACTTGAACTTGATGAAGATGTGATATGCACACGCTTAGGCAGCACGTGTAGCAAGTTGTTGTGGCCCGATCTTCTCGGAGGATCTGCGAACTTGATAAATTGTCGCTGTGTGACCTGGTGAAGAGGCAGCGCACCACGAGGCTGTCCACGCGATGAACAACCGAGACAATCACCCTTCCACGTATCGACGAAACATCCCACGCAATCACGCCCTATAGACGTGTGTTCACCACATCCAAAGGGGTTTGGGCAGCAATAAGTTTCAGTTGATGCACTTGGTGTTCATCTATCCACTTCCTACATCTTGTTTCTACATCTTTGTGCATCTTTTCCTTTATATTCAGCAACTTAGACTTGTGTTTTGGATTATTATTTGGTTTTGCATCACTACATTTTTCAGCGCATTCCACTTACATATTACCCCACCAAGCTCCACTTAAAACGCACCGTGAGTTGTTGCACCATCGTCGCTATTACAATCACTCTTCCACTACAAATCGCAGCCTGATTCTTGCTCTTTTCAGGGAGAGAAAGAACTTGTTTTGTCAGTGGTGAGGGAGCGATTCCACATATATTTTGTCCTATTACTTTCTTCCTTTGTTACTAACATGGCAGGAAATGAAGATTCCCCTTCTTACACTATTTCAGGTCAAGAAATTCAGGAAGTGCGTGCACAAATGCAACAATTGATGCAGGGGATGGAAGCTTTTTTGGATGCTGATTTTGGGGGTTGTAGGATTGATAGGAATGGGTACTTGTCATTTTCTTCATAATTCACTTGTTGCTTGGTCCTCTAGAAAACAAAATTCAGTTGCAGAATCTATGGCCGAATTTGAATATGTAGCTGCTGCTAGCGCTTGCTCAAAAATTCTTTGGATTGTTCAAACACTTAAGGACTATGGGGTTGATCTAGATAGTGTTCCACTATTTTGTGATAACACTAGTGCTATTTACACTGATAAAACTCCCGTGCAACATTCTAGAACAAAGCATATTGACATTAGATATCACTTTCTCCATGATAATGTTGAAAAAGGAAACGTTGTGCTTCACCATGTCGATACCGAACAACAATTGGATGACATTTTTACAAAACCTTTGGATTTCACTCGTTTTTGTTTCATTCGTAGTGAATAGGGGTTATGCATCCTCATGGCTTAAATTGAGGGAGAGTTTACAAACTTGTGAAGTCTATGTGTGAATACAACAACAACCAAGCCTTTGTCCCAAACAAGATGGGGTCGGCTAGAAATGAAACCCAACAATTTTTGAAGAAAAGTAATAGAAAATAAGATGAGAGTAAAAACATACAAATAAAGTAAGATTCTACATTTTATTTATTTTAGAAATGGATTAATAAGGAAGAAGATAAGAGTAACAAAATATGAATAAACTAAGATTCTAGCACATGAATTGCTAATTTCCATGCAGTCCTATCATGAGCCAAATCTCTAGGTATGTCCCACTCCTTTAAGTCTTGTTTCACCGCCTCCTGCCATGTCAACCTTGGTCGACCTCTACCCCTTCTAAAATTTTATCTACTCTTTATAGTCCCACTGTTAACCGGTGCTTCTGGAGGTCTCCGATGGATATGCCCAAACCACCATAGGCGATGTTGGACTAGCTTCTCCTCAATCGGTGCCACCCCTACCCTATCACGTATCACCTCGTTCCTAATTTTTTCTCTTCTTGTGGGACCGCACATCCACCGTAGCATGCGCACCTCAGCAACACTCATTTGTTGGACTAAGTCTATGTGTGAATCTGAATTTAAAACAATATGAGCATAGTATTTCATACATATATGACTTTGTGATTCTGTTTACATGCTGAAAGTTCTTACTACGTTACTCGTGTTATACATTTTGTAGTTTTTGCTATGACTAGCAATTGGAATAATTACTTACACTAAATCTAGTCATGATCAAACTTACTTGCTGTTTTGAACTTGTTGCATGCTCACAAGCGCTTTTAATCATAAATAATTAATCAAGTAATCAACTCACATGTTGAGTTTTTATGTTCAGGTGAAAAATTGAGAAAAGATCAAGAGAATATGCATGCATCACACTTCTTCTTTTGAGATGGCTTATCATTGCACATAGATACGAACTTGAAAGGAGTTGTGTATGACTAAAGTCATGTCTTTAAGCTTCTGATTGTCAAATGACATAGGCTTAGCTTGGTTGGATAGAATAAGGCTGATGCATCATATAATCTCTTGCAAATATCATAAGAAGAATTTTATTCCTTAAAAATAAAAATGTAGCAACAAGAGTCATGCTTTTAGGTCTTGAAATAGTTAATTTTGTAAGATCATGACTTGTTTAAGTTGAAAATTACAATTGATCTCTAGCATGGCTTACACTATTTTATGTATCTCATTGTTGTGATATAGCAAGTGACTTGATAGTATGACTTGGATGAGCTTTGTTTTATATGTATATATTATAATATGCTCATAACTATTGAAATTTCTCTTTCGAACCTTGCTGAATATATTGTCAAAGGGGGAGAAATACGTATTAGAAATATGTATAGGGGGGAATATTTGTTTTCTAAATTTCATTCATTTGATTTTCAAAAGGTGGAGAAAATTGTTTTCAAAACTTTCCATGTGAATAAGCCAAAGTTCGGATTTTAAGTGGTATGGCCAATTCATTCATCAAAGGGGATATTGTGAGACCTATGTGTGCTGAATACATTAGCTATTATGATAAAAGTTTTGAATATTGCAAAAATATCCTTTTCAACAAGGTTCGACTCTAGGTTCGAGCTTAGGCAAGGTCCAACAAAAGGTCCGACATGTTTTGGGTAGCTCCGGCAAGGTTCGACAATAGGTCCGACATGTTTTGGGTAGCTCCAGCAAGGTCCGACAATAGGCTTGACATGTTTTGGATAGCTCTAGCAAGGTCTGACGATAGGTCCAACATGCTTTGGCTAGGCCTAATGTGAGGTCCGACAAACTTTGGCTAGGTCCAGCGCAAGGTCCGATTAGCTTTGGCAAGGTCCGGTGTAAGATCGCAGTGGTTCTGCTTTTAACTTGCAAGTATTTCAAACTTGCTTTACACTTGGACTATGTTTTTGATGCGTTTTGGCTGATCATGGTGGAAATGATCTTGCGATGTTTGTAACATGCTTATGTAAGGTGATCACATAAGGTGTTGTGGTTATCGGACTAATGAGAGTTAAGTCGAGGACTTGTGCTCAGAAGAATTGGTTGTTTATTCCTGTGCAGGTGTTGCTTGATGTCAAGACATGGCTGGTGACGGGATCCATTGAACTAGTCTTAGGGAGAAGATGAGGTTCAACAACCAAGTTCGGGTGAAATTATGGTTGAGTTGAACGAGAGGTTTGGGTCAAGAACAATGCATATGAAAGTATCGTGGACGTCGTTGGAAGGTTTTTGCACGTGTGCAAGGAGTTAATGGACGTGGCAACATTGTTCCAAAGCATGATGAAGAGAAGTGGACGTAAATAATTGGTTAGAAAGATCCAACCGGCTGGATTATGCCTCAGGCTGTGGCTAAGGTAGTTATGGTTCGTTTATGAAATTTTTCGAGGTTGTTTTGGTTAGATTTCGTGTGGATCACAAAGTTGAGTTGTTTTAGGAATGTGGGATATGTTCCTAAGGTGTTTGGAAGTCTTAAGATTGCTTCTATCTGCGTATGAAAGTGTCTTGAGCAGTTATGGAACATTTCGGTTGAAACTGAGTAGGATTAGAGTCCTAGTTTGGATTGGGTTGGCCTTAGGGATGGTTATATAAGCAAGGGAGGCCAGAGCTCGTGTAGATACGACTTTGGGTTGTTCCTCTTGTGTTTTGATCAATAAAATTTGTAGTTTAAAGGAACTTTTGTTCCTTGTTTGTCCGACTTGTTTCAGACAAATTTTATTATTGTCGTGTCTTTGTGACTTGATTCTCTATAATATATACTACTTTTGTCACGGTTGAACACGTTTAGATCAGTTGCACACAAGGTTTTTTAACAGATTGACTTTCTGCCGAGGGGTTTTGGTTCTTTCTGCTGAAAAAGTTTAAATCTACCATTTACCCCCCACTGGTAGCTTTTCACGTGCTCTTCAATCCTACACCAATATCAATGTACATTGTTGTAGAATGTTGCACGGGGTTTTTAGCAATAAAAATCGCACTAGTGTTATCACAAAATAGTGGAACACTATCTAGATCAATCCCATAGTCCTTAAGTGTTTGAACAATCCAAAGAATTTGTGAGCAAGCGCTACCAGCAGCTACATATTAAGATTCGGTCATGGATTGTCCAACCGAATTTTGTTTTCTACAGGACCAAGCAACAAGTGAATTACCAAGAATATGACAAGCACCCGAAGTACTTTTTTGATTAGTCCTACAACCCCCAAAATCAGCATCTCAAAAAGCTTTCAAAGTAACGGTTGAGGAAGAAGGAAGAAAAAATGCCAAATTATTGAGTTTTATGTAAGTATCTGAGAATTGTTTTGACAGCTTGACGATGTGAAGCACGTGGGGAAGCTTGAAATCGTGCACTAAGACATACGCTGAATTGTTTGTCCGATCTTGATGCCGTGAGGTACAAACATGACTCGATCATGCTTCTATATTATTTTTGATCCACGAGTCCACCATCTTCATCAAGTTCAAGTGTCATTTATGTTCCCATTGGTGTGCAAAGAGGCTTGCTTTTGTCCATGTTGAAGTGCTTAAGAAGTTCTCTTGTATACTTCGTTTGATGCACAAAAGTTCCTTCCTTGGTTTGCTTGATTTGCAGCCCCAAAAAGTATGTGAGTTCTCCCGTCATACTCATCTCAAATTCCAAACTCGTCATAGTTGAAAACTTGGACGCAAGATCATTAGAAGCATAACCAAAGATAATATCATCCATATACACTTGAACGAATAGTGAGTCATTGTCATGCTTAAGCACAAAATTTTTTTTATCAACCTTTCCCATGGTAAACCTCTTTTCAAGTAATAATGTTTTTAACCTATCATACCATGCTCTAGGGGCTTGTTTGAGACCGTACAAGGCATTGGATAGTTTGTAAACATGATTAGAAAAATCTGGATTTTCAAAACCTTCCGTGGTATGATTTGAAACCTTTAGGAAAACCACCTGTGGTTGCTTGACATAAACCTTCTCATCTATGTAGCCACTAAAAAAGGACTTTTAACATCCATTTGATATAATTTGAAACCTTTAGATGCAGCAAATGCTAACAAAATTCTAATGGCTTCTAATCTAGCAACAGGAGCCTTGAACAACCATCCTAGCCTTATTCCTAATCACAACCCCATCACTTTGTTTATTTTTAAACATCCATATAGGTCCACTTAAAGTTTGACCTTGAGGTGGAGGTACAAGTTTCCAAACATTATTCCTTTAAAATTTTCTAACTCTTCTTGCATGAAAATAATCCAAGATTCATTAATGAGTGTGTGCGATATATCTTTGAGTTCAAAAGAAGTAACAAAATCAGAATGAGCATGAGAGTTTGGATCGCTAAACCTGGACTGTGTGACTCATTCGTGCAAGCTTTTGGTAATCTATTGTGGAGGATGACTTTTGAGTACGCGGAGGAGAGTAGACACTTCACAAGCTCCTTCTTCTTCATGTTCATCACAAAACAAAGAACTTGTGTCTCGAGGAAGATTTGAGCCAGCTGTAGTGGTCGCTGGTGCTGGTTGTCGAGCAGGATCAAGAGCTGGAACGTCATTGTTTATTTTTGAAATTTCGGGCAACAACTCCGCTCCTTCATCTTCAATGAAACTACTCTTCCCCTGCAGATATACATCTTGACTTGCAATAGTAGAGCTAGTACCTGGGCTATCTTCATCAAAAGAAACTTCACAAGTCTCCACAATTTTGTTAGTGTCAAGTAAAAGCACACGGTAGCCTCTAGTATGAGATGGATAACCAAGAAACATGCAATGAACAAATATAACTTCAAATTTATCAAGATTACCATGTTTCTTAACAAAGTATTTGCAATCAAAGGCCCTAAAGTGTGTGACACTAGGCCTTTGTCCAAATCGAAGCTCATATGTGGTCTTTCCTAGCTTAGCACGCAAGAAAACTAAATTCGAGACATAACAAACGGCTACAATTGCATCAACCCATAATTTCCTAGGAGTTTGATATTCATCAAGCATAGTTCTAGCCATCTCAACTAAGATTATATTCTTTCTCTCTTCAGCAGCATTTTGTTGAGGTACATATGGTGAAGAAATTCAATGATCTATTCTATTTTAAACACAAAAGTTATCAAATGATTGATAAATTCAGTTCAATTATCACTTCTAATTGCTTTTAAAGATCCTGTGTGATCAAGTGAAAGTCTAAGAACTAAACTTCTAAAGTGACTAAAAGCTTCATTCTTAGATGCCATAGATAAACCCAAGAGTATCTAGAACAGTCATCAACAGTTACAAGCACATACCACATACTTCGAAAAGAATGAACACGTGAGGGACCTACGTGTCAAGGTGTAAAAGTTGTGTCGGTGCTATTGTCATGGTCATTGTGAGTGGAGCATGTAAACATAAAACCATTTAGCATGTCTACAAGAAGAGCAAACAATTTCTTTGTCCCCTTTAAGCTTAGGAAATCCATGTATGCGATCAAGGATACTAACACATGTGAGATGATCAAAGCCTACGTCACCAAGTCTACGATGCCAAAAATATAAGCTTTTAAATCATTAGCAACTAGACGCCAATGCTTAGAGGATGATATGTCAAAATTATCTTTAAAAACTCTTCCAAACCGAGACATGTTAAACATAAGCTCACCATCTGAATCTACAACCTTGCAGCAATTTTTAGTGAAAATAATTTCAAGGTTTACATCTAACAATTGTGAAACAGGAAGCAAGTTGTATTTCAAATTTTTAAATAGTGCCACATCTTTCAAAGTGTAGTGATTATTAACTCTATACGAACCCTTAGCAATTATAGGAGTTGAAGAATTATCGGCAAAAGTAACATTCTCTACACGTGACACAAAAGAGAGAGAGGAGAACCATTCTTTGTTACCGGTCATGTGGCATGAGCAACTTGAATCCACAAGCCAAATGTTCTCATTCCTCAAGCGTGTAACCTACAAAGAAGCACAATACATCGATGACTCAATACTGGGGTTAGTCAAACGACATTTAGGAATCCAATACTGAGTCACACGACGTCTAGCAGGAATAACACGCGAAAGCTGGGAAATTACAGCAGGTTTATGAGCCAAAGTTTGAGGATTTTTGTACCCAACTACTGACCTATGAGATGTTACATGTGTAGCATGAAAAACAGTAGGTTTGGGAGCAAACTTTGCAATTTTTTGACTCATCACAGCAGGTTGCAAGCTCTTAACATTCGGTTTAGCATGTGCAGCATGTTTTGCATGATTGTTACATGATCTAGCTAGCATTATTTGCTTCTTTTCTTGTTTAGCACTACTATAACAAAAATCTATGACATGACCATCTCTACCACAATAAGTACAATTTAACCTTATGTTCATGTCTAGAAGAACAAGCAACATGTGAGTTAGCAACTGAATAACACAACATTCCTGCAGACTTAAAACCACACCTTTTGTTAGGAACAGTTTGAATCAAACAACTTGCTAGTGACCTAACAACCTTAGGTGGATGTGCCTTAGAATGACCATGATAATCAAAACCTAGACCAGTTTTATCATTGCAAGACTTAGAAGAATTCAGCAGCAAGTTTTGGTTTTTATTTGCATTACAAAACTGGTCTAGTTTGCTATGCATGTCATCGAGTTTATTGGACATATCAAGACAATGTTCACATAAAGTTTTTCTTTTTAATTTGCAATTAGAACAACAATTAACTTCATAAGAACGTAAAGCATTGTTTAAAACAAAAATTTCATTCATTGCATTATGTAGTTTCTTATTAATATCATCACAGTTAGAACACTACAAATCAATTGTTGAACAGCTAGCATCTTTCATGTTTTTATCGTTAAGTGCAACAAGCTTTTTGTCTTTCAATTTCAATCTCAAGTTTATCGAGAGTGGATGTGTGCGCACTTCTTAAAGAGGATAATTGTTCAGATATTAATTCACATGAGGAACAAGACTCATCACTAGGAATCTAAGATTTTAACCGATTAATTTCAGATCCTAGTGATTCAATTTTAATAGTATTGTCCCTAAGTTTCTTGTCCTTTTTTCTTTAAGTGTAACAGTGGCATGAGAAATAGCATCACACATTTCTTCGCAAGTGGGAAATTCTTTAATCTGTTAAAGGGTTAGAGAAGATAGCAAAGCAAGTGTACCACATGATGAAGATTGACTAAAACTAGGCGTGCCACGTTGAGAAACAAGTGCAAGAGACTTGTTGTTGGGGTTTTTACATGATATTATGTAAAGATCATGAGTTTTCAACTTAGAATATAGAACATCTAAAGTAAGTGTAGTCATGATAGTAGATTCACGTATAGATGTAACTTTCATCTCCCAAATCAACATGTCTAATGCATTTAATAATTGCCTAGTATTTTCAGCATCTGAAAAATTAACATAAACGCTACGCAAGTTGCTAAGAATTTTATTAAAGGGAGAAAAAAGATCAGCGATCGACTCACCAGGTTGCATCTTGAAGCGCATGTAATCTCTCTTAAACATGTCTTGTCGTACCTCCTTGATCATATTGGAGCCTTCATGGTAGTCGCATATTGCTTTCCACACGTTATATGCAGATCGGAGGTGTGCAACCTGATCAAAGTTGCTTTTCGTCAGTCCTTGTATAATCAGGTTGTGTGCCTTGTTGTTGTTGTCGACGCCTCTCATGTTTGCAGCTATAACGTCATCATTTGATGGCATGATGAAGCGCTTGAAGACCTTTTCCCATATGGCGAAGCGTTGCGCCTGTATGTAAGCCTCCATGGGAGCCTTCCAAACCTGAAAACCATTGCCATTGAACACACATGGTTATGCGGAGTATTTCTCCATGATGATTAGTAAAAACACGTGCAAATCAAAGAGATTAGAGTATCGTGGCTCTGATACCAATTTTAGTATCGAAGACCATGTGAAAAGCTACGAGAGGGGGTGAATGGTAGATTAAAACTTTTTCAGTGGAAGCAACAAAAACCCCTCAGCAGAAAATCAATCTGATAGAGATATCGTGTGTGCAAGTGTTTACAACGTGTTAAAAACATGAAAAATGAGTGTAGATCATAGAGACTCAAGTAACAATGACACCACACCAAGAATCATGAGAAAACATCGAGTAAAACTTAAGTTATGATCGAAACCCTAAGCAAAGGTCAACATATTCTAACAGAGAGCAAATAGATCTACAACGCTGCAAAGAAACTCATGTAACTCAAAAAAATATAAATCCAATGAATGTGAAATGTTAAAAGATGATATAGTAATTATTTATGGAGACAACACAAAAAGAATCACGTCAATTGAATCTATAAAACTCGAGTTACCATCAAAACAATAAAGAAAGGTCTGACGAAAACAAGTCAGACAAACAATGCACAAAAGCTCCTCTAAACTACGATCTTTTATTCAAATAAACACAAGAGGAACAACCCAAAGTCGTATCCCCACATGCTCTGGCCTCCCTTGCTTATATAACCAGCCCTAAGGCCAACCCAATCCTAACTAGGACTCTAATCCTACTCAGTTTCAACAGAAACATTTCATAACTGCTCAAGACTCTTCCATACACGGATAGAAGCAATCTTAAGACTTCCAAATACCTTAGGAACGTACCAAACATTCCTAAAACAACTCAACTTCACAAAATCTAACCAAAACAAACTCTAAACCTTCCATAAACGAACTATAAACACCTCAGCCGCAGCCTGAGGCATAAACCAGCTGTTTGGACCTTTCTGGCCAAATCTTCACCTCCATATCTCTTCACCACATCTTGGAACAATGTAGCCACGTCCATGCACCCCTTGTATACATGCAAATACTTTCCAAAACGTGCACGATACCTTCATATGCATTGTCTTGACCCAAACATGCTGGGTGACTGTGAGACCTATGTGCTGAATACATTGGCAACTATGTTAAACATGTAGGTTTATATGCAAAATTTTGGAATATACTTGACAAACACACTTCACACTGTCCGAACTTTTGCTGCACGTGAGCCACACGTGTTTTCCGTTCCGGAGTGTCTGAACTTTTCTTTTATAATGCATAGTGGCTGTTTTGGACTGTATGAACTTTCTATATGCTGAAATAATCATGTGGTTGCTATGTTTTTCATTTGCAATGTTCCAAACTTGCTTTACACTTATAGGAAGATTTTCTTAGTATTCTTTTCCTAAGTTTTTTTGATGTGTTTTGGCTGATAATGGTGAACATTATCTTGCTATGTTTGCAACATGCTTATTTGAGGTGCCCATGTAAGGTGTTGTGGTTTTTGTACTAACGAGAGTCAAGTCAAGGACTTTTGCTCGGAAGAATTGTTTGTTTGTTCATGTGCAGGTGTTGCTTGAGGTCAAGACATGGCTGGTGGCGGGATCCATTGAACTAGTCTTAGGGAGAAGATGAGGTTCAACAACCAAGTTCGGGAGGAATTGTGGTTGAGTTGATCTGGAGTCGCACAGCATGTTTGGGTCAAGAACAATGCATATGAAGGTGTAACATCCCAAAATTTGCAAACTTGGATAATTCAAATATAAAAGGGGATTTAAAATTTTTGTTTTCAAATCTGTTCTTCAAACCCATCTGAATCTCGAGGGCGAGATTCATTTTAAGGAGTGTAGAATTGTGGCACCCTGATTTTTGAGTTTTAGCAAACTAAAAATTTAAATGGGAATTTTAAATTAATGATAGAAAGAAATTGTTTTTATAAACAAAAATATAAAATATATGCATCTCATATTACATTTTGGATGCATCCTCAAGCATGGAAAATTAGTTAACAGAATATATATGCCAAGAGTAATTTATTTGCCATAACAATTATCAGATAAAAGAAATAAATGAAACTAAAGATGTATATATACATAAATATAATAGTTTAATTATATTATGAGTTCATGCAAAATCATTATTGAGTCTGAAAGCCTTTACTAGATAACAACGGACTTGTCCGGTACGATACCGGATTAGTCTGGTACACACAGACTTAATCAATTTTCCCCCACCACGGACTTCTTTGTTACAACAACAGACTAGTCCGAAGTCCTTTAATGTATAAACCTTTGACTTGTCCGGCACGACACCGGACTTGTCCGGTTAACCTCTCTGGACCGGCATTCGTACTAAGTAATTTTGTACAGACACGTAAGACCTATTGCTCATGCGATTTGGGATCCTCCTCTTCTATAAGTTGGAAGGCGGATCATTTCCAAGAGGTTGCTAGTTGACCCCGATCGATCTCTATCTATTCTTTAAATGACTATACTAAAAACTAAGAAAATATTTTTGTAGTCCATTCCTGCGCGGCCTTGTCCGGTACTCTAGAAATTGACATATTTTAACAATTATATACACTAGATATAAATAATAATAAAAAGTCAACCGCTGACCGGGTCACTGATCGCACAAATAGACTTGCCGCACGCGAAAGAAAAATAATGAGAGAATGATGTATTATAGAAGGAACAGATAATATTTATTAAATATGGTAAAAGTAAGAAAAATAAAAGACAAAGAATATATAAAAAATAGAATACAAAATAAATAGGAAATGAAAAAAAGAAGAAATTCAACCCTGCTAAGCCATGACCGCACCGAAAAAAAAACTGACTGCACAAAAAAAAAAAAAGAAGAAAGGGAGCACCGCCTTGGCCAGGCAGTTTCCATCAGGGCTGCAGCCTAAAGCACCGCCAGCCAAAAAATCAAATGAAGGAAAAAAACAAAGCCAACCACCCAGGCCACGCCTGGCTGGCCGCACGCTCCAAACCGAGCGGCACCAGAGTGCCACTGACTCGGAACCGAGCGGGGCCTCTCGGTCGTACGCGCCCTAGCGCTGTAAGCGGGAGGGACTCCTCCTTAGGGTCACCTGTGCACTGCTATAAAAAGGGAGCGATGCTCCTGTACGTCCTGCCCCTACCCACGTAAATTGTCCATACGAAAAATTTTGCCGCCGCCTTTGCTACATGAAACGCCACCAGAGAAAAAGAAAGAGAAAGCCCTAGGGCAGCAACCGTCGCCAGAAGAGGAGAGACAGCCGAGGGCAACCGCCAGAAAAGGAAGAGGAGGAAGAGAAGGCCGTCCGCAGGAGATCGTCGTGTCGCCGGAGGATTGCTGCATCGTCTTCTTCGTCTACATCACGCCGCTGATTTTCGTGGGAAATTGCTACATTGCCTTCATTTCCTTCATCGACATCACGTCGTCATCTTCTTTAT
Organism: Tuctoria greenei; assembly: GCA_036927565.1. Lineage (NCBI taxonomy): Eukaryota > Viridiplantae > Streptophyta > Magnoliopsida > Poales > Poaceae > Tuctoria > Tuctoria greenei. Next base: position 90,724,121 of record JAYESD010000005.1, on the reverse strand, counting down.
TAATAGATTCTAGAATCCAGAGACACGAGCCGCCGCCATTCCACGACCATCGAGAATAGCCACGCAACCGGTTGGTTTTACGGTTCACATTGTACATTAAAATTTATCCTACCGTTCGAACAAATCATGTCCAAACCTGATTTATCGTGTCTCACTGTACCGACACGGACTAGTCCAGTCCTGTGTGCACTAGTCTGGTGCAGTGCGGACGAGTCCGGATCTGTGCGGACTTGTCCGATCAACTCTCTATGCCTGAACGGACTTGTCCGACCTCCTTCAGACTAGTCCGGCATTTAAAATTTCAGCAACATCTAATTGTCACAATTGTCACAAGAACCACTATAATTGACTCAAAACTCATATAAGCACTTAAGAACTAGTTGAACCTAATTAGTAAACAATAGTAGTGAATTAATAGCATGTATTACAACATAACCCTCATGCATATACATCATGTCATATTGATTAATATATGTGCATTATATTGACGGGAATGACTAGAATGCAATCCGTGTTTTGGTGCAATCGTGCAATCAACCATCATCATTCATTGGATCTGCATCCTACGGTTGTTGCATCTTTTTATTTAACTCCCCCCATCTAAGTGCATCATATAGAGGGGGTTAATTAAAAAATATAACAACCGTTGGATGCAGATCCAATTGATGGTAATGGTTGATTGCATGATTGCACAATAACTCAGATTACATTGCAGTCGCTGCCTATATTGATTGCATTGTTGTTGGTATGTATATGTGCTTGATTGCGAGTAGACGATTCCCTTAAGAGGTTATGGTCGAGAAGCGATTATCCGAGGATCTTAATGTGCAAGACTTTGAATTGCTTGAGCCATCAAATTGCAGAATATTAAGGCAAGTGTCCTTGATCATTTTGATCCAGTTTTAAAATGTTTTGTTTGCAAAACTGCATGCTTGTATTAATTTGATGGGAAGCCCATGATAGGTATTTACTAGACTTGTTTGACCATCCTTGTCGCTTGGAATGTATTGTGGAGAGTCGGGAAAGGTATTTTTACCTATTTGTTTTGCTCTAATTAATCGGTATGGGAAAAAAACCAAATGACCTAATTATGAGTTAATGGATGATGAGAATTGGTGAACATGGTTAATTGGTAACATGGGACTTGGGAGATCTAAGCAAGCATGGTTTGTGGATTGGTTGGATGATATGGTGGTTTGCTTGCCTTTGATCTAAGGACCAGTTCATGCGAGAATAAGTCAGGAATACAGTGCCAGCACAAGGCCAAGTATGGGTGTGGCTTAGCCGATTAATTAGGTGTATTGCCAGCATTGTTCGGATCATTTGGGGGAGCGGGGAATGAGTCACTTAGGTTTGCAATAGTGGCGGGACAGCCCTGGGATCCGAACGGCACAAGAGGGGGCCCTTGGTTGGATGTGCTCAGTTGGAGGCATCACCACCGGTGAAACCTTATGGGTCTGAATATGCTGGTAGTCCCTTTGTAAAGGTTGTTTTGTGATCTCTTGGCCACACACCAACGGGAGTGTGTAATGTGACCGACGGGTCATGTGGATAATGGAGGTTCTTTAGTCACCGAAATGGGATGAAATCATGAACTTGTGGGTAAAGTGGTACAACCTCTGCAGAGTGTTAAAAACTACCATGATAGCCGTGCTCCCGGTCACGAGCACCTGGATGACCTACATGATTAGAGGGAACTAGGGATTTGGGGTGGTTTAGTTATGGTTATGGTTTTTAGGTTGTGATAAATGGACATGGTTGATGATTATGTTAAGAATGTGGTATATGATGGATAAATATTGATGGATGTGATACAATGGTAATTGATGATGTTGGACTCATAATTGGTAATTATTTGGGATATGATGGGATTAATTACAATAGACATTTGTAGGATTCCTTTTACATGTTTTAAATGCACTTTTCAACAAATAGTCATGTATTATCAATCCTTGTTTTCAGCTATATGTCATATTTTCTCACACATGCTGATTATAACATGTGCTCACCTTTGCTATTCGCACATTAGTTCAGATACAAGAAATATTTTAGAGGTCGTCATGGAGTACTAGGCGTGCGTACTACTGTCGATTGCCGAATTGGAGTCGCCCGCGCTAGATTATTTACCGCTGCAATAGAATCAAGGTATACTTATTATTCATGACATGGTTAAATTCTGATTATCATTTATGATGTTGATGTATATGTGTGAAGCAACATCCTGGGCACACATACACTGCACTTGGTTCGTTTTTCAGAACCGAGTGTCACAGAAGGTATCGCGGACGTTGCTGGAAGGTGTTTGCATGTGTGCAAGCATTGCATGGACATGGAAACATGGTTCCGAGGCATGATGAAGAGAAGTGGATGTAAATAATTGGTCAGAAAGGTCCAACCGGCTGGATTATGCCTCAGGCTGCGGTTGAGGTGGTTATGGTTCGTTTATGGAAAGTTTAGAGTTTGTTGTGGATATTTCATGGTGATCACGAAGTTGAGTTTTTTTAGAAATTTTTGGTACGTTCCAAAGGTGTTTGAAAGTCTTAAGATTGCTTCTATCTGCGTATAGAAGAATATTGAACAGTTAAAGAATGTTTCGGTTGAAACTGAGTAGGATTAGAGTCCTAGTTAGGATTGGGTTGGCCTTAGGGCTGGTTATATAAGCAAGGGAGGCCAAAGCTCGTGGTGAGACGACTTTGGGTTGTTCCTCTCGTGGTGAGGCCGAGGGGTTTTCGTTGCTTCCGCTGAGAAAAATTAAATCTACCATTCACCCCCCTCTGGTAGCTTTTCATGTGCTCTTCGATCCTACAATTGGTATAAGATCCACGATGCTCTAATCTATGTGATTTGCACGTGTTTGGACTAATCAACATGGAGAAATACTCTGGAAAACTTTTTGTGTTTAATGGCATTGATTTTCAGGTTTGGAAGGTACGTATCGAGGCTTTCATCCAGGCGCAAGACTTTGCAATATAAGAAAAGGTGTACAAGCCTTACGACGTGCCGCCAAACGATCAAGTCACAGCTACAAACATGAGAGATGTCGACAACAACAGCAAAGCGCAAAACTTGATCATACAAGGATTGACTCAAAGCAACTTCGATTGAGTTGCACACCTCTGATCTGTGTATGATGTTTGGAAAGCTCTATGTGATTACCATGAAGGATCCAACACTATCAAGGAGGCAAGACAAGACATGTTCAAGAAAGAATACATGCGCTTCAAGATGCAACTCGGTGAGTCAATCGATGACCTCTTTGCTCGCTTTGACAAAATTCTCAGCAACTTGCGTCACGTCAAAGTTAAATTTTTAGATGTTTAGAATGCTAGGCAATTACTAAGTGCTTTAGACATGTCAATTTGGGAGATGAAAGTTACATCAATTCGTGAATCCACTGTCATAAGTATACTTATATTAGATGTGCTATATTCTAAGTTGAAAACTCATGAAATTTACATAATCTCACGTAAGAATTCCAACAAGTCTTCTGCATTTATTTCACAACATGACACGACTAGCTCTAGTCAATCTTCATCAGGTGGTACACTTGCTTTGTTGTCCTCTCTAACCCTTGAACAAATTGAAGAGTTTCCATAGGAGGAACTTGCACTAGTCTCTACTCGGTTCTCAAAAGAGTTGCAAAATGTGAGAACTAGAAGAAGCAGAAGTGTCAGTTCTTAACGATGCTTCAAATGTGGTAAGACAGAATATTTTTGTACAGATAGCCCTAACCTTTCAGGTCCTACTTTCCGTGAAGAAAAGCAAACAAGGACGAAGCACTTCTCTACAAACGATAAGAAGAAGAAGAAGAAGGGTTTTACAGGTCATCAATTGGTAAACAATTTTATCTTCACACTTCAAGAACTTGGCTCGAGCGATGTGGACGTCGGAAGTGACAAAGATGGAGAGAATTTGGCGAATTTGTACTTCATGTCGGGCAACTCAAGATCAAGTATGGAGGAGGCAGAACACAACAGCAATGATGAAGAGGTATGTCCCACTTGTGAAGAAACGTGTGATGCTATTTCTTGTGTCACTGTTATACTTAGGAAAAAGGACAAAAAACTTAGGAACAATGCTTTCGAAATTGAATCACTAGAATCTGAAATTAATCGTTTGAAATCTTTGATTCCTAGTGATGATTTTTGTTCCTCATGTGAATTAATATATGAACAATTGTCCTCGTTAGAAGTTTGCACTCCTCCACTCTTGATAAACTTGAACATGAAATTGAAAAGAACAAAAAGCTTGCTGCACTTAATGATAAAACTTAAAATATGTTTGCTGTTCTACAATTGATTTGCATTGTTCTACTTGTAATGATCTTGATAAGAAACTACATGACATTGTGAATGAGATTTCTATATTGAACAATACTTTACGTTCTCATGAAGTTAAATATTGTTCTAATTGCAAACTAAAAGGAAAAAATTCATGTGAAAACTTGCGACACCCGATTCTGAAAATGAACCAAGCGTAGCGCATATGTGTGCCTAGGATGTTTAACACACATACACAAGTGATTAACAAACGATAGCCAGATCATAATCATGTCTTGAATAATAACACTAATAATAGTACCTTATCACAAATCCAAATAGTCTTGAATACAAGTTCTAATAAGACTGCAGCAGAAACACTAAACACTAATGACAACAACTTCACAGGCAAGCTTCACAGTAGCACGCACGCCTAAACTCCTGAAAGACCTCTGGGTACTCCACATTATCGCCTACGACCAAATTTGTTGGCGGAATAGCAAGGGTGAGCACATGTCGCACTCAGCAAGTGTGGGAAAGTATGACATGTAGCTAAACAAGGAATGATAATTAAGTAATAGCTATTTGCATAAAAGTACATTGAAAACAGTTGAAAATGCAATAATATGATCATTAAGTGAGGTCATCCCTTATTAACCCAATCAATAATTAATTTCATCTCCGATACCATAATTCCGACATAGATAACCAGAACCATCAATAATATGCCATACTCTACTCATAACTGTTCATTCGACTCAATATCACCATTTTCGTGTTCCAAACCCAATTACTGTAACAATATCGATTCCCAATTCAATTCCAGCCATTAAACCAAGTTCAAAGTCCATAACTCTAATCATCTGAGGGTCCAGATCGCTCATAACCGGGAGCACGGCTATCATGATAGTTTTTGACACTGTACAGAGGTTGTACCACTTTACCCACAAGTCTGTGATTTCATCACCTTTCGATTACTAAGAAATCTCAATTATGCCATCTCACAGTTCCTTTGGTCTGTGGCCAAGAGATCACAAAATAGCCTTTACAAAGTGACTACTAGCATATTTGGACCCCACTGAGGTTTCACCAGTGGTGATGCCTCCAACTCAGCACATCCATCCAAGGGCCCCCTCTTGCGCCATTCGGATCCTAGGGTAGTCCCACCATCACTACAACCCAGCGCTATTCCTTCCCCGAGCTTTCCAAATGGTCTGAACAGTGCTGGCAATACACTAATTAGTCAGCTAAGATGCACCCATATTTGGCCCTGTGGTGGCACTGTAAATCCTAGATGGTCGCTCCATGAAGTGGTCCTTAGATCTAAAGCAAGCAAAAAGAACCAAAACGATCCCTAGGTTCCATGTTGCTAAGGGTCATTGTTATCATTTCTCATCATTCATGTGTTCAGTAGTTCATAATTAAGTAATATGATTGTTTTCCAAACCCAATTGAGTATAGCGAAGCAAAAGTGTAAAACACCCTTCCCGACTCTCTACATTGTGTTCAAGTGACAAGGGTGGTCATACAAAACTAGTAAACTCCATAAATGGGTTTTCCCATCAATTTGACAGAAGCATGCAATTTTGCAAACAAAATATTAAAACCTGGATCAAAATGGTCAAGGACACTTGCCTTTCTCCTGAGCTTGGTTTGGATCGAAAGCTTCAAAGTTCTGGTTCTGCAGGTCCTCGAAAGCACTCTCTACAGCGATACCTTCTACTCTGCGTGACAAACATGCGAAACAAACATTACAATCAAATATTGCTCAAATATTACTCAATATGCCATGATATGCATGATTGGTGCAATTGTGAGGTCGAACTTGTTAATGACTTGCTATTGATGTTTACTAACTAGTTACAATGTATTTTAACAAGTTTGAACAGGTTCGAGTTGATTTCAGTCAAATTGGAATTAATTCAACAACAACAGATTGCAGTGGACGGACAAGTCCGATCTCAGGGCCAGACCAGTCCGCCCTGCCTAGAAACTGCAAATTAGGGTTTTTCTGGACAGCGGGAATTGGGGTTAAGCTCACATGGAAAATTGGGTGTAGAGGGTATACCGTGAGTAAAGCTCCAAAGGTCGAGAATTGGGTGCAAAACTTGAGTCTAGACACTAGGGTTTGATAATGAGGTGTTGAGGATGATTTGGTGATGAAGAATGTCAATGTCGAAGTTGAAAAGTTGATGAAGATCGCGCTTGCATGATCCTCCTCCTTCTTCTCCTCCTTCTCCTTGCTGTTGACTCTTCTCTTGACGACGGAGCATGGCCAAAAGATGGCAGCGAGGTTTTCAATGTGTGGGGAGGTGTGGGGTATTGAGTTGCTTAAATAAGGTGGAGTGGTAGGGTTTTCGGTTGGATTTGGAGTATAATTCACTGGAGAACGAATAGGGGTCGTGGTGGGGTTCACTTAGGCTTTTGTGGGTTGGGGCACGAAGTTCTTGGGTCCAATTAAGGCAATTACCCAATAACTTAACGTGGAAGAAAATAGAATCCGAGTTGGACTCTGAAGACCAAACTAGTCCGCAAGGTAGCTGGACATGTCCGTTTTAGAACGGAAGGGATTTTGGACAAGTCCGCTGTTGGGGGTGGGACAAGTCTTGGGCCGGCAAGTAAATTGATCCGAAAAGAGACCAACATTGGACTAGTCCGCTAAAAGTCGGACAAGTCAGGACAACAGTAGAACCTCGTTCGGACTAGTCCGTGCAGTGTGCCGGACAAGTCCGGAGTTCTGAAGTACTGAATTTTCTGAAGTAGAAGAGGGACACCGGACTAGTCTGGGGTAGAGGCCGGACAAGTTCGTTCCCAGACAGGATTAAATTGATGATTAGCCCTAAATTCATTGTAATCATGTTCCTTTTTAGGTTGCTTAATGTTAAACATGTATGAGGATGCATGAAATGCATTATGCAACAAAATGAGGGTGTTACAAACCTACCCCCCTTAAAATGAATCTCACCCTCGAGATTCTACATACAAGGGAAAAGATAGAGAAATTCTCTTGTGAGATCCTCTTTTCTCTCCAGGTTGCTTCTGGCTCTGTATGATGCTTCCATTGCACTTTGCACCATCGAATCACCTTGCTCCTTGTGACCATCTCCTTGGTTTCCAAAATTTTGGCAGGTTGCTAAGCGTAGGTCAAATCCTCCTCAAGCTCCAATTCTTCCATCGATACTTGCTCTTCCGGTACCCTCAAGCACTTCTTGAGCTAAGAAACATGGAAGACATTATGAACCTCAGAAAGATGTGTTGGCATCTCCAACTTATATGCTACTTCTCCATGTTTGTCCAAAATCTTGAATGGTCCAATATAGCGAGGTGCCAACTTACCTTTGATGTTAAATCGCTTGTGACCTCGCATGGGTGACACTTTGAGATATACGAAGTCTCCCACCTCAAAAGCTAAGCTTCTTCGTCTATTATCTGTGTAGCCCTTTTGTCTTGATTGAGCAGCTCTTAATTTTTTGCGGGTTATTTGAACTTGCTTTTCAGCATCTTGTATTACATCGGGCCCAAATACTTGAGTTGGACTCTGAAGACCGGACTAGTTCGCAAGGTGGCCAGACAAGTCCGTTTTGGAACAGAAGGGACTTCGGACAAGTCCGGTGCTGGGGGTCGGACAAGTCCGGGGCCGACAAGTAAATTGATCCAAACAGGGACCAACATCAGACTAGTCCCAACTTCCTCTATACTTTAGCGCATAAACTCTTAGCATGTCTTCCAATATCTGATTTGTTTTCTCTGTTTGTCCCAACTTCCTCTATACTTTAGCGCATAAACTCTTAGCATGTCTCCCAATATCTGATTTGTTTTCTCTGTTTGTCCATCCATTTGAGGGTGATATGCAGAACTGAAATTTAATTGAGTTCCCATCGATTCTTGCAGCTTTTGCCAGAACCTTGAGGTAAATTGACAACCTCTATCGGATACTATTTTCTTTGGCACTCCGTGTAAGCAACTATTCTTCCCATATACAATTCTGCCAAGTTTGCTCCACTATAGGTAGTCTTGACAGGAATGAAACGCCCTGGTTTTGTCAAATGATCTACAATAACCCATATTGAATCATAACCCGCTGAAGTGCGAGGCAACCCAACTATGAAATCCATACCAACCTCTTCCCATTTACATTCTGAAATTTTCAATGGCTGCAATAATCCAGCTGACCTTTAATGTTCAGCTTTGACTCATTGGCACACATGACATAATGCAACATATTCAGCTATGTCCCTTTTCATGCAATACCACCAGTAGCATGTCCTTAGGTCCTTGTACATATTCGTACAACTGGGATGGATGGAGTAAAGTGAGTCATGTGCCTCCTTTAATATTGCCTGTCAGAGACGCTTCTCATTAGGCACAACAATCCGTTTCACAAGCCATAGAGTACCATGGTCATCCTCATAAAATCTGAATTCTCTCACTTCTTGGGTCCTTTCCTTGATTTCCTGGATTTCCTTATCCTTCATTTGACCCTCTCGAATTTCTTGTTCCAAGGTCGGATTTAACTCCATTATTCCCATCTCATTCACAAATCCAAGATTCAACTGTTCAAACTTCTCGCATAACTTGGATAGCAACTCCCTAACGGTGAGGTGGTGGCTTGCTCCCTTTCGACTCAAAGCATTAGCCACTACGTTGGCTTTTCGGGATGATAATTGATTCTCACATCATAATCCTTAATGTGTTCCAACCATCGTCATTGCCTCAAATTCAGATCCGTTTGCGTGAATATGTACTTGAGACTCTTATGATCCGTATAAATCTCGCATCGATGGCCAAGAACGTAATGTCTCCAAATCTTCAATGCGTGCACTACAGCTGCAAGTTCGAGATCATGCGTAGGATAATTCTGCTCATGTTTCTACAATTTTCTGGATGCATAAGCTAGTACTCGGCCTTCTTGCATCAATACACAACCATGTACTTGCCTTGAAGCGTCGCAATAGATATCAAAACTCTTGCTTACGTTTGGCAACGTCAACACTGGTGCGGTCGTCAATCTCTTCTTTAACTCCTCAAAGATGTCTTGACAAGCTTGAGTCCACCTGAAGGGCTTCTCCTTCATTAACAGTTCAGTCATGGGCTTCGCTATCTTTGAAAAGTCCTAGATGAACCAACGGTAATATCCAGCCATTCCAAGAAAACTCCGTATTTCCTTCACATTCTGCGATGGTTCCCACTTTAGCAGATCTCTAACCTTTCCTGGGTCAACCGACACTACTCTTCCAGAGATGATATGGCCTAGGAACGATATCTCCCTCAACCAGAATTGGCACTTGTTAAACTTGGCATACAACTGGTGCTCTCGCAATTTCTGCAATTTCAGCCTTAAATGCTCTTCGTGCTCCTCTTCACTATTCGAGTACACCATAATATCATCTATGAACACTACCACAAACTTATCCAAATACTCCATAAAGATTCATTAGATACATAAAGTATGCAGGTGCATTCGTCAATCCAAAGGACGTGACGGTGTACTCATAGGATCCATACCGTGCCCTGAAAGTCGTTTTGGGTATGTCTGATGGTCTAATCTTCATTTGGAAATATCCCGACTGAAGATCAATCTTAGAGAATATTCTGTCTCCCTTCATTTGGTCGAACAGATCCTCTATTCGTGGCAGCGTATACTTATTCTTAATTGTCACTCGTTGAGAGACCGCTAATCCACACACATTCTTTGGGATCCATCTTTTTTATCTATGAAAAGCATTGGGGCTCCCCATGGCGATAATCTTGGGCGTATAAAATACTTATCTAATTGCTCTTGAATCTGCTTCTTGAGCTCCGCTAATTCCTTAGGAGGCATCCTATATGGCCTCTTTACTATAGGTGCAGTTCTAGGTATTAAATCAATGATGAACTCAATGTCACGATCAGGTGGCATACCTGGCAATTCCTCAGGGAACACTTCTAGGTACTCACGAACAACTGGAATTTCCTACAAGGTTACTCCTTCTACATGATTTACCATTGCCTTCCCAGTTGTTGGTTGAACTGCCTTGAATTTTATACTGTCTCCTTCTTCATTTGTCAATTGCACTGTCGAGTGGCACATTGAATCACTCCGTTATGCTTCCTTTGTCAATCCATTACAAGTATGATGTCCAAGCCTTGTGAATTCAAGACTATAAGGTTGGTGAGGAAATCTACCCCCTTATGGATATACTTACTTTTGGGTATACTATATTCGTCCTCATCTCCCCTCTAGGAAATTTTACCAACAGGGTATACTTTAGGTATGATATAGGCATGCTATGCTTTGCAACATACTTTGATGAGATGAATGAATGAGATGCTCCAGAATCAAATAATATAGTAGCATGGTTGGAGTTTGCGAGAAACATACCAATCATAACATCTTCAGCTTGCTGAGCCTCTTCTCCAGGTACATGGTTCACCTTGCCACGAGCGAAATTTTGTGGTCCTCGGTTGCCTTGAGTTGCTCCTCCATTGGGCCTAGGATTCTGCCTTGAAGCATTGTTCATCTATCCTTGACCTCATCTTGGGCATTGATTTGCAAAATGTCCCACTTGACCACAAGTAAAGCAAGTTTTTTGCACCAGTGGCACTAGAGAAATTAGGGTGAGGCTGATTCTGATCATAGGCAATCATATTTGGACGTGGCGCAGGCTGCATAGGTAAGTGAGGTGCTTGAATGGAAGGGTGTTGCTGCATTGGCCATTGCGGTTGCGGTGGATAAGCAGGGCGGTATGCATTAGCAGACGAGTTGTAATATGGTGCAGCAGGCGGTGCATAGTGAGGGTGGGCATTGCTTCCTTGCAGCTGTCCATGATATGACATTTTCCTCTTATTGTCTTGTTCCATCTCACGAACTTTGTTCTCAAACACAATGGCTCTGTCAACAAGCTTCTGGAAGTTAGCATAATCAGTGTTGAGCAACTGAACTTGAATTTTATTGTGGAGACGACTTATAAACAAGTATTGCTTCCTGCTGTCAGTATTGATGTCCTCTAGAGCATATCTGGACAGTTGAGTGAATTTGTTGAGATAGTCACTCACACTCATCCTTCCTTGCCTGAGGTTTTCAAATTCGTCTTCTCAGTATCATGAATTCCTCATGTACATAGTGAGAACGGAACTTCTCTTTAAATTCAGCCCAAGTGATTCTCTCTTTATTAGCATGGGCATTGCAAAGGGCTTCCCACCAATCTGTAGCAGCTCCAACCAACTGGTGTGAGGCAAAAAAGAACCTTTTCCCGATCACTGCACTGGACGATGGCAAGTTTGTTCTCTACATATTTCAGCCAATAATCAACCTCCAAAGGATAGTTGGCTTGAGCAAAGGTAGGCGGCCTTGTCCTCATGAACTCTCCCAGACGGTTGTGGCGTGGCGGGGGTGGTGGTGGTGGAGGCATGTAGGGCTGGTTGTTGTTATTAGCTTGCAGCTGTCCCAAGGTCTGCATCATGGTCTGCATAAGCTGATTTTGCATGGCTATGAGGCGCTCCATGTTGCTGGCTTCCGGTCCAAGGCTGGCATTTTTGGGAACCTCGTTGTTCTCATCTTCCCCATTGGCATTCCTTTGGTTACGGGTCCTCGACATCTATTGGTGAAAGAATAGTAGAGATGGAAGAATTTAGAATTTGCAAAGAAACACCCCCAATTATGTGCATCAAGGTATATGTAACTAAACAACTCTCTTATTAATACTAAAAACCCTATTTGAGGATGTGTACAAGCATCCCACAACTCTCTACTATGTGCGGATGTGGACAAAATACTAAGCATCCCACATCTCGCACCAAGCATACAAGCACAAGCACACACCATGAAAATTTAGCACACCACACTAAATATAACTATTACGATCTAAACCCTTTTCTAACTTCTAGACAAGAGACCTAGACATAATTGTGTGAGTCGTGGCTGTCGTGGCCGTGAGGCGGTGGAGGCGACAGTGGCGGCAAGTCATACATGGGTGCACGCCAAGGTGAGTTGGCTGTCCATGTCGGCGCCGGAGACGTTGCTGCACCATTGACCTCCACGGTAGCACGAACTTCCTCTCGCTTTTCCATGATGAACAATTTCTTACAAAGGTAGCGGATCTCTCCCATAGCATCAACATAGCAATTTCCTAAATTCACCAATACTTCTTGAGATCTGTCAATGACACGAGAACTGGTTTGAGCTCCTTCTTGTGGTCTTAAGATTTCCCTTGTTCCATTCCTGCGATGCGGGTGCAGCGCAAAACTAGTACCTCCAATCTGCTCTCGATAGATGTGGCACAATCTAGTGAGTGCTTCCCAAGCAACATCATCTATAGCTTGCTCGCTGGTGGATCTCCATGTTGATGCAAAGTGTCGGGTGATCACCTCATCTTTGGCAAGAATAGTAACTTGAGCCCTCCATTCGTCACGTCCATGGCGAGGAATCCTCTTAACATAGTATTTCGGGTGCATTTTGCATAAATCAAGGAACTCCTTCAATTGCATAGTTGCAAATCCTCCATCAGTGCCATCGGAATAGAATTCTTGGGCAAAACAGAAAACTAGGCGTTTGTCCTCCTTTTCGGCTTCACTAGACCGCGATGCACTCCTTTGGGTTTCGGGTACCTCTTCCGGGGCTACGGGTTCATCCTCTTGTAGTTTCTCCTCCTCATGTGCCTCATCGTCATCCTCCTTATGTGTATCACCTTCCTCCTCCTCATAATTATAGAATTCCACCTCCTCATGATCTTCCTCCTCATCATCATCATAGAATTCCACCTCCTCAGGATCTTCCTCTGTCGTGTTGGAGTGTTCAGGCTCAACTTCCTTTGCAGGAGAACTCACTTCTTCCTCCTCTTGGGATAGTTCCATTCGCGGCTTCTCGCGAGGCCTAAGCTTGCTTCCAAGGGGCGGCAAACGAGGTCTCTTGCGGGCTGTCATTTTGGTGTGAGCCATCTATAACAAACATGAGAATATTAGTGGAAAACATAAATATCAGTCCTGAAATTGCAGCAGCCATAAATTAAGATGAGAGGATGTGCATTTGCTCAAAAAGGTGGAAAAGTGCCAAAAATTACAGCAGCAGTTAAAACACAAATTTCCCACATTATATAGCTAGTGGAAGGCAACATAATGTAAAACGGACTAATTTTGATTAGGGAAGTCCTAGTGATTTGTGATGTCCATTCTATCTAGGCATGCGTCCTAGGTCAAACACGATTGTGATACCAATATGTGACACCCGGTTCCGAAAATGAACCAAGCATAACACATATGTGTGCCCAGGATGTTTAACACATATAAACAAGTGATTCACAAATGATAGTCAGATTATAACCATGTCTCGAATAATAACACTAATAATATTACCTTATTACAAATTCAAATAGTCTTGAATACAAGCTCTAATAAGACTGCAGCGGAAACACTAAACACTAATGACACCAACTCCACAGACAAGCTTGACGGTAACTCACACGCCTAGAACTCCTCAAAGATCTCCGAGTACTCCACATTGTCGCCTGCGACAGAATTTGTTGGGGGAATCGCAAGGGTGAGCACATGTCATACTCAACAAGTGTGGGAAAGTATAGCATGTAGCTTAAACAAGTAATGATAATTAAACAATGACTGTTTGCATAAAAGTACATTCAAAACAGTTAAAAATGCAATAATATGATAATTAAGTTAGGTAATTAACCTAATCAACACTTAATTTCATCTCCAATACCATAATTCCAACATAGATAACCAGAACCATCAATAATAGGCCATACTCTACTCATAACTGTCCATTCGACTCAGTATTACCATTTTCATGTTCCTAACCCAATTACTATAACAATACAGATTCCCAATTCAATTCCAGTCATTAAACCAAGTTCAAGGTCCATAACTCCAATCATGTGAGGGTCCAGGTCACTCATAACCGGGAGCACGACTATCATGATAGTTTTTGACACTCTGCAGATGTTGTACTACTTTACCCACAAGTCTGTGATTTTATCACCTTCCGAAGACTAAGAAATCTCAATTATGGCGTCTCACACTTCCTTTGGTGTGTGGCCAAGAGATCACAAAATAGCCTTTACAATGTGACTACTAGCATATTCGGACTCCACTGAGGTTTCACCGGAGGTGATGTCTCCAACTGAGCACATCCATCCATGGGCTCCCTCTTGCGCCATTCGGATCCCAGGGTAGACCCACCATCACTACAAACCTACAGACTACCCCTTCCTCGAGCTTTCCAAATTGTCTGAACAGTATTGGCAATACACTTAATTAGTCAGCTAAGCCGCACTCATATTTGGCCCTGTGGTGGCACTGTAAATCCTAGAGGGTCGCTCCACGAACTGGTCCTTAGATCAAAAGCAAGCAAAAACCACCAAAACGGTCCAACCCATTCCATGTAGCTGGCTTGCTTAGATCCCTAGGTTCCATGTTGCTAAGGGTCATTGTTATCATTTCTCATCATTCATGTGATAGGATCTTGGTTCCCGATCTTTCGATGAGAATAGGAGGGTTCGATTTGTGGAGGAGAAGACGTTGGCGATCTGACTACACCATCCCCAAGATGATGCGCCTTAGTGATTAGTACACCGACTCCGAAGTTGTATTGATCTTGCTGGCGCACAATCAACCTGACCACGAGGGCATTTGTTCCTACAAGCAATCGAAGAACACGCAAGAACAAGAAGAACAAGCACTTATCAGTTGAATCAATCTGAAGTGGGGTTCTGGATACAAGTGGACGGGCGATCTAGTCGACACGCGCGTGTACAAGGAAGCAGCAGAAGCTAACTTACGAATAAACAAAACCCACCAGCTAATGAGGGCAGCGGCTACTATTTATTACCTCTCTAGGGTCGTGAGAAACCCTAATCACGAGTCCCTAATGGACTCCAAACGATACATGGGCCATGGGCCCAATTTTGGTGATGCAGCACCATGGACAGAAAAAGATCTTGGTATTAAAATAACGATTGCGGCCGACTCCAAAAAGATATAGACATGAGGCCAGATCCGTTTGAAACTAGACTTGATAATATTTCCAGAAATACTTGAACGCCCAGATCAGAGTCCGTATGAAGTAGTGGTGGCCATCATAAGTTGGTGCTGTTCTGCTGTCCAAATCCTGTCCGCGCGAATTCCCTTCCCATTGGCTCCTCTCCATTGTTCCTAAGCAAAACAAGAAAGCACGTAGTTCCACGGTCTAGATAAGATGGACATAAGGCCAAGAACAAGTTCACCTCATAGTTTAGTTGACGTGCACGAGCGCGAGTGATCGGACCAGAAACCGGTAGCTAAGTTGGTGTGGATGTATCAAGGGTGTTGATGTCCTCATCATCCTCCCCTTCTTGCATTTGAGTCATCCGCGACTCAAGCTCACCTTCTTCTCCCAAATATGGCTTCAAATCTGCAATGTTAAATGTGGGACTAACCCCAAAATCCGCAGGCAACTCGAGTTTATATGCATTACCATTAATCCTTTCTAACAATTTGAATGGACCATCAGCCCGAGGTAACAATTTAGACTTTCTCAAATCAGGAAACCTATCCTTTCGCAAATATAACCAAACTAAATCACCAGGTTCAAAAGTGATATGTTTCTTTCCCCTACTACCAACAAGTTTATACTTGGCATTCATGCACTCTATATTATTCTTAGTGGTTTCATGCAATTTTAAGATCAATTCAGCACGATGTTTAACATCAAAATCCACTCGTTCCATTGAAGGAAGAGGTAATAAATCAATAGGAGCACAAGGTACAAATCTATAAACAATCTCAAAAGGGCATTTCTTAGTACTAGAATGTAGAGAACGATTATAAGCAAACTCAACATAGGGCAAACACTCTTCCCACATTTTTATATTCTTTTTCAAAATAGCCCTAAACATGGTAGATAAACTTCTATTCACAACCTCAGTTTGACCATCAGTTTGGGGATGACAAGTAGTTGAAAATAAAAGCTTAGTCCCCAATTTTGCCCATAATATTCTCCAAAAACGGTTAAGAAACTTAGCATCACGATCTGAAACTATTGTGTTTGGCACACCATGCAACCTAACAATATCTCGGAAAAACAAATCAGCTACATGTGTAGAATCATCACTTTACGACAAGGTATGAACTGTGCCATTTTAGAAAATCTATCCACGACAACAAAGATGATATCCCTCCCCTTTTTTGTTCTAGGCAGTCCTAAAACAAAGTCCATAGAAATATCCTCCCAAGGCATGCTAGGAACAGGAAGAGGCATGTACAAACCATGTGGATTAAGTCATGACTTAGCTTTTTGACATGCCGTGCAGCAAGCAACGAAGCGCTCCACGTCTCGCCTCATCCTTGGCCAAAAGAAATGACCAGCAAGTATGTCCTCCGTCTTTTTCACTCCAAAGTGCCCCATCGGCCCGCCTCCATGCGCTTCCTGTAACAACAACAAATGAACGGAGCTAGCTGAAATGCATAGCTTGTTAGCTCTAAACACATAGCCATCATTGAGGACAAATTTATTCAATGTTTTTCCATCTTTACATTTCAACAGTACATCTTTGAAATCAGCATCATATTCATATTGATCTTTAATTGTTTCTAATCCAAAAATTTTAAAGTCAAGTTGAGATAGAAGAGTATAATGTCTAGATAAAGCATCAGCAATAACATTATCCTTTCCCTTTTTGTGTCTAATGACATAAGGAAAAGACTCAATAAATTCCATCCACTTAGCATGTCTACGGTTCAGTTTCCCTTGACTCCTAATATGCTTTAGTGATTCATGATCAGAATGGATAACAAATTCTGTGGGCCACAAATAATGCTGCCATGTTTCTAAAGTTCGTACAAGAGCATATAATTCCTTATCATAGCTAGAATAATTCATAACAGGCCCACTCATTTTCTCACAAAAATATGCAACAGGTTTTCTTTCTTGTAACAAAACACCACCCAATCCAATCCCACTAGCATCACGTTCAAGCTCAAAAGTCTTAGGAAAATCAGGAAGTTGGAGAAGAGGTGCATGCGTCAACTTATCTTTTAGTATGGTAAAGGCGTTATCTTGTGTGGTGCCCCAAGAAAAAGGCACCCCCTTCTTCGTAAGGTCATTCAATGGAGCAGCAATGGTGCTGAAATCCTTCACAAAGCGATGATAGAACCCAGCCAGCCCTAGAAAGCTCCGCACCTATGTGATGGTCTTTGGTACAGGCCACCCCTGAATATCCTCTACCTTGCCTTGATCAACTTCAATTCCCTGTGGAGTTACAATATAGCCAAGGAAAGAGACTCGATCCGTGCAAAAGGTGCACTTCCAAGATTACCAAATAACCGTGCCTCTCGTAAAGCATTAAAAACAGCACGTAAGTGATCAAGATGTTCATCCATGGATTTGCTATAAATCAATATATCATCAAAATACACAACAACAAATTTTCCGATGAATGCACGCAAAACCTCGTTCATTAATGTCATGAAGGTGCTAGGTGCATTAGTTAACCCAAAAGGTATGACTAACCACTCATATAAACCGAACTTAGTTTTGAAAGCAGTTTTCCATTCATCTCATAGTTTTATGCGAATTTGGTAATAACCACTACGCAAATCAACCTTTGAGAACACAACAGCACCACTCAATTCATCAAGCATATCATCTAAGCGTGGCATAGGATGACGATATTGAATGGTGATATTGTTGATTGCTCTACAATCCACACACATATGCCATGATCCATCCTTTTTAGGTACTAGAATAACTAGAACAGCACAAGGACTAAGAGACTCACGTACATAACCTTAGTCGAGTAGTTCTTGTACTTGGCACTAAATCTCCTTTGTTTCTTCCGGATTTGTCCAATATGGTGCACGGTTGGGCAATGAAGCACCGAGAATGAGGTCAATCTGGTGCTCAATCCCTCAAAGTGGTGGTAGTCCTGGTGGTATTTCACTTGGAAATGCATCAGAATATTCCTGCAAAATGTTAGCAACATCAGGAGGCAAAGAATGTTGCATATTGTAAAGGGAAATCAAAGCATCTTTGCATACCAAAGCATAGGCAACAGAGGTGGAAGCAATCAGTTCATTAATATCTGATTTCGTAGCAAACAAGCATTTTCCCTTCAGAGATATCTCATTTTTTCTTATCAAACACAGATTTGGCATTGTTATTGTTCTCAACGTTAGCATGGTCCTGAGATTTAGTTTTCCTAGCTCTAGCAACATCATCTTGCAGAATAGCTTCAGGAGACATAGGATGCAACACAATTTTTTTATCGTGGTAAAGAAAAGAATACTGATTTGATCAACCATGATGCATAGAATCTCTATCAAATTGCCAAGGTCTTCCTAGCAGAATATTACAAGCTTGCATAGGCACAACATCACATTCAGCGACATCCTTATATAATCCAATAGTAAAATTGATGCGCACAAGTTTAGTTATCTTTGCCTTACCGCTGTTGTTTAACCATTGAATGTAATAGGGATGTGGGTGCGGTTTTGTGCTTAGTGCCAGCTTGGTCACCATGTCACTGCTGGCAAAGTTGTTGCAGCTACCTCCATCAATGATCATGCGGCAAGATCGCTCTTTGATGACACACTTTGTTTGGAATAATGTGTGCATTTGATTTTGTTCCGCTTTATCCATTTGTGCACTAAGCACACGCTGCACAATGAGACTATCATAGCGCGCTGCATCTTCTGCACTAATATGCTCTTCTTGATGTTCATCGCTACCGGCATAGTCAGCTGCAAGCAAAACACATGTATCGTCATCAAAATCGCTAGCAAATGAGTACTCACCGTAATCTTTAACAATTAGAACACGTTTGCTTGGGCAGTCACGCTGCACATTGCTAAAACCCTTGCACTTGTGACATTGAACGTCTCTAGATCGTCCGGTAGATGCTACGGAAGAAGCACTCTCGGTGGGCTTTTGGGTAGTCTTTACTGCTGAGCTAGTGGAAGAAGCATGTGGCTTGTTGCCGGAGGAAGAAGGTGCTGCCCGACTTGGTGAAGAAGATGGCGGGGAAGCACGCCAGTCGAAGGAGTAGTCGTGCGTGGTTGCCATGAGCTAGTCTTTCCTGCAGAAATATTAGTTCTAGAGCTAGCTCCCCGTCCCTGCACTTCCCTTTCAGCTTTACAAGCAAGATGAAACAAACAGGTAACATTATTGTAATCTTTATAAGCAAGTATGTCCTGAATTTCACGGTTTAAACCACCCAAAAATCTATCCATAGCAGGTTCCTCATCCTCGTCTAAATTACAACGCAACATACCCATTTGTAATTCCTGAAAATACTCTTCTACACTTTTAGCTCACTGTCTCAATTGTTGTAACTTATTTAACAGATCACGTGCATAGTAAGAAGGAACAAATCTAGCCTGCATGAGCTGTTTCAAAGCATCCCAAGTTTGTGGTATGTTATTAGGATTTTTCTTGCCTCGTTCTATCCACCAAACAGAAGCAAAATCAGTAAACTCACTAGTGGCTTCTCTAACTCTTGCGGTTTCAGAAAACTCATGACATGCAAATTTTTGATCAACAGAAATCTCCCAAGTAATATATGCATTAGGGTCATATTTACCATCAAAATGAGGTATCTTAAGTTTGATCTTGTTAAAAGTATCATCAATATTGCATACCTCACGCCGACGATGTCCACCCATACCTTGACGGTTGCGTTGTAGCCGGCGCCGTGGCCTAGCTTCCTCATCTTCCCCAATCTCCGTATCTGCAGAATGGTCATATTCATTGTCACGTACAATACTAGGAGCATTGCTCACCTGTCCATCCGCGGTGCGTCCACGATCCCTCTCCTCAAGGTGCTGCAGGATGGCTCCAATAGAGGTGTTCAATGTTTGAATGGAAATCTCCAACGTGCTGATTTTGGTGTTGGTGTCTATCTGCATATTTTCCAATTGACCAAGGCAGTCACTGGTAAAACGAAAATCCTCATCAAGCGCTTCTGTGCGTAGCCGCACTTGGCATTCAAAGTGTTGTTTAATTCCCCGTGTGTGAGGTGAATGCACGTCGTCATTTGTATTTGCTCCTCCTGCCATGGTTAGTAGAAAAAAAGAACAATCCAATATGAAAGGGCAACGTTATCCCTAGCTACAAAGGCGCTGCTGGAGATAACTCGCTCACTCTCAACCTGTTCAATCAAGCTCTTACATGTTCTTACCAAGCTCAGCAAGAAGGTGATGGCAACCAGCAAGTAATGAACAACTTCAAGAGCAGGTGTCAATCTATGGCTTTAGGTGGCTGAACTAGCACAAGGAGCAAACTTTCACCACGTTAATCACAACAAGCTGAATAAATGTTCTACAACAGTACTGTGCTGATCTTAGTCTAGACCGTACTAGAGACGCGAGCCGAGACACCAATATCGTCACAAAAAACACCCCAAACAACAATCTGATTTTTTTTCTTTTTTTTCGTTTTTTCTTTTGTTGCGGTGGTCACCCAAACTCTCTCTATATGGAATCAGGAGACCCTAGAACAAAATTTGCACATGTGGCTTTTGATCTTGCACTTGCCTTTTTTTCTTCTCTAATTGCTTGTGGCTTTTGTGCGGCTTCTGATTTTGCACTTGCCTTTTCCTTGTTGTCAAACTCAAATTACTAATTTGACTCAAACTCAAAGTAGCAATCTGATTGGAACTCAAACTAGTAATCCGACTCAAACTCGAACTAGCAATCGGACTCAAACTCGAAGTAACAATCTGATTTGAACTCGTAATCCGACACAAACTCGAACTGGCAATCCGACTCAAACTCGAAGTAGCAATCTAATTCAAACTCAAACTAGTAATCCGACTCGAACTTGAACTACAAATCTGACTCGAACTAGGTGATCGAATGTGACACGAACTCGAAACTCTAGCGGTGCAAAAATAGAGACCAGCAACTTGACTCGTCGAAGCAACCATAAACTCAACAAGTCTTGACTAAGTAGAGAAAGTAAAAGGCACAATGGTCTAGGAATAATGGAAAAAATAGATTTGGTATTTTTGGGGCTTTTTCAGGACTATAGGATGATAACAGCAGAAAGAAAAGTAATGATAGCACTCTGACTGATTAACCTTGCTCTGATTACCACTTGATAGGATCTTGGTTCCCGATCTTTCGATGAGAATAGGAGGGTTCGATTTGTGGAGGAGAAGACGTTGGCGATCCGACTACACCGTCCCCAAGACGATACGTCTTAGCGATCGGTACACCGACTCCGAAGTTGTATTGATCATGCTGGCGCACAATCAGCCTGACCACGAGGGCCTTTGTTCCTGCAAGCAATCGAAGAACACGCAAGAACAAGAAGAACAATCACTTATCAGTTGAATCAATCTGAAGTGGGATTCTAGATACAAGTAGACAGGCGATCTAGTCGACACGCGCGTGTACAAGGAAGCAGCATAAGCTAACTTATGAATAAACAAAACCCTCCAGCTAATGAGGGCGGCAGCTACTATTTATTACCTCCCTAGGGTCGTGAGAAACTCTAATCACGAGTCCCTAATGGACTCCAAACGATACATGGGCCATGGGCCCAATTTTGGTGATGCAGCACCATGGACATAAAAGGTCTTGGTATTAAAATAACGATTGCAGCCGACTCCAAATAGATATGGACATGAGGCCAGATCCGTTTGAAATTAGACTTGATAATCTTTCCAGGAAGTACTTGAACGCCCAGATTGGAGTCCGTATGAAGTAGTGGTGGCCGTCACAAGTTGGTGCTGTTCTGCTGTCCAAATCCCGTCCGCGCGAATTCCCTTCCCATTGGCTGCTCTCCATTGTTCCTAAGCAAAAAAAAGAAAGCACGTAGTTCCATGGCCTAGATAATATGGACATAAGGCTAAGAATGAGTTCACCTCAGAGTTTAGTTGATGTGCACGAGCGCGAGTGATCGGACCAGAAACTGGTAGCTCAGTTGGTGTGGATGTATCGAGGGTGTTGATGTCCTCATCATCATGTGTTCATAGTTCATAATTAAGCAGTATGATTGTTTTCCAAACCCAATTGAGTATAGCAAAGCAAAAGTGTAAAATACCCTTCCCGACTCTCTACATTGTTTTCAAGCGACAAGGGTGGTCATACAAAACTAATAAACTCCTATAAATGGGTTTTCCCATCAATTTGACACAAGCATGCAATTTTGCAAACAAAACATTAAAACCTGGATCAAAATGATCAAGGACACTTGCCTTGCTCCTGAGCTTGGTTTAGATCGAAAGGTTCAAAGTTCTGGTTCTGCAGGTCCTTGAAAGCACTCTCTATAGTGATACCTTCTACTCCGCGTGACAAACATGCAAAACAAACATTACAATCAAATAGAATTGGGTGCAAAACTTGAATCTAGACGCTAAGGTTTGATAATGATGTGTTGAGGATGATTTGGTGATGAAGAATGTCGTTGTCAAAAAGTTGATGAAGATCATGCTTGCTTGATCCTCCTCCTTCTTCTCCTCCTTCTCCTTGCACGGCGAAAAGATGGCAGCAAGGGTTTTCAACGTGTGGGGAGGTGTGGTGTATTGAGTTGCTTAAATAGGGTGGAGTGGTAGGGTTTTGGGTTGGATTTGGAGTGTAATTCGGTGGAGAATGAATAGGGGTCGTGGTGGGGTTCACTTGGGCTTTTTTGGGTTGGGACATGAAGTTCTTGGGCCAATTAAGGCAATTACTCAATAACTTTATCGTGGAAGAAAATAGAATCTGAGTTGGACTTTGAAGACCGGACTAGTCTGCAAGGTGGCTGGACATGTCCGTTTTGAATAAAAGTCGGACAAGTCAGGACAACATAAGAACCTAGTTCGGACTAGTCCGTGCAGTGTGCTGAACAAGGTCGGAGTTCTGAAGAACTGAATTTTCTGAAGTAGAAGAGGGACACCAGACTAGTCTAGGGTGGAGGCCGGACAAGTTCGTTCCTAGACAGGATTAAATTGATCATTAGTCCTAAATTCATTTTAATCATGTTCCTTTTTAGGTTGCTTAATGTTAAACATGTATGAGGATGCATGAAATGCATTATGCAAGAAAATGTGAGTGTTACAAACCTACCCCCCTTAAAATGAATCCCATCCTCAAGATTTGACATAGAAGGGAAGAGATAGAGATATTCTCTACTGAGATCCTCTTCTCGCTCCTAGGTTGCTTCTGACTCTGTATGATGCTTCCATTGCACTTTGCACCATCAAATCACCTTGTTCCTTGTGACCATCTCATTGGTTTCCAAAATTTTGACAGGTTCCTAAGCATAGGTCAAATCTTCCTCAAGCTCCAATTCTTCCATCGATACATGCTCTTCCGGTACCCTCAATCACTTCTTGAGCTAAGAAATGTGGAACACATTATGAACGTCAGAAAGATGTGTTGGCATCTCCAACTTATATGCTACTTCTCCACGTTTGTCCAAAATCTTGAATGGTCCAATATAGCGAGGTGCCAACTTGCATTTGATGTTAAATCACTTGTGACCTCGCATGGGTGACACTTTGAGATATACGAAGTCTCCTACCTCAAAAGCTAAGCTTCTTCGTCTATTATCCGCATAGCCCTTTTGTCTTGACTGAGCAGCTCTTAAGTTTTCGCGTATTGTCTGAACTTGCTTTTCAGCATCTCATATTACATCAGGCCCAAATACATGAGTTGGACTCTGAAGATCGGACTAGTTCGCAAGGTGGCCATACATGTCCGTTTTGGAACAAAAGGGATTTCGGACAAGTCCGGTGCTAGGGTCGGACATGTCCGGGGCCAGCAAGTAAATTGATCTGAACAGGGACCAACATCGGACTAGTCCGCTAAAAGTCGGACAAGTCCGAACAACATTAGAACCTCGTTCGGACTAATCTGTGCAGTGTGTAGCACAAGTCCGGAGTTCTGAAGAACTGAATTTTCTGAAGTAGAAGAGAGACATCGGACTAGTCCGGGGTGGCGGCCGGACAAGTCCGTTCCCAGATAGGATTAAATTGCTGATTAGTCCTAATTTCATGTTAATCACGTTCCTTTTAAGGTTGATTAATGTTAAACATGTATGAGGATGCATGCAATGGATTATGCAAGAAAAT
The DNA here is from genome assembly GCA_036927565.1 of Tuctoria greenei. Lineage (NCBI taxonomy): Eukaryota > Viridiplantae > Streptophyta > Magnoliopsida > Poales > Poaceae > Tuctoria > Tuctoria greenei. The sequence continues at coordinate 90,699,841 of JAYESD010000005.1, read as the reverse complement.
GAGGGTGTTACAAAACTGCCTAGACTTGTTTAGGAAACTTGATGACATGAATAGGATACTAGAGCGGTTTTGTAATGAGAATAAGAATATGAACTTGCTACCGAATTCCTCTAAATCATGCAATGATAAAACTTGTTTAGGTTTAGATTTCCATGCTCATGCTAAGGCACATTGTAACACCCTCATTTTCATCCATCATGCATCGCATACATTCCAATACATGTTTAATATTGAGAAACATAAAAATGAATAAGTTTAAAATGAATTGATAGCAAAACCGCACTTAAGAATTCTGGAAAGTGCGGACTAGTCCAATTTCGGTGCGGACTAGTCCGATTTCTTTCTGACCTTGCTCGGACTTGTTCGTTTTTATGCGGACTAGTTTGTTTTCCCTCTGGACACTTTTGGACTTGTCCGGCCCTATGCGGACTAGTCCGATGTTCCAAGAATCCTTGAAAATTTGGTAAGTCCCTGGACTAGTCCGGACTTGTCCGGTGTTCTAGCGGACTTTTCCATTTTTCCCTCTGACTAAAGTCGGACTTGTCCGATTTTTGGCAAGACTTGTCTGTTTTTCCCCTCTGGATAAGTTCGTACTTGTCCGATGTCTAGTCCGTACTTGTTCGATTTCTCTCTGTCCAACTTCGGACTAGTCCGTCCCTTTTCGGACTTGCCCGATAAATCGCGACTCCGAGTTGATCTTTTGCTTCACGACTTGTTTCTTTGGTTTTACGTTAAGTGGGCCTAGGGACATCGTGCCTAACTCTTTTAGAGCCCATGTGGGACTCTAAACCGGCCCCTACTCATCTCAAAATCGAAATCCATCTCACCCTAGCCTCCACCTCTATATAAACAACTCCAGCCATTGGCTTGACATCTATTTGCCACTTTTCCACCACACCCAAACCCTAGCTCATGATTAGCCGCTACCAAGGAGGGAGAAAGAAATCTAGAACAAGAAGAAGAGGAGGAGTACACGAAAGAGGATCAAGATCTCCATCAACTTCGCGTTCTTTATTGACAATTCACCATCAAGTTCTTCATCAACCCTAGATCATCAAGATCCAAGTGTTGCCTCCAAGATCATTGATTCCTTGGAGTCCTAGATACCTGGTATACCTTCTACTTTCTTACCTTACGTGAATTCAACCTTAAATCTCCAAATTCACGTCGATGTAGAAAACCCTAATCTGCTGTTCTCGCGTAGTGCGGACTTGTTCGGTCCCTAACGGACTAGTCCGATTTCCCTGGTTAAATTGTGTCAAATTAATTCTAAAATTAGATCTAATCAACTCCAAACCTGTATAAACTTGTTAAAAGCTATTAGAACTAGTTAGTGATCATTAGAAGCAACTCATTAACAAGTTCCACCTTGCATTTGCATTAACCATGCATGTCATGTCATATTGAGTAATATTTGTGCACTTTTTGATTGTACTTCCTGTTTGTATGATTATTGTGCGGATTAGACGGATTTGCGCTAGAGAGTGCCGCGGAGGATCTACAACACCAAGGGTTTGAAGGCTTTGACCCAAACCAATCCCAAGAGGAAGGCAAGTGTCCTTGAGGCATATTGATCCTATTTTGAAATAAATGTTTTATTTGCAAAACTGCATGCTTATGTCAATTTGATGAGAAATCCTATGGTAGGAAGTTTACTAGCGTTGTATAACCACCCTTGTCACCTTGAATATATGGTAGAGAGTCGGGAAGGGCTTTTTACCTTTTTCCTTCACTTAATTTATTGGGATGAGAAAACAACAATACCACTTAACTTAATTATGCATTTATAAGATTTGATTAACATGAACTACTTAATATGATGTGGAATTGGATGATCTAAGAAAGCATGGTATGTGGATGGGTTGGATGATATGGTGGTTTGCTTGCTTTAGATCTAAGGACCATTTAATGTGAGAATAAGCCAGGGCTATAGTGCCACCACGAGGACAAGTATGGGTGCAGCGTAGCTGATTAATTAGGGTTTTGCTAGTGCTATTTGGACCATTAAGGATGCTCGAAGAAGGGGTAGTCGGATTGGGTTTGTTGATGATTGGTGGGACTACCCTGGGATCCGAATGGCTCAAGAGGGGGCCCTTGGTTGAAGATGTGCTCAGCTGGAGGCATCGCCACCGGTGAAACCTCAGTGGGGTCTAAATAGGCTAATAATCCCTTTGTAAAGGCTATTTTGTGATCTCTTGGCCGTACACCAAAGGAAGTGTAATTGGCGTAATGGAAGTTCTTTAGTCGCCGACGGGTGATGAAATCACAAACATGTGGGTAAAGTGGTACAACCTCTGCAGAGTGTCTAATAAAACTATCATGATAACCGTGCCTCCGGTTATGAGCACCTGGACAACTTCCATGATTAGAGAGAACTTGGTATTGGGATGGTTTTTGGGATGGTTATGGTTTGGTAATGGTTATGGCTGGTTATGAATTAAATTCTGGTATTGAATATGGTTAATGGTAATGATGAAATCTAGAATATTGTTGATGGTGATGAAATATGGACTGGTATTATGATAACTACATGGTTTATGTTGGGTTTACTTCACATACATACAATATATTGCTTTTGAAATGTTTTAATGTACTTTTTAGCACTTAGCCACTATTATATTTGTCATTTGTATCAGCTACATGTCATACTTTCCACACTTGCTGAGTACGATATGTACTCACTCTTACAATTCCCCCACCAACAGTTGCAGGTTAGGATTGGGAGTTTAACGATGATAATGCGGGGTTCTATGCCATGTCTACCGTCAGCTTTGCCTGTGGAGTGTTGGAGCTGCGCTATCCCTTTTGCTTAGTTGCTTATTAGTCTATTTCCACTGCATTAGTTGAATATATCATTAATATTCATTAGAGCTTGTATTTGAGGATGTTATGAGTTCTGTAATAAAAGTACTTAATTAATTTTTTCTTGTGGTAATTTTCTGTATATCCTTTTGTGAATGCACTCGTGTATGTGTGTTGAACATCCTGGGCACACATATGCGTTCATTTGGTTCATTTTTGAAACTGGGTGTCACAAATTGGTATTAGAGCCAGGTTGACCGTAGGACGCAACCTAGATAGAGTGGACCCTTTAGAGCACATAGGAGCACTCAGGAATCGATGTGCTTTTGTTTGGTGCGCTGTTGCTATATATTGTTTGCTTGTGTGTTTAATAGAGGATTTTGGGATGCTTTTGCATTGCCATGTCCACCTAGGCTAGTGTAGTTAGTTGCTTAGTTTCATATTCCTTGATGCATATAGTTGGGGACGTTTCTAAATTCTTATCTCTTGCTTTTCTTCAGATGATGAGGACTCGCAACCAGAGGGATGACAGTGATGAGGAGAACAATGGAGCACCTCAGAATAACAATGGACAAGGACCTGCTCATAGAGCTATCAACATTGAGCAGCTTTTGGCTATGCAGAACCAGCTCATGCATACCATGATACAGACAATGGGACAACTGCAGGCTGGTAACATCAACAATCAGCCCCACATGCCTCCACTGCCACCCCCACCTCCTCATAACCCGTTGGGAGAATTCATGAGGACTAGGTCGCGACCGTTGCTCGAGCCGCCGACCCTATGGATGTTGATGATTGGCTCAAGTCTGTGGAGAAGAAACTTTCTATTGTTCAATGCAGTGACCGGGAAAAAGTGCTTTTTGCTTCTCATCAACTAGTTGGAGCAGCTGCGGATTGGTGGGATGCTTATTGCAATGCTCATGAGAACCAGAAGAGGATTACTTGGGATGAGTTCATGGAGAGTTTCCGGTCTCATTATGTGCGGGAAGGTGTCATGATCTTGAAGAGGCAAGAATTTGAGAACTTGAGGCAAGGAAGATCAAGTGTGGGTGAATATGATGAGGACATCGCTACCGTTGATACAACCACAACAGCAGCCCATTCACCACTTGCAACTAATCAAGGTCCAATGACACACGCTCGTGCACATCAACTAAATTATCAGGTGAACTCATTCCTTGTTGTTCAAAATAATTATCCTTCAAATGGGGAACTATTAAAGCCTTGTGATGACTTTGTTAATATTAGGTGCTTGGGAATTGATCTAGCCAGGAGGAATGGAGGGATTAATGCAATGAAGGCTGCTCCACCCGAGGGATCCTCATAACTGCAGCAAGTACCAACTTAAAAGGGGCATAACTTTCAACTCCCAAGGTTGTTTAATGCACATAAGTACTTGCTGGAAAGGCCTCTTCGTCTACTTTCCACTGGATCTAGAATCAAAGGCAGATGACGCTTGAGCTGCTCAGGAAAGGCCAAACAAGACTCGTGACTCCATCCTGAATTCTAGTCTTCCTCCTCTATATAAACAACTAGCAGTCATAGGAAGAACTTGGGTTTTGTTTTCTGTAAGTTTAGCCATTGCTACTTCCTTGTAATGCAAGTGTCGATGAGACCTTATGATTACTTGAATCAGAACCCCAACTTATCACACTCGTGAGTGTTTGCTTGTTATCTTGTTCTTGCTTGTTTTTTGATTGCTTGCAGATTCAAGGCTGTTCTTGGCACGGCAAGAACAGCAACAACAGGAGCCGGTGTAACTATCGCTGAGGCGCAGCACCCTTGTGGTTGTTGTAGTTGGGTAGTACAACGTCGACCTCCACCCAAATCATAGTTACCAGGAGACAGTGTAACTGTCGCTCAAGGCGCCACACCATTCTGGTTGTGGTAGTCGGGCAGCCAACATTGGCCTCCACCAAATTCATTCACCACCAACATCTCTCATCGAAAGATAGGGTATCCCCCGTACCTGTTGGGTTTATCAAGTGGTATCAGAACCAGGTTGCTCGGTGAGAGATTTCCTTCTCCTTGTTCTTCATTGACCTACTGTCCACTTTTGCCTACAAAAGTTCGCTCTAAAAACCTAAAAACACTTTGAGCCTTTTGCTTTGCTACTTAGCTCTCGACTTGTTGAATTCACGGTTGCCTTTTTGTGTCGAGTTGTTGGTCCTAAGTTTTTCACCGCTAGAGTTTCGAGTTCGTGCCGCTTTGTTCTCAGTCCATTTTCATTACCTACCAAAAGTTAAGAAGAAACACAAGTGAAAAAGAAAAGCCGCACGGATTAGCAAGAAAAAGGCACATGCAAAGAAAGAAAAGCCGCACTGATTGAAAATGCTAGAAAAAATTTCTTAGTACAAAAAAAGAAGCAGTTTGTGTAACATTTGTTTCAAGTTTCGGAGTTCAACTTGCTGTTTTGAACGTTTTGTTAAAACACAATGTTCGTGTTGTCCGAACCTTTCTACTCCAGTAAATTTAACATCATGTGAAGTAACGGCTCGCGTCTCTATCACAGGTTAGACTAGGACCAGCACAGTACCATCGTGGAACGTTTATTCAACTTGTTGTGACTAATGTGGTACTAGCTTTTCCTTTGTGCAACTCATTTCTAGCAGCCACCTACAACTCCACAAAATCATCTACAACACCACAGGATTATGCTGACAGTCACCGTTTGTTGTTGTTCTTGTTGTTTGCTGGCGCTAGGGATGAAAACGGTCAGAAACGGAAGGAAAAATAGTGAAATCATTTTCATTTATATATAAAATTTCCGAAAACGGAATCGGAAACGATATCATCGGAAACGGTTACGGTATCGGAAATTTCGGAAATATCGAGAACGGGTACATCGGATCGAAAGTATGTCGATATCGGAACGGTTTCAAATTTATTCAGAATCAACACACTAAAATATTATTCATCTATAACATCAACAACTTAAGTACAAAATATAAGACAACAACTTTTACTTTCATTTTATAAAAAATTTCAATATGAAATGAAATCACTTTAGAAACACATTTTAAAGTAAATAAATATTTGTATATAATTAAAGTTAACTTCTTATACAAACCAGTGTCCGAATAAAAAATTTAAAAAAATGAGCTTATTACATGTCAGTCCAGTAGACCCAACCTACTATTCGGTAATTATTCGGTTATTGTTCGGAAATTTTCCATTAAAATACGGTATTTCGACAATTCGTTCGGAAATCAGCCCAAATCGTTTCCGTTCCGTTTACCAAATTTCCATGTCCGATAAAAATGGTAGTCGGATCAAAAATTTCGGAAATTCTCAAAAATGATAATTGCGTCGGAAATTTTTGAAACGGCATCGGGCGGTACGGGAATTTACCGTACCGTTTTCATCCCTAGCCGGCACCTCCTGCATCGCGTGTAAGAACTTGTAAGAGCTTTATTTCTTGCTAGTGAGGAAGTGATTGTGTCCTATTACCTCTCGGCTACTGCTAAGATTAATCTATTTACTGTTGTATTTCCTTTCTTTACTAACCATGTCAGCTGATGCGTATGAGGCATCTCCACATTCACCACGTATGAGGGGCATCATTCAGCATTTTGAACACCAAGTAAAGCTACACACGGATGCTCTCAACAAGTATATTCAAGTCACCAATGAACGCATTGGTCAATTAGAGTCAACACAGATTTGCACCAACACCAAGCTGACCACATTATAAAGCACTGTAGGGGCTATTAACACTTCTCTTGCAACAATCATTGAGCGATTTCATAGGATGGAACAGGTTGGACGCAAAGAGCGGCAAAGACATGTTGATGACAGCCACGACTCTGTTGGCAATGACGAGGCGGAGTATTCAGCGGATACCGAGCTTGATGATGGACCTTTCAGGTATCGACGGCAGCCACGTTGTGACCATCATGGTACGGGTGGTCGAGCCCTACGATGTGAGGTACGTGACAATGACGATTCCCTACACAACATTAAATTCTCCATACCACCCTTTGATGGTAAATATGATCCGGATGCATATCTGTCTTAGAAATTGTCAGTAGATCAAAAATTTGCATGCCATGATTTCCCTAATGATAAAAAGGTTAGAGCTGCTACTAGTGAATTCACTGACTTTGCTTCTGTTTGGTGGCATGAGTATCAAAACTAAAAATCCAGCAACCGTACCACAAACTTGGAATGCCTTGAAACGAATCATGTGTCGTCATTTTGTTTCTTCCTATCATGCTCGTGACCTGCTACATAAATTACAACAACTTAGGCAAGGCAACAAATCTGTTGAGGAATACTATCAAGAACTCCAAATAGGCATGATGCAATGTGGCCTAGTTTAAAATGAAGAGGCTGCAATGGCTAGGTTTATGGGTGGTTTAATAAGAGAAATTCAGGACATATTGGCTTATAAGGAATACACTAACGTCAATCAATTATTCCATCTTGCTTGTAAGGCTGAAAGAGAAGTGCAGGGACGACACACAAGAACTAACATTTCTGCAGGTCGAACTACCTCATGGCAGGCCCGCTCAAGTGTTGCTGGTCTTAAGCATGATTCTCCGGACGATGCTTCCAATCGGTTGCTCAGGACTACCTCAAAATCAGCACCTTCGCGTGCTATCGAGACAACAAAAGGATCCACCCAAGTTGCAGCCAACACTTGTTCAATCGCTTCCACCAAGAGAACAAAAGACATTCAATGCCTCCAGTACAAGGGTTTTGGGCACCTACGAAGGGACTGCCCAAGCAAGCGTGTGCTGATTGTACGAGAGAATGGTGAGTACTCATCCGCTAGTGATTTAGATGATGAAACATACCATACTTGCTGCAAAAGATGCAGGAAAGAAGAATGATGATGAAGAGCACATTGGGGCTGATCATGCTGACCACTACGAGAGTCTTCTTGTGAGGCGTGTCTTGAGTGCCTAAAGGATCAAAGCTGAACAGAACTAGCGACACAATCTATTCCACACTAAGTTAGTAGTTTTGGAATGATCGTGTCGCATTATTATTGATGGAGGAAGCTGCAACAATTTAGCAAGTGTTGCCATGATAGAGAAGCTTGGGATGACAACATTTCCACATCCACATCCCTACTACATCCAATGGTTCAACAATAGTGGTAAGCTTATGGTAACACGTCTGGTTCATGTCGAATTTGCAATTGGTTCCTACCATGATTACATTGATAGTGATGTGGTACCTATGCAAGCTTGCTCTATGCTATTTGGTCGACCTTGGCAATTTGATAAAGATACATTACATCATGGTAAATCAAATCAATACTCTTTCATGCATAATGAGAAGAAGCTTGTTTTGCACCCTATGTCTCCTGATGCTATTTTGAAGGATGGCATTGCTAGAGCTTGCAAAGAGAAAAATAAGAAATCTACTCAAAATGAAAATTCAAATGTTGCAAAGGAATCGGTACACCCTAAGACTGACAATGCCAAATCTGCTCATGTGAAGAAGAATGAAATAAAATTGAAGAGTGCTTGTTTTCTTGCTTCCAAATCTGATTTGTTTGAATTAAAAAATAATGCTGCAATCTGCTATGTGTTTGCTTGCAAAGAAGCTTTGTTATCACTTCATGACGAACCATGTGCTTTGCCCCCTGCTGTCACTAAGCTTTTACAGGAATACGCTGATGTGTTTCCACAAGAGGTACCAGCAGGGCTGCCACCATTGAGAGGGATTGAACATCAGATTGACCTCATCCCTGGGGCTTCATTGCCAAACCGAGCACCATACAGGACCAACCCGGAGGAGACTAAGGAGATTCAGCGACAAGTACAGGAATTACTCGACAAAGGTTATGTGCCTGGTTCTGTTCATATCTTACTATTGCAAGAAGCAGATGGTGGAGGGTTGATGGGACACTTTGGTGTCAAGAAGACGGAAGACATCTTAGCAAGCCATTTCTTTTGGCCAAAGATGAGAAGAGATGTGGAGCGGTTTGTTGCTCGTTGCACCACCTGTCAAAAAGCTAAGTCCCGTCTTAATCCACATGGTTTATACATGCCTCTTCCTGTTCCTAGTGCTTTTAGGATTGCCTAGAACAAAGAAGGGGAGGGATAGTATTTTTGTTGTTGTGGACAGATTTTCTAAAATGGCACACTTCATACCATGTCACAAAACTGATGATGCTACCCATATTGCTGATTTGTTCTTTCGAGAAGTTGTTTGTTTGCATAGGGTTTCAAACACTATTGTTTCAGATAGAGATGCCAAATTTCTTAGTCATTTTTGGAAAACCTTATGGGCTAAGTTGGGGACAAAATTGCTTTTTTCTACCACTTGTCACCCTCAAACTGATGGACAAACCGAAATAGTGAACCGTAGTTTATCTACCATGCTTAGGGTTGTTTTGAAACATAACATGAAATTATGGGAAGAATGTTTGCCTCATATTCAATTTGCTTACAATCGTTCACTGTATTCTACTACTAAATTGTGCCCTTTTTCAAATTGTATATGGTTTTATCCCTCGTGCTTCCATTGATCCTTTGGCTCTACCACCTTTAGAGAAATTGAATTTTCATGCTTCTCGCCGTGCTGAATTAATTCTTAAAATGCATGAGCAAACTAAAGCAAACATTGAGAGCATGAACGCTAAGTATCAACAAGCCGATAGCAAGGGTAGAAAGCATGTTACTTTTGAACCTGGTGATTTGGTTTGGGTGCATTTGAGAAAGGATAGATTTCCTGATTTGAGAAAATCTAAATTGCTACCTAGAGCTGTTGGACCCTTCAAAGTGCTTCGAAAATTTAATGATAATGCATATGAAATTGATTTGCCTGCACATTTTGGGGTTACTTCCTCTTTTAATATTGCATATTTTAAACCATATGTTGGCAAGGAAGACACATTTGAGTCGAGGATGACTCAATTGCAAGAAGGGGAGGATGATGAGGACATCGCTACCGTTGATACAACCACAACAGCAGCCTATTCACCACTTGCAACTAATCAAGGTCCAATGACACGCGCTCGTGCACGTCAACTTAATTAACAGGTGAACTCATTCCTGGCTGTTCAAAATAATTATCCTACAAATGGGGAACTATTGAAGCCTTGTGATTACTTTGTTATTATTAGGTGCTTGGGAATTGATCCAGCTAGGAGGAATGGATGATTACTGCAATGAAGGCTGCTCCACCCGAGGGGTCCTTGTGACTGCAGCAAGTACCAAGTTAAAAGGGGCATAACTTTCAACTCCCAAGGTTGTTTAATGCAAATAAGTACTTGCTGGAAATGCCTCTTTATCTACTTTCCATTGGATCTAGAATCAAAGGCAGATGATGCTTGAGCTGCTCAAGAAAGGCCAAACAAGACTCGTGACTCCATCCTGAGTTCTAGTCTTCCTCCTCTATATAAACAACTAGCAGCCATAAGAAGAACTTGGGTTTTGTTTTCTGTAAGTTTAGCCATTGTTACTTCCTTGTAACACAAGTGTCGACGAGACCTTCGAATTACTTGAATCAGAACCCCAACTTATCACACCTGTAAGTGTTTGCTTGTTATCTTGTTCTTGCTTGTTCTTCGATTGCTTGCAGGTACAAGGCTGTTCTTGGCCCAGCAAGAACAGCAACAACAGAAGCCGGTGTAACTATCACTAAGGCGCATCACCCTTGTGGTTGTTGTAGTCCGGTAGCACAACATCAACCTCTTGCCAAATTGTAGTTACCAGGAGACAGTGTAACTATCGCTCAAGGCGCCACACCATTCTGGTTGTGGTAGTCGGGCAGCCAATGTCGGCCTCCACCAAATTCATTCACCACCAACATCTCTCATCAAAAGATAAGGCATCCTTCGTACCCGTTGGGTTTATCATCTCAATAAATTCACTCAACTTTCAAGGTATGCCCCTAAAGATGTTAGTCGGGATAGACGGAAGCAATATCTGTTCATGAGGGGCCTTAATAATGAGATCCAAGTGCAATTGCTGAATTGTGACTATGCCAACTTCCAGAAGCTTGTGGACAAAGCAATTGTTGTGGAGAACATGGTCCGAGAGATGGAGCAATACAACAAGAGGAAGGCGCCATATCAAGGACAATAACAAGGAAGTAATGTGCGCCCTCGCTTTGCGCCTCCTAATGCGCCATACTACAGTTCTTCTGCGCCTGCTCATCGCTTTGGATTTGCACCGCGCCCAACTCAGTTTGTGCAACAGTGCCCTGTCATGCAAGCACCTAGGCCTCCAATGCCTTTTGCACCTCTAGCCAACTTTCCTGGTGCCATTGCGCAAAACCATGCTCGCCTCAATAATCATGGTGGAGTTAAGAAGTGTTATACTTGTGGAGAAGCTGGACACTTCGCACATCAATGTACTAAGTCGGACCTTAGTCAAGGAAGCAATGCGCTGAGGCAAAACCCAATACCCAATGGAGGATAGCCTCAACGGAACCGTGGACACCAGAGTTTCGCTCATGGCAACGTGAACCATGTCTCTATGGAGGATGCTCAACAAGCGGATGACGTGGTCATTGGTATGTTTCTCGCAAACTCCAACCCAACGACTATGTTATTTGATTCCGGAGCATCGCATTCATTCATTGCATCGAAATATGTTGCCAAGTATAGTTTGCCTATCTCTCATATGAAGTTTGCTTTATTAGTTAAGTCTCTTGGAGGAGAGATGAGGACAAATATAATATGTCCAAGAGTAAGCCTTAGAATAAGGGGGGTAGATTTCTCCACCAACCTCATTGTCTTGGATTCTCAAGGATTCGACATTATACTTGGTATGGACTGGTTGAGGAAGCACAGTGGAGTAATTGAGTATGCCACAAAGAGGGTGAAGCTGACCAATGAGGAAGGGATCACTGTAGAATTTGAAGCATCTCAACACGCACCGAAGTAATTGGAGCTGAATCACATGGACGGTGCCACAATTGAGTAGATTTTGGTGGTGTGCGAATTTTTGGATGTGTTCCCAGACGAGTTGCCAGGTATGACACCTGATCGAGACACTGAGTTTGTTATTGATTTAATACCTGGAACTGCACCTATAGCTAAGAGGCCATATAGGATGCCTCCTAAGGAATTAGCAGAGCTCAAGAAGCAGATTCAAGAGCAACTAGAGAAGGGTTTTATCTGCCCAAGCTCTTCACCTTGGGGAGCGCCCGTACTGTTTGTGGACAAAAAGGATGGGTCACAAAGGATGTGCATAGATTACCGAGCTCTCAATGAGGTGATGATCAAGAACAAGTATACCTTGCCACGCATAGAGGATTTGTTTGATCAGATGAAGGGTGCTTGTGTTTTCTCCAAGATTGATTTGAGATCGGGATACTTTTAAATGAAGATTAGACCATCGGACGTACCCAAGACAACTTTTAGGACACGGTATAGATCCTATGAGTACACCGTGATGTCCTTCGGATTGACAAATGCACCTGCCTATTTTATGTACCTCATGAATAAGGTCTTCATGGAGTACTTGGATAAGTTTGTCGTGGTGTTCATTCATGACATTGTGATCTACTCGGAGGATGAGAAGGAACATGAGGGACACTTGAGGCTTACATTGCAAAAATTGAGAGAGCATCAATTGTATGCCAAGTTTAGCAAGTGCCAATTTTGGTTGAAAGAGGTGTCATTTTTGGGTCATATCATCTCAGGAGGAGGAGTATCGATCGACCCCGGAAAAGTGAGAGATGTTCTAAAATGGGAGCCACCGCAGAATGTAAAGGAAATAAGGAGTTTTCATGGGATGGTTGGATATTACCGTCGATTCATCAAGGACTTTCCAAGATAGCCAAGCCAATGACGGACTTGCTAATGAAGGGAAAAGCGTTTCAGTGGACCCAAGCTTGTCAAGAGAGTTTGGAGGAGTTGAAGAAGAGATTAACAACAGCCCCAGTCTTGATATTGCCGGATGTAAGCAAGAGTTTCGACATATATTGTGATGCTTCGAGACATGGACTTGGATGTGTATTGATGCAAGGAGGACAAGTGGTTGCATATGCATCGAGGCAATTGAAGAAACATGAGCTGAATTATCCAACGCATGATTTGGAACTTGCAGCGGTGATACATTCATTGAAAATTTGGAGACACTATATCCTTGGACACATGTGTGAAATTTATACGGATCATAAGAGTCTCAAGTACATATTCACGCAAGCAGACCTGAATTTGAGGCAACGAAGATGGTTGGAGCTCATCAAGGATTATGATGTGGGGATCAACTATCATCCAGGAAAGGCTAGTGTAGTGGACGATGCTTTGAGTCAGAAAGGAGTAAGCCACCAACTCACGGTTCGAGAATTAACATCCGAGTTATGTAAGGAGTTTGAACAGTTGAATCTTGGATTTGTGAATGAGATAGGGATAATGGAGTTAAATCTGACCGTAGAGCAATAAATTCGATAAGGTCAGACCAAGGATGAAGAAATCCAAGAGATCAAAGAAAAAACCCAAGATAGAAGAGAATTCAGGTTTGATGAGGATGAACATGGTACCTTATGGCTCGGAAAAAGGATTGTCGTGCCTAATGTGAAGCGTATTCGGGAGACAATACTAAAGGAGGCACATGACTCGCCATACTCGATCCATCCCGGTTGAACGAAGATGTACAAGGACTTGAAGACATGTTATTGGTGGGCTAGCATGAAGAAGGATATAGCTGAATACATAGCCTTATGTGATGTGTGCCAACGAGTCAAGGCGGAACATCAAAGGCTAGATAGATTATTGCAACCATTGAAGATTCCAGAATGGAAGTGGGAAGAAATCGGAATGGACTTTGTAGTTGGATTGCCCCATACTCAGTCTGGTTATGACTCAATTTGGGTAATTGTGGATCGGTTGACCAAATCAACTCATTTCATCCCTGTGAAGACCAAGTATATAGCCGCACAATTGGCCGAAGTATACATGGACCATATTTTGGGTCGACATGGAGTTCCAAAAAAGATAGTATCAGATAGGGGTTCTCAATTTACCTCCAAGTTTTGGCAAAAATTGCATGAAGCATTGGGAACAAGGTTGAATTTTAGCTCAGCATATCACCCTCAAACGGATGGACAAACTAAGAGAACCAACCAAATTTTAGAGGATATATTAAGAGCTTGTGCTTTGAAGCATGGGAAAAGTTGGGACAAGAGCTTGCCATATGCAGAATTTTCATACAACAATAGTTACCAAGCAAGCTTGAAAATGTCACCCTATGAAGCACTATATGGAAGGAAGTGTAGAACACCTTTGTTCTGGAATGAGACAGGAGAAACTCAAGTATTTGGTCCGGATGTGTTGCTAGAAGCTGAAAAGCAAGTTCAGGTTATCCGCGAGAACTTGAGGGCTGCTCAATCAAGGCAAAAAGGCTATGCGGACAATAGGAGGAGAAAACTAGCCTTTGAAATAGGAGACTTTGTTTACCTCAAGGTGTCACTGATGAGAGGTCATAAGAGGTTTAACATAAGAGGCAAGCTAGCACCTCGCTATATTGGACCATTCAAGATTTTGGACAAAAGAGGAGAAGTAGCGTATAAGTTGGAGATGCTAGCTCATCTTTCAGATCTCCATGATGTGTTTCATGTTTCCCAGCTCAAGAAGTGCTTGAGAGTACCGGAAGAACGAGTGCCAATGGAAGAATTGGAACTAGAGGAAGGTTTGACTTATATCGAGCAACCGATCAAAATCTTGGAAACCAAGGAGAGAGTCATAAGGAACAAGATTGTTAGATGGTGTAAAGTGCAATAGAAGCATCATACAGAATCAGAGGCAACATGGGAGCTAGAAGATGATCTCAAGAAGGAATTTCCCTATCTCTTCTCTTCCGTGTCGAATCTCGAGGGCGAGATTCATTTTAAGGGGGGTAGGTTTGTAACATGCTCATTTTCATCCATCATGCATCGCATACATTCCAATACATGTTTAATATTGAGCAACATAAAAATGAATAAGTTTAAAATGAATTGATAGCAAAACCGCACTTAAGAATTCTGGAAAGTGCAGACTAGTCTGATTTCGGTGCAGACTAGTCCGATTTCTTTCTGACCTCGCTCGGACTTGTCCGTTTTATGTGGACTAGTCCGGTGTTCTAAGAATCCTTGAAAATTTGCTAAGTCCCTGGACTTGTCCGATTTTCCCTCTGGACACTTTCGGACTTGTCCGGCCCTGTGCGGACTAGTCCGGTGTTCCAAGATTCCTTGAAAAATTGCTAAGTCCCTGGACTTGTCCGTTTTCCCCTCTGACTAAAGTCAGACTTGTCCAATTTTTGGCCAGACTTGTATGTTTTTCCCCTCTGGATAAGTTTGGACTTGTCCGATGTCCAATCTAGACTTGTCTGATTTCTGCCTGTCCAACTTTGGACTAGTCCGTCCCTTTACGGACTTGTCCAATAAATCACCACTCCAAGTTGATCTTTTGTTTCACGACTTGTTTCTTGGGTTTTACGTTAAGTGGTCCTATGGACGTCGTGCCTAACTCTTTTAGAGCCCATGTTGGACTCTAAACCGACCCCTACTCATCTCAAACTCGAAATCCATCTAACCCTAGCTTCCACCTCTATATAAACAACCCCACCCTTTGGCTTGACATCTATTTGCCACTTTTCCACCACACCCAAACCCTAGCTTGTGATTGGCCGCCAACAAGGAGGGAGAAAGAGATCTAGAACAAGAATAAGAAGAGGAGGACACGAAAGAGGATCAAGATCTCCATCAACTTCGCGTTCTTCATTGACAATTCACCATCAAGTTCTTCATCAACCCTAGATCGTCAAGATCTAAGTGTTGCCTCCAAGATCCTTGATTCTTGGAGTCCTAGACACCTGGTATACCTTCTAGTTCCTTTTCCTTATGTGAATTCAACCCCAAATCTCCAAATTCACGTCGATCTAGAAAACTCTAATCTGTTGTTCTCGCGCAGTGTGGACTTGTCCGGTCCCCAGTGGACTAGTCTGATTTTCCTTGTTAAATTGTGTCAAATTAATTTTAAAATTAGATCTAATCAACTCCAAACCTATATAAACTTGTTAAAAGCTATTAGAACTAGTTAGTGATCATTAAAAGCAACTCATTAACAAGTTCCACCTTGCATTTGCATTAACCATGCATGTCATGTCATATTGAGTAATATTTGTGCACTTTTTGATTGTGTTTCTTGTTTGTATGATTATTGTGCGGATTAGAGAGATTTGCGCTAAAGAGTGCCGCAGAGGATCTACAACACGAAGAGTTCAAAGGTTTTGACCCGAACTAATCCCAAGAGCAAGGCAAGTGTCCTTGAAGCATATTGATCCTATTTTGAAATAAATGTTTTGTTTGCAAAACTGCATGCTTGTGTTAATTTGATGAGAAGTACTATGGTAGGAAGTTTACTAGCGTTGTATAACCAACCTTGTCATCTGGAATTTATGGTAGAGAGTCGGGAAGGGCTTTTTACCTTTTTGCATTACTTAATTAATTAGGATGGGAAAGCAACTATACCACTTTACTTAATTATGCATTTATGAGATTTGATTAACATGAACTGGTTAATATGATGTGGAATTGGGTGATCTAAGCAAGCCTGGTATGTGGATGGGTTGGATGATATGGTGGTTTTCTTGCTTTAGATCTAAGGACCGCTTAATGCGAGAAGAAGCCAGGACTATAGTGCAACCATGAGGCCAAGTATGGGTGCAGCGTAGTTGATTAATTAGGGCTTTGCTAGTGCTATTTGGACCGATAAGGATGCTCATAGAAGGGGTAGTCAGATTGGGTTTGTTGATGATTGGTGGGACTACCCTGGGATCCGAATGGCTCAAGAGGGGGCCCTTGGTTGAAGATGTGCTCAGTTGGAGGCATCGCCACCAGTGAAACCTCAGTGGGGTCTAAATAGGCTAGTAATCCCTTTGTAAAGGCTATTTTGTGATATCTTGGCCATACACCAAAGGAAGTGTAATTGGCGTAATGGAGGTTCTTCAGTCACCGACGGGTGATGAAATCACAAACACGTGGGTAAAGTGGTATAACCTTTGCAAAGTGCCTAATAAAACTACCATGATAGACGTGCTCCTGGTTATGAGCACCTGGACAACTTCTATAATTAGAGGGAACTTGGTATTGAGATGGTTTTTGGGATGGTTATGGTTTGGTAATGGTAATGGTTGGTTATGAATTAAATTCTGGTATTGAATATGGTTAATGCTAATGATGAAATCTGGAATACGGTTGATGTTGATGAAATATGGATTGGTATTATGATAACTACATGGTTTATGATGGGTTTACTTCACATACATACAATATATTGCTTTTCAAATGTTTTAATGTATTTTTCAGCACTTAGCCATTATTATATTCGTCATTTTTATCAGCTACATGTCATACTTTCCACACTTGCTGAGTACGACATGTACTCACTCTTCCAATTGACTCACCAATAGTTGCATGTCAGGATTGGGAGTTTAACGATGATAATGCAGGGTTCTAGGCCGTGTCTATCGTCAGCTTTGCATGTGGTGTGATGGAGCTGCGCTATCCCTTTTGCTTAGTTGCTTATTAGTCTATTTCCGCTACATTAGTTGAACCTAACATTAATATTCATTAGAGCTTATATTTGAGGATGTTATGAGTTCTGTAATAAAAGTACTTAATTAATCTTGTCTTGTGGTAATTTTCTGTATATCCTTTTTTGAATGCACTCGTGTATGTGTGTTGAACATCCTGGACACATATATGCGTTCACTTGGTTCATTTTCAGAACCGGGTTTCACACACATCCACCTAAAATTCTAAAGTCATTGGGAAGTGATTTGATTCAAACAGCTCCTAACAAAAAAGAAGTAGTTTTCAAATCTGCAGGAGTGTTGTCTCATTTGGTTTCAAATAAACATGTTGCTTGCTCATCAAGACATGAACACAAAGTTAAATTTCATTGTACCTACTGTGATAGAGATGGTCATGTCATAGATTTTTGTTATAGACTAGCTAAACAACATAAAAAAGGAAAAAATGCAAGCAAGATCTCATAACTCTTATGCAAAATTTGTTGTACATGCTAAACCGAATGTCATGAACATGAAACCTGCTGTTATGAGTCAAAAACATGTAAAGTTTGCTCCCAAATCTACCGTTTTTAGTGCTACACATGTAAAATCTCGTAGGTCAGTAGTTGGGTACAAAAATCCTCAAACTTTGGCTCATAAACTTGCTGTTCTATCTCAGCTTTCACGTGTTATTCCTGTTGGACGTCGTGTGACTCAGTACTAGATTCTTAAATGCCTTTTGACTAACCCCAATATTGAGTCATCGATGTATTGTGTTTCTATGTCGTTTACACGCTTGATGAAGGCGAACATTTGGATTGTGGATTCAAGTTGCTCACACCACATGACTGATAACAATGATTGCTTGTCCTCCCTCTCTTTTATGTCACGTGTAGAGAATGTTACTTTTGCCAATAATTCTTCAACTCCTATAATTGCTAAGGGTTCGGTTAGAGTAAATAATCACTACACTTTGAAGGATGTGGCACTTGTTAAAAAATTGAAATTCAACTTGCTTTCTGTTTCACAATTGCTAGATGAAAATCTGGAAATAATTTTCACCAAAAATTGCTGCAAGTTTGTAGATTCAAAAAGTGAGCTCATTTTTAACATGTCTCGGTTCGGAAGAGTTATTAAAGCTGATCTTGATATGTTATCCTCTAAGCATAGGTGTCTAGTTGCTAATGATTTGAAAGACTAATATTTTTGGCATCATAGACTTGGTCACGTAGGCTTTGATCATCTCATACATGTTAGTACTCTTGACAGCATACATGGGCTGCCTAAGCTTAAAGGGGACAAAGAAATTGTGTGCTCTTCTTGTAGACATATAAGATGGTTGCAGGTTCACATGCTCCTCTCACAATGACCATGACAACTGAACCAGGGCAACTTTTGCACTTTGACACCGTAGGTCCTTCACGTGTTCAATCTTTTGGAGGTAAATGGTATATTCTTGTGATTGTTGATGATTATTCTAGATACTCTCTGGTTTACTTTATGGCATCCAAGAATGAAGCTTTTAGTCACTTTTGAAATTTATTTCTTAGATTATCAATTGATCACCCTGGATCTTTAAAAACAATTAGAAGTGATAACGGAACCAAATTTAAAAATCAATCGTTTCATCACTTTTATTCTGAAAATGGAATAGATCATCAATTTTCTTCAGCCCATGTACCTCAACAAAATGATGTCGTAGAGAGAAATAACGGAATCTTAGTTGAGATGAATAGGACTATGCGTGATGAATATCAAACTCCTAGGAAATTTTAGGTTGATGCAATTGCAACCGCTTGTTATGTCTCAAATCATGTTTTCTTGCGTGCTAAGCTAGGAAAAACACCATATGAACTTTGGTTTGGACATAGGCCTAATGTAACACACTTTCAGGTCTTTGATTGCAAATGCTTTGTTAAGAAACGTAGCAATCTTGATAAAATTGAACCTAGATCTATTGATGGCGTGTTTCTTGGTTATCCGTCTCATACTAGAGGCTACCGTGTGCTTTTACTTGACACTAACAAAATTGTTGAGACTTGTGAGGTTTCTTTTGATGAAGTTAGCCCAGGTACTAGCTCTAATACTGCAGGTCTAGATCCATATCCACAGGGAGAGATTATTTTCATCAAGGAAGACGAAGAAGTGGTGCTACTGCCGAAAATTCAGAAGTAAATGACGTTGATCACAATGCTGATTTTGCACCACTACCAGCACCAACAACTACTGCAGCTGGTACAGATGCTCCTCAAACCACAAATTCTTCAATCTATGATGAACATGAAGAAGAAGGAGCTTGCGAAGTGTCTACTCCCCTCCGCGTCTTCAAAAGTCATCCTCCACAACATAATATCTTGCAAATGTCATAAGATGAATTTTGTTCCTTAAAAGAAAATAAAAATACAGCAACAAGTGTCATGCTTTCAGGTCTTGAAATAGTCAAGTTTTAGAGATCATGACTTGCTTAAATTGAAAATTCACTTGATTTCTAGCATGGATTACACTACTTTATGTATCTCATTCATGTGATAGTGTAAGTTACTTGATAGTATGACTTGGATGAGCTTTGTTTTATATGTATATGTTATAAGATGCTCATAACTATTGAAATTTCTCTTTTATACCTTGCTGAATACATCGTCAAAGGGGGAGAAATATGTATAGGGGGAGAAATATTTTTTTTTGAAATTTCTTTCTCATATTTGTTTTTGAAATTTCTTTCTCATTTGATTTTCAAAAGGAGGAGAAAATTGTTTTCAAAACTTTTCATGTGAATAAGCCAATGTTCGGATTTTAAGTGGTGTTGCCAATCCATTCATCAAGGGGAGATTGTGAGACCTATGTGCTGAATACATTAGCAATTATATTACACGTGTAGATTTACATGTAAAGTTTTGAATATACTTGAGAAACACACTTCGCACTGTCCGAACTTTTGCTGCACGTCAGCCGCACATGTTTTGCGTTCCGGAATGTCTGAACTTTTCTTGTATAATGCATAGTGGCGATTTTGGACTGTCCGAACTTTCTATGTTCTGAAATAATCATGTGGCTGCTATGTTTTTCATTTGCAATGTTTCAAACTTGCTTAGTCTTAGTTAGAAGATGAGGTTCAACAACCAACTTCGGGATGAATTGTGGTTGAGTTGATTGGGAGGTCGCGCAACATGTTTGGGTCAAGAACAATGCATATGAAGGTATCATCGACGTTGTTTGCACGTTTGTAAGGAGTGCATGGACGTGGCAACATAGTTCCAAGGCGTGATGAAGAGAAGTGGACATCAAGAATTTGTCGGAAAGGTCCAACCGACTGGATTATGCCTCAGGCTGCGGCTGAGGTGGTTATGGTTCATTTATGGAAAGTTTAGAGTTTGTTTTGGTTAGATTTTGTGTTGAGCGCAAAGTTGAGTTGTTTTAGGAATGTTTGGTACGTTCCTAAGGTGTTTGGAAGTCTTAAGATTGCTTCTATTTGTGTATGGAAGAGTCTTGAGCAGTTATGGAAAGTTTCTGTTGAAACTGAGTAGGATTAGAGTCCTAGTTAGGATTAGGTTGGCCTTAAGGCTAGTTATAGAGGCAAGGGAGGCCAGAGCTCGTGGTGAAGCGACTTTGGACTGTTCCTCTTGTGTTTTGATCAATAAAAATCGTAGTTTAAAGGAACTTTTGTGCCTTGACTTGTTTCAGACAAGTTTCTCTCATCGAGTTTCTGCACAGCATTATGTTGCATTGGTGCTTTATCATAACTCGGGTTTTACAGATACAATTGATGTAATTCTTTTTGTGTTCTCTTCACAACTTGATAATCTATCATCTGTGAAAATTCACGGTCATTGGATTTGTGGTTTCTGATCTTTACGAGTTTATTTGTAGTGTTGCAGATCTGGTTTTTTACTCGGATAGAACAGATTGACCCTTGCTCGATCTTTCGACCATAATTTGAGTTTTTCTCAATGGTTTTTCGTGATTCTTTTGTGACATCTTCGTGACTTGATTCTTCACAATCTATTCTGTTTTTGTCACGATTGATCACGTTTAGATTAGTCACACACATTGTTCTTTTAACCGATCAATTTTCTATCGAGGGGTTTTCATTGCTTCCGCTGAAAAAGTTAAAATCTATCATTCACCCCCCTCTGGTATCTTTTCATGTGCTCTTCGATCCTATAGTGAACTCTCGATCAACTCAACAACAATTTCTCCCAAACTTGGTTATTGAACCTCATCTTCTCCCTAAGACTAGTTCAATTGATCCCATCACCAGCCATGTCTTGACCTCAAGCAACATCTGCACATCAATAAACAACCAATTTTTGCGAGCCCAAGTCCTCGACTTGACCCTCGTTAGTCCGAAAAACACAACACCTTACGTGAGCACCTCACATATGCATGTTGCAAACGATAGCAAAATGATATCAGCCATAACATATCGAAAACTTAGTAAGAGAATACTAATCAAACATTCCATAAGCCAAAAGGCTAGTTTGAAACATTGCAAGTTATAAACAGGTCCGCCGCACAATTATTTCAGCAAATAAAATTATCGGATAGACCAAAAGATGCGCATCAGAAAGTTTGGACTGTCCTAACCAAGTAAAGAGTAAATGTTACTCTCGAAAACATGTTTGTAAAGATCAACCGTGTCGACTCACGTGCAGCTCACGTGACTGAAAGTTCAGATAATACAAAGCGTGAAACACATGCAACTCATGTAAGAAGAAGTTTGGACAATCCGAAACCATCGAGGTTAACGTTACTCCAAAAAATACATTGAAAAGTTCGGATGGTGTGTATCAAGGTTGTTGTGGTGCATCGGTGTAAGCTCAAAACTATGAATGTAAACCTTCACTTTTATTCTAATTGCCAATGTATTCAATACACATAGGTCTCACAAAAAGCGCAAGACAGAGCCAGGAAGCAGAACATGAATTCAAATTCATAAAACATTATTTACAAATGTTCAAGCCCTGGATACAAATGCGCTGTGCTTGGGAGTGTGAGGCAATCCCTAGAGGGCTGAAGCCGAAGGGTTCCAGTGCCTCCTCGGTGTGGTCCAGGAAGTCCCAACCTTCTGTGCCTTAGCTGCGCGGGAGGCCTGAAAGTCCCTCACCTCCCGCTGCACCGCGTTCAGCACGTCCAACCTGCCCTCGGAGAACTCCTTCTCCCTGGCAGTTAGCAGCTTTTCCTACTCATCCAACTCCCTGGCGCGGCAGGCTGTAGCATTCTCCCGAGCATCGACGTCAAGGTCGTGCAACAGGAGGGCCTGGCGCTCCTCCAAGTGGTGCTCCCGATCTTGCACTAGGTCACCCTCACAAAGCTCAAGATCCTCAGTGCAGGATTGCAGTTCTTCTTGGTCCTGCTGCAACTTGCGATAGGACTGTACCTCCTGCTCCTTCATCCCTTGTGTCACCCTCTCTCGCTTAGCGACGATGACCTCTTGGCATAGAAGTACCTCATAGAACTCCTCGAGGCTACGGAGACGAGTGTCAGCAGCTTGGTGGGCCGGCTGGTTTTCCACCAGGATCTTCTTAGACTTGGCGTCCATCCCCCTCGCCAAGCGACGATGCTCCTCCAACGCCTCCTCTTCCTCCCTCACCCTTTCCTCCTTCCTTTGGATCCTCTCTATTGCCTCGCCAATCTTGTACACCAGGTGGTTGTCCCAGGCCCAGAGGTGTCTGTCATCCGTCCATAGTTTCTCCCACTCCATGCTGAGAGCAAGTTGCGCCTGGCATAGGCTAGACTGTGCCAAGTCAATGGCATCAGGGAGGCGAATTGGCTCAGCCGATGGCATGGAGGGATGCCCAGTAACCGTCTCGGGCTCCTCTTCCCGCGCCGGTGAAGACAACAACAATGTCAGTGCCAGGGACCTCGTGGCCGAGGGCCAAGCAAAGGTTGTGGCACTACCTGGAGTGGCAGCGCCATCGCCGGTCATGGCAGCATCCGCCGAAGCAACTTCGGGGACTGGGACCTCATCGCTCTGTGCTGGCTCTGGCCACACCTCTGAAGTAGCAGCCTCCAGTGCCAGGTCCCCAGTACTGTTCTCGACGGCTGCCCCACCACTTGTAGGACGCTCCGTCACCAAAGCCTGACCACCACTGGGTGAGTAGGGTCGCCACCAAAAGAAGGTGCCTTCGCCATCCCGTCAAGTGCAGGTGTTGGAGGGACGGTCTCCTGAGCCAGATCGAGGGCCCACTCTGTCGTCACGCATTTAGTGGCCTTAGAGGTGGGGATGCTCCTCCCCGTTGCCTCCTGCGGCAAAGGCTGGTGTTGACCTATGAGGCGGAGGCCACATCTGTTCAAACAAGAAAATAATAGAAACAACAATGTGAAGCCTCGATAAGAATGCCTTACCGGCGACCTCAGAAGTTCCAGCGGCCTTGGACTTTCGATTGCATCTGGGACGTGGGTGCCGCTGCTGATACGACGACCGATGTGGATCTGGCCAAGCCTCCGTCAGAACCAGTGTTCCCCTCTCCACCACCACCGGCACTGCTACCTATACCCATCGACGCGTCTCCACAGACTCCAGAGGATGGTGCGCTCATGGCTTGAGGCTCCGTAGCCCCGTGCTGGGTCCCGACCACCATGTCCACCATGCTACCTCTAGAGTCCGCTCTAGAGTTTCCGCCAGTGTTTGTCACCATGCCTTCTACAGGGATGCTCATGGTTCAAGGATTCTTAGCTTGGGGTTGTGTGGCTACGGCACCCCTCGTGCCCTTGCTGGCACTTAGGACTGCATCAGCAATGTGGACGATAGTAGGCCGACGCTTGTTGGACCGCCTTGGAAAACTAGGGTGTCGTTTGCGTTCAACAGCCGACCCTTCGTAGGGCGGTGGGGTCCTTGCTTTAAGAACCGCCAACCCCCAATGTTGGGCACGGGCGCTCCTCAGGGCGCTAGCTTGGAGAGAAGGCAACCCTCAGCGGTGACCGGGGATGCTTCTTCTTCTCGACTTCGATGACCGGCTCTTTCCCATTTCTTGTATCGGGAACCAACGCCTTCCCCTTCCCTCTGGCGGAGGTCGGGTCTTCCTCCTCCTGCACATAAGATCACAGGATGGGCACGGAATCCTGCTATGCATCGGGGATGCTTAGCCCCCAGTTCACATCTCTGACCTGCAGCGGTGCAAGACCGAGAGCTTCCAAGTTCGGCATATCCCTCATGATCTTCATCCTGAACGCCTGATTTGTGTAGAGAGGCTAACATTACTCTAAAAGCGCGAAGACACCGGCGGTCAACAGCTAACAGCTCACCTTTGACATCGTACGGAACACCTCCTCCTGGCTTGGTTTCGAGGCAGGGATTCTCACCAACCGAGTTCAGTCCTGCAGGTTGGAGTAATACCACGCTGAACAGTTGCAGTGCTGGAGAGGGGCCATGCGCCAGGACACAAAGTCCGCCAGAACCATCAGCGATGTCAGGTCGTGGTTCACCAGAAATTGGATCCTCTTCAATGTTGATGCATACTCCTTCTCCAGCTTTGGGCACACTTCCCTGGAGTTGCACTCGGATGTTGGCGTCTGTCGGCAAGGTCATATGATCGCGGGCATCTACGTTGTTGACAGTCCTTAAATGACAAATTCGAACGTCAATTCCTTGCATAAAAGATATGAGTTGAACAACCAATATAGTGGTAGGAGTTATTTACTAACTATTTCCACAAGTTCTAATGCAATTTTGTATGCAGGTCAATTATGCCCATGATAAAAGGGATTTATAAGAACCAATCCAAGAAACACACCTCTCGACCAACGGGCGCAAGCACGAGATTTGATGGGCCCACTCAAAGAAGAAAACCAACTAAAAATCACCGGAATCACCCATACCCAAGATGGGGACCCACATAACAGTGTCACAGCAAAGTTTCGGTGCGAGGGGAGTCGTTGGGAGCTCTGCCGAGCTCCTAGCTCGCCCGACTTGGTACACGTGCTAAACGCGGTCAACCGCCACGTGTTGGCTCCTCACGGCTTGGAGATCACAATGGCGACTGATTCTCATGCATATTCTAGCGCAAAACCGACCTTTGGAGGGTATAAATAGGGGGTAGGGAGCCCCCTCACTCTAGAAACCAAAAGCTTGAGTCTAGTACTCCACTCCAAAGGCATAGTGCTGCCTAAGTGCTTAGAAAATAGAGAGAGAGTGAGAAAGAGGAGGAGGATGCTACGGCTTGTTGGGCTTCTTCCACTTAAGGATGGGGTTCAGACTTGTCGAACACTCTCCACCTTTGTACCTTGACAGTTCTTTCCATCTGAAGTAAGGTATATGATTTCCATTTGAGTTCATTTATTTAATTCAAGCGAGTTAATTCCTTAGTTGCTTGTTCGTTCATTGCTCTATTCATTTAGAGACCCTAGTCTTTGCTAGAGAGGTTAGGCAAGTAATCGATAGCATAGGCATGGTGTCTAGGCTTGACGTTACCTTTGATTATCTCGTAGTCCATGGGTTTTAGAGGTAGGCGATAGGTGGTGACAGCCCTATCCTTCCTTTGTAATTCTCTGCGTTTGACTATGATGTAAGCTCTTGGCGGGAGTCGCCTGACAGACCAGGGTAAGCCCGCGCTCAATACAAGCTGCTATTGATCGACTTGCTTTGAATTAGAACCCCTTCTTATAGGAAATCTACTCTATCCCTTGCCTTTCATCAAGCTTTGTGTCCTTGGGTGAACTAGGTAGAAGATTAACCACGTTTCTTTGATTCGATACCCATGGGAATACTCTTTAAGGGGAAATGCTACAATGATTTCTCCGTGCGCCTGCAGATTTTCATCTATGACGTACCAACCGTCAACAGGCGTGCACAATCTATCACCCAATCCTCCATCCACCTATCCCACCTCGCGGTGCCGAAGGGGGTGATGTACTTATGCGGGCCCTTGCTTCGCTGCTGGAAGTAGTAGGCTCCCAGCAAGTTCATCTTGCGCTTACCGGTCGACCTCAACACGAAGAACTGCCAGAACAGCGGCACGATTGGGTGGACTCCAATAAACATCTCGTAGAAGTGCGAGAAGACCGCTGCCACTGCAATAGATTTCGACAACAAGTGATGAAGTTGCAGTCCAAAGACCTCCAATAGCTGTGGGGACCGGGTCCACACATTCGAGGAATCGCAGAGGGTGGTGCTGCACAATGCAGCACCCAACAGCACACACGAAAAGAATACGACAAAATACAAAGTTTTATTTATATAAACAGCGGAAGTCTTTTACAATACTTAATATACAACAGAAGATAATATTCATAGCTAAACTCTCAGCCTAGCTATGCAAAAGTGCACCCGTCCAGCCCGCGGACGCTACACACTAGCCACACACAATTTACTGCGGCGTGCAGAGCTCTCATTCGGCGGTATACTCTGACGGGGGCATTGCCTCATCCTCGGGCCCTTCCTCATCAATCTCACCTACAAACAACTTAATATAGCAACCGTGGGCACAAAGGCTCAGCAAGACTTAACCGTCTCACCTAAACATGGAACTCTATATGCAGGGATACTTAACATAGGAATAGATATAGCAGTAAATGACTGGCTTATATGTTGATCATCATTTTTACAAGTTAATAGCAGCAGCTTAAATGTTCGATAACAGTAACTTTAATGAGCCTAATCTATAGCAAACATAGTGGCAAACCAATTATATTTCAATACATCGTATTCTCCTGACTTCTTCAGTATTTACTACGTCACAACACATTGAACAAGCGGTACTCAAATAACCGCGAGGAACGGTGATTGCAATCAGGACACACACAAATAACACGTCACGTACACCTGTGCCTAAGGAGCATGCCATGCTCCTCATCACGTCATACGCAACAACCTTTCACAAGAGAACTCAAATGCCGAACCGGTCCCACCATCGCGGGCATAAGGTTCCCGCACGGAGCGTGTCTGTGCCCGTCGGCAAATTTACACCTGACTACCCTCAGCCCACCCCTATAGACAATGGGCTATGCCTCGACATCCAAGTTATAAAGTTACATCGGTTTCCTGGGTTCCATATGCCCAGTATGCATCCAGTACTTTTCAAACTTGTCCAGCAGGGCCGCACACGGATCAGTCCTCAATCGACACAAGTAGAGCTATGCACAGAAGACATCTCGCTGCATCCTACCCACTGCTTGGTCTCAATTTCACAATTTTAAACCATTCTTTGATTCAATTCATCCCCTGTGATAAAATCCTATCTCGTGTGTAGATTTTCAACTACTCGACTTCTACCGAATTCCTATAAACATTAGCATGACATTGTCTACTTGTCAAGCTTTATACCTACCCAATACTCCATGAGAATTGTGGGTCATGCAATTGGAGTAACAAGCACCTTAGCTCTAATGCACAAACTTCATCCTAGACATAGGTGATACAAATAGAAAATTTGAAATAGCACTTAAATGTAAACCGGGGCTTGCTTGGCTGCAAGTCAGAGGAGAAGTAAGCTTCTGGAAGAAGAGTCTCCAAGGGCTCCGGGTCCTCCTCGATCTTGGTCACTATATGATATGCAATATATAAAGTACATGAGTGATATAGAAACTATAGAGAAGAGCCTATAAATACTGATCAGGTATGTAAATGATTTTAATTGGCTTTGGGATTTTTAAAATTGACACTAGGATCTTTGAGGAAGATCTGGACCAAAAACTGGAGATGTTCATGGAAGCTTGTTGTCTCTAAAATTCCAACAAAAAAAAGGCTTCTCTGAATTTTGGGACTGAATTTGTAGCTTTGTCATGGCCACCAGTGGTTGATATGGTAGAGGGGGTCTCACTGGTTCTAGGAAAATTTGTCTCATAATTTTCTAAGCTTTCTACAGGGAGAAATTGATTTTACAAGTTTGTAAGAAATTCTGAAATGGTTACTGTACTTTTCCCAATTATCAACTACAAAGAGATTTGGAACACTGATCAACCTAACAAATGAAGTCCAATGAACTTGAAATTTTTACTGGAGATCAGGTGTATTATTATGAGTGTTCTGACCAAAATTGGTAACTTTTCAATTAACAGAATAGTAGAAATTAATTTCCCAAACAATTATTTCAAAGGAATTAATTATGAAAATTATGGGCGTTTCATATCCAACACATTGCACCATTGCAAAGTTGAGATCAAGAGGAGTCTACCAGAATTTTTGTTGAAATTGTTGAGCAAATCTACTAGGAGAAATAGATTTTTGAAGTTGGCTCAAATTCAGGAATTAATTTCCAATTCGAAATTTTAAATAAGTCGGCCTGGCCCCACTTATTTAAAATGGGCCTATCAGAATTAGGCCGCAACGAGGGCCACGGGATTAACCCGCATAGTCGCATTTGATCCGGGCCACAACCGATCCGCGCGGGGGAAATACATCGTTGACAAGCGGGGCCCAGGGGTCTTCGTCTACCTTCCGATGCGCCGCTCGGCCGTGGCGGCGCAGCACCGGCGAGCTCGCCGGGATGGCTGCATTGACCTCCTCCCAGCCTAGCCTTGACTGCCTAGAAACCGAATCGAAGTGAAGACCAAGTTCCAAGGTTATGATCATGTGTCGGGGAAATTGGAAATATGAAATCTATAAAGGATGAAACAACAAATGGTTTTCACCATAGTCTAACAAGGGTGCAGTCGCACCTTTTGGTAGTTGATGGTGAAGCACGAAACAACCTAGAACCTTGGCTCCACGGTGATGCAGAGAAGGTCCGACGGCGGCACAACGACGATGTCTGCGGAACTTCAAAATACCGGCAAAACAGTGGGCAAAAAGACGAGCTAAAGGGTGGAGATGATAGAGCATAGCCTTGGTGCCATCTTTGCTGTTTGCATCGAAGAGAAAAGAGGCAGGATCGAGGTGCTCACCGGGGAGAAAGGAAACCGGCGGTGCTGAGCAACAGCGGGAGCAAAACAGAGTGATGGAGCGCTGGTGTGTGTCCACTTTGGTCAAGAGAGGAAGATAGGGACGGGGAGGGATGGATATACACACCAGAGAGGCCACACAACTGCTTGCCGATGGTGAGGTGTTGGCTTCACCGATTGGCTTCACCGAGCGTTGATCGGCGGGGACTCAGTAAACAGAGCACTCACAATAATGGGGTCACTGGCCAGTGGGTCCCACGTCCCCTTCCAAGTCAATCCACTCTGTTCTTTTAATTCCACCACCTAGAATTGTCCAAAAATTCCAGATTTTTGTGGAGAGGTCATTCAAATGTGTAGATTCAAATTCTGGAATTTGATTTCACAATTGGTTCAGTTTCAGATGGATTTCAAGTTCAAATTTGAATTTGAATATAATTCAATGTACCCATTGAATTAAATAGAATTTGAGCTCCAAATATTATGAAAATTTTCAGGGGTGCAATTTGGAATATTTGGAATCTAGTGGTGAACTCAAAATTTTATTTTGGCAAAGTTTGAATAGGAGCTAAATTTGAATTTATGAATTCCCTCAATTGAGGTGTAAAGTGGTTTGAATTTTTTTCAGATTCGAATTTGATTTCTTTTTCCCATCCCAATTTAATTCCTCCTATATAACCTTTGTACTTTGAGTTTAGGGCTTTTACATTCCTCCCCCCTTAAAAGAATCTCGTCCTGAGATTACAAATAAAAGAGACGGAAGTAAAAGGATTACCCGATATGCAATGATAATAACTCCGGATAGTTCAATCGGAGATAGTCCTCGCTTTACCATGTCGCTTCCTCAGCGGTATGGTTGCTCCACAAGACTTTGTAGAAGTACAAAGTCTGGTTTCTGGTGGTGCGAGTCTTTTCATCGATAATCCGGATTGGATACTCAGAATAAGTGAGATCTGTTTGGAGATCCTCAATGTCTTCGGTGCGTATTTCAGCTGAGGATTTAAGACATTTCTGCAGCTGAGAAATGTGGAATACATTGTGAACTCCAGAGAGTGACGTCGGTAACTCCAAATGATAGGCCACGGGTCTGCATTTTTCAATGATGGCGAATAGACCGATGAATCATGGAGAAAGCTTTCCTTCACTCTGAAATGATGAATCCCTTTCATCGGAGAGACACGGAGATGAACGTGGTCTCTGATGTCAAAGTGGAGAGGTCAATGTCTTTTATCCGCATAGTTTTTCTGACGAGATTGAGCAGCCTTGATATTGGCTTGGATCACTCGTACTCGTTCTTCGGGTTCATTTACAGATCAATTCCGTATATAACTCGTTCGTCGGATTCACACCAGTTGAGTGGTGTGCGACATTTCTGGTCGTGGAGAGCTTCAGACGGTGCCATCTTGATGCTAGCTTGAGAGCCATTGTTATATGAGAACTCCGCTAACGGTAAATGATCATCCCAATTTTTACTGTGGTGGATGGCACAAGCTCATAGCATATCTTCCAAAACTTGATTCACCCGTTCAGTTTGACCATCAGTTTGCGGGTGATATGCAGAGCTTCAGATCAGTTTCATTCGGGGAACTCCGTGCAGGCACATGACTCTTGCAATATACAACTCCGCATACTTCTTGGCAATGTAGTTTGTATGTACAAGAACGAAATGAGCTGATTTGGTTAATCGATCGACTATCACCCAAATCGAATCATGCTTGTGGAAGGTGAGAGGTAATCCGACAATAAAACCATAATAATATGCTCCCATTTCCACACCGGAATTTTTAATGGTTGCAGCTGTCCGGCTTTCCTCATGTGGTTGGCTTTCACCCGCTGACACGTATCACACTCTGATACGTACTTTGCAATTTCTCTCTTCATCCTGTCAACCAAAATCTGGTTTTCAAATCTTGGTACATCTTGTTGCTGTCCGGATGAATAGAGTACTTGGATAAGTGATCTTCATCCAAGATTTTCTTCCGAAGTGTCGTGTCACGGGGTACCACGATACGGTCCTTGAACCACAGGGTACCATGTTCATCATTTCCCCATTCTTCATTCTCCTCCGAATGTGCGACATACCCACGTCTTTCTTTTGAGCCTCCATAATCTCCTCTCGTATGGTAGGGATGAGAGCAAGATTATATAGCGCTCTATATGGAACCAAGTATAAACTCGGCTCGTCCTCTTCCATTGGAGTGATGGACAGATTATTAACATGAGACTTGCGGCTCAATGCATCGGCAACACATTTGCCTTGCCGGGATGGTAGTGAATTTCAATCTCATAATCTTTGATCAGTTCTAACCATCTTTGCTGTCGCACATTCAGTTCCTTCTGAGTGAAGATATATTTCAGACTCTTGTGATCAGTGTAGAGGTGCACTAAATTTCCGAGTAAATAATGCCTCCACATTTTCAAAGCGAGTACCACGGCAGCGAGCTCAAGGTCATGAATTGGATAATTCTGCTCATAATTTCAGAGCTGGCGTGATCCATACGCGATCATGCGGCCTTCTTGCATTAGCACACAGCCGAGACCAATGCTGGACGCATCACAATAAATGTCGAAAGATTTGGTCGTATCCGGCTGAGCTAACACCGGGTCTGTTGTGAGATGTTTCACCAATGCATGAAACACATCCTCACATGTCTTGCACCAAATATACTTAGTTCCCTTTTTCAGCAGCTCCGTCATTGGCTTAGCTATTTTTGAGAAGCTCGAAATGAACCTCCGATAATACCCCGCTAATCCGAGGAAACTGCGAACTTCGTGGACGAACATTGGAGACTTCCATTTCAGCACTTGTATAATTTTGCTTGGATCTACAGCGATGCCCTCCGCTGAAATAATGTGACCAAGAAATGGTACTTGTTTGATCCAAAACACACACTTGCTGAATTTTGCATAAAGCTTGTGATCTCGCAATCGTTGGAGCACGATATGCAAGTGTTTTGCATGTTCTTCTTCTGATTTTGAATAAACTAGAATGTCATCGATGAAGACCACGACAAATTTGTCCAACTCCAGCGTGAACACTGAATTCATCAAATACATGAAGTGAGCCGGCGCGTTGGTAAGTCCGAACGACATGACGAGATATTCGTAAAGCTCGTATCTCGTTGAGAATGCCGTCTTTGGTATATCCTCCGGTCGGATTTTTATTTGATGATATCTGGACCGAAGATCCATCTTTGAAAATACTTTAGCACCCACTAATTGATCAAATAAAATATCGATGCGCGATAATGGATACTTGTTCTTAATCGTCACGGTGTTGAGCGGATGATAGTCTACACATAGACGTAATGTCTTGTCCTTTTTCTTCACAAATAATGTGGAGCAGCCCCAACGTGATGAACTTGGGCATATGAGGCCTTTGTCCAGCAGGTCCTTCAAATTCTCCTTTAATTCCGCCAACTCATTTGGTGTCATCTTGTACGGCCTTCGCAAAATAGGTGTGGTTCCCAGAATAAGTTCAATCTTGAACACGATGTCCCTATCCGGTGGCATACCCGGAAGGTCATCCGGAAACACGCCCGGATATTCACGGACGACAGGAATGTCTTCAGGCTTTGTCGCTTCCGGTATGTGGCTGGAATTTCTTGGATAAGGTGGTCTAGAATGAGAGCGTGTGGTTCATAAAGTGGAGAGTTCAAATGGACCACACGTGGAACAATGTCGAGAACAGCACCATGACGGTGCAGCCACGACATCCCTAGAATGACATCAAGCTTTTGACCCTCTAATATAATTAGAGAAGTCGGATAGATATTCCCACCCAGCTTAAGTTGTGCTTTATGGACTTTCATGTCCGCTGCTATTTTCACCCAGAGAGCAAATCAAGTATGGACTTTCTGTTGGAGTGATAGATAATTGATGCTTGACAACATAAGATTGGCTAATGAAATTATGGGTGGCACCGGAGTCAAAAAATATGACTACGGGATTTTGGAGTAGGGAAAACGTACCCGCGAGAATGGGTTCGCCTTCCAGCACGTCTTCAAGATCTAAGTGGTGGACGTTGCCAAGTTTTGGTGCTGGTTTCTTGAGCTGGTTGCGGGGTTGAACGGCACCCCGATATGGTGCTTGCCCGCTGCCTTGACGCTGCTCGGGGCAGTCCCTCGCAAAATGCCCGGCACAGACACACGTATAGCACGTGTACTGTGTCGGGTTCCCTCCAATCTGCGGACGGAATCCTGGTGCACGTGGTGGAGGTGGATATGCACGCGAGACCATCCTTTGCTGCTGCTGCTGTTGTGGAGATGGCAGTTGAAAATGCGGCGCGTTGAACGATCGACTGCAGAATTGCTGCAGTCGCGCTGGTGGCTGCCATCGCTGATCGGATGGTGAGCGATACACCATGCGGTACTTCTGCGGACCACTCCCGCTGCTGCTCGACGGTGCTCCATTTCCTCTTATCAGAAACGAGCTCGCGCTGAGCATCCTCTTGTACAATCGCGGCATTGACGATGTCGTTGAAGGTGACGCGGTTGCATTGTGCGAGTTGGACCTTCATCTTGGGGTTCAAACCCCGGAAGAAGATGTCTTGCTTCCTGTCCTCCGTCCCAACATAATCTGGTCGTACTGTGCTAGATGATTGAAAGTGCGGGAGTATTCATGGGCACTCCTCCCGCCTTGCTTTAGCTCCAAAAATTTTTGAAGCTTCCTCTTCATTATTCCGGGAGGTATATGGTAGGCGCGGAACGCCTCCCGGAATTCGGTCCACGTGACCGCATGACCGGCTGGCAGTGAGGCGATGAAGTTCGCCCACCAAGCACCGGCGGATCCTTGAAGCTGTTGCGCTGCAAACAGCGCCGTCTGCTGTTCGGTGCATCACAACAAACCGAACTTCACCTCGAGCGTGCGGATGAAGTTGTCCGCCTCCAGAGGTTCCTCGGCCTCCGTGAAGACCGGTGGATGCGTCGCCAATAAATCTGAATACAACTTTGTTGGGGCTGGCGTTGCCCGTTGTCTTGTCGTCCCCCTTGACGGGACAAATTTTGAACCAACATCCACAATAACTCGGTTTGCTCATCGCGCGAGCCAAGTACTGCGGCCAGAATCTCCGCGAGCGTCCTCGAGATTCAGCTAGTGGTGGTGGAGGGACTTGTTGCTGTGGTGTCGCGGTTTGCTCCCGGGTCGGAGATTCATCCTCACGACCATGGCTAGATCCTCCCATTTCGGGCGTAGAGCGCGTACGCACCATTCTGCATCCACATGATTTAAATCAGCAACATGTTTGTTTTATTGATCCATTTTATACCATAGTAGTGCGAGTAATGACAATGTTATAATTGCATAACATTCACATATATTGATAAAGTACAACTTTATGCAAGATATATTATCTCATGACCAAGTATACAATAGGGATTTCCAAAATGACGGACTCCCTCTATGGAAGTGCATCTCAACTATATTTGGTCCTCATGAGTCGTCATACACACCTTGTCATCTTATACACACCCACTACTATTTATAATATGACACGAATATGGTTACAAAATAAACACGAGCAACCACTAACTATACGTTGCCCCGTGATGGCAGTAGTGCTGCCCCATCCTACTCCGATGCATCGTCATCGGCGTACTCGATTACTCTGGATCTTCCTCCTCTTCTGAATCCGAAGGCACTTGCTCACCCATGTTCAGCGGCATGTTCTGAGCTGGTGGATACACAACTGGTTGCAATTGTGCTTCGGCCTCAATCAAATTATCCTGAAGTTGCTTTGCCTCGTACTTCCAATTCTGAGCTTCCTCGATGGCTTCGTCTCGTGCCTCGGTGACTACCAACAGCTGCTCTTCCTGTTGTTGCACCTCCAACTGACTCGCCTACAGTCCATCACGAGTTTGCTACAGATCCTTGCAAGCTTGCCGCAGTTCGGCACGAGCCTTCCGCAATCTAGTGCGAGTGTGATGCAACTGATTCTCGCATTGATTTAGTCGGTGATTCGTCGGAGCCAGGAACGAACGTAGGTTCTCATTGATATAATCAAGAGTGTCACCCCGTTCAGTCGCTTGCCTCAAAGCTTCGACTTGCTCCTGCAGGATTGCACCTTGTGCAAGAAGCACCATGCTGGATGCAGCGGCAAATGTCCTAAGTATTGTCGAGGTTGTGTCGCCCTATGGTCGATAGGCCGCAACCATACGATGTTGCCACCCAAAACCAACATCACCACGGAGCGGAAGAAGAGCAAATTGTGTCCCAGCCATGGCATCTTGATGAAGCTCACAAATCTTCATAAGCGCTTTGCCTGCTGCAAAGGCCCACTTGTCCTCCAAACGAGCTCCCTGGATCATGACCGAAAAAGGAGTCCATCCATAGAAACGCGGACTTGCCGGGATGTCGACCAGGACGGTGCATGACAGTATGCCTCTGTCAACCATCTCTTGACCCCAATAGCATGGCATCTCGAGGAAGCCAAACTGTTGGAGCACCTCCCGCAGCATGCTCGGGAAGCCCGGACGGCTAGCGCACGTGGAAAATACCCATCCGTCCGGTAATAGCATCACATCCGTCATATAAAATGAGCACTTGAATGAGTCAAATACTCAAATTAAACAAACTTGGTTGATAAACAGATCAGGGATGCAAAAATTTAATTATGAAAGTGAAATCAAATTCAAATGTCAAATGAAACATAACACTGGAATTCTGTCACATTTCAGTTCCATCTGACCAGTCTGGAGAAACTTGAAATTTTCATCCAGTTAGAGGCACATTCAGGACTTGAGTTCAACTACAAAGTTATAGTAAACCCAATTATATTTCCAGAATGTATTTATTTGTCCCCATATCATTCTTTTATGAGGATATATGATTTTTGCAAGTTGACAGTGTTTCTGGAAAAATTCTGACAACACCTACTCTGGTTAAGGCTGATTTTGTCCACATTTTTCCAGACACAAAACATCAATATATGCAAAAATCATAAATTACAACATTGTTGTATATATACTCAGAATTACATAAATGCATTATAAGTCACTCATTGATTCTACAAAGAGATATGATGGAAACAATAACAGGGTACAGCAACTGTCCAGTCTATGTCCAGATTTAACAGAGTTTGGAAATTTGAATTTTTCAATAGTTTACAGGAGGATTCTGATTTGGAGTTGAACATAAGAGTTTTTGAGGACTCTCTAAACTTTCCAACCATGTGTGGTATACCTTTAGGGGTGAAGTATACAGGCAGTTATGATGTTCCAAACTTAGTCAATTTCCTGTCCAGTTCACAGTTTGAATCAGGAACTGGTTACTTTAAGTTCAAATGAAGTTTTCAAGTTTTAAATCTTGAAATCTGCCTTGGAGCTGAAAATGAAACGTGTGGAGGACTTCCTCAAGTTCCCAAATCACAGGCCTGCATACCGCAGCGACCCCACGATTAATTTTAAATCTGACCAGCACGCTCCAAAACAGAGATTACAAATTCAACCTTAGTCCTAAGTTGGGAATTTTTACTTGTTGTCGAGTCACACCACCAGCACGGATATCGTCATCGATGTGCTTGATGGGACTCGAATGCACTGTCGGTACTACACCCTCACCAAAGAAAAATCCTAGGCCGGTATTCTGGCACACGTCTCAACGGTGGTAGTAATGACGTTCACTCACAAACGTTTTCTACTCGAGCTACTCAAACGTGGTTAGTGTACTGCATCTACACACAAACGATAGATCAAACATATGGTGCCATACGGCACAGACCGCATGGGCGAATAGTTCACAATAATATATTTGAAAGTAAAAACATCCGCCCCGTATCATTCTATACGGGCCGCCCCGAGTTAAGCCACGTCTCGAGGTACATGACCGGGTTTTCTACCACCCGACGGGGTCCCACGTCTTTGCATAGTGCTGCACCAGTAGGGGGCACATCAGGTTATGTCCCACCCTACGGGGGCTCCCACTAATTTTGTGGCACGCTGGGATACCGCATGTCATATGTTCTCAGAAACATGTAAAGTTTCAGAGACTCATATTAACATTTCTATGCCAAGCCACAGAAACAATCACATGCTACCTCTCGTATGCTAAGCTTACCGGAATTGATCCGCTTGCGGTGGCGTACCTTACCTCTTACCTGACGTCGGAGCGTCGTTACAGAATTTAATACACATAAGTTAGCTTGCCACTTTAAGTAACTAATACTATCATAGACCTTATGCGGGCATAGTACTAATCCTCACTCGACTACTCTTAAGTTTTCCAAATTTGGCTTTTTTCGAGCATGCTATTCCCAATGCGGCTCTGATACCAGGCTGTGGGGACCGGGTCCACACATTCCAGGAATCGCAGAGGGTGGTGTCGTGCGATGCGACACCCAACAGCACACACGAAAAGAATACGACAAAATGCAAAGTTTAATTTATATAAACAGCAGAAGTCTTTTATAATACTTAATATACAGCGGAAGATAATATTCATAGCTAAACTCTCAGCCTAGCTATGCAAAAGTGCAGCCGTCCAGCCCGCAGACACTACACACTAGCCACACACAATTTACTGCAGCGTGCAGGGCTCCCATTCGGCGGTATTACCACGACGGGGGCATCGCCTCATCCTCGAGCCCTTCCTCATCAATCTCACCTGCAAACAACTTAATATAGCAACCGTGAGCACGAAGGCTCAGCAAGACTTAACTGTCTCACCTAAACATGGAACTCTATATGCATGGATACTTAACATAGGAATAGATATAGTAGTAAATGACTCGCTTATATATTGATCATCATTTTTACAAGTTAATAGCAGCAGCTTAAATGTTCAATAACAGTAACTTTAATGAGCCTAATCTATAGCAAACATAGTGGCAAAACAATTATATTTCAATACATCGTATTCTCCTGACTTCTTCAGTATTTACTACGTCACAGCACAGTGAACAACGGTACTCAAATAACTGCGAGGGACGGTGATTGCAATCAGGACACACCCGAATAATACGTCACGTACACCCGTGCCTAAGGAGCATGTCGTGCTCCTCACCACGTCATACGCAACAACCTTTCACAAGAGAACTCAAACGCCGAACCGGTCCCACCATCGGGGGCATAAGGTTCCCGCACGGAGCATGTCTGTGCCCGCCAGCAAATTTACACCTTACTACCCTCAGCCCACCCCTATAGACAATGGGCTATGCCTCAACATCCAAGTTATCAAGTTACATCGGTTTCCTGGGTTCCATATGCCCAGTATGCATCCGGTACTGTTCAAACTTGTCCAGCAGGGCCGCACACAGATCGGTCCTCAATCGACACAAGCAGGGCTACACCCGTGAGACCACGTCTCGCTGCATCCTACCCGTTTATCGGTCTCAATTTCACAATTCTAAACCATTCTTTGATTCAATTCATCCCATGTGATAAAATCCAATCTCATGAGTAGATTTCCAACTATTCAACTTCTACCGGATTCCTATAAACATTAGCATGGCATTATCTACTCGTCAAGCTATAGACCTACCCAATACTCCATGGGAATTGTGGGAATTTGAAATAGCACTTAAATGCAAACCGAGGCTTGCCTGGCTGCAAGTCAAAGGGCTTCGGGTCCTCCTCAATCTCGGTCACTATATGATATGAAATATATAAAGTACATGAGTGATATAGAAACTATAGAGAAGATCTTATAAATACTGATCAGGTATGTAAATGATTTTAATTGGCTTTGGTATTTTTACAGTGGACATTAGGATCTACGAGGATGATCAAGCCCAAAAATTAGAGATGTTCAAGGAAGCTTGTTGTCTCTAAAATTTCAACAAAAAAAGGCTTCTCTGAATTTTGGGACTGAATCTGTAGCTTTTTCATGGCCACCAGTAGTTGATTATGGTATAGGGGGTCTCACTGGTTCTAGGAAAATTTGTTTCATAATTTTCTAACCTTTCTATAGAGAGAAATTGATTTTACAAGTTTGTAAGAAATTCTGAAATGGTTACTGTACTTCTCCCAATTTTCAACTACAAAGAGATTTGGAACACTGGTCAACCCAACAAATGAAGTCTAATGCACTTGAAATTTTTACTGGAGATAAAGTGTATTATTAAGAGTCTGACCAAAATTAAGAATTTTCCAATTAACAGAACACTAGTAATTAATTTCCCAAGCAATTAGTTCAAAGGAATTAATTATGAAAATTCTGGGAGTTTCATGTCCAACAAATTGCACCATTTCAAATTTGGGATCAAGAGTAGACCACCAGAATTTATTTGGAAATTTTTGAGCGAATCTACTAGGAGAAATCAATTTTTGAAGTTGGCTCAAATTCTGGAATTAATTTCCAATTGGAAAGTTTAAATAAATCGGCCTGGCCCCACTTATTTAAAATGGGCCTATCAGAATTAGGCCACACCGAGGGCCACGGGGTTAACCCACATAGCCGCATTTTATCCGGTTCACAACCGATCCGCGCGGGGGAAATACGTCGCTGACAAGCGGGGCCCAGGGGTCTTCGTCTACCTCCCGACGCGCCGCTCGGCCGCGGCGGCGTAGCGCCGGCGAGCTCGCCGGGATGGCTGCATCGACCTCCTCCCAGCCTAGCCTTGACCGCCTAACCCTAAAATTGGATGCACAACACGAGGGTGGGGTCCAATCGTGGCGACGACGGCTGGAGATGGCGGTGCGATGACGGCGGCGGTGATGGCTAGGGTTTCGGCTATGTCGAACTTGCTCGGAAATGCTGCAAGAAGCTCAGGAAAAGGCGGGAAAGATTGCTGGGGGCATGAGGATGATGATTCGGAGGTCAAACGGGGTGGAATAGTCGGCAAAGTTGCCTTCGATGGTGAACCGCAACGCTTTTCAACGGCGGCGGGGGAAAACTCAAATAGCTCGGCCTCTACTCGATTATTCCCACTGATTCTTGGCGGAGGGGTGCGCTAGGAGATGGAGAGCCTACTACCTCACTGGATTAAGGTCCGGTTCTACCTAGAAACCGAATCGAAGTGGAGACGTAGTTCCAAGGTTATGATCATGCTGTCGGGGAAATTGGAAATATGAAATCGATAAAGGATGAAACGACAAACGGTTTTCACCGTAGTCTAACATGGGTGCAGGCACACCTTTTTGTAGTTGATGGTGA
Organism: Tuctoria greenei; assembly: GCA_036927565.1. NCBI lineage: Eukaryota > Viridiplantae > Streptophyta > Magnoliopsida > Poales > Poaceae > Tuctoria > Tuctoria greenei. Next base: position 90,659,669 of record JAYESD010000005.1, on the reverse strand, counting down.
AGCACGAAACAGCCTGGAACCTTGGCTCCACATTGATGCAGAGAAGGTCCGACAGCGGCACAACGACGATGTCCGCCGGACTTCAAAATACCGGCAAAACAGTGAGAAAAAAGACGAGCTAAGGGGTGGAGATGATAGATCATAGGCTTGGCGTCATCTTTGCTGTTTGCATCGAAGAGAAAGGAGGCAGGATCGACGTGCTCACTGGGGAGAAAGGGAACCAGCGGTGCTGAGCAACGGCAGGAGCGAAACAGAGTGCTGGAGCGCTGGTGTGTCCACTTTGGTCAGGGGAGGAAGATAGAAATGGGGAGGGATGGATATACATGCCAGAGAGGCCACACAGCTGCTTGCCGATGGTGAGGTGTTAGCTTCACCGAGCGTCGATCGGCGGGGAGTCAGTAAACAGAGCAGTCCCGGTAATGTGTCACTGGCCAGTGGGTCCCACGTCCCCTTCCCAGTCAATCCTCTCATCTCTTTTAATTCCGCCACATAGAATTGTCCAAAAATTCCAGATTTTTGTGTAGAGGTCAATTCAAATGTGTAGATTCAAATTCTGGAATTTGATTTCACAATTGGTTCAGTTTCAGTTGGATTTCAAATTCAAATTTGAATTTGAAAAGAATTCAATGTACCCATTGAATTAAATAGATTTGAGCTCCAAATAATATGAAAATTTGCAGGGGTGCTATTTGGAATATTTGGAAGCTAATGGTGAACTCAAGTTTTTATTTTGGCAAAGTTTGAACAGGAGCTAAATTTGAATTTATGAATTCCCTCAGTTGAGGTTTAAAGTGGTTTGAATTTTTATCAGATTCTAATTTGATTTCTTCTTCCCATCCCAATTTAATTCCTCCTATATAACCTTTGTACTTTGAATTTAGCGCTTTTACAATAGAATCGCGAGGAAGGAGGAGACTGGCGGCACAAACTCGACATATTCGTACACAATGAAGACTACGATCTCATTCGCCTGCAGGTCGACTGGGAGGGATCCAAGGCTTATCCAGTCTTGCCGGTCTTCATCCTCCTAGCTGAGCAACTGCCTTACTAGCCCCACATCTTTGATGCGAGGGGTTGGCAAGTTCGCAGCCATTAGAGCAGATGGAACGCGAGAACTTTGCAAGAAGTGAAGGCGCAGGTGCTCAAGGAAGAAAATGAAGGCTCGAGAGTTAGGGTGTGAAAGAGAAAGGAACTGCCTCTGCCCGCAAAGGTTTCGTTTTACTCACCCCCACGATGCTTGCACGCATTGTGTGGGTCGCCTAGACCTGGCACGCGCTACGCAACCCACGGCGACTGTGACATCGCAATGAAGGGGCCGTTGAGCTACCCAATGCTGCTGATTGGGTAGCTTACGGCGACCAGACAAATAAGACATTCACTGCCATCATCAATGACTAAGCCTAGGCACTGGCAACCAACGCGGCAAGACATCGAGTCGTCGAGCCACGATCAGAGGCAGCAGTCATAGTAAACCCTTAGATCTTGTACAGACATAAGATCGCCCCGGGGCCACCTATTGGGTTCCAAGTCCCACTTGCAAGGTGTCCGGCCTTGCTATAAATGGCCCGGGCAGCCACCGACTCCGAGACATGTTCATCACATTCTCTCACACGCTCAAACCCACTCAAGCTTACATAGATCACAAGACTCTAGCAATACAACTCTCACCATGGACGTAGGGTGTTATGCTCTAGTGGCCCGAACTACATAAAACCACCGTGTTCACCATCTCTCATACGCGCGAGTTCATCGGAGACTAGCCCCTTCTAAAAAAGAACCTCCATGGGATGCTTCTTACTAGGTCCGAGGGAAGTGTCGTTTCCACACTTTGACAGAATGTCTCCTGAAGTTCATCCTCTTCTTGGATGAAATCTTCTTCTCGATCCACTTCGGGAGGGCTCAAGTATTGAAGATTCCTGACCTCTTAAATTGGCTCATCAATTGAAGGTTCTGCAACTGTTTCTTTGAGTGTAGAATGGGAACAGAGAATTTCCTCCCTCCAAGGTTAATATTGAGGTTTTTTGTGAGGGAATTTCCATGAGAAATTTCCCAATGGTACCCTTATCATAATGTCAAAATCACGAATCCCGAACACATGGAGATCTAGGAAAACTTCAAGATTCTTGTGTCTTACCGACACATGTTGCAAAACCCCATATCCTCCAAGAATATTTCAAAAGGAGTCTCAAAAGGATTTTCGTGTTGGTGCCATAGGCACACCACCTAATATGGTGAGAGCACAAGTATCAAAAAATTTATTAGCTCCACTGTGGGATTGCATAGGACTCTTATCATTACTCACCTAATGTAGCAGAGGATAGTAGCCAAGGGTGAGATCATCTAAAGGATTTCAGTGAGACCTCAACCGCTGTTGTCCATTCTGAGCTCAAAATAGAGGTTAACTCCTCGACCGTCCCATGAAGGAGTACTCCATAAGGCAGATCAGGTGGAGTTGGAGGAAATGATGACTTACTATGCTCACAGTACTTCGAGGTCTTTCTGTAATCATCAAAGATTTTTTCCTTGGAGTAAAATGGAAACTTAGAAGGTTGAATTTCTTCATCCTTCATAGTTTCCGGTTGGGAAGAGGATTCCACAGACAAGGCTGGTGATAAGCATGCTACTGGCTCTTCATTGGCTATAGAGGTGTCCTAGACACTCGACATTGCTTCCTCTGGGGGAAGTTCATTAAGACCCATAATGAAGGAGACATTTTCTAGAATGTGATCTAGTAGTTCCTCCCCTTCTTTTGGCCTATTATGGAGGAAAGATCTTCTGGCCATAATGTAGGATATAGGGTAGACTTTTGCTAAGTCACATGAAGAAATGCTGCAATAACAATGTATCATGGATAAATAAATCTGGACTAGAATTACAAAAGTGAAAATCTATCACACGTTGCACCTATAGATTCCTTATCCATCTGTTGGAAGCCTAGTACTCCCATTCGTAAGAAAAGAATTCGGGACACTTGAAAGAATGCAAGACAAAATTGTCTTGTAACTCTCTCCAATTACCATTTGTTTTCCCAACATTATGGGTGTACCATTGTTTCGCTTTATCTTTGAGGGAAAAAGTAAACAACTTCTATTTGAGAGTTTCTTGTGTCATGCCTTTAATCAAAAGGCATGAACACAATTGTTCAACCTCTCATAGACGATGGCAAGGGTTTTCACAATTCGTTCCTGAGAATGATTGTTCTCGAACCATGGCTAAAAAACCAAAGCGAACTTTATAGTTGGTTGAGCAAATTGGTCTCGCAGATGGCAGTGGCTCACAAAACTCGCCCTTTCGGAAAGAAGGGAAAGTATGGTGAGCTGCTCCATGTTTATGGTTGAAAGGTAATAAGTAAAGAAAAGAAAATGGATACGAGGGTGAACAAGATTTGAAGACCAATGGCAACAGTTCCCTAACAATTACACCATAAATGTCTGTTGGCATTTATTGCGAACACAGAGTAATCCGCAAGCGCAAAAAAATACCGTTGTAGCACTTCCCCTTAAAGAGTATTCCCAAGGGTATCAAGTCCAATGAATGTATTTGTCAATCTTCTAGCTTGTTCTCCCTGGTTCACAAAACTTGTTTTGTAGGTAAGGATTTGAGAGGAATTCAAAGGTTGGATCCTAAGCCGCGGGAGCCTATGGTGGTTGTTTGCTTCGAGCACAGGTTTACCCCTGACAATATCAGGAATATTCCCGCTAAGAGCTAATAGCATAACTGAACATGGAGGATTACAAAGAACGGATAGTGTTGTCACACCTACCACATATCTCTTCAATTCGTTCATCTACAAGATATTCACTAATGATTTCTAGCCTAAGCAGCATGCTTGAGTTCTAAACCACAACTCTAATCTTTTCAAATGCAAAGCTAAAACTAGAGCCTCTAAATGAATTAAAGTAGTGAACCCACAAACAACTATTGAAACAACTACTATGAATTAAGAATCAAACTTGTACTGAATTTAAGAAAATCGTACTTGAATTTGACAAAACTTGCGTAGAGATACAAGTGTAGGAGAGGGACTTGACTAGCCCGAGCCTCCTTGTCCTAGCTCCTCCTCACTCTCCTTCTACTTGGCCAGCCTCTTGGGTAGCACTAACACATTGGAGTGGACTACCATTCTCAAACTTCTGGTGTGTGAAGAGAGGAGGTGACGGGGGCTATTTATCCACGAGGTTGAGTCAGTTCTTGCCATCTTTTGCGCATGAAGCGTCATTTGACCAAAGTTGGCACTCTTACCAAGTCAGTCGAGCCAAGGATTCGACCAACCCCTGGTCTCGTTGTTTGTGCTGGTTTTCTTATGTGTTACTGATTTGTGGGCCCGATTCCATACCCGCATGAATTGTCGTCGAATTTCCTCGGATACACCTAAATATGGGTCCATCCATCCATGCGATGCCATGCGTTATCACCTGATCAGTCAGAGGGTTACTTTTAGGATTGCTCTGTGCATTTCTTGGTATTTTGGGGCTTAATTTACCTACATGCAAATAGACACTGACACTTGTGGAAATAGATAGTCTTAACCCCTACCACTATGTCGTGTTCTCATTTTTATGTTCTTTATGAGGTGAATTGATGGTCGCATTTAGCATTTAAGGACCATTAACATTGGGTTCCGCTCTCCCTTGAAAGGTGGCCTAGAGGGGGTTCAAAAGGAAGTTAAATCAATTATGCAATAAATTAAACTTTGTCCTGATCCTAGGTTTTGGATAAGTTCGAGCTGGGTCCAAAGTTGTCCGATAGTGCACGGACAAGTCTGATAAAAATTGGATAAGTTCGAGCTTCTGCGCATGACTTGATCAAAGGATGGATTTTCACAACTTTTATGAACCAAAATCCACCCTAGCAGTTCTAGAAGTAATATAGAGGGTAAAGCAAGGTCTAAAACATGCTAGAAAAGTAGATGAAAGTAGAATCCTAGATAATCACGAAAAGGGTAAAAATGGTGGAGAAATCAAAAGAGAGACGATGAACACGAGATTTTTCATGGAGGTTCAGTTTCACAAATAAACCTACATCCCCGTTGAGGAGTCCAAAAGGACTGGGCTTTCACTAGACCTTCCGTCACCAAGAGACTACAAAGGTCGTTCCTTGGTTTTTCCACTATCTTACAAGGGTGATGCAAACTTCCCGAACACCGAAATCACACAAGGAATCACTGGGCGATGCCTAACCATCTAGAGTTTGCACCCAAGAGTAATAAAGACAAAAAACTCAGGCAAACAAAGCGAATCGAATCAAAGCTCAACCCCAAAGCCACTTCTTTAATCTCACAACTCTTTCACTCCTCCCAAAAATTTCTAGTTTTGGCCTTTGAAGGTGAAAACTAGGTGGGGAAGTGCTCTTGAGGGAGTCTGAGGCGAAGGTGAGTGTTTTTGAGGTTAGGGTATGGCTGAGAGGGGATTTGGTCCTCTATTTCCCAAGGGGTTGAGCTCCCATTGATTCTCTAAGTTTACAAGGGTCGTGTCCCTCTTGATAATACGATTTTTCCTACGACTTTAAAAAGTCAAAAACCTAATTCTGCGACTCCTTCCCTTTTCATGCCTTTTCTCCTTTTTTGAGGTATTTTCAATAAAGGCTCTCTTTATATTTTATTTCTGCAATAACTCAACAATTTTGTTAGCTCTTTAATCGTTTGTCATTAATCTTTGAAAACTCACAAGGGTCCTAGATGCCCCTTCAATCTTCCCCTTTTTGGTGAATGATGCCAACAAATTAAAGTTATCAATTAAGAGATATATAAATGATTTTAAGTGTTGAGTGAGTATGAGCAATTGAATAATACATTGAAATTGATCTCATACTAACTTTACACTGTGGGGTACTGTCGGTACCCTCAAGATCGGGTACACCCACATACAAGAAGAAGCTCTGGACCCGTCCTCCCCGCCGAGGAGGATTCCGAAGCTGCCACGCGTCATACAGCCCCAGACCCTTGCTCCCATCAAGGAGGGCTCCAGAGCTGCCATGCGTCCTCCGGCTCCGGGCCCTTGCTCCCACCGATGAGGGCTCTAGAGCTAGAAAGTGTCCCATGGCCTGCAATGAGCCGTCGACCCCAAAGAGTAAAGGGCGGTGCATCCTATATAGTCGCGCATTGAAGGCACGTTCCTTCCCCAGGCACACGGTGCAGCGCACGCCCCTGTCAGGTACCACTACGCCCAATCACATCGTAGTGAAGGTGCCGCACGCCTAACCCACACCACCAAGTGGGTAGCTTACAGCGACAAGACAGATGGGACGTTCCCTACCATCATCAACGACTACGTCCTGCCACTGGCGATCGATGCGGCAAGACAACAAGTCTTCAAAGTGCGGTCAGAGGCAGCATACGCAACAAGCCTTAGATCTTGTATAGGATAAGATCACTCCAGGGCCACCTGTCGGGCCCCGGGCCCCACTTGTAAGTCGTCCGACCTTGGACTATAAAAGGACCGGGCAGCCATCGACTTAGACATCTTCTCTGGTCCGCTCGGAGTAGAGGACCAGACTCAGAATCCCTGATACACACACACACAAGCATACACACTCACCAAGCAATACAATCCACCGTGGAGTAGGGTGTTACGCTCGTTGCGGCCCGAACCACGTACAAACCATTGTCTCATACTCTTCCACTAGAATACTAGTTTGAGGCCAAAGCCCCGCCGAACAAGAACCTTTGCAAGCTGCTCCTTAGCAGATCCGCGGGAAGTGTCGCATTAACACTTTGACATTTGGCACGACAGGTAGGGGCTTTTCCCTCAAAAAAAGTGGTAGCATTTACACCACCATGGTGTTCATCAAGCCCGCGAGTTGCAACAACATCAAGCCACAAAAGGTCAACCAACTTCGGCACCACCCAGGGGGCCTGCCATCGACGTTTCAACAGCGATGATGGGCGACGCCAGAGCAGACAGCACCAGCACCAACTTGGGGGCTCGCCGTCGACATTCTTCTCGTTAATGATGGGCGATACCGGAGCATCCAACTCTGGCACCTCCCAAGGGGCCCGCTGTGGACGTTTCTTAGTGTTGATGGTGGGCGCCACTAGAGCATTCAGCTCTGGCACCTCCCAGGGGGCCCGCCGTCGATGATCTACACGTTGAGGGTGGGCGCCGCCTCAGTTCGGTTGCTACCTCATTGCCATCGCCGCCAGCGTCTACTATCCATGCTCCCGCGCTCCGCTGGGGGCCCGCCGACGACATCCTGCGACTAAGTGGTAGGCGTACTCAACCAGTTGGCCACACCTACCAGGGGCCTCTAAGGGGTCTCATGTGTAGGACGTCAAGCGGTTTCCCGTCACCACGGTGACAACAACGTCACCAAAGCGTTGCGGTAAGTTTGACCCGAAGATCCACTGTAAGTTTTACTTTTGGCACGTTGAGAGGTCCAGAGTATGCAGCCTGCTTAGTCTAGTCCTACACCCTAAGCATGTACACTTTGCCTCCTCAGCGCCACTTCGGTAAAGGTTCACCCTGGGCGTAGTGGTAGGATAGTATTTTTTTCTTTGAAAAGGGTACCATAGCGTCCACGAACAGCGCTCAAAGCAACTTAGCTCTGGTGGGTCTGGTCCAGAGTGGTCAACTTGCTTAGCATGGTTCCATACCCTAAGCATGTACATTTTCCTCCCATGTCATCCGTAGCGGGTCGTTGCCTTCTTGTAAAACATGCCTCCTCCTATGATTACAAAGTTAGAAGAACCACTGTCTTGCCCTATGCTCCATTTATGTTCATTTAATTACGCATTAATTCTATGATCATCAAATCATGCTCGTTCCTGCATATTCTCTGTCATATGCTCGAGCACTGTCTCCCTGTCTCGCGCCTAGTGGAGTTATGCAATCCTACTGATGGCGGTTTTGCTTGAGATTCCTGTGAGGTATTTGGGTTCTTTGGTTGATTTCCTGCTCGGGAGCCTGTGGCGCCAATTGGTCACTCCCCTGAAAAGCTAACGCCCGTGGGAGGTCCAAAGTGTACAGCCTGCTTAGCCTGGTCCTGCACCCTAAGCGTGTACACTTTGCCTCTTTAGCGCTAACGGCTGAGTACAGGGGGGCGGACGACACACACTCCTGATTAAGGCGATAATCATAACCCAGATACCGTCACACTCTGTAAGCCCCACTCGGGACCGTAAGACATAACGAGACTAAAAGCACGAAGGGAGTAACCGACGAGCAAAATTATTTACATTATGCTTTAATTTTTTTGCGTACTTTCGCATATCGTCTGCCATATGCCCAGTTGCATTTCTCCTACCTCGTCCTAGTTGGAGTTGTGCTATCCTACTAAAAGTGGATCCGCATGAGGTACCCGCAATGTGTTTTAGGTCCGATGATCGTTTTCTTGGTCGGGGTCCATGGTGTCGAATGGTTCTAACTCCTGAAAGGCTAACGCCGAGCTGGAGGTCAAGGGTGTGTAACCTATTTGGCCTACTCCTATACCCTAAGCATGCGCACCTTGCCTCCAAGTGCTAAGAGCTGAGTAAAGGGGGACGGACGGCTCATGCCCTGAGCAAGGCAGCGACCATACACTGAATGCTGTCGCACTGAATTACCCTTGCCCCGTATCTTAGTTAAGGACCGTAAGCCATAACGAAACTAAAGAGCAGGGAAGTGGTGACCGACGAGCGAAATTACTTTTTGTCTACCGTGTGTGCAGGACATGCAGGGAGCCTGCCGCCGACGTTCTACACATCCGTGGTTGGTGCCGTCGACGCTTCTCCGAGCTCTAGCGCCCCCAAATGGGCCGCTGGCGTCACTTCTATGAGCTCCGGCGCCTCCCTAGGGGGGTGCTGGTGTTACTTCTGTGAGCTTCGGTGCCTCCCCAGGGGGCTGCCGGCGTCACTTCTTCGAGCTCTGGCGCCTCCCAAAGGGACCACTAGCATTACTTCTGCGAGCTCTGTCGCTTCCCAAGGGGAGCACCGGCGTTACTTCTGCGAGCTCCAGCGCCTCCCAAGGGGCCGCTGGCGTCACTTCTATGAGTTGCGGCACCACCAAGGGGGTCGCCGACGTCACTTCTGCTAGCTTCGGCGCCCCCAAAGGGGGCCATCAGCGTCACTTCTTCAAGCTCCAGCGCCTCCCATGGGGACTGCTGGTGTCACTTCTGCGAGCTCCAGCGCCTCCCTAGGGTGCCGCTGGCCTCACTTCTTTGAGCTCCGGCGCCTCCCAAGGGGGCTGCCGGCATCACTTCTACGAGATGTGGTGCCTCCCAAGGGGGTCATCAGCATCACTTCTGCGAGCTCCAGCGCCTCCCAATGGGGCCGCCAACGTCACTTCTGCGAGCTCCAGCACCTCCCCAAGGGACCGCTAGTGTCACTTCTTCAAGCTCCGGCACCTCCCATAGGGACCGTCGACATTACTTCTTCGAGCTTCATCGCTTCCCAAGGGGACCGCCAACATCACTTCTGTGAGCTCTGGTGCCACCAGCATCACTTCTACGAGTTGCGGCGCCTCCCAAGGGGGCCGCCAGCGTCACTTTTGCGAGCTCTGGTGCCACCAAAGGGGGTCGCTAGTGTCACTTCTTCGAGCTCCGGCGCCTCCTACAGGGACTGTCGATGTCACTTCTGCAAGCTTTGGCGCCCCCCTAGGGGGCCATCGACGTCACTTCTTCAAGCTCCGGTGCCCCCAAAGGGGGCCGCCTGCATCACTTCTTCGAGCTTCGGCGCCTCCCACGGGGACCGCTAGCGTCACTTCTGCGAGCTCCGATGCCCCCCAAGTGGGTTGTCAGCGTCACTTCTTCGAGCTCTGGCGCCTCCCACGGAGACTGCCAGCGTCACTTCTGCGAGCTTTGGCGCCCCCCAAGGGGGCCGCCAGCGTCACTTCTCCGAGCTCCGGTGCCCCTAAGGGGCCCGCTGACATCACTTCTCCAAGCTCCAGCACCCCCAAGGGGGCCGCTGACGTCATTTCTCCGAGCTCTGGTACCCCCAAGGGAACCCGCTAGCGCCACTTTTCCATGACAAGATAAAGGACCAACCTATAGGATCGTCATCTCTGCTGAGGTGGGCCTGGGGCCACTGTCGATGCACTCAAGACCGGTACCACCGCATACAAGAAGAAGCTCTGGACCCATCCTCCCCGCCGAGGAGGGTTCCGGGGCTTTCACGCATCATACGGCTTCGGACCCTTGCTCCCATTGAGGAGGGCTCCGGAGCTGCCACACATCCTCCGGCTCCGAGCCCTTGCTCCCACTGAGGAGGGCTTCGAAGTTGTAGTGTGTTCCATGGCTTGCAATGAGCCCTGGTCCCCAAAGAGTAAAGGGCGGCGCATCCTGTACAGTCGCGCATTGAAGGCACACGCCTTCCCCAGGCGCACAGTGCAGCGCACGCCCCTTTCAGGTACCGCTACGCCAAGTCACATCGTAGTGAAGGCGCCGCAAGCTTAACCCACACCGCCAAGTGGGTAGCTTACGGCGACTAGACAGATGGGACGTTCCCCGCTATCATCAACGACTACGTCCTACCATTGGCGGCCGACACGGCAAGACAGCAAGTCTTCAAAGTGTGTTCAGAGGCAGCGTACACAAGAAGCCTTAGATCTTGTACAGGATAAGATCACTCTGGGGCCACCTGTCAGGCCCCAGGCCCCACTTGTAAGCCGTCCGGCCTTGGACTATAAAAGGACCGGGCAGCCACCGACTTAGACATCTTCTGTGGTATGATCGGACCAGAGGACCAGACTCAGAATCCCCAATACACACACACATGCACACGCATACACACATGCATACACACTCATCAAGCAATACAATCCATCGTGGAGTAGGGTGTTATGCTCCTTGCGGCCCAAACCATGTAAAAACCACTATCTCATACTCTTCCGCTAGAACACTAGTTTGAGGCCTAAGCCCCACTGAACAAGAACCTCCGCGGGCTGCTCCTTAGCAAATCCGGGGGAAGTGTCTCATTAACACTTCGACAGGTACCTATATGCAAAGTGTTCAAAGTGATAACCCGTGGTGCACATATGATGTACATTTGACATGATTTGGGCATAATTCACAAGATTCACAAAGTAGGAACGACACATAGCACAATTAAAGACAACACAACTCATAATGCATTAACCATGGATAACATAGAGCAATATAGGCATAAAGTGCAATAAACTTAAAAATAGTAAAAAATATTACATGTCATAAGTCTCGAACCCCAACACACACGACAAGAGAAAACTACTACTACTTCTCCCCCATTTGGCATCAAGACACCAAAAGGGAGAAAAGCTTAAGCAAACTACTCCTCATCGTCATCTTCTTCATTGTTGGAGTCGTCTTGCATGTAGTCACCGTCGTCATCCGATGATGAAGAAGTAGCTGCAGGAGGTGGAGCGCTCGAAGAAGCTCCAGCGGTGAAGAAAGCTTGCTCCTCCTTAGTGAACTCCGAGAGCTCAACAGGATCCTCAACCTCACTGTTGTCACAAATTGGAGCTCCCCAAGAGGGAAGCTGCAGGTGCTCACGGATCGCAGCAAGGTCATGCTAATTCCTCTTGGAGACCTTCTTCTCTTTCTGAGCATTTATCTGGGCTGAGTGGCAGGCGGTGAAGATGCTCTTCAACATCTTAACGACTCTGGTGGTGCAAGAGGGCTGCTGAAGTGCTGGAGAGGGTGAGCCGTGGCATTGACAGATTAAGTGGGGCTCGAAAGGTGGTGCCGAAGGAGGGGCCCTTGCAGTCCTCAGTGGACGAAGAGCCACCAAAGGCATCTGAGGAACAAGTCGGCGATGGGGCACATCCTTCACAATTTAAGAGACCTACTAAATCATCTTCATGATGTAGGGTGCATAGCAGCAGGACCGAGCAGGGATCTCAAAGGCAAGTAGATCTCCTCATAGATGTAGTCAAAAACATTGAACTTGTTCTCGCCATGAAGTCATTTGAGGAGGTTCCGAGAGTTGGAGTTCAATCGGTTGGCATCCCCATCCTTAGGTGCCAACGTCTTCTTAGTGATGCGGTTCATCACCTGGAAGAAGGGAAGGAGCCCATGGGTGAGAGGAGGGTTCCTTCCAATGTCTGGGTCATAGAAATCAAGAATCTCATCCGCCTGAAAGATGTCTTTGAAAGTAGCCTAGAGGGGGGGGGGGTGAATAGGCGATAATTGAAAAACTAGACTTAATTAAAATTTGTTCTGTCAATTCAATTTGGACTTGTCTGACTAGGAATCGGACTTGTCTGACTGAAGTCGGACAAGTCTGATTCAAATCGGTTAAGTCCAACTGAATTCACAGGGCAGTGACAAAAATGACTTTTTTTATGCAATCTAGTGAATGGAAATGCGTCCTAGCAGTTCTAGTAGTTGACGCAAACAAGATTAATTGCTAGAAACAAAGTAAACATAAATGATCACTAGAAAGTAAGAACTCTGCGAAAATGTAAATGGAGAGGACAAGCAATTTTTCCCCGAGTTTCAGTTCCACGAAGAAACCTACTCCCCATTGACGAGCCCACGAAGAGCTAAGACTAACAGCCCTATCCTCACCAAGACACCTCAAAGGTCAAGTCTGGATCCTCCACTATCACAAAGATTACAAACTTCCTTGGATCAAGAAATCACACAAGAAATCTTCGGGGCGACGCCTAACCATCTAGGGGAGAACCCCAAGAGTAATAAACACACGATCACAAAGAAATTCAGCGAATAAAACGCTGCTCAACTCTTTATGGACTTCTCTTGCCAATTGTCACAATATTTCCTTCACACTTCCAAAAAATCTTCGGATTTGGGCTCAAGAGGGTGAAGAACAAGAGATGAGGGTTTCTTGAGGGCTTGAGGCGGCTTTGAGAGTTTCTGTAGGGTTAGGCATTGATTGGGGACGAAATCCCCATCAATTTATACTCAAAAAGTTTTTTTAGCCGTTAGTTGACAGCCCACGTCGAACAAGTTCGACCCAAGTTTGGACAAGTCCAACAGACTCGCAATGGAATCTGTACAGCTAATCAATCGAATTCTAATCTGCGCGCAAAAGCCACGGCGGACAAGTCCGACTAACATCAGACAAGTCTGACTTACAAGGAGAGGTTTTTCAACTCAGACTTATCCGAGGCATTGAGCCAAAGAAGTCCACCTAGGACATGTCTGAACCACTTCAGACATGTCTGAATCGAACAGAGACTTCTCGGACTTGTCTGAACCACATCTCGAACAACTCCAAGTTTCAGACACTTAGAAGATTTATTTAAGTCAAGTACCTCGGACATGTCTGACCCACTTTGGACATGTCTGAAAACAACCAGAGGAGTTCCAGACATGTCCGAAATACAGTTCGGACATGTCTAAATTCCACCAGAGGAATTTTGGACTTATCCGACCAAGGTGTTGGACAAGTCTAACTCTAGATAGAAGGTTTTCAGAAATGTCTGATCCAAGGTATCGGACATGTCCGACTCTGATAAAAGGGGTTTTCCTTAAACGTACCAAGAGGTTGAGCTCCCATTTGACTCACTAAGTTTCCATGCATCGTGTCCCTTTAATAGTATGGATTTTCCTATGACTCAAGGAGAAATAGAAAACCTATTTCTACTCCACTTTTCGTGCCGTTTCTCCTTTTTCGTGAATTTCACTCCATACTACATTTTCTGCAAGAACTTAACCAAACTCATTAGCTCTTTAATTATTTGTCATTAATCAACCAAAACCCACAAGGGACCTAGATGCACTTTGGATCTCCCCCTTTTTGGTGATTGATTACAACCAATTAAAGCTTCCAACACTTTGATAAAAAATTGATTTTGAGTATTTAGGGTCTATGAGCTTTCGACTAAAATAGGATTAAATGAGCTCATATACTCTTTATACTTGTGGGGTGCCTACGTGCATTTTGGGTGAATAGCATTGTGATGCATTGCAAGTGAATAAACTTTGATGACTCAAAATAAACTAAGCATTCAAAATATGAGTGAAACATGAGCATCACAAGAATTAAGCAGTAATATGTAAAGAGTTTACACACATAAACCACAAAATGAGTACAAGTCCATGTCCATAACTAAAATACTTCTCCCCCTTTGGCATCAAGGCACCATAAAGGAGAAAAGCTAAAAGGGGCCCTCGTATCTAATTGTTGGCACTCTCATCGGAACTTCCACTCTCTTGTTCCTCTTCATACTCGCTTTCTTCATCATCATCAACAACACCAGCTGCCGCGGGTGCACTAGAAGAACCACCAATCCCTGAGAAGAAAGCAAGCTCATACTCTAACAGCTCGAGAAACTCCAGAGGTACTTCGTCTTCACTCTCATCTGGCACAGGGGCAGGAGGAAGCCAAAGGTGCTCTCTGATGGCTGTCATGTCTCTCTTTTGCCTTTTCTTAACTTTTGAACTAAAATATGAGTGGAGCGGCACATAGAGAACATCGCCTTGAGAACCTTCAAGAGTACCGAAGAGCAAGAAGGATGTTGTGGCACAGGAGGAGGAGGAGGCTGAGCTGAGCGCCTCCTGGGTGAGCTAGGCTAAGATAGTGCCAAAGGAGCTCTCACAGTACGATGAAGCTTCGAGGGCTTCTGAGGCACTAGAGGCCTATGCACCACTTCCTTCATAAATTTCTTGTTAGATACAGTCTCAATAAGCTTCATGATGTAGGGAGCATAACAGCAAAACTTGGCAAGAGTCTCTGAAGCAATGTAGATCTCCTCATAAATGTAGTCAAATGCATTAAACTTCTTTTGGCTGGCAAGAAGCTTGATGACATTGCGACTGTTGTGGTTGATCCGGTTGACATCGCCATCTTTAGGGGCTATCATCTTCCGGATGAGACGATTGAGCACAACATGGAAAGGATGTAGCCCGTGGATGTGAGGAGGCTGAGCGGGGTATCCCTCTGTGTAGAAATCCAACATCTCCTCAGTGGTCAAAAGAGGCTCCTCATGGATCTTCAATGGATGCCTCAAACAGTGTCCCATGCCCAAGATGTTGGCAAAATCTTTATAGCTCACGGAGTACTTTTCATCAATGGTCAACCAAGTGAAACCATGTTTGTATGTCCAATAGAATATGGTGGCATAGAATTGAAGAATCACTTCAACATTCCATGGGTATTGCAGCCCCATGATGTCCCTTACACCATGAAATTCACAGGCATCCTTGACTTTAGTAAATAACACATCTTTCTTCTTTTGGATTGTCTCCCAGTTAACCCATTGCATGTCAGTCACTGGACTTTGCTTAGTCGTAAGCACTGATCGATAGTAGTCCATGTGGAAATAGCTCCAAAACTGAGGGTCTCTCCCAACTTTAGGCATCTCGTAGCACATGACATCCCTCTGAGTCTGTGTCTCTGGGAGGTTCCTTCTATAATTGACCCGGTCTGCCGGACGACGAGGGTCGCCTTCTGGTGTGTGGACTACCAAGGGTCCAATATCAGCATCCTCTGGAGCAGCTTGAGGACTGCCACTGGATCCTCCCGATACAACAATGGCTCCCTGAGCGAAGCTGGTGCGTCGGGTAGTTTGCTTGACCCTTTTCGGGGATTGAGTGGATGCTTCACAGCTCACGGGTTTCTTTCCTCTCTTTGCACCTTGGTTGTCACGAGCCATGGCTAGAGATAGACATAAAGGATAGGTAAGAGACAAAGCAAGATGGGTAGAATCATTAATTGATAGTTTGTATAGAAGTTAGTAGGTTAAGGCTATACAGGATCAGACTTGTCTGACCCGGAAGTTAGACATATTCGACAAGCTGAGCCGAACTTGTCTGAAGCATATGTCGGACATGTCTGACCTGTACAGTTTTAACCATAAATTCTATTTTAACTATACAAATCAATTTTTTTACCAACAAGATTCTACCACAAGTTATTAATCATGCTAGTGAACAAATCATTAACAAGAAAACAACAACTTGCCGCAAGATCTGAAAGAAGTGAGATAAGAATGGACTACATACCTTGAGATGGAGAAAGAAGGGAGAAGGTCGAAAAAGTTGAAGATCTTCAAGCCTTGGATGAATCGACCTCACACACTCATCGTAAGAGACTCAAAATCGAAGGGAATCTTGAGAGAAATGGGGCGGAAATCGATTTTGTATGGATGAAGTGAAGAGAGGGAGAGAGAGAGAGGTAGTAGACTCGTCGGCCTCTTTGGAGGGCCTCGGACATCCCATGTCGGACTTGTCCGATGCAGAGGTCGTACTTGTCCAACAGTCTCTGAAACCCTAACTCACCCACCTCGGACTTGTCCGACTCAGCTATTGAACATGTTTGACTTTGTCAGATATGTTTGACTTGAGAGTCAGACTTGTCCAGCTCCCCCTGAATAGTTGCAGTGTACAACTAGATTTTTTGAGGAGGGGTCAGATAATTTGGAAATTATGGACAAGTTTTCATAAAATATTTTTGATAACATGGTCAGTAAGCAATCAACACCCAAACTATGACCATGATTCAACAAAATCCAAAAATTTCAAATAGTTTTGTAGAAAATCGAGGGGGAAGAGTTTTTCGCAAGCATGCATGAATTTTGAAACAAATACAAGTAACAATAAGATGTGCAAGAGTCAAGCCACATTTCGAGAATCTAAGATATTAAGCTCACTCCTAAGTTCACTAAATCTTTTCTCATCGAAGGGCTTGGTGAAGATATTGGCCAATTGTTTTTTGGTTCTCACATGGGATATCACCATGTCTCCTTTGATAGAGTGATCTCTCAAGAAGTGATGGCAGATATCAATGTGCTTGGTCCTTGAATGCTCAACTGGATTATGGGCTATTTTTATGGCACTCTCATTGTCACATAGGAGAGGAATATGACTCAAGTTTATACCATAGTCCCTAAGAGTTCGCTGCATCCAAAGAAGTTGTGCACAACAACTTTCGACTGTGACATACTCTGCTTCTGCTGTGGATAGAGCAATGGAATTTTGTTTCTTTGAAGACCAAGATACTAGGGACCTTCCTAAGAATTGGCAAGTTTCTGAGGTACTCTTCCTATCGACTTTGCACCCCGCATAATCTGCATCGGAGTATCCAATGAGATTAAACGTAGAGCCCTTGGGGTACCAAAGTCCTAGGCTTGGTGTGTAAACTAAATATCTAAGAATTCTCTTTACGGTGGTCAAATGACACACCTTAGGAGCTGCTTGGAATCGAGCACACATACAAACACTTAACATTATATCGGGCCTAGATGCACATAAGTAAAGCAATGAACCTATCATGGACTGATATGCCTTTTGGTCCACACTTCCACACTTGGACCATCTTCATTAAGGTCAAGGTGCCCATTGGTTCCCATTGGAGTCTTGATGGGCTTGGCTTTGTCCATGTCAAATTTCTTGAGAATATCTTTTGTGTACTTCGTTTGACTAATGAACATGCCTTCCTTGAGTTGCTTCACTTGAAGTCCTAGGAAGAACTTCAACCCCCCCCCCCCCCATCGACATCTCAAACCTTTCGGTCATAATCTTAGAGAACTCATCACAAAAAGTTTTGTTAGTAGAACCAAATATAGTGTCATCGACATATATTGGGCAAACAAACAAATCACCATTCAAATGCTTAGTGAATAGAGTGTAGTCAACCTTCCAATTTTGAAGCCATTTTGAGTTAGGAAGTCTTCAAGGCACTCATACCAAGCCCTAGGGGCTTGTTTGAGGCCATAAAGAGCCTTACGCAATTTGTAGACATAGTTGTGGAAGTCTTGATCTTCAAAGCCTGGAGGTTGCTCCACATACACCTCTTCTTTGATTGGACCATTGAGAAATGCACTCTTGACGTTGATTTGGTATAACTTAAAATCATGGGGAGTAGCAAAGGCAAGTAATATGCGAATTGACTCAAGCCTAGCTACAGGAGCAAAGGTTCCATCAAAATCCAAACCTTTGACTTGTCAGTACCCCTTGGCCACAAGTCGTGCTTTGTTCCTTGTCACCACTCTGTGCTCATGTTGTTTGTTGCGGAACACCCACTTGGTGCCAACAATGTTTGCATTTGGTCTCTTCATGAGCTCCCACACTTAATTTCTTTCAAAGTTATTGAGCTCCTCTTGCATGGCCACCACCCAATCCGGATCTTGTAGTGCTTCTTCAACCTTGTGAGGTTCTAAGGAAGAAACAAAAGAGTAATGTTCACAAAAATTTGCAACACAAGATCGAGTAGTTACCCCCTTGGAGATATCTCCAAGAATATTTTCGATGGGATGGTCCCGTTGAACCCTTTGATGTACTCTTGGGTGTGGTGCTTGAGGTCATGTATCTTCATTTTCATCTTCCTCATTTTCTTTGTCCCCCCCTTGATCGATGCCTCCATTTTCATCTTGTCAAAGCGCATCTTGAGGGTCTTGAACTTGATCGTTTGAGGAATAGTTTGCTTGATGTGTTGGATGGCCACTTGGGTTTTGAGGTTCTTCTTGTGGTCGAATATCTCCAAGTGTCATACTTCCTATCACCACTTATGGAGCTCCTTCTTGATCTAGCACATGATGATCAACTTGCTCCACTTGGGAGCCATTAGTCTCATCAAACACTACGTCACGTGCTACTTCAATAGTTCCAGAGGATTTGTTGAAAACACGATAGGCATAATTGTTTGAGTCATAACCAGGCAAGAAACTCTCATCGGACTTTGAAGCGAACTTCAATGTCCTAGGCTTCTTGTTGACAATATAGCATTTGCTCCCAAAAACATGAAAATAGGAAATGTTGGGTTTCTTACCGGATAGGAGCTCGTATGACATCTTCTTCAATATGCGATGAAGATACAACTGGTTTATGGCATGAAAAGCGGTGTTGACCACTTCAGCCCAAAATCGGTCCGACGTCTTATACTCATCAAGCATGGTTCTTGACATCTCAGTGAGGGTCCTATTTTTCCTCTCGGCCACCCCATTTTGTTGAGGGGGGTAGGGGGCCGAGAACTCATGTTTGATGCCTTCTTCATCCAAAAACTCTTCAACTTGAATGTTCTTGAATTTGGTGCCATTGTCACTCCTTATGGTCTTGATCCTCAAGGAGAACTCATTTTGAGCTCTCCTCAAGTATTTCTTAAGGACACCTTGAGTCACGCTCTTGTCATGCAAAAAGAACACCCAAGTGAAACGTGAAAAATTATCGACAATGACAAGACCATATTTGTTACCGCCAATGCTTATGTAGGCAATTAGGCCGAATAGGTCCATGTGTAGAAGCTCCAATGGCCTTGTGGTTGTCATGATGTTCTTGGATGGATGTTGAGCTCCAACTTACTTTCCAGCTTGGCAAGCGCTTCATGGTCTATCCTTTTCAAATACAACATTCTTCAAATTACGAATGTGCTCGCCCTTAAGAAGTTTTTGCAAGTTCCTCATTCCAACATTGGCTAGTCTTCTATGCCAAGGCCGTCCCATGTAAGTTTTTACCATTAAGCACGTGTCAAGTTCGGCTTTATCAGCGGAAAAATCCACAAGATAAAGCTTTCCCTTGAGCACATACCCTTAAAGGCAATAGAGTCATTGCTCCTTCTTGTGACGGTCACACCCTCGTTAGTGAAAAGACAATTATAACCTTTGTCACATAATTGTGATATGGATAGTAGATTATAATCGAGTGAATCAACATGCAAAACATTTGAAAGAGTATGATTAGGGGATATAGCAATGTGCCATGGATTTTCCCTTAGCTATTATTCCCAAAGTAGATTCCTTCACTTGGATCCTCGTTTTCCTCATACTCCACAAACATCTTCCTCTCTCCAGTCATATGGTTTGTGCATCTACTATCAAGAACCCACTTGGTTCCACCGGAGGAGTATGTCTACAAAATAGAGTTAAGCCTTGACTGTAGGTACCCAAGTAGTGTAGGGTCCTTTGATGTTAGTCAAGAGGCACTTGGGCACCCGCACACAAGATTTTGGACTCTTGCGGTGTGGCCCATCATACCTAGCGTAAGGCTTTCCAAACTTGTTCCTTAACAAGACATATGAAGCATCAAAATAATGAAACAAAGGATGAGGTTCATTTTTAGGCATATCATGTGAAGTAGCAATGTTTTTTCCCCTGTTGTTGTGGTAGGAACCTTACTTGACAAAAACAATCAAGTTTTTGCCATTCTTGGGAGTCTTAGCATTTTGCTTCCTCTCCCTAGAATAGCCAAGACCATCTTTGACAAGAGGATGCCTTGTGTTGGTGTATGCACTACGTGCATATGCCATCTTATCCTTGTCAAAGATGCCACCTTTCGATGCATGCTTGTTTTGTGCCACCTTAAGCTCATCTTTTAGTTTTAAGGTCAAGTTAGAGCACTTGCAAGCTTGAGATGTTTCAGATTTGACATTTGTGGAAGGTGAGCTTTTAGAGGAAGAAGGTGCATTGACCTTGAGAGACTCCACTTGCAATTCAAGGATCTTGTTAACTTTTGTCAAACTAACAAGTTCATCCTTTAGCACAATTTTAGTGTTCTCAAGGTTCGAGCAAGTTTCCTTGCTCAAAGCGAGTTCACGCTCAAGTGCATTGCTTCTTTCTCTTTCAAGCTCCAAGAGATCGTCAAACTCTTGACATCTCTCCTTTTTTTGGATGAGCATGTCATCTTGACGGTTGATGAGCTCTTCCTTCTCAAATATCTCATTCAATAATTTCTCCAATCTTTTCAAGGTAATCTTACTCATATCTTTAAGCATATATTCATTTTCACTACTACTATCAAAATCATCATGTGAAAAAATTGAAGAAGATGATGTAGATTTAACCTTCGTAGTTTTGGGTTGGGGAGAGGATTCTACAGACAAGGCTGGTGATAAGCATGCTACTTGCTCTTCACTGGCTATAGAGGTGTTCTAGAGACTCGACATTGCTTCCTCTGGGGGAAGTTCATTAAGACCCGTAATGAAGGAGACATTTTCTAGACTTTGATCTTGTGGTTCCTTCCCTTCTTCCGGCCTCTTATGGAGGAAATATCTTCGAGCCGTAATGTAGGGATATAAGGTAGATTTTTGCTAAGTCACGTGAAGAAATCATGGAATAACAATGTATCATGGATAAACAAATCCAGACTAGAGTTTCACAAAAGTGAAAATCTATCACACGTTGCACCAATAGATTCCTTATCCATGTGTTGGAAGCCTAGTGCTCCCATTCGTAAGAAAAGAATTCGGGACACCTGAAAGAATGCAAGAAAAAATTGTTTTCTAACTCCCTCCAATCATCGTTTGTTTTCCCAACATTAGGGTGTACCATTGTTTCTCTTTTTCTTTTGGGGAAAAAGTAAACAACTTCCATTTGAGAGTTTCTTATGTCATGCCTTTAATCAAAAGGCATGAACACAATTGTTCAACCTCTTGTAGACGGTGGTAAGGGTTTTCACAATTCGTTCATGAGAATGATTGTTCTCGAACCATGGCTAAAAAACCAAGGCAAACTTTATAGTTGGTTGAGCAAATTGGTACCGCCGATGGCGGTGGCTCACAGAACCCGCCCTTTCAAAACAATGGGAAAGCATTGTGAGCTGCTCCATGTTGATGGTTGAAAGGTAATAAGTAAAGAAAAAAATGGATACGAGGGTGAACAAGGTTTGAAGACCAACGGCAACCGTTCCCTTACAACTGCACCATAAATATTTGTTGGCATTTCTTGCGAACACAGAGTAATCCGCAAGCGCACAAAAATACCGTCGAAGCACTTCCCCTTAAAGAGTATTCCAAAGGGTATCGAGTCCAATGAACGTATGTGTCAATCTTCTAGCTTGTTCTCCCAGGTTCACACAACTTGTTTTGTAGGCAAGGATTTGAGAGAAATTCAAAGTTTTGATCTTAAGCCACGAGAGCCTACGGTGGTTGTTTGCTTTGAGCACATGTTTACCCCTGACAATATTAGGAAGATTCCCACTAAGAGCTAATAGCATAACTGAACGTGGAGGATTACGAAGGACGGATAGGGTTGTCACCACCTACCACATATCACTTCAATTCGTTCGTCTACGAGATATTCACTGACGATTTGTAGCCTATGCAACATGATTGAGTTCTAAATCACAACTCTAATCTTTTCGAATGCAAAGCTAAGACTAGAGCCTCTATATAAATTAAAGTAGTGAACCCACAAAGAACTATTGAAACAACTACTATGAATTAAGAATCAAACTTGTACTAAATTTACAAAAATCTTACTCGAATTTGACAAAACTTGCGTAGAGATACAAGTGTAGGAGAGGGACTTGACAAGCCCAAGCCTCCTTGTCCGAGCTCCTCCCCACTCTCCTTCTACTTGGCTAGCCTCTTGGGTAGCAGTAACACTTTGGAGTGGACTACCATTCTCAAACTTTTGGTGTGTGAATAGAGGAGGTGACAGGGGCTATTTATCCATGAGGTTGAGTCAGTTCTTGCCATCTTTTGCTCGTGAAGCATCATTTGACCGAGGTTGGCACTCTTACATAGTCAGCCAAGCCACGGACTCGACCAACCCCTGGTCTCGTTATTGGTGATGGTTTTCTTATGTGTGACTGATTTGTGGGCCTCGAATCCATACCCGCATGATTAGTCGTCGGATTTCCTCGGGTACACCTAAATATTGATCATCGATCCATGTGTTGCCATGTGTCATTGCCTGTTTGGTCAGAGTGTTACTTTTTGGATTGCTCTCTGCATTTCTTGGTATTTTTGGGGCTTAATTTACCATCATGCAAATAGACACTAACACTTGTGGAAATAGATAGTCTTAACTGCTCCACTATGTCGTGTTCTCATTTTTATGTTCTTTATGGGGTTAATTGACAGTCACATTTAGCATTTAAGGACCATTACATTGTGTTCCGCTTGCCCTAGAAAGGTGGCCTAGAGGGGGTGGGGGTCAATAGGAAATTAAATCAATTATGCAATAAATTAAACTTTTTCTTGATCCCAGGTTTCGGATAAGTCCGAGCTGGGTCCGAAGTTGTCCGATAGTGCACAGAGAAGTCTGACAAAAATTGGATAAGTTCGAGCTTTTGCGCATGACTTGATAAAAGGATGGATTTTCACAACTTTTATGAACCAAAATCCACCCTTGAAGTTCTAGAAGTAATATAGAGGGTAAAGCAAGGTCTAAAACATGCTAGAAAAGTAGATGAAAGTAGAACCCTAGATAATCACGAAAAGTGTAAAAATGGTGGAGAAATCAAAAGAGAGACAATGAACACGAGATTTTTCACGGAGGTTCAGTTTCACAAAGGAACCTACGTCCCCGTTGAGGATTTCAAAAGGATTGGGCTTTCGCTAGCCCTTCCCTCACAAAGAGACCACAAAAGTCATTCCTTGGTTTTTCCACTATCTTACAACGGTGATACAAACTTCTCGGACACCGAAATCACACAAGAAATCACAGGGCGACGCCTAACTATCTAGAGTTTGCACCCAAGAGTAATAAAGACGGAAAACTCAGGCAACAAAGCGAATTGAATCAAAGCTCAACTCCAAAGCCACTTCTTCTTTAATCTGACAACAACTCTTTCACTCTTCTAAAAAATTTCAAGTTTTGGCTCTTGAAGGTGAAAACTAGGTGAGGAAGTGCTCTTGAGGGAGTCCTAGGCGAAGGTGAGTGTTTTGAGGTTAGGGTATGACTGAGAGGGGATTTGGTCCCCTATTTCCCAAGGGGTTGAGCTCCCATTGATACCCTAAGTTTACAAGGGTCGTGCCCTCTTGATAGTACGATTTTTCCTACGACTCAAAAAAGTCAAAAACCTAAGTCTACGAGTCCTTTCTTTTTCATGCCTTTTCTCCTTTTTTGAGGTATTTTCAATAAAGGCTCTCTTTATATTTATTTCTGCAATAACTCAACAATTTTGTTAGCTCTTTAATTGTTTGTCATTAATCATCGAAAACCCACAAGGGTCCTGATGCCCCTTGTTGACGGTTGTTATATACCAATTTCACCCGTCAATACAACTCAATTATGTGAATGAAATATCATTTCTTGCACACATCACCTTACTATTTAACCTATTTCCGCTCGTCCTTGGAGAAAGTAGTGGATGAGGGATTTTATGCAGAAATGAAGCGAAACAAGGGGATGGATCCTATATAATATCATTCCAGCCAATTAGGCAATGCCATGTGGTGCCACATGGTTCAAATGGCCCACAAACAGAACTATATGAGGCCATCCAACAATGTAGCACCAATATCAGTCAATAGGACCCACCTGGCATAGACCTGGAGGAAGCACACTGCGAAAGGAGCCAAGACCAAGTCGGCCGACCCTCCTAGTCGGTCGACTAGGTCCTGATGCCTTTCGCGGTCAAATGCCACGTGTTGACTACTCCCGGCTTGAAGAGGTCATGGGTGACTGATTCGCGCGTTTTTGGTGGCAGAAACTGACCCTTCTCCAAGCTATAAATAGGACCCCTCACCCCTCACTTCAACAAACACCACTTGAGTATTCATCCATTGTATCCACTACTCTCCATAGGTTTAGAGGAGTATAGGCTATAGAGAGGAGAGTTTCTAGTCCATAGTCCAAGTAGGAGAGGAGTATAAGGAGTCTCTTCCTATTTTCTAATTGGGAAAGGTATGTATCCCATATTCCTATTTGTATTTGTGACTTTATTCTTAATAAAGATGTTATCTTTAGTCTTCCATTGTTCATATACTTGGATGAAGCCTTTCTTGTTTGATTGTGAATTCTATGTATGTGGTAGGAATAGTATTTATGATTATGCTATACCACTATAGCCTAATTAGCTATGATATGATTATGTTAACATGAATCACTTACGCTATGAATTAACATTGGTTCAATGATGATTTAGTTCATTTCCTTAGGATGGCTTGTGTCTAGTCTCTTAAGCTAATTACGTAATATGCTAGCATGGTGCTAGGATAGAGAGTAGCGTTGAATGTCTCCTATGCCCACGGATTGAAGAGGTAGGTAGTAGGTGGTGACAGTCCTATCTATCCTTTGTAATCCCCCACGTTCGGCTATGCCACAAGCTCTTGGTGGGAGTCATCCTTGTATTGCTAGGGGTAAACCTGTGCCCGATGTGTTAATCTATTTAGCATGAGAATTTATAATTGACATGATCATTAGTAACTAACCTAGGCTATGTATATGTACATTAGAAGCATTGTAGGAGTCTCTACCTAGTTATTAGCCTAGTCCCTCTTTACCATATTTATCCTCTTAGGATAGAATGCTCTTGTGTGTATCACACTACCTCAATTATCCTTTATCCATCCTTGCTAGAGCCCTACCTAGGCTAACCTAGCCTCTCTACTTGATGATTGTTTTACATCCGTTTAGCCTTTTTTGAGAAAATATAAATGACACCCTTTAGGAATACTCTTAGAGGGGAATTGCTAACTCCTGCTAGGGATGAATTGTTAGTAGTGCGTAGGAAATATCAACAAGCATTTCTGGCGCCATTGCCAGGGGAAGGCAGCCAAAGTATTGCATGATTGAGTGAATAGGATAGGACTCTGGTAGGTTTTAGTAGGATGACCCTTCTTTGTTTTCGCATTTTATGTGAAAATAGGGTAGTGTATGTCTGGTTTCCACTTGTCGAAAAACTTTGTTGAAGATCTGAATCCCTTCTGAGAGATCGACCTCATGTCGTTACTCCTCGAAAGCTTCGAGCGGCAAAGCAAGCCAGCACAACTGCACCAACAACCGAAACACCAATGACCCAGAAGACCCTTTGTGAGTTTTCAGCCCCCTCTGCTAACAATGTGTCTGTTGGGCCCACTGTTAACACGGGAGACGTGAACTTCGAAATCAAAACTCGCCTTATGACTATGGTGCAAGCCAACCCATTTTATGGGAAGGCTAAAGAGGATGCAAGTGCTCACCTGCAACAGTTCCTTGAGATCTGCAACACTTTTAAGATAAAGGACGTATCTCCTGATGCTGTCTGCCTTGGGCTATTTCCGTTCTCTCTTCTTGGGAGAGCGAAACAGTGGTTCTATGCGAACTGAAGTGTTGTAGATACTTGGGAGAAATGTTCTATGGCATTCCTCGCCAAGTTTTTCCCGTTGGGCAAGACCAATGCCCTACGTGGAAGAATTTCCAGCTTCCAGCAAGATGACAAGGAATCTATCCCCGAGGCTTGAGAAAGGCTACAAGATTATATCCTAGCTTGTCCCCACCATGGGATGGATGACTGGCTCATCATCCAAAACTTCTACAATGGGTTGATCCCTTCCGCCCGTGACCGTGTTGATGTTGCTGCTGGAGGTGCCTTCTTCTCATTGATGGTGCCCAAAGCCAAAGATTTTATTGAGAAGATGGTGTCAAACATGGGTTGGAGCGACGAACATCTCCATACTCGCCAGCGAGGCATGCACACCTTGAAAGAGGTGGACATGATCGCTGCCAAATTATACCTCCTTATGAAGAAGATTGATGGACAAGGCAATGGTGAGGTATGTGGCAATGCCTATGCCTTAGACTCTCATATCACTTGTGAAGTCTATAGCAACATCGGCCATTTGGGAAATGACTGCCCAAAAACCTGTGAGGATGCCTTATACGTAGCCAACAATGGAAACAACAATGGCTATCATCCAGGAGGTCAAGGGTGGAGCCAACCACGCCCATTCTTTCAAGGAGGGTACAACAACAATGGCAACAATGGAAATTAACCCAACTTGAGGGAACTTGCCATTGGCCAGCTGAAGATCAATGAGGCTATATCCAAGAAGCTATCGGCCAATGACAAGACCCTAGAGAGTATAAATGCCAAGATTGAAGGATTATCTTCAGCCTTCAAGAATCAATTTAGTTTCAACAAGATGTTAGAAACTCAGTTGGCTCAGTTGGCAGCTGTTGTTCCTCTAGTGGAGAATGGCAAGATGTCAGGACAGCCTGAACCCACTGTGGAAAATGTCAACATGATTTCTCTACAAGGAGGCAACTGGCTGAAGGAACCTGAATGTCCTACAATCTCATGCTCAATTTGGGCACACCACTTTGACAAGGCCCTTTGTGGCCTTGGAGCAAGTGTGAGTGTGATGCCCAAGGTGGTTTTCAACCAGCTGAACTTCAGCGAACTCACTCCAACACCAATGCAGCTCCAACTGGCTGATTTCTCAGTCCGTTATCTGGCGGGTATCGCTAAAGATGTCCTGGTGAAAATCCAGAACTGCTTTATACCCGTGGATTTTGTGGTGCTCGACATGGAGGTCGAGGAGGATACGTCGCTCATTCTTGGTTCCTAAGCACCGCGAAGGTTCGCATATATGTGAGGGCTGGAGAAATCCACTTCCATATCAATGGCAAGGAAGAGAAGTTTAACTTCCGCCCAAAGTTGGAGCAATGCTCCATGATACGCATTGAGGCGGGTGTTAAACACATTCTAGAGGTCGAAATTACACCTCCAAAGGTGGACCCGCTCATTGCATTCATGAGGAATTTGATCTATGTGGAAAACCTGTCTTACTGTCCACGCCGACATCCCAAGAAGACAGAGAAGTTCGGGCCTCCCCAAAGGCCCAACAAGCCGCCAAAGAAGGTATGGCGGAAGAAGCAAGACAAGTCATCCGAGCCCATCCCTCCTGGCCCAGATGTCTAGAAATGAAGAAGGAGGAATATACATTTCATCGGACGGTCGTGAGACCTAGCAAATAGGTTAGATTGGTAGTTGTCCTTTCCTTTTATTTTTCTTTTCTCATTATTTGATTTTCCCCATTTCATTTGATTTTTCCCGACTACATATTTCATTTGCCTAGTAACTTGAGAATCTTATATTCTTTTTATTTCTTTATTTTTCACAAAAATAAAATTGTTGGGGTTTGAAAAAGGAGTTTTTATTTGGAAAAAAAAATTTCTGAGCTCCAAAAGTGGTATTTCACCAACGTGTTAATCTCATAGCCGTTGGGGAGCCACCTGCCAAAAGGGGGAACAGGGGGGCCCACTTGTTAGGTTGGCTGACCCCCTTTTTGGCCGACTAAGGGAAAGAGCCATTTTGGCTCTCTCTCCTCCAACGACGACATTTTGTTCCCTAGTGACCATTGGGGATTGCGCACTATAAATGGTGGTCGTGAGGAGATTTTCTCCTCACACTTCGCCTCATTTCATACCTCCCCAAAGTCACTCTTGCTCACATTGTTTTCTTGCTCTTCATTGAAGCACTCTTTCTCAAATTCCCAACTCAAAAAGATTTGCTTTTGTTTGCATTTGCAATTTGCTCCCAAGTTCTTGAAGGGAAAATCCGTCGGGGTTTTGCTTTCCCTAATATCACCTCTTTCGAGTTTTTGCCTTGTTGTGTTCTTGTTTGTTGTGACCATGAAAGAATAAAGAGGTTGTTTGGAAAGTGGAAGGAGGTTGCAAGCTCAAGCATCCCCGTACCTGTTGGGTTCATCACATGGGTGAGAGGAGCAACCCTCATCAACTTCTTCACGACGACGACCTCGACATCTAAAGTGAAATAGAAGATCAAGCATGCAGGCTCCTCCAAGATCGTGAGTTTTCTCATACGAAAGCTTATGATCCGGATTTGATCTCCAAAATAGGTATGTATTCCAAATTCTTTTCCATTTGGCGTGCACTAGGATGGGAAAACTTTACTCACATAGAGGAGAAAGGTTCACACCTTCTCTTTATACAATTCCTTTGCACACTCAAAATAGGATTTGATGGTACTACTTTTAGATTATTTCAAAAAGAATACAACATCCTATGGAAAGAATTAAGTGAAATCCTAGGCTTCCATAAACGTTGTTTGCTAGATTTAGACACTTTGCCTAAGTTTATCAAACAAAGTTTTTGGCAATATTTAACTGGTGGGTTCAGATGTAGTGCTCCTAGGAATAGCCACTTGCACAACCCTACTTTATGCTTCAAGCATAGATGGGTGGCTATGACTATGTTCCCTAGAGGAGATGTAAGGATAATACAAGATGATGAGCTGAAAATTTTATTTGCCATGATTAAAAAGATAAAAGTTGCTCCAGTTATTGCCATGATGAAACAATGGTTAAATTACATTCTAAGGGTAGGGCCAATTGAATGTACTTCATTGATTACCCGTATTGCTACTAGGATAGGAGCATTATAATATTCTTCATTGAGTACATTGAAAATGAAAGAGAATTAATTGATGAAGATTATTTAGTGTAAGGACATAACCTTAAGAATGATCAAGATGACTCTTTGATATTTTATTATCCTAACTTTGTTAATGAAATTCGGTTACCTAACCCGAATTATCATTTGTACAAATGCTGGAGGCTGGCCATTGACCTTCTTCCCATCGAGGAAGCCGAAAGAAGTAATATCTCTGGCAGGGGTAACTAGAAGTCGTACAAGGAGAGCGGCTATGCCTCCGACAACCTCCATAGTCCATGAGTACAAAGAGGAAGAGAACCCAACGGGTGATGCATGCGGATGGACCAAACTCCATCGTATGAGACTGGAGGTCCGTCTTGGCGCGGAGGGCCAGGTGCCGCATGGGAGCCACCCCTATCCACTTCAAGTTCTAGCAGCTTGCCTCCATCGTCCATGAGAAGATGTCGTTCCTCTTCGGCTAGAAGTCATCATGACTACAGTCAAGGAATGACAGATCTCACTAGATGTATAGATGAGCTTGAAGTGAGAACGGGGACATCTACAACACTCTCCAAGGACATGTCCAAGGTACCCAAGACTGGCAACAACACATGGACGCTTAATTCATCAACCTCCACTCCACGCTACAACAACAACAAGCCGATCTCTCAACATACTTCCTTTATCAAGGATTCAACCCTCAACATGGAGGTGAGTGGAGAACAAGCTTGGGGAAGGAGCCCCACTTGAGGTAAATTGTATCAACCCATTTGCATATTTATTTTCCATTAGACCATCATTCACCATTGCATATAAAAAATAAGAATAATAATAATAATAAATTTTAGGATAGATTTGTTTTCCAATATGTGCGGTAAGAATGGTTTGGAATTCACATAGATAAAATGATAAATAGTTGCTCTGTTTTAATTTTTCTAAGTCCCTAGTTTACAACTTACTACTCTCCAACATATTGCTCTCATTGGCTAATTTTTTTGCATTGATTTGGAAATTGTGGGTAGCAAAAGCCTAATCCATTATAAGTTGTTGTGAGATATGATATAGTGATAGGGTTGCTATTCCTAGTTTGAAAGTGAAACTTAGATTTCTGGAGAAATTCTAAAAAGATTTAAGTTACTATTTGTCTTCACATTGAGCCTATGCATATGCTATTTGTTTTTACATTGAGCTTTGTCAAACTAGTATAGTCCTATATGAGATTTCATTCATTACTTTTTAAATTCAAGACTTCACTTGCACATGTTGTACTTCTACACTAGAAGTAAGCAAAATTCCACCATACCACCATTCCACAATAAAAAGAGAAACTCCATAACATTCATGCTTAGTACAAGACATGGCTACAAGAAAAAGAAAAAAGAAAAAGAGAAAATGCATGCTTACATCATAAGCATGAGAAAAAAAAAGACAGTAGCCATGTTTCATCCTTGCAAAATAAGAGAGTCCACTCAAAAAGGAGTCATCTCAAGATCCACATCCACTCCATTCCATCACACATGCACAAGTCTTGAATCAAATTGTTTTGAATTGATTTCTCCAAAGGCTTACTCTTTTGACTTAGCAATATTATGTGTTGCAAATATGCATATTATATTCCCTACCAAGCTCCACATACAAGCCTTATGTAGAGGTAGGATGAATGTAGGCAAAATACCTTGATGAGGATATATTTCCAATACACACAAAGGAGAGACTTGAGAGAATCAAATTGAGATACTTAAAATCTGAGTTGAACTCTCCGGAATTTGAGTGGAACTTGACTTCTAGGGTATGTGTGCTCCATTTGCACCCATGAGTAGGAGATGGCATAAGCCCTATAATGACTTAAGATGGGTGAAGTACCATGCTAATTTTTGTAATACTAGCTATAATATTTTGTTGTGCACATGGTACTTTTGAAAAATAGAACATAGTAGCAACTCCTGATCATCAATCTTAATTCTTGACTTTGCTCGGGGCTAGCAATGGATAAGTTTGGGGGAGTTTGTTGACGGCTGTTATATACCAATTTCACCCGTCAATATAACTTAATTATGTGAACGAAATATCATTTCTTGCACATATCACCTTTCTATTTAACCTATTTCCACTTGTCCTTGGAGCCTAGTCGGCCGACTAGATCCTGGCGCCTTTCGCGGTCAAACGCCACGTGTTGACTCCTCCCGGCTTGAAGAGGTCATGGGTAACTGATTCATGCACTTTTGGTGGCGGGAACCGACTCTTCTCCAAGCTATAAATAGGACCCCTCACCCCTCACTTCAATACACACCACTTGAGTATTCATCCATTGTATGCACTACTCCCATAGGTTTAGAGGAGTATAGGCTGTAGAGAGGAGAGTTTCTAGTCCATAGTCCAATTAGGAGAGGAGTAGAAGGAGTATCTTCCCAATTTCTAATTGGGAAAGGTATGTCTTCCATATTCCTATTTGTATTTGTGATTTTATTCTTAATATAGATGTTATCTTTAGTCTTCCATTGTCCATATACTTGGATGAAGCGTTTCTTGTTCGGTTGTGGATTCCATGTATGTGGTAGGAATAGTATTTAAAATTATGTTATACCATTATCAATATATTATCATAAACACTATAAACCTCCACTATAGTCTAATTAGCTATGATATGATTATGTTAACATGAATCACTTATGCTATGAATTAACATTGGTTCAATGATGATTTAGTTCATTGCCTTAGGATGGCTTGTGTCTAGGCTCTGAAGGTAATTACTTAATCTACTAGCATGGTGCTAGGATAGAGAGTAGCGTAGAATGTCTCGTATGCCCACGGATTGAAGAGGTAGGTACTAGGTGGTGACAGTCCTATCTGTCCTTTGTAATCCTTCACGTTCAGCTATGCCACAGCCTCTTGGTGGGAGTCGTCCTAGTATTGCTAGGGGTAAACCCGTGCCCGATGTGTTAATCCACTTAGCATCAGAATTCATAATTGACCTGATCATTAGTAACTAACCTAGGCTATGTATATGTACATTAGAAGCTTTGTAGGAGTCTCTACCTAGTTCTTAGTCTTCTCCCTCTTTACCATATATATCCCCTTAGGATAGAATGCTCTAGTGTGTGTCACACTACCTCAATTACCCTTTATCCATTCTGATGAGGACATCGCTACCATTGATACAACCACAACATCAACCCATTCATCACTTGCGGCTAATCAAGGTCCAATGACACGCGCTCGTGCACGTGAACTTAATTATTAGGTGAATTCATTCTTGGCTGTTCAAACTAATTATCCTTCAAATGGAGAACTATTAAAGCCTTGTGAGGACCTTGTTATTATTAGGTGCTTGCGAATTGATTCAACTAGGAGGAATGGAGGGATTAATGCAATGAAGACTGCTGCACCCGAGGGGTCCTCGTAACTGCAGCAAGTACCATATTAAAAGGGGCATAACTTTCAGCTCCCAAGGTTGTTTAATACAAATAAGTACTTGCTGGAAATGTCTCTTCGGCTACTTTGCATTGTATCAAGAATCAAAGGCAGATGGCGCTTGAGCTGCCCAGAAAAGGCCGAACAAGACTCGTGACTCCATCCTGAGTTCTAGTCTTCCTCGTCTATATAAGCAACTACCAGCCATAGGAAGAACTTGAGTTTTGTTTTCTGTAAGTTTAGCCATTGTTACTTCCTTGTAACGCAAGTGTCGATGAGACCTTCTGATTACTTGAATCAAAACTCCAACTTATCACACCCGTTAGTGTTTGCTTGTTATCTTGTTCTTGCTTGTTCTTCGATTGCTTGCAGGTTCAAGGTCGTTCTTGGCACGAGAAGAAAAACAACAACAACAGGAGTCGTGTAACTATCACTAAGGCGCAACACCCTTGTGGTTGTTGTAGTCGGGTAGCAGAACGTCGACCTCCACTCAAATCGTAGTTATCAGGAGACAGTGTAACTCGCTCAAGGCGCCACACCATTCGGGTTGTGGCAGTCGGGCAGCCAATGTCGACCTCCACCAAATTCGTTCATCACCAACATCTCTCATCGAAAGATAGGGCATCCCCCGCACCCGTTGAGTTCATCAAGTGGTATCAGAGTTAGGTTGCTCGGTGAGAGATTTCCTTCTCCTTATTCTTCATTTACCTACAGTCCACTTTTGCCTACAAAAGTTTGCTCTAAAAATCCTAAAAACAATTTGAGCCTTTTGCTTGGCTACTTAGCTCTCGACTTTTTGAATTCACGGTTGCCTTTTTGTTTCAAGTTGTTGGTCCTAAGTTTTTCACCGCTAGAGTTTCGAGTTCGTGTCACCTTGTTCTCAGTCTATTTTCATTATCTATCCAAAGTTGAGAAAAAAGCAAGTGCAAAAGAAAAGCTGCACGGATCAGCAAGAAAGAGGCACATGCAAAGAAAGAAAAGCCGCACTAATTAAAATTGCTAGAAAAAAGTTTCTCAGTATAAAAAAAAGAAACAGTTTGTGCAACATTTGTTTCAAGTTTTGGAGTTCAACTTGCTGTTTTGAACGTGTTGATAAAACACAACGTTCGTGCTCTCCGAAATTTTCTACTATAGTAAATTTAACATCACGTAGAGTAACGGCTCGCGTCTCTATCACGGTTTAGACTAGGACTAGCACAGTACCATCACGGAACGTTTATTCAACTTGTTGTGACTAATGTGGTACTAGCTGTTCTTTTGTGCAACTCATTTTTAGCAACCATCTACAGCTCTACAAAATTATCTACGACACCACAGCATTGTGCTGGCAGCCACCGTTTGTTGTTCTTGTTGTTTGCCGGCACCCCCTGCATCGCGTGGTAAGAACTTGTAAGAGCTTGATTTCTTGCTAGTGAGGAAGTGATTGTGTCCTACCACCTCTTAGAAGCTGCTAGGATTAATTTGCTTGCTGTTGTATTTCCTTTCTTTACTAACCATGTCAGCTGATGCGAATGAGACATCTCCACATTCACCACGTACGAGGGGCATCATTCAGCATTTCAAACGCCAAGTAAAGCAGCACACGGATGCCCTCAACGAGGATATTCAAGTCACCAATGAATGCATTGGTCAATTAGAGTCGATGCAGATTTGCACCAACACCAAGCTGACCACATTAGAAAGCACTGCTGGGGCTATTAACACTTCTCTTGCAGCAATGATTGAGCGATTGGAGAGGATGGAATAGGTTGGACACGAAGAGAGGCAAAGACGTGTTGATGACAGCCACAACTCCGTCGGCAGCGCTGCAAGATATGATGAGGCAGAGTATTCAGCGGATACCGAGCTTGATGATGGATATTTCATGTATCAACGGCAGCCACGTCACGACCATCGTGGTATGGGTGGTCGAGCCCTACAACGTGAGGTACGTGACAATGACGATTCCCTATGCAGCATTAAATTCTCCATACCACCATTTGATGGGAAATATGATCTGGATGCATATCTGCATTGGGAATTATCAGTAGATCAAAAATTTGCATGCCATGATTTCCCTAATGATAAAAAGGTTAGAGCTGCCACTAGTTAATTCACTGACTTTGCTTCTGTTTGGTGGCATGAGTATCAAACTAAAAATCCAGCTATTGTATCACAAACTTGGAATGCCTTGAAACGAATCATGCGTCATCGATTTGTTCCTTCCTATCACGCTCGTGACCTATTGCATAAATTACAACAGCTTAGGCAAGGCAACAAAATTTGTTGAGGAATACTATCAAGAACTCCAAATAGGCATGATGCGATGTGGCCTAGTCGAAAATGAAGAGGTTTATGGGTGGTTTAACAAGAGAAATTCAGGATATATTGGCTTATAAGGAATACACTAACGTCACTCGATTATTCCATCTTGCTTGTAAGGCTGAAAGAGAAGTGCAGGGACGTCGCACAAGAACTAACATTTCTGCAGGTCGAACTCTCTCATGGCAGTCCCGCTCAAGTGCTGCTGGTCTTAAGCACGATTCTCCGGATAATGCTTCCAATTCGCCCAGGACTACATCAAAATCAGCACCTTCGCGTGCTATCAAGACAACAAAAGGATCCACCCAAGTTGCAGCCAACACTTCTTCTTCCATCGCTTCCACCGGGAGAACAAAAGACATTTAATGCCTCCAGTGCAGGGGTTTTGGGCACCTATGAAGGGATTGCCCAAGCAAGCGTGTGCTGATTGTACGAGAAAATGGTGAGTACTCATCTGCTAGTGATTTATATGATGAAACATATGCCATGATTGCTGCACAAGATGCATAAAAGAAGAATGATGATGAAGAGCACATTGGGACCGATCATGCTGACCAATATGAGAGTCTTGTTGTGAGGCGTGTCTTGAGTGCCCAAATGATCAAAGCTGAACAGAACCAGCGACACAATCTATTCCAAACTAAGTGTGTAGTTTTGGAACGATCGTGTCACATTATTATTGATGGAGGAAGCTGCAACAATTTACCTAGTGCTGCCATGATAGAGAAGCTTGGGATGACAACACTTCCACATCCACATCCCTACTACATCCAATGCTTCAGCGGCAGTGGTAAGCTTAAGGTAACACGTTTGGTTCGTGTTGAATTTACAATTGGTTCCTACCATGATTACATTGATTGTGATGTGGTACCTATGCAAGCTTGCTCTATGCTATTTGGTCGACCTTGGCAATTTGATAAAGATACATTACATCATGGTAAATCAAATCAATTCTCCTTCATGCATAATGAGAAGAAGCTTGTTTTGCACCCTATGTCTCCCGATGCTATTTTGAAGGATGATATTGCTAGAGCATGTAAAGAGAAAAATAAGAAATCTACTCAAAATGAAAATTCAAATGTTGCGAAGGAATCGGTACAACCTAAGACTGACAATTATAAATCTGCTCATGTGAAGAAGAATGAAATAAAATTGAAGAGTGCTTGTTTTTTTGCTTCCAAATCTGATTTGTTTGAATTTAAAAAATAATGATGCCTAGCTCCGACTTTCGGGTTGACTAGTTCCGACTGGCTTTGGTTAGCTCCGGCGCTAGGTCTAACTAGCTTTGGTTAGCTCCGGCGCTAGCTTTGATAAGCTCTGGCGCTTGGTTGTACTAGCTTTGGTAAGCTCCGACTCAAGCTCCGGTTAGCTTTGGCAAAGTTTGAAGCTTGATCGCAATGTTCTTGCAAAGAAGCTTTGTTCTCACTTCACGACATAGCATGTGCTTTGTTCCCTGCTATCACTAATCTTCTGCAGGAATACGCTGATGTGTTTTCACAAGAGGTACCAGTCAGGCTGGCATCATTGAGAGGGATTGAGCATCAAATTGACCTCATCCCTGGGGCTTCTTTGCCAAATCGAGCACCATACAGGACCAACCCGGAGGAGACTAAGGAGATTCAGCAACAAGTACAGGAATTACTCGACAAAGGTTATGTGCGTGAGACCCTTAGTCCTTGCTCTGTTCCTATTCTTTTGGTCCCAAAGAAAGAGGGATCATGGCGCATGTGTGTAGATTGTAGAGCAATTAGTAACATTACCATTAGATATCGTCATCCTATTGCTAGGTTAGATGATATGCTTGATGAACTTAGTGGCTCGATGATTTTCTCTAAACTTGACTTGCGTAGTGGATACCATCAAATTCGCATGAAGATAGGTGATGAATGGAAAACAGCATTTAAAACCAAGTTCAGTTTGTATGAGTGGTTAGTGAATGTAGCCTAGAGGGGGTGAATAGGCTTTTTGAACTTCTGTCGGACCCTGAAATACTGAACAAATCGATCAAATACAGAGATATCGAACTAGTCTGGTACTGTGCGGACTAGTCCAATGTGCACGGACCAAACGATCAAAGTAAATTGATAATTCTTCGTCTAGCACACTATGCAGAGGAAATCAGATTACCAGTGAAGTGTATTGAACCAATGAATCAGTATATTGCAATGATCAAGTATGATACAATGTTTCAAGGTGAATTTCACAACACTAGAAAAAACCTATTATTATGATGAAAAGTAAAACAAAGATGCACGAGACACGATTTTATCCCGTGGTTCGATTCCCACAAAGGAAACCTACATCAACGTTGAGGAGTCCACGGAGGACCGGGTCTTCACCAACACTACCCTCGTCAAATCGCCACGGAGGCCGATTCTCTTTCACTAACCACGAAGAGGCAAATAACCGTGTTCAAGTGGCCTCTCACAAGTTGAGGGCTCCCCAAGATTTACTATGAAGAACACCACCAAACACACTCGAAATATATGCAACAAACAACAAGAGTGTGTGAGAGATTCAAACCCAAGAGCTCAAGATCGTGTGGAACAAGTCTCTCCTTTTGATCAATGCTAATACTCAAAGATTTGATATTTTTAGGGTTAGAATGTGAGGAGAGGTGTGTATTTTGGGCTCTTAGAAGGTGTGATGGTGCAGGGGATCGAGAGTTTTTGGTTGTAGGGTCGTACACCTCTATTTATACTAGGGTTTCCAAAAGTTACCGTTAGGGTTTGGGATGTCTGGACTAGTCCGTGGTGGACTCCGGACTAGTCCATTGTGTGGCGTGTGGGAAACCCTAAGTGTGCAGATATATCAGACTTGTCTGGAAATCTATGAACTAGTCCGTTTTGGGCTGTCGAAGTGTTTGGACTAGTCCGGCACAAATCGGCCTAGTCTGGAAAGGTGACCCTCATGTAAAATTAAGGACAAGTCCACACTTGGAGGACTTGTCCGATTTAAGTCAGAAAGTATTCGGACTACTCCATGGTGATGTCGGACTTGTCCGGTGTCATGAAAAATTTGAAGTGTTGAGGACTAGTGTGCACTAGGGGGACTAGTCCGATCTTAGTCAGAAGGATATCGGACTAGTCCGTGGGATATCAGACTTGTCTGTTTGTTGTGCAATAGTGAAGTGCTGAGGACTAGTCTGCACAAGGGGGGACTAGTCCAATTCTAGTCAGAGAAATATCGGACTAGTCCGGTGAATATCGGACTAGTCCAGTTTTCCTGTGAATTGTGCACTGAGTTAAATTGTTTGTTAACTTGAGCTCTTAGGGTGTGTTTGTCCAATACACTCCATAAACAATGATCTAATCTTTTCAGCTCTTGATCTCTTTTCCTTTTGATTCCTCATTCTTCTTTCTTTTTGAGTTTTCCTCCTAATTTCTTTAAAACCTGCGCTCATCTCAACAATTTTGTTAGGATCTCATTTGTATGTCATAAATGAACCAAAACCCACAAGGGACCCCTAGATGCACTTTCAATCTCCCCCTTTTTGGTGATTGATGACAACCAATTGAGATTTACACAAATATGATAAAGATTCAGATTTTCATATAGTGTGCACATATGAACTTCGAGCAGAATAGGCAATGTAGACATAAGACATATGCGCACTCTTTATAGTGAGGTGCAAAACTACGTGTGTGTGAGCAATAAACTTCATGTGAATAAGATGAAAGTATAATCATAATGACATCAAGATTATCAGGCATGAATCAAAGCATAAATTATAGATCATTTCAGAGCATTAACATAGGTCATAACAAATCATTCTCACAAACTCTATAAACATGTCCAAAAGCATATTGCGAACATAATAAAAGTTTTACAGCACCAAAAGTCTTACAACACCAAAAGAAACACAAATAGAGCTCTCATCTCTCTACCTACTGCTAGGACCTAAGACTCCCCCTCAATATCTCCCCCTTTGGCATCAAGGCACCAAAAAGAAGGAGAAGAGGGATCTAAACATCGTCGCAGGCTCACTCCGCGCTGTCGGTCCTTTCATCGTCCTCATCTTTAGGCTGAGAAGGGTGAGGATGAGAGCCACTCGTCGTGCCCCCAATGCCAAAGTAAGCAAACTTGGAAGGAGATAAAGGTGCAAGTTCTGAGAAGTTAGAGGCGGAGTCATCTGAGATGACTGGAGATCCAATAGGCTCAATCTCCAGCTTTTGACATATGGCTTTGACATTTTCCTTCATGTACCTCATGTCCTCTTTCCTAGCCTTGTTCAACTTGTGGAGCTTCACTTGAGCTTTCCGGCAAGAACCAAAGATGGGAGCCAAGTACTTCATAATGCCACTAGGAGACCCTTTGTGAAGAGGGGCCCTTGAGCTTGATAGAGGTATGACCTCTCCTTGGGCTCTCTCTGGATGTTCTTCAGCTGAGGCAGGTGAGGGAGCAGTTGGGAGTGTGTCTTGAGGAGGCTTTTGAGGCCTTAGAGCAGTATGCTCAACATCTTTCACAAACTCAATTCCGGTGACCTTTTCTATCATGAACATGATGTACGGTGCATAACCACATGAACGGTTGGGGTGTAGGAGATATTCACCATATCATTCCACATGTAGTCAAAGATGACAAACTTCCTCTTCTTGCTAATCACTTTCATCAAGGTTCTTAAGTAACCTTGGACACTCCCGGCATCTCCATCTTTTGGAGCAATTGTCTTCCGAAGCACTCTATTGAGAACCATGAAGAAAGGCTTCATGTTCTTGGTTGAGGGAGGATTGTACTTGAGGCGAGTATTATAGAGAAAGTCCATCTTGTCCTTCTCCAAAACACCAATATTGTGTATAGTGACCTCATTGTTGCCGGTGTTCTCAAGGTGCAACAGCCTAGCAAACTCATCATAAGTAACAATGTACTTGGATCCATGTGTCATCAAAGTCACTCTCTCTTCTTCATCGCTGGCAAAGTAGCAAGTTGCAAAGAGTTGAGCGATGACCTCATCATTCCAGTTATACCTAAAGGCAAACAAGTCCTTAAGGCTATGTCTCTCCACAGTCTCAATCACTTCATCAAAGGCTTGACATCTCTTTCTCTCAAAAAGTGCCCAGACAATCCATTGGCTGCGGACCACTAGAGTCTTCATCTGAAGGTACATGGTACTATAGTAGTCCGTGTGGAAGTTGCTCCAGAATCTAGGATCAATTGCCTTCTTGCCATTGCTATAGGCATCAATCTTCCTAATTTTCCAGGCCACATCACTCCCTTTGCCATTGAACTTTTCTTCCGAGGGGTCCCCATTTCCCCGTCTTGGAGCAGTCATCTCGAGGGGGCCAATCGGACTGGAAGCAATTCCTTTGCCTTTTCTCTTAGTTTGGCAAGGCGCCGCCAAACTAGGACCAACCATATCTTGTGCTCTTGAAGCTGGTTTCTTGGCTGGAACCTTTCGACGCACCCTAGGTGGGGTGGGCGAAGGGTCAGCGGTGCGATCTTGTCTCTTCTTTGCTTGGCCCGTCAAAACGCGAGGCAGGGTCTCTTGATCCATTTCGGCCTCAAAGTCAAATATGTCATCGTTTGAGCTCGACATTGTCCTGACAAGAAGGTTATACATGACATAGGTAAGGATTGGTGGCAAAGAAAAGCATTGAGTTGAATAAAATTAGGGTTTTGTTCAACTAACATCGGACTTGTCCGTTGCTCAGGTGCGGACTAGTCCGGGGTATCGGACTTGTCCTCACTGATAAGGGACTAGTCTGATATTCAGCTGCTCAAACCCTAACTAACAGGATAAAGGAGTTTCTCAACGCGAAAACAAAGCAATGTAGTTGTACTACTACAAGGGAGCATGTATTGGCAGGAAGAACTAGGCTATTTGAACAAAAACAAGGAAAATCAAAGGTTCTAGGGTTTGGAGAGAAATTTTACCAAATCCTTCAATTCGCGGTGTTGAAGGAGTTTTGATGCGGACAAGTTTGTGGTCTTCGATCCCCTTGCAATGGAGATCAAATCCCACCAAAACTTGAGTGGATTTGATTGAGATTTCGTGAAATCGCCTTGGGAGTACTTGAGTGAAGAGAGAGAACGTGATGAGTGTTGTGAGGTAGAAGATTAGGATTTTGGCCGGCCCTAGGGTTATGGAGTCAAAAAATCGGACTATTCTGTGGTCTGACCCAAACTAGTCCGGTCTAGCGGACACTCTACGGACTACTCTGCAATGTGCGGACTAGTCCGGGTTAACCACGGACTAGTCCGTGGTCACCGGGACAAAAAAGTATATAGACCTTTTGTATATATTCGAAGGTGCTTAAAAAGAAGATAGGGGGCAAAACACACAAATATTCTTTATGAATATGATCAGTAAACAAACAACAATCAAGCTATGACCATAATTCACCAAGATCAAGTAATTAACACAGTTTATCAGAGAAAATGGAGAGAGATAATTTTTCAACACAATCAACATGTTTTTGAAGATGGCATACAAATATGCAAGTTTTCAAGCCACGTTCCGAGCATCAAGGATATTTAGTTCATTTCGGAGCTCACAAAAGCGTTTTTCATCAAGTGGCTTGGTAAAGATATCGACTAGTTGTTTTTCAGTGTTAACATGAGAAATGGCTATGTCTCCTTTCATTGAGTGATCTCTCAAAAAGTGATGCCGGATGTCAATGTCTTTGGTTCTAGAGTGCTCAACAGGGTTATCGGCAATTTTAATGGCACTCTCATTGTCACAAAGGAGTGGAATACGTCTTATATTGCAATCGTAATCCCTTAGAGTTTGTCCCATCCAAAGGAGTTGTGCACAACAACTCCAGGCTGCAATAGACTTCGCTTCGGCCGTGGATAAGGCAATGGAATTTTGTTTCTTGAAGGACCAAGAAACTAGGGATCTACCTAGAAATTGGCAAGTACCGGAGGTACTCTTTCTATCTACTTTGCATACGGCATAGTCTGCATCAGAGTATCCAATGAGATTGAATTTTTAACCTTTAGGATACCAAAGGCCTAGGTTGGCTGTATGAACTATTGCAAGATTCTTTTTACGGGTGTCAAATGACATTCCTTAGGATTGGCTTGAAATCTTGCACACAAACATACACTCAACGTGATATCAGACCTAGATGCACATAAATAAAATAAGGAGCCAATCATGGAGCAATGTACCGTTTGGTCCACGTTTGGTCCATCTTCATTGAGATCCAAGTGTCCATTTGTTGCCATGGGAGTCTTTATGGGCTTCGCTTTGTCCATGCCAAATTTCTTGAGAATGTCTTGAGTATACTTTGTTTGGCTTATGAACGTCCCTTCCTTTTGTTGCTTCACTTGGAATCCCAAAAAGTATCTCAACTCTCCCATCATGGACATCTCGAATCTATCTGTCATAATCTTAGTAAACTATTGACAAAAATATTTGTTAGTTGAACCAAATATAATATCATCAACATAGATTTGGCAAATGAATAGATCATTATCAAAATGCTTAGTAAACAAGGTGTAATTAGCTTTACCAATCCTAAAACCATTTTCAATCAAAAAATCTCTAAGGCACTCATACCAAGCTCTAGGATCTTGTTTGAGGCCATAGAGAGCCTTACGCAGTTTGTATACATGGTCGGGGAACTCTTAATCTACAAACCCGGGGGGGTTGCTCCATGTACACCTCCTCCTTGATCGGTCCGTTGAGGAAGGCGCTTTATACATCCATTTGATAAAGCTTGAAATCATGGTGAGTAGTATATGCAAGTAATATACGAATCGATTCAAGGCTAGCTACGGGAGCAAAAGTCTCGTCGAAATCCAAACTTTTGACTTGTGAATATCCTTTGGCCACAAGTCGTGCTTTGTTCCTTGTCATCACCCCGTGTTCATCTTGCTTGTTGCGTAAGACCCATTTAGTGTCGCCGACATTGAACTTGGGTCTTTGACAAGTTCCCACACTTGGTTCCTTTTGAAGTTGTTCAATTTTTCTTTCATTGCCACCACCCAATTTAGATCCTTTAATGCATCTTCAACCTTGTGTGGTTCCAAAGAGGATACAAACGAGTAAAGTTCACAAAAACTAGCTATACGAGATCGAGTTACTACTCCCTTTTGTATGTCACCAATTATGTTCTTGACGGGGTGATCTCTTTGGATGCTTTGATGTACTCTCTGATGTGGCACTTGTGGTCTTGAATTTTCATGATTATCATCTTCTTCTCCCCCTGCATAGTTGACCTCATTGATGTCTTGATCACCTTGATTGTCTTGAGATTGATTTTGTGTGGAAGCTCCCCCTTGATCATTGTTCTCCACCTGTGGTTCATCTTCTTCATTCGCATTTGGAGGTGGCACTTGTGGTCGAACATCACCCAACGCCGTCCTTCTCAATGCTTGACATGGAGCTTCTTCTTGATCTAGCATACATTGATCAACTTGCTCTTCTTGAGAGCCGTTAGTTTCATCAAACACCACATCACGTGCTAGATCAACAAGTCCAGAGGCCTTGTTGAATACACGATAGGCGTAGGAGTTCAAATCATAGCCAAGTAAGAAACCTTATCGGACTTTGAAGCGAACTTTAAAGTCCTAGGCTTCTTGTTAATATAACATTTAGAACCAAAAACTCGAAAATATGAAATATTTGGCTTGTTACCCGTGAGTAGTTCATACGAAGTTTTCTTGAGCAACCGATGAAGATAGAGTCGGTTTATGGCGTGACAAGCGGTGTTAACCGCTTCGGCCCAAAACTGGTCCGAAGTCTTGTATTTATCAAGCATTGTCCTCGCCATCTCAATGAGGGTTCAGTTCATCCTTTCGGCTACTCCATTTTGTTGAGGAGAATATGGTGTTGAAAACTCGTGCTTTATCCCTTCTTCGTCTAGATACTCCTCAACTTGGGTATTCTTGAACTCTGTTCCATTGTCACTTTGTATGTTCTTGATCGTCAATGAAAATTCATTTTGAGCTCGCTTGAGAAACTTCTTGAGGGTTTCTTGAGTTTCTGTCTTATCATGCAAAAAATAAAACCCACGTGAAGCGAGAAAAATCATCAACAATGACTAATCCGTATTTGTTACCGCTGGTGCTTATGTAAGCAATTGGACCAAATATGTACATGTGAAGGAGCTCGAGCGGTCTTGTTGTAGTCAGGACATTCTCCGCAGGATGGGGTGCTCCTACCTGCTTCCCGGCTTGGCATGCGCTACAAGGCTTATCTTTCTCAAAGACA
Source organism: Tuctoria greenei (assembly GCA_036927565.1). NCBI lineage: Eukaryota > Viridiplantae > Streptophyta > Magnoliopsida > Poales > Poaceae > Tuctoria > Tuctoria greenei. The sequence goes on along the minus strand of JAYESD010000005.1, from coordinate 90,615,905 downwards.
ACATCCTTTAAACCACGAATGTGATTGCCTTTAAGGAGTTTTTGAAGATTCCTCATACCAACATGTGCTAGACGTCTATGCAACAGCCAACCCATGTTGGTCTTTGCAATCAAGCATGTGTCAAGTTCGAGTTTATCTTTGTTGAAGTCAACCAGATAAAATTTTTCCTCTAACACACCCTTGAATGCAACGGAGTTATCACTCCTTATAGAGACAATCACACCCTCATTAGTGAATAAACAATTATAACCCTTGTCACATAATTGAGATATGAACAATAGGTTATAATCCAAGGATTCAAAGTGTAAAACATGAGAATGAGTATGTTATGATGAAATGGCAATTTTACCGGTACCGAGCACCCTACCTTTACTATTATCACCAAAGTAAATGTCTTCACTTGGATCTTCATTTACTTCATATTCCATGAACATTCTTCTTTCTCCGGTCATGTGATTTGTGCATCCCCTATCTAGCACCCATTTAGCTCCACCGGATGAATAAGACTGCAAAAAACAAATTATGCCTTGGTCTTAGGTACCCAAGCTTGCTTGGGTCCTTTGAGGTTAGTCACAAGTGATTTAGGCACCCACACATGAGACTTGGCGTTTTCATGGCATGGCCCAACATATTTTTCATAAACTCTTCGAATATTACTTTTCATAAGTACATATGAATCATCAAATGTTCTAAATAAAACTTGTTGTTCATATGTGTTCACAATGTTAAACTTATCAACATTATTAAGTTTTCTAACTTGAGATGTGTTTCCCTTGGCAAAGGCAATGCGTTCCTTGTTATTCTTGTGGCTTCTAGCATTTTGCTTTTCACCACAAGAATACACAATGCCATATTTGACATTAGGAGGTCTTGTGACCTCCGAAGTGGCATATTTGACAAGAAGAAGGTCAAGTATGCACTGTCAAATATGCCACTTCGGAAAGGATGTTTGTCTTTTATCAAGTTTGACTTTTCTTTCAAGTTAGTGTCATTTTTAGTACATGTGCAAGCAATAACAGTTTCAAATTTTATATGTTGAGAAGGTGAGCTTGAGGAGGATGAAGAACTACTTTGCTTGAGTGACTCAACTTGTACCTCAAGAATATTGTTAACTTTGGACAAGTTAGCAAGTTCATTCTTGATAGTGGCGGTTGAGTCGTTTAACTTCAAGCAAGTTTCTTTTCTTGAAGCTAACTCAAGTTCTAGTGATTTGCTTCGCTCCTTTTCAAGTTCAAGGAGCCTTTTTGATCTTAATGATAGGATCTTGGTTCCCGATCTTTCGATGAGAATAGGAGGGTTCGATTTGTGGAGGAGAAGACGTTGGCGATCCGACTACACCATCCCCAAGACGATGCGCCTTAGCGATCGGTACACCGACTCCGAAGTTGTATTGATCTTGCTGGTGCACAATCAACCTGACCACGAGGGCCTTTGTTCCTGCAAGCAATCGAAGAACACGCAAGAACAAGAAGAACAAGCACATATCTATTGAATCAATCTAAAGTGGGGTTCTGGATACAAGTAGACGGGCGATCTAGTCGACACGCGCGTGTACAAGGAAGCAGCAGAAGCTAACTTACGAATAAACAAAGACCCACCAGCTAATGAGGGCGGCTGCTACTATTTATTACCTCCCTAGGGTCGTGAGAAACCCTAATCAAGAGTCCCTAATGGACTCCAAACGATACATGGGCCATGGGCCCAATTTTGGTGATGCAGCACCCTGGACAAAAAAAGGTCTTGGTATTAAAATAACTATTGCGGCCGACTCTGAATAGATATGGACATGAGTCCAGATCCGTTTGAAAGTAGACTTGATAATCTTTCCAGGAAGTACTTGAACGCCCAGGTCGGAGTCCGTATGAAATCGTGGTGGCCGTCACAAGTTGGTGCTGTTCTGCTGTCCAAATCCCGTCCGCGCGAATTCCCTTCCCATTGGCTCCTCTCCATTGTTCCTAAGCAAAACAAGAAAGCACGTAGTTCCATGGTCTAGATAAGATGGACATAAGGCCAAGAACGAGTTCACCTCATAGTTTAGTTGACGTGCACGAGCGCGAGTGATCGGACCAGAAACCGGTAGCTGAGTTGGTGTGGATGTATCGAGGGTGTTGATGTCCTCATCATCCTCCCCTTCTTGCATTTGAGTCGTCCGCGACTCAAGCTCATCTTCTTCTCCCAAATATGGCTTCAAATCTGCAATGTTAAATGTGGGACTAACCCCAAAATTCGCAGGCAACTCGAGTTTATATGCATTATCATTAATTCTTTCTAACACTTTGAATGGACCATCAGCTCGAGGTAACAATTTAGACTTTCTCAAATCAGGAAACCTATCCTTTCGCAAATGTAACCAAACTAAATCACCAGGTACAAAAGTGATAGTTTTCTTTCCCCTACTATCAGCAAGTTTATACTTGGCATTCATGCACTCTATATTCTTCTTAGTGGTTTCATGCAATTTTAAGATCAATTCAGCACGATGTTTAGCATCAAAATTCACTCGTTCCGTTGAAGGAAGAGGTAATAAATCAATAGGAGCACGGGATACAAATCCATAAACAATCTCAAAAGGGCATTTCTTAGTACTAGAGTGTAGGGAAAGATTATAAGCAAACTCAACATGAGGCAAACACTCTTCCCACATTTTTATATTCTTTTTCAAAACAGCCCTAAGCATGGTAGATAAACGTCTATTCACAACCTCAGTTTGACCATCAGTTTGGGGATGACAAGTAGTTGAAAATAAAAGCTTAGTCCCCAATTTTGCCCATAACGTTCTCCAAAAATGGCTAAGAAACTTAGCATCACGATCTGAAACCATTGTGTTTGGCACACCATGCAATCTAACAATATCTTGGAAAAACAAATCAGCAACATGTGTAGCATCATCACTTTTACGACAAGGTATGAAGTGTGCCATTTTAGAAAATCTATCCACAACAACAAAGATGCTATCCCTCCCCTTCTTTGTTCTAGGCAGTCCTAAAACAAAGTCCATAGAAATATCCTCCCAAGGCATGCTAGGAACAGGAAGAGGCATGTACAAACCATGTGGATTAAGTTGTGACTTAGCTTTTTGACATGTCGTGCAGCGAGCAACAAAGCGCTCCACGTCTCGCCTCATCCTTGGCCAAAAGAAATGACCAGCAAGTATGTCCTCCGTCTTTTTCACTCCAAAGTGCCCCATCAGCCCGCCTCCATGCGCTTCCTGTAACAACAACAAATGAACAGAGCTAGCTGGAATGCATAACTTGTTAGCTCTAAACACATAGCCATCATTGAGGACAAATTTATTCAATGTTTTTCTGTCTTTACATTTCAGCAATACATCTTTGAAATCAGCATCATGTTCATATTGATCTTTAATCATTTCTAATCCAAAAATTTTAAAGTCAAGTTGAGATAGAAGAGTATAACGTCTAGATAAAGCATCAGCAATAACATTATCCTTTCCCTTTTTGTGTTTAATGACATAAGGAAAAGACTCAATAAATTCCATCCACTTAGCATGCCTACGGTTTAGTTTCCCTTGACTCCTAATATGCTTTAGTGATTCATGATCAGAATGGATAACAAATTCTTTGGGCCATAAATAATGCTGCCATGTTTCTAAAGTTCGTACAAGAGCATATAGTTCCTTATCATAGGTAGAATAATTTAGAACAGGTCCACTCATTTTCTCACTAAAATATGCAACAGGTTTTCCTTCTTGTAACAAAACCGCCCAATCCAATCCCACTAGCATCACATTCAAGCTCAAAAGTCTTAGAAAAATCAGGAAGCTGGAGAAGAGGTGCATGCGTCAACTTATCTTTCAGTATGGTAAAGGCGTTATCTTGTGTGGTGCCCCAAGAAAAAGGCACCCCCTTCTTCGTAAGGTCATTTAATGGAGCAGCAATGGTGCTGAAATCTTTCACAAAGCGACGGTAGAACCCGGCCAGTCCTAGAAAGCTCCGCACCTGTGTGTTGGTCTTTAGTATAGGCCACCCCTGAATAGCCTCTACCTTGGCTTGATCAACCTCAATTCCCTGTGGAGTAACAACATAGCCAAGGAAAGAGACTCGATCCGTGCAAAAGGTGCACTTCTCAAGATTACCAAATAATCGTGCCTCACGCAAAGCATTAAAAACAACACGTAAGTGATCAAGATGTTCATCCATGGATTTGCTATAAATCAATATATCATCAAAATACACAACAACAAATTTTCCAATGAATGCACGCAAAACCTCGTTCATTAATCTCATGAAGGTGCTAGGTGCATTAGTTAACCCGAAAGGCATGACTAACCACTCATATAAACCGAACTTAGTTTTGAAAGCAGTTTTCCATTCATCTCCTAGTTTCATGCGAATTTGGTGATAACCACTACGCAAATCAACTTTTGAGAACACAACAGCACCACTCAATTCATCAAGCATATCATCTAAGCTTGGAATAGGATGACGATATCGAATGGTTATATTGTTGATTGCTCTACAATCCACACACATACGCCATGATCCATCCTTTTTAGGTACTAGAATAACTGGAACAACACAAGGACTAAGAGACTCACGTACATAACCTTTGTCAAGTAGTTCTTGTACTTGGCGCTGAATCTCCTTTGTTTCTTCTAGATTTGTCCTATATGGTGCACGGTTGGGCAATGAAGCACCGGGAATGAGGTCAATCTGGTGCTCAATCCCTCGAAGTGGTGGTAGTCCTGGTGGTATTTCACTTGGAAACACATCAGAATATTCCTGCAAAATGTTAGCAACAGCATGAGGCAAAGAATGTTGCACATCGTAAAGGGAAATCAAAGCATCTTTGCATACCAAAGCATAGGCAACAGAGGTGGAAGCAATCAGTTCATTAATATCAGATTTCGTAGCAAACAAGCATTTTCCCTTCAGAGATATCTCATTTTTCTTATCAAACACAGATTTGGCATTGTTATTGTTCTCAATGTTAGCATGGTCCTGAGATTTAGTTTTCCTAGCTCTAGCAACATCATCTTGCACAATAGCTTCAGGAGACATAGGATGCAACACAATTTTTTTTATCGTGGTAAAGAAAAGAATACTAATTTGATCTACCATGATGCATAGAATCTCTATCAAATTGCCAAGGTCTTCCTAGGAGAATATTACAAGCTTGCATAGGCACAACATCACATTCAACAACATTCTTATATGATCCAATAGTAAAATTGATTCGCACAAGTCTAGTTACCTTTGCCTTACCGCTGTTGTTTAACCATTGAATGTAATAGGGATGTGGGTGCGGTTTGGTGCTTAGTGCCAGCTTGGTCACCATGTCACTACTGGCCAAGTTGTTGCACCTACCTCCATCAATGATCATGCGGCAAGATCGCTCTTTGACGACACACTTTGTTTGGAATAATGTGTGCCTTTGATTTTGTTCCGCTTTCTCCATTTGTGCACTAAGCACACGCTGCACAATGAGACTGTCATAGCGCGCTGCATCTTCTGCACCAATATGCTCTTCTTGAGGTTCATCGCTACCTGCATAGTCAGCTGCAAGCAAAACACATGTATCATCATCAAAATCGCTAGCAGATGAGTACTCGCCGTCATCTTTAACAATTAGAACACGTTTGCTTGGGCAGTCACGCTGCACATGGCCAAAACCCTTGCACTTGTGACATTGAACGTCTCTAGATCGTCCGGTAGATGCTATGGAAGAAGCACTCTCGGTGGGCTTTTGGGTGGTCTTTACTGCTGAGCTAGTGGAAGAAGCACGTGGCTTGTTGCTGGAAGAAGAAGGTGCTGCCCGACTTTGTGAAGAAGATGCGGAGAAGCACGCCCGGTCGAAGGAGTAGTTGTGCGTGGTTGCCATGAGCTAGTCTTTCCTGCAGAAATATTAGTTCTAGAGCTAGCTCGTTGTCCCTACACTTTCCTTTCAGCTTTACAAGCAAGATGAAACAAACGGGTAACATTATTGTAATCTTTATAAGCAAGTATGTCCTGAATTTCACGGTTTAAACCACCCAAAAATCTAGCCATAGCTGGTTCCTCATCCTCGTCGAAATTACAACGCAACATACCCATTTGTAATTCCTGAAAATACTCTTTTACACTTTTAGCTCCCTGTCTCAATTGTTGTAACTTATTTAACAGATCACGTGCATAGTAAGAAGGAACAAATCTAGCCCGCATGAGCCGTTTCAAAGCATCCCAAGTTTGTGGTACGTTATTAGGGTTTTTCTTGCCATGTTCTATCCACCAAACAGAAGCAAAATCAGTAAACTCACTAGTGGCTGCTCTAACTCTTGCGTTTTCCGGAAACTCATGACATGCGAATTTTTGATCAACAGAAATCTCCCAAGTAATATATGCATCAGGGTCATATTTACCATCAAAATGAGGTATCTTAAATTTGATCTTGTTAAAAGTATCTTCATGATTGTGTACCTCACGCCGACGATGTCCACCTATGCCTTGACGGTTGCGTTGTAGCCGGCACCGTGTCCTAGCTTCCTCATCTTCCCCAATCTCCGTATCTGCAGAATAGTCATCTTCATTGTCACGTACAATACTAGGAGCATTGCTCACCTGTCTATATGCGGTGCGTCCACGATCCCTCTCCTCAAGGCGCTGCAGGATGGCTCCAATAGAGGTGTTCAATGTTTGAATGGAACTCTCCAACATGCTGATTTTGGTGTTGGTGTCGATCTGCATATTTTCCAATTGACCAAGGTGGTCACTGGTAACTCGAAAATCCTCATCAAGCGCTTCTGTGTGTAGCCGCACTTGGCGTTCAAAGTGTTGTATAATTCCCCGTGTGCGAGGTGAATGCACGTCTTCATTTGTATTTGCTCCTCCTGCCATGGTTAGTAGAAAAAAAAATCCAATATGAAAGGGTAACGTTATCCCTAGCTACAAAGGTGCTGGTGGAGATAACTCGCTCACTCTCAACCTGTTCAATCAAGCTCTTACCTGTTCTTACAAAGCTCAGCAAGAAGGTGATGGCAACCAACAAGTAATGAATAACTTCAAGAGCAGGTGTCAATCTATGGCTTTAGGTGGCTGAACTAGCACAAGGAGCAAACTTTCACCACGTTAATCACAACAAGCTGAATAAATATTCTACGACAGTACTGTGCTGATCTTAGTCTATACCATACTAGAGACGCGAGCCGAGACACCAATGTCGTCACCAAAAACACCCCAAACAACAATCTGATTTTATTCTTTTTTTTTTCATTTTTTTTGTTGGGGTGGTCACCCAAACTCTCTCTAGATGGAATCAGGAGACCCTAGAACAAAATTTGCACATGCAGCTTTTGATCTTGCACTTGCCTCTTTTTTTTTCTTCTCTAATTGCTTGTGGCTTTTGTGCGGCTTTTGATTTTGCACTTGCCTTTTTTTTCTTCTCTAATTGCTTGTGGCTTTTGTGCGGCTTTTGATTTTGCACTTGCCTTTTTCTTGTTGTCAAACTCAAATTACTAATCTGACTCAAACTCGAAGTAGCAATCTGATTCGAACTCGAACTAGTAATCAGACTCAACTCGAACTAGCAATCCGACTCAAACTCAAAGTAGAAATATGATTTGAACTTGTAATCCGACTCAAACTCGAACTAGTAATCCGACTCAAACTCGAAGTAGCAATCTGATTCAAACTCAAACTAGTAATCCGACTCAAACTCAAACTACGAATCTGACTCGAACTAGGTGACCGAATGTGACACGAACTCGAAACTCTAGTGGTGCAAAACTAAAGACCAGCAACTTGACTCGTCGAAGCAACCATGAACTCAACAAGTATTGACTAAGTGGAGAAAGTAAAAGGCACAATGGTCTAGGAATAATGGAAAAAACAGATCTGGTCTTTTTTGGGATTTTTCTGGACTATAGGATGATAACAGCGGAAAGAAAAGTAATGGTAGCACTCTCACCGATTAACCTTGCTCTGATTACCACTTGATAGGATCTTGGTTCCCGATCTTTCGATGAGAATAGGAGGGTTCGATTTGTGGAGGAGAAGACGTTGGCGATCCGACTACACCGTCCCCAAGACGATGCGCCTTAGCGATCGGTACACTGACTTCGAAGTTGTATTGATGTTGCTGGTGCACAATCAACCTGACCACGAGGGCCTTTGTTCCTACAAGCAATCGAAGAACACGCAAGAACAAGAAGAACAAGCACATATCTGTTGAATCAATCTAAAGTGGGGTTCTGGATACAAGTAGACGGGTGATCTAGTCGACACGCGCGTGTACAAGGAAGCAGCAGAAGCTAACTTACGAATAAACAAAAACCCATCAGCTAATGAGGTCGGCTGCTACTATTTATTACCTCCCTAGGGTCGTGAGAAACCCTAATCACGAGTCTCTAATGGACTCCAAACGATACATGGGCCATGGGCCCAATTTTGGTGATGCAGCACCCTGGACAGAAAAAGGTCTTGCTATTAAAATAACTATTGCGGCCGACTCCGAGTAGATATGGACATGAGGCCAGATCTGTTTGAAAGTAGACTTGATAATCTTTCCAGGAAGTACTTGAACGCCCAGGTCGGAGTCCGTATGAAATCGTGGTGGCCGTCACAAGTTGGTGCTGTTCTGCTGTCCAAATCCCGTCCGCGCGAATTCCCTTCCCATTGGCTCCTCTCCATTGTTCCTAAGCAAAACAAGAAAGCACATAGTTCCAAGGTCTAGATAAGATGGACATAAGGCCAAGAACGAGTTCACCTCATAGTTTAGTTGACGTGCACGAGCGCGAGTGATTGGACCAGAAACCGGTAGCTGAGTTGGTGTGGATGTATCGAGGGTGTTGATGTCCTCATCACTTAAGATATTCCTCCTTTTGGAGGATGATCGTATCTTCTTGACGATCAACTACCTCTTCCTTACCAACAAGCTTATCCATCAAGAATTTCATCTTAGCAGCAGTTTTCTTGTCTAAACCTCTAAGCATGTCTTCATCATAACTAGAATTATCACTATAACTAGTAAAAGAATGCAAGAAGGAAGATTTAGTTGTTACCTTCATTTTACCTTCCTTGGCCATTAGACATGTGTTATCATTGTCCTTCCATGCCCAAGGTTGGGAAGAGAGTGGATTTCTTGGTAGTCTTCTTGATGGCTATGGTGGCCATCTCCTCTTCTTCTTCGGATGAGGATTCAACATTGGAGTCCCACTCCTTCCCTAAGTGCGCTTGGCCAAATTGCTTTTTCTTCTTGAACATTTTCTTTGGCTGAGACTTGTTGTCCTTAGTATTCTTCTTATTTTCTTCATGTGGACAGTCCACTATGAAATGGTCATACTCTCCACAGTTATAGCAAGCACGCCTCATCTTGGGTCTTTGTTTGTCCCTTTGTTTTCCTTCCTTTGGGCTACTACCTTGTCTTCTTCTCATCATTTTGTTGAACTTATTCATGAACAAGATCATGTCTTCTTCATCAATGTCAATGCTTTCATCATCGTTGTCATCTTCTCCATGAGCTTCTCGAGCTTCTTTTGATGAGGGTTTGCAAGTTGACTTCAAAGCAACTCCTTTCTTCTTTGCTGAGGTAATATCGGCAATTTCTTTGACATGCTTGGCTTGCTTCTCCAACATTTCAAAGTTTATGATCTTGCCAAGAAGTTCGTCTGGGGTCATCTTCTGATACCCAGGGCTTTCTCTAATCATCGAGCAGAGAGTCACATTGCGAGACATGAATGCTCTAAGAATTAGCTTCACGACCTCGTGATCATTCCACTTCTTGTTGTCATATGCTCAGACTTTGTTGATAAGATTCTTCAACCAATTGTACATATCTTGTGGTGACTCATCTTCTTCAATGGCGAATCTTCCCAATTCACCTTTAATCATTTCAATCTTGGTTTCACGCACATGACGATCACCTTCATGTGCGGTTTGTAGAGTATCCCATATCTCCTTGTCAATTTCGAGTCCATCCACCTTGGTGAACTTGTCTCGGTTCAGTGACGATGTGATAACAGCTGCAGCTTGAGCGTCCCGATGAATAACTTGTTCTTGACTTGGAGTCAGCTCTTCATCATCATCATCTAGGATATCTATCCCTGTACACACTATATGCTACAAGCTGGGGTTAAGAGATATGAGATGCATTTTCATGTTTAGTCTCCACATAGAATAATCATTGCAATCGAATAAAGGTGCTTTCCCTAGAGGAATTGACAAGTAATGATTTTTATTAGAATTTAACCAATCATAATTAAAATGATATCGGGAGTAGTTGGTGTGACTACTCCCCTTCTTCTTTTCGTCCTCGATCTTATTCTTCTCCTTTGGGGAGAGTGCCTTCTTCCTTAGGAGTGCCTTGAGTTCAAGCATCTCCTCGTCGTCGTCCTCATAATCTTGGATGGCATCGAGAAGCTTCTCTAGCTTTTGAGTTCTTTCTTCATCACCCTTCTCGTTGTTAAAGTTCTTGTGTACATCCTTGACATCCGACATCTTCTCTTCTAGTGGTGAGTCTCTTTTGAAGAGTCCTGCTCTGATACCAATTGAATGTAGCCTAGAGGGGGGTGAATAGGATTTTTGAACTTTTGTCGGATCCTGAAACACATAACAAATCGATCAAATACAGAGATCGGACTAGTTTGGTACTGTGCGGACTAGTCCGGTGTGTGCGTACCAAACGATCAAAGTAAATTGATAATTCTTCGTCTAGCACACTATGCAGCGAAAATCAGATTACATGTAAAGTGTATTGAACCTATGAATTAGTATATTGCAATGATCGAGTATGATACAATGTTTCAAGGTGAATTTCACAACACTACACAAAACCTAGATTATGATGAAAAGTAAAACAAAGATGCATGAGACATGATTTTATCCCGTGGTTCGATTCCCATGAAGGAAACCTACATCCACGTTGAGGAGTCCACAAAGGACCGGGTCTTCATCGACCCTACCCTCGTCGAATCTCCACGGAGGCCGATTCTCTTTCACTAACCACAAAGAGGCAAATAACTGTGTTCAAGGCACCTTCTCACAAGTTGAGGGCTCCCCAAGATTTACAATGAAGAACACCACCAGACACACTAGAAATATATGCGATGAACAACAAGAGTGTGCGAGAGATTCAAACCCAAGATCTCAAGATCCTGTGGAACAAGTCTCTCATTTTGATCAATGCTAATCCTCAAAGATTTGATCTTTCTAGGGTTAGAATGTGTGGAGAGGTGTGTATTTTGGGCTCTTAGAAGGTGTGACGGCGCAGTGGACCGAGACTTTTTGGTTGTAGGGTCGTACACCTCTATTTATACTAGGGTTTCCAAAAGTTACCGTTAGGGGTTGGGATGTCCGGACTAGTCTGTGGTGGACTCCGGACTAGTCTGGTGTGTGGCGTGTGGGAAACCCTAAGTGTTCAGATATATCGGACTTGTTTTGAAATCTGTGAACTAGTCCGATTTGGGCTCTAGAAGTGTTCAGACTAGTCCGGCACAAATCAGCCTAGTCGGGTGAGGTGAACCTCATGTAAAATTGAGGACAATTCCGCACTTAGAGGACTTGTCCGATTTTAGTCATAAAGTCTTCGGACTAGTCCGTGATGATGTCGAACTTGTATGGTGTCATGAAAAATTTGAAGTGTTGAGGACTAGTCCGCACTAGGGGGGACTAGTCCGATCTTAGTCAGAAGCATATCGGACTAGTCCGTGGGATATTGGACTTGTACGTTTGTTGTGCAATAGTGAAGTGCTGAGGACTAGTCCACACAAGAGGGGACTAGTCCGATTCTAGTCAGAGAGATATAGGACTGGTCCGGTTTTCATGTGAATTGTGTAGTGAGTTAAATTGTTTATTAACTTGAGCTCTTGGGGTGTGTTTCTCCAACACACTCCATACACAATGATCTAATCTTTTCAGTTCTTGAGCTCTTTTCCTTTTGATTCCTCATTCTCCTTTATGTTTGAGCTTTCCTCCTAATTTCTTTAAAACCTGCGCTCATCTCAACAATTTTGTTAGGATCTCATTTGTATGGCATAAATCAACCAAACCCACAAGGGGTGCCTAGATGCACTTTCAGTTAGTCATGTCTTTTGGTCTCACTAATGCACCTAACACTTTCAAGAGATTAATGAATGAGGTTTTACGTGCTTTCATTGGAAGATTTATGGTAGTATATTTTGATGACATCTTGATCTATAGCACATCTCTAGAAGAGCATCTTGATCATCTCCGTGCTGTTTTCAATGCTTTACATGAGGCACGCTTATTTTAATATTGACAAGTGCACCTTTTGCAGAGATAGAGTCTCTTTTCTTGGATATGTTGTAACACCATTGGGAATTGAAGTCGATAATGCCAAGGTGGAGGCGATACACAGCTGGCCGACTCCTACCATGGTCACACAAGTATGAAGCTTTCTCGGACTTGCTGGATTCTATCGTCGTTTTGTGAAGGACTTCAGCACCATAGCAGGCCCACTGCATGAGCTTACAAAGAAGGGGAGGGTTAATATTTTGTTGTTATGGACAGATTTTCCAAAATGGCACATTTCATACCATGCTACAAAACTGATGATGCTACCCATATTGCTGATTTGTTCTTTCGAGAAGTTGTTCGTTTGCATGGGGTCCCAAACACAATTGTTTCAAATAGAGATGCCAAATTTCTTAGTCATTTTTGGAAAACCTTATGGGCTAAGTTGGGGACAAAATTGCTCTTTTCTACCACTTGTCACCCTCAAATTGATTGACAGACCGAAGTAGTGAACCGTAGTTTATCTACCATGCTTAGGGCTGTTTTGAAACATAACATCAAATTATGGGAATAATGTTTGCCCCATATTGAATTTGCTTAAAATTGTTTGCTGCATTCTACTACTAAATTGTGCCCTTTTCAGATTGTATACGGTTTTATCCCTCGTGTTCCCATTGATCTTTTGGCTCTGCCACCTTCAGAGAAATTGAATTTTGATGCCTCTCGCCGTGCTGAATTAATTCTTAAAATGCATGAGCAAACTAAAGCAAACATTGAGATCATGAACGCTAAGTATTGACAAGCCGGTAGCAAGGGTAGAAAGCATGTTACTTTTGAACCTGGTGATTTGGTATGGGTGCATTTGAGAAAGGATAGATCTCCTGATTTGAGAAAATCTAAATTGCTACCTAGAGCTGTTGGACCCTTCAAAGTGCTTCGAAAAATTAATGATAATGCATATGAAATTGAGTTGTCTGCACATTTTGGGGTTACTTCCTCTTTTAATATTGCAGACTTGAAACCATATGTGGGCGCAGAAGAAACTTTTGAGTCGAGGACGACTCAATTGCAAGAAGGGAGGATGATGAGGACATCGCTACCATTGATACAACCACAACAGCAGCCCATTCACCACTTGCGGCTAATCAAGGTCCAATGACATGCGCTCGTGCACGTGAATTTAATTATCAGGTGAATTCATTTCTGGCTGTTTAATCTAATTATCCTTCAAATAGAGAACTATTAAAGCCTTGTGATGACCTTGTTATTATTATGTGCTTATGAATTGATCCAGCTAGGAGGAATGGAGGGATTAATGCAATGAAGACTGCTCCACCCGAGGGGTCCTCATAACTGCAGCAAGTACCAGCTTAAGAGGGGCATAACTTTCAACTCTGTTTAATGCAAATAAGTACTTGCTGGAAATGTCTCTTCGTCTAGTTTCCATTGGATCAAGAATCAAAGGCAGATGACGCTTGAGCTGACTAGAAAAGGCCGAACAAGACTCGTGACTCCATCCTGAGTTCTAGTCTTCCTCCTCTATATAAGCAACTAACAGCCATAGGAAGAACTTGGGTTTTGTTCTCTGTAAGTTTAGCCAATGATACTTTCTTGTAACGCAAGTGTCGACGATACCTTCCGATTACTTGAATCAGAACCCCAACTTATCAGACCCGTGAGTTTTTGCTTGTTATCTTGTTCTTGCTTGTTATTAGATTGCTTGCAGGTTCAAGGATGTTCTTCGCACGGCAAGAACAGCAACAACAGGAACCAGTGTAACTATCGCAAAGGCGCAGCACCCTTGGGGTTCTTGTAGTCGGTAGCACAACGTCAACCTCCACCCAAATCGTAGTTATCAGGAGACGGTGGAACTATCGCTCAAGGTGCCACACCATTCTAGTTGTGGTAGTCGGGCAGCCAACGTCAACCTCCACCAAATTCGTTCACCACCAACATCTCTCATCGAAAGATAGGGCATCCCCCATACTCATTGGGTTCATCACATCCTTTCTAGAGCCCTACCTAGGCTAAATAAGCCTCTCTACTTGATGATTGTTTTACTTCGATTTAGCCTTCCTTTGGGAAAAATATAAATGACACCCTTTAGGAATACTCTTAGAGGGGAAATGCTACATCGATAGTTTCTGTGCCCTTACAGATTTACATGTACAATCTAAAACCTACCAACAAGCATTTCTGGCACCCCTACTATGGATGAATTGTTAGTAGTGCGTAGGAAATATGAACACCCCTTCAATCTTCCCCTTTTTGTTGATTGATGACAACAAATTAAAGTTATCGATTAAGAGATATATAAATGATTTTAAGTGTTGAGCGAGTATTGAATAAGACATTGAAACTAATCTCATACTCACTTTACATTGTGGGGTACCTATATGCAGAGTGTTCAAAGTGATAATCTGTGATGCACATATGATGTATATTTGACATGATTTGGGCATAATTCACAGGATTCACAAAGTAGGAACAATACATAGCACAATTAAAGACAACACAACTCATAATGCATTAACCATGGATAACATAGAGCAATATAGGCATAAAGTGCAATAAACTTAAAAATAGTAAAAAAATATTACAAGTCCATAAGTCTCCAACCCCAACACACACGACAAGAGAAAACTACTACTACTTCTCCCTCTTTGGCATCAATACACCAAAAAGGAGAAAAGCTTAAGCAATCTACTCCTCATCATCATCTTCTTCATTGTTGGAGTCATCTTGCACGTAGTCACCATCGCCGTCCAAAGAGGAAGAAGCAGCTGCAGGAGGTGGAGCGCTCGAAGAAGCTCCAGCGCTGAAGAAAGCATGCTCCTCCTTAGTGAAGTCCGAGAACTCGACAAGATGCTCAACCTCACCATCGTCACAGACCGGAGCTCCCCAAGAGGGAAGCTGCAGGTGCTCACGGGTCCAGCAAGGTCATGTTGATTCCTCTTGGAGACCTTCTTCGCCTTCTGAGCATTTATCTGAGTTGAGCGGCAGGCGGTGAAGATGCTCGTCAACATCTTAAAGACTCTGGTGATGCAAGAGGGCTGCTGAAGTGCTGGAGAGGGTGAGCTGCGGCATTGACCAATGAAGTCGGGCTCGGAAGGTGGTGCTGAAGGAGGTGCCCTTGCAGTCCTCAGTGGACAAGAGCCACCGAAGGCATCTGAGGAACAAGTCGGCGATGGGGCACATAATTCACAACTTTTTTTGAGAGACCTGCTCAATCATCTTCATGATGTAGGGTGCATAGCAGCAGGACCGAGCAGGGTTCTCAAAGGCAAGTAGATCTCCTCATAGATGTAGTAAAAAACATTTAACTAGTTCTCGCCATGAAGCTATTTGAGGAGGTTCCGAGAGTTGGAGTTCAATTGGTTGGCATCCCCGTCCTTAGGTGCCAACGTCTTCTTAGTGATACAGTTCATCACTTGGAAGAAGGGAAGGAGCCCATGGGTGAGAGGAGGGTTCCTTCGAATGTCTGGGTCATAGAAATCAAGAATCTCATCCGCCTGAAGGATGTCTTTGAAAGTCGCCTAGAGGGAGGTTGAATAGACAATAATTGAAAAACTAGACTTAATTAAAATTTGTCCTGTCAATACAATTCGGACTTGTCTGACTAGGAATTGGACTTGGCTGACTAAATTCGGAAAAGTCTGATTTAGATCGGTTAAGTCCAACTGAATTCACAGGGCAATGACAAAAATGAAGCTTTTATGCAATCTAGTGAATGTAAATGTGATGAGAAGGTTTAGGCCCGATCTTTCAAAAGGTAATAGATAAGTCGGTTGTTGGAGATCTCAGCGTTGATGATCCGAGACTCTTGAGTACAACACGAAAAACCCCTGCAATCACTACACCACCGCTCCGGTGGTTATCAACCGTGCTGCACACGATTGACCTTGCCAAGAAGGCTAATCCCTACAGGTTCAACCGAGAACACAAGCAAGAACGTAGAAGACACGATCTGAAATCGCGAAGTTGGGGTTTCACAAACCGTAGAACGGCGATATTGTTAATCTAAGCAAAACCCAATTGTTCATGACAGCTACTATGAAGTATATATATGTGGGAGGACGTCCAAAGGGTGTTGGAGTCTTGACCTAACCCTAAGACACGAAAATAAGGAATGTAGGCCCAATGGCCCAATACAGTGGCGCAACACCAGACAAAAATCTGGACTCAACTTGTTTCGACGATCCTGATGACTCCAGAGGAATTTTGACATGGGACCAAGGCCATTAGAAATATTATCTTCTCCTCTTTCCGTGCATATGTAGAACGTCAAAAACGGAGTCCGTATGCATCCTGGGCGTCTGTTTTAAGGTGGACTGCTTCTGGACTCCGAGTTGAACTCGAGTCCGAGTTGTAAACTGGTTCCATCAACTTGTGGACGTCCTAGCCGGTTCTCCACATTCCCAAGGCCTTCTCTCCTCACTTCTTGATCTCCTCCACGGTTCCTAATAACAATTAAATCATTACATAGCAATCCATTCTCAAATTCATATGGGTAGGCATTTAGGAAAGAGCTCACCAATTGATTGAGTAGCCGCACTCGTGCTCTTGTGATTGGTCCTTGTAGTTCAACATGTGTATCCACTGTTGTGATGTCCTCATCATCCCCCCCCCTCTTGAATCAGAGTTGTCCTCAACTCAAATTCATCTTCTTCTTCCAAATATGGCCGCAAATCTGAAATGCTAAATGTGGGACTAACCCCAAAACCGGGAGGCAACTCAAGCTTATATCCATTATCATTAATATTTTCAATAATCTTAAAAGGACCAGCAGCTCGTCGATTTTCTCAAGTCAGGGAAATGCTCTTTTCTCAAATGTAACCATACTAAATCACTCGGTTCAAGTTTTACTTCTTTTCTACCTTTACTACCTGCAATCCTATATTTCTCATTCATTCTTTCAATATTATTCTTTGTAGTTTCATGCATCTTAAGAATGAATTCAGATCGTTGTGTAGCATCCAAATTTATAGTTTCAGAAGGAGGCAAAGGTAGTAAATCAATAGGAGCCCGTGGATTAAAACCATACACTACCTCGAATGGACTTACCTTCATTGTGGAGTGAACGGATCTGTTGTAAGAAAATTCTATATGTGGTAAACACTCCTCCCACAACTTTAAATTTGTTTTCAAGATAGCCCACAACATAGTGGATAGAGTACGATTAACTACCTCAGCTTGTCCATCTGTTTGTGGGTGACAAGTAGTTGAAAACAGCAACTTGGTTCCCAATTTATACCACAAAATTCTCCAATGACTTAAAATTTTGCATCACGATCAGAAACAATGGTATTTGGCACACCATGTAAACGAACAATTTCCGTCATAAACAAATCAGCAATATGTGAGGCATTATCATTCTTATGACAAGATATAAAGTGTGCCATTTTGGAGAAACGATCAACAACCACAAAAATACTATCCCTCCACCTCTTAGTCCTAGGCAATCCTAAAACAAAGTCCATAGAAATATCCGTCCATGGTACACTAGGAATAGGAAGAGGCATATAAAGACCATATGGGTTAAGGCGAGACTTAGATTTATTGCAAGTAGTGCATCGTGATATGTAGCGCTCGACATCACGCCTCATCTTCGGCCAAAAGAAGTGTGTGGACAGCACGTCCTTAGTTTTTTTTCACGCCAAAATGTTCCATCAATCCTCCTCCATGTGCTTCCTGCAAAAGTAATAGACGAACGGAGCTAGCTGGAACGCATAGCTTGTTAACACGATAGAGGACACCCTCTCGCAGTACATATTTATTTCAAGTTCTTCCTTCTCTACAATTTTGAAAAGCACCTTTGAAGTCCAAATCAATAGGATATAATTCTTTTATTGTTTTAAAACCAAAGATTTTATGATCAAGTTGGGACAGCATAGTATAACGTCTAGATAACGCATCGGCAATGACATTTTCCTTCCCTTTTTTATGCTTAATTATGTATGGAAATGACTCTATGAATTCAATCCACTCAGCATGTCGTTTATTCAGATTGGTTTGACACTTAAGATACTTCAAAGATTCATGATCGGAACGTATGATGAACTCCTAGAGCTAAGATAATGTTGCCAAGTTTGTAGAACTCGTACTAAGGCATACAATTCTTTATCATAAGAAGAATAATTCAGAGAAGGACCATGCAGTTTTTCACTAAAGAAAGCAACGGGTTTACCTCCTTGTATGAGAACACCTCCAATACCAATGCCACTTGCATCGCATTCTAGCTCAAAGGTCTTGTCAAAATCAGGAAGTTGTAGCAATGGTGCTTGCATAAGCTTCAATTTGAGAGCATCAAAAGCTTGTTGTTGTTGTTCGCTCCACTGAAATGGCACTCCTATCTTTGTTGGCTCATGTAGAGGTGTTGCAACGGTGCTAAAATCCCGCACAAAATGGCAATAAAAACCTGCAAGACCAAGAAGACTATGCACCTGTGTGATGGTTGTTGGAGTTGTCCAGCTAGTGATTGACAATTTTTTGTCTCATCCATCTCAATTCCCTGCAAAGAAACAACATATCCAAGAAACGAGACTCGATTGGTGCAAAAGATGCACTTTTCAAGGTCACCAAACAAGCGTGCATCTCTCAAAACAGCAAAAACAACACGTAAATGATCAAGATGTTCATCATATGACTTGCTGCAAATGAGAATATCATCGAAGTAAACCACCACAAATTTTCCAATGAAAGCACGTAAAACCTCGTTCATTAATCGTATAAAGGTACTAGGTGCATTAGTTAAACCAAAAGGCATGACTAACCACTCATAAAGTCCAAATTTTGTTTTAAATGTAGTTCTCCATTCATCTCCTAGTGCCATTCGAATTTGGTGGTAACCACTACGCAAGTCAATTTTTGTGAAGGTGATAGTGCCACTCAATTCATTAATTATGTCATCTAAGCGAGGAATAAGATAATGATATCGAATGGTGATGTTATTAATTGCACAAAAATCAACACACATGCGCCAACTACCATCTTTCTTAGGAACCAAAAGAACAAGAATGGAACAAGGGCTAAGGCTTTCACGAATGTACCCGCGGTTCAAAAGATCTTGACACTGAATTTCTTTAGTCTCCTCTAGATTGGCTTTGTACAATGCACGATTTGGCAAGCTTGCTCCTGGAATTAAGTCGATCTTGTGTTCAATGCCCCTCATGGGTGGTAAATTAGGGGGTATCTCAGAGGGAAACACATCCTCAAACTCCTGCAAAAGGTTAGCAACAGCAAGGGGCAATGCAATAGACAATTCATGAAGTGAAAACAGGGCTTCTTTGCATACTAAAGCATAGCACATCCCCTTAGCATCAAAAAAAATCAGCAAGGTCAGATTTAGTTGCGAGCAATGAAGGTGATTTTAACTTAATGACTTGCTGTTTCTCATATTCTAGTTTTAGTTTTGTTGCTTTAGCATCACAAATTTTACTCTTCTCAAAATGCACAATTTCAGCAGGAGTCATAGGAAGCAAAGTGGTTTTCTTTCCTTTATGCATGATAGTGTATTTATTAGTTCTACCATGATGAATAACATTCGTATCAAATTCCCAAGGACGACCCAACAAAAGAGAACACGCATCCATAGGCACAACATCAAAATCAGCAAAATCATTGTAAGAACTAATTGAAAAATTTATTCTTGTTGTTTGTGTTACCCGAACCTTACCGCTGTTGTTGAACCATTGAATGTGGTATGAATGAGGGTGTGCTCTTGTTGTCAAACCAAGTTTCTTGACTACTTCCGTGTTCACCAAGTTATTGCAGCTGCATCCACCAATTATAGTGTATACACGGTAGTCCTTGACAATGAGAAACATGTGAAACAGGTTGTGTTGTTGTATCTTGTCGTCGGCCTCCAATTTGGTGCTCAAGGCACGCTACACAATGATGCTCCTAAAGTTCTCCGTCGCTGTTGTACCAAATACCTCTCCAACGGATTTTTCATCATTTGTATGACCTGCAATGTTAGCAGCAAGAAAATATTCATCTTCAAAATCTGAAGTACTATCATACCCGCCATCGTCGCGTGCTATGTATGCTCGTTTGCTCAGGCAATCTCTCATCATGTGACCAATCCTTGGCAGCGGTGACACTTAATATCAGAAGTATAACTCATAGGAGTGGAAGATGAAGGGTGGAATGATGTTGACTTGCTACCCTCTGGCACGCGAGAAGGTGGAGCAGCAGGTGTAGTTCTTTGGCCTCCATTAGATGTAGTGGCTGCACGGAAATTCGAGGAAGGTACTGTTTTGGATGGTGTAGACATCGAACATGGTGTGAAGGTGGTCCTTGTGCATTGTTGCTGCTGTTAGCGGCCCTGCAATTCTTTTTCTGCCAACATAGCAAGCTGAAATAATCTGTTAACAGTATCATATTCCTTGTAATCAATAATGTCCTGAATTTCGCGTCTCAACCCCACATAAAAGCAAGCTATTTTATCATACATGTCCTCTACTACCCCAAAGCGCAACATACCCTTCTGTAGCTCTTGATAGTATTCTTCTACAGACATGTTACCTTGGTCTAAACGCTCTAATTTTTTTCGAAGATCTCGCTGAAAAGGAGGCACAAAACGAACACGCATAGCTTCCTTTAACCTATCCCATGTTGAAGGATTAGTTCTAGTTTTAACAAGTTCATTCCACCATATGATAGCAAAATCCTTAAACTCACTAGTGGCTTGACGGACTCTATGTTGTTCAGGAACAAGATGGGCATTAAATTTTTGCTCTACCGTCATCTCCCAATCAAGATAAGCCTCAACATCATAAGCACCAGAAAAGGAGGGTATAGTAAATTTTACCTTAGCAAAAGGGTCATCAGGAGGATGGTTATAATTGTTATGGTAATTATTACCTCCCATACCTCGACGATAGTGAAAGCCGTGGTTGATGATTATGATTGTCCATATCATCACAAGCATCATCTTCATGTCCAGCGAAAGGCAGCTGAGCCTCAAGATTACCCATCCGAAAAGCAAGGTCATCAAGTTGGCGAGTCAAGTGCGCCAATGACTCCACTGTTGATGCAGTGTTTTTCGTAAACACTTCTGTCATATCGTTCATCATGTTACGCAACTCAGCATTTGAAATTCCATCACCATTATTTTTGCCATTGTTAGTAGTACAAAAAAAAAAGACAACAGGAAGATGTTATCCCTATCAACTACAAAGGGTAGTGGCAATGTGAGAGGTGGAAGGACAATATCTCTCGCTCAAGCGTCTTACCACGCTCTTACAAGTGTTCTTACCAACACAGTAGGTAGTGTAGATGGTGAGATGAGCCAATGAAGCGTGGGATGATTACAAAAGATACCTGTCCTTCTCAAGAGGAAGTGGAGCTTGGATGACACTTTATATGTAGCAAGGATTAGCAACAATGCAATCAGATAGTAAAGGTGAATAAGTGTGCAAAGTACTTGTGAAAGTTGCTGGCCTAAATGTGTTCGTAGTAGTTCAAGCTAGCAAGACATGAAACAAAACTATAGGACACAAGGATGCAAGCACTTCCATTTTTATTTTCTTTGTTTTTCTTTTCTTTTCTTTTTTTGTGCGGCTTTTGTATCTTTTTTCGCACTTGCCTTTTTCTTTTGTCTTCTTTGTTTTTTTCATAACGTGCTGCAAAAGAAGAACACAATACAAAGCAATCAAAGATATCTCGTAGGTCTGTTACAAATTTTCTGCTCAATCTTCTAAGGACAATTAAGCACCTTTAGGCCCCAAATCTAAAAACTTTGAATAGCAAGATTATAGACCTATCTCTCTTCTTTAATTTCAGTACATGGAAGACCTATTTGGGATCAGAACAATAGGAGATATTGCCCCCGAAATACAGACTATTCAAAATTTCTAGGTCAATAATAGATTCGGATCAAATGCAATTTCGACCTTGATAACTCTATTTTCTGGGAAACTGATGAATAAGAATGTTATAGAGAACTTCTTAAGATTTTCAGAAAGTACAATAACACCAAAATCCGAGTTTGTATGAGCGAGATATGATGAAAATACTGAACTGGACAGAGATGAATCTAATCTGGACATGATAACATGATTCAAAAGGATGAGTCAACACAATACAAAACTCAAACTAAGGCCAAAAACACTTTCTAAACCATCAATATGACTCAACCAAGGACACAAATTCAACAAAACCAAACTGAAAACAAAAGTTGCAAAGGCTCAATGTGGTTTGGACAAAGTAATGAACAGATCTACTCAACCGCAAGTTTTTTTGTGGCTTTTTTGTGGACTCTAGGTATGAAAAACAAAACTAATCTAATGGATAGATGAATTACCTAACGGGCAACCTAGAAATCTGATACCAATTGATGAGAAGGTTTAGACCCGATCTTTCGAAAGTAATGGATAAGTCGATTGATGGAGATCTCGACGTTGATGATCCGAGGCTCTCGAGTAGAACACGAAAACACCACCGCTCTGTTGGTTATCAATCGTGCTGCACATGATTGACCTCACCAAGAAGGCTAATCCCTGCAGGTGCAACCGAGAACACAAGCAAGAACGTAGAAGACACATTCTAAAATCGCGAAGTTGGGGTTTCACAAAGCGTAGAACGGTGATATTATTAATTTAAGCAAAACCCAATTGTTCATGATGGCTACTATGAAGAATATATAGGTGGGAGGACGTCCAAAGGGTGTTGGAGTCGTGACCTAACCCTAAGACACGAAAATAAGGGATGTAAACTTGATACGGGGCCCAATGGCCCAATACAGTGGCGCAGCACAAGACAGAAATCTGGACTCAACTTGTTTTGATGATCCTCATGACTCCGGACGAATTTTGACATGGAACCAGAGCCATTGGAGAGTTTATCTTCTCCTCTTTCTGCGCATATGTAGAACGTCAAAAACGGAGTCGGTATGCATCCCAAGCGTCCGTTTTAAGGTGGACTGCTTCTGGACTCTGAGTTGTAAACTAGTTCCATCAACTTGTGGACGTCCCAACCGGTTCTCCACGTTCCCAAGGCCTCCTGTCCTCACTTGTTGATCTCCTCCATGGTTCCTAATAACATTAAATCATTACATAGCAATTCATCCTCGGATTCACATGGGTAGGCATTTAGGAAAGAGTTCACCTGTTGATTTAGTAGCCGCACTCGTGCTCTTGTGATTGGTCCTTATAGTTCAATATGTGTATCCACTGTTGTGATGTCCTCATCAAAATGCGTCCTAGCAGTTCTAGTAGTTGATGGAAACAAGATTAAGTGCTAGAAACAAAGTAAACCTAGATGATCACTAGAAAGTAAGAACTTTGCAGATATGTAAATGGAGACAATGGACAAGCAATTTTTCCCCGAGGTTCAGTTCCACGAAGAAACCTACTCCCCATTGAGGAGCCCACGAAGAGCCAAGCCTAACAGCCCTATCCTCGTCAAGTCTTGGATCCTCCGCTATCACAAAGATTACAAACTTCTCTGGATCAAGAAATCACGCAAGAAATCTTCGGGGCGACACCTAATCGTCTAGGAGAGAACCCCAAGAGTAACAAACACGCGATCACAAAGAAACTCAGTGAATCAAACATTGCTTGACCCCCTATGGACTTCTCTTGCCAATTCTCACAATTTCTCCTACACACTTCCCAAAAATCTTCGGATTTGGGCTCAAGAGGGTGAATAACAAGAGAGGAGGGTTTCTTGAGGGCTTGAGGTGGCTCTGAGAGTTTCTGTAGGGTTAGACATTGATTGGGGATGAAATACCCATCAATTTATACTCAAAAAGTGTTTTTAGCCGTTAGTTGACAGCCCACGTCTGACAAGTCTGACCCAAGTTCAGTTCGACAGACTCGCAACGGAATTTGTACGACTAATCACTCGAATTGGAATTTGCGTGCAAAAGCCGCATCGGACAAGTCTGACTAACATCAGACAAGTGTGACCCACAAGGAGAGGTTTTTTAACTCAGAGTTATCCGAGGCACTGAGCCAAAGAAGTCCACCTCAGACATGTCCGACCCACTTCGGACATGTCTGAAATCAAACAAAGACTTCTCAGAGTTGTCTGAACCACATCTTGAACAACTCCGAGTTTCAGACACTTAGAAGATTTATCTAAGTCAAGTACCGCAGACATGTCCGACCCACTTCGGACATGTCTGAAAACAATTAGAGGAGTTTTGGACATGTAGGAAATACAGTTTGGAGATGTCTGAATTCCACCAGAGGAATTTTGGACTTATCCGACCAAGGTGTCGGACAAGTCTGACTCTAGACGGAAGGTTTTCGTACATGTTTGATCCAAGGTATCGGAGAAGTCCAACTCTGATAAATGGGGTTTTCCTTAAACCTACCCATGAGGTTGAGCTACCATTTGACTCACTAAGTTTCCAAGCATTGTGTCCCTCTTAATAGTACGAATTTTCCTATGACTCAAGGAGAAATAGAAAACATATTTCTACTCCACTTTTCGCGCCTTTTCTCTTCTTTTCTGAATTTCACTCCCTACTACATTTTTTGCAAGAACTCAACCAAACTCATTAGCTCTTTAATTTTTTGTCATTAATCAACCAAAACCCACAAGGGACCTAGATGCACTTTCAGTCTTCTTCATGGATTTTGTCCTCATACTGAAGGGCCTATGGAGGCCCAAAATCTGAGCAAACTCCTCATAGGGCATGAAGTATGTCTCCCCGTGTGTCATCCATGTTAGCTCTTGTCGGAGTTGTAGAAAATAGTTGCCAAGAACTAGAGGATCACTTCCACATTCCATGGGTATTGGATCCCCCATGAGGTTCTTCACATTGTGGAATTCACAGTCATCCATCACTTCATTGAAAAGTGAACTTGACTTGGCCTTCATGTCTTCCCAATCAATCCATAGCATTTCAAGCACCAGGCTTCTCTTGGTCATCAACACTGAGCGATAGTAATCCATATAGAAGTTACTCCAAAATCTAGGATCACTAGCAATCTTCCTCGAAGAATAGCAAGGAAAATCTCGCTATTTTTCCGCTTTCTTGATGTTTTGATGGTAATCCATCCATTGATTCACCGCTTTGTGTCACCTGTTGGAGCGATGACAACAAGAGGTCCAATCTACGCTGCGGGGGCTGCTCCCCCTGAACCGCTGCCCTGACCCTGTTCTGGCTCACGGAAAGCCAAGGTGATGCTCCGAGGGGTCCTTTTTGTGGGTTGAGGGGCAATGGAGAACACCTCTCAATCTTGGCACTTCTTTTACCTCTTTTTAATTTGCAAGCCGTTGGCCATGATTTGATAAAGACAGGATAGTGTTAGGAATAGTTGCAAGCCATCGAAGCAAATGGTTGAAGATGTTGCAAAGTTTGAGTTAGAAATTGTGTAAACTCGAATAAGTCTGAAGTTTCAGTCAGATATGTTCGAGCATGTTGGATATATCCAAAGGAAACCTTCAGATTTGTCCGATGTGCCTCGAACATGTCCAATCTTGATAGTTCTAACCCTAGCAATTGAAAAAAATCATTCAAACCTAATGCAAACAACGTAATACTTTGCAAAGTCTAAGATCAAGGTCCTTAGAACAAGATTCTAAAGTTGCATGTACAGGATTGCATCTAGGTTCAATGGAAACCGAGGAAAGAAAGGACTATACCTTGAGGGAGAGCAAACCTTGAGGGCAAGGATTCAAAAGGGAGGGAATCAAGCAAGAGCTTGATCCTCCAACTCGATGAGAGTTCCACCAGGGATTTCCTCACAAATCACTCAAGGGGTTGAAGAAATCGCAAGTGGATGAGTTGATTTCAAATTGGATTGGAATGGATGAAAGACCATCAAACTTAAGGCAGAGGGCTCGGACAAGATCCCCATCGGACATGTCCTAGGCCCTATCGGACAAGTCCGATAGATGACAGAACAGCAGATTCAAAACCCACATCGGACATGTTCGGGCCTAATAGCCGGACAAGTCCGACTTTCCTTAGTAGAAAATAGTGTGTTTCTTAGGGAGACACATATATAGCAACATATAAGTGTGGAGCCATAGAGGACTAGTTTTCACAAATATCCTTGATTAATTTTGAGCAATCAACATTCAGACAATGACCAAGAATTCAAAAGGCAATATTTGGTAAAATAGTTTGAAAAAAAAGTCTGAGAGAGGTGTGTTTTCGAAATCATATAAGATTTTGAAGATCCTAAACTATAGCATTTCAGATGTGCAACATCTCAAGCCATATTTTGCGAATCCAGGATATTTAGCTCACTCCTAAGTTCACAAACGTGTTTTTCATCTAGTTGCTTGGTGAAGATGTCAGCTAGTTGTTTTTCGGTTCTAACAAGAGAAATGACTATACCCCCCTCTAAAGAATAATCTCTCAACAAGTGGTGTCGGGATATCTATGTGTTTGGTCCTAGAGAGCTCAATGGGGTTATGTGCAATCTTAATGGCACTCTCATTGTCGCATAGGAGTGGAATATGGTTCATATTGAGACCATAGTCCCTTAGAGTTTGTCGTATCTAAAGAAGTTGTGCATAACAACTTCTGGCTGCAACGTGCTCCACTTCGGCTATGGATAGGGCAATGGTGTTTTGTTTCTTGGATGACCATAATACAAGAGGCCTACCCAAGAATTGCCATGTCCCAGAGGTGCTTTTTCTATCTACCTTACATCCGCCATAATCCACATTGGACTATCCGATGAGATTAAGCTTGGACACTTTTGGATACCAAAGTCCAAGGTTAGGTGTGTAAACTAAATAACACAAGACTCCCTTAACAAGGGTCAAGTGACACTCTCTGGGTGCGGCTTGAAATCTTGCACACGTACACACATTAAGCATAATGTCGGGCCTAGATGCACAAAGATAGAGCAAAGAGCCAATCTTGGTGCGATATACCTTTTGGTCCATGCTTGGTCGATCTCGGTTGAGGTCGAGATGTCCATTTGTCACCATTGGTGTTTTGATGGGTTTGACCTTGTCCATATCAAACTTCTTGAGTATATCTTCAGTGTACTTTGTTTGACATATGAATGTTCCTCCCTTCAGTTGCTTGACTTGGAATCCTAAGAAGAACTTCAACTCCCCCATCATTGACATCTCAAACCTATTGATCATTATCTTTCTAAACTCATCTCATAATATTTGTTAGTAGAACCAAGAATAATGTCATCAACATATTTTTGGCATACAAAGAGATCATTGTCAACATGATTAGTTCGAGAGTATAATCAAATTTTTCTATTTTAAAATCATTCTTAATGAGAATATCTCTAATGCTCTCATACCAAGCTCCAGGAGCTGGTTTGAGACCATAGAGAGCTTTGTGTTCGTCTTGTTTCAAACTCCAAACCTTTGACTTGTGCATAGCCTTTTGCAACAAGTTTGCCTTGTTCCTTGCACCATCCCATGTTCATCTTGTTTGTTGCAGAACACCCACTTGGTGCCTACCACATTGGAATTTGGTCTCTTCACAAGCTCCCATACTTGATTCCTCTTGAATTTGTTCAATTCTTCTAGCATCGCCAACACCCAATCTGGATCTTGTAGTGCATCTTATATCTTGTAGGGTTCCAATGAAGACACAAAAGAGTAATGTGCACAAAAATTGACTATACGAGATCGAGTTGTTACCCCCTTGGAGGTATCTCCAAGTATGTTGTCATCATGATGATTCCGTTGAACACTTTGGTGAACTCATGAATGTGGCACTTGAGGTATTGAGTCAACTTCCTCTTCATCTTGTCCTTAGTCTCCCACTTGATCATTACCACCTTCTTGATTCTCCTCTTCTTGCACTTGGTGGTCTTGATCTTGAGAGGGTTGTGCTTGTTCTTGAGTTGGAGGCTCCGGTTGTTATGGAGAGGAATCAGTTGGACTTTGCTCTTCTTGAGGTCGAATGTCACCAAGTGCCATCCTCTTCAATGCAACTTGCGGTTCCTCCTCCTCATCTAGCACACATTGATCAAGTTGCTCCACTTGGGAGTCTTTAGTATCATCAAACACCAGGTCACATGCTATTTCAACACACCCGTCGAAGTGTAGATGTCGGTACCCTA
This sequence comes from Tuctoria greenei, assembly GCA_036927565.1. NCBI lineage: Eukaryota > Viridiplantae > Streptophyta > Magnoliopsida > Poales > Poaceae > Tuctoria > Tuctoria greenei. The sequence continues at coordinate 90,587,716 of JAYESD010000005.1, read as the reverse complement.
CGTACCGGGTACCCCACGGTACCGCAAGAAATGCTAAGGAGTTCCACCCATCCGAGTTGAAGACCTCTGAAGGCTACACGTGTTGCACAGTACTGGACCTGCCTCCCTCATTTGGGTAGCTCCAGCACTGCCACATGTAACACAAGGCCAGACCTAACTCCCTTCATAGGAAAGCTCCGATCTTGACACATGTCTAGTGACCCCTAACCTAACCCCCAGTAGAGGGAAGCTCCAGTGTCGCCACGTGTATAGTGGCTCCAGACCTGCCTTCTCACGTTGAGAAGCTCTGGAGCCTCCACATGTTAAGGCTCTGGACCTAAGACAACAACAAGGAGACTGGCGGATCACCAACGGCGCGGACATTCAAGGGGCAGTTAAAGCTACAGTTACAAGACTTGATTACGTGTCATTAATGCCATATTAATGACACACAATCATAGGACCCTTAACACTGGTAACGCCGCCATTAAGTTGTGTTATCAAACTGTTAATTACACTTTATATTCACATATCATGTATTAGGCAATTAATTACCGCCAGGGCTACATGTCAGGCCAGGCTGATGTAACGGCCAGTCCTTAGACTGTAAAAGGGTTGCGTCACACGGTAGAGACAACCAAGCTCATACGCACACAAGCCACCTCATACTCATCAACAAACACCCCGTGGAGTAGGGTATTACACTCAGGCGGCCTGAACCACGTAAAAATCCATGTGCCTCCATCTCGTTCTTTATCTCCGCGCGCCCAAACTGAATACGAACCTCCGTGGACTACATTTTAGTAGTACCGGGGGGAAGTGTCAATCACTCACATCGACATTTGGCACGCCAGGTATGGGCGTGTGAGATTTCGAGATGGTGAACTCTGCAGCAGCATCGTCCAACGACAACACCAGACAGCTCGACGGAGGGAATACCTCCAACATTCAACAACCAATTGGCATTGTTGTCCCTGCAGGTGTTGCTGCACCACCACCACCACCACCTGCTCTGGCTGCCGACGACAGGCAACAGGATGGTGTCTTCGCGTTGGTCACTGCATCGATGCACAACAACCCAGAAAACGTGATCAACGCTACGCGTACTCTTCTTGAGCGTCCACCGGCACTCGGAGCACCTCAGGGTGCGACAGAGCACTGGCGTGTTGATGTGCAGCATCTGGTTGTAGCCGCAACTGATACCATCAGCAACCAAGGTCCTCCCCCTTCAGGGCAGGCACCTTCTCAGCATAGGACCTTGTTTGGAAGGCTTGGTTCTCACGTTTCACAGCACAGGAGGTGTGTTGTGTCCCAACAGGTGACGTCGCCACCCTCTTGGGCACGTCGCACCCAAACTGCAGCGAGAATTTCAACGCATGATCTACGGTCGGAGCTCGACCGACGTTACATGCAGCAGGACGGTCGCGTCCACCTTGAGCGTGCTTGCAAGAGGCGAGAGGCTCGGGAAAACCCTTCTCCTTTGGGAGTAGGGGCGGCTGCTCAAGTTTGGCCATGCACCTACGCGTGGTCTGATGGCCTCATAAGTTTCAGCCTCATCTGCTGGAGAAATATGATGGGACCATCAACCCTGTTGAATTCCTCCAAATCTACTCTACCGCTAACCTCGCGACGGGTGGAAATGAGGTCATGATGGCCAACTACTTTCCTGTGGCTCTAACTGGGACAGCCAGGTCCTGGCTCATGAGTCTTCCGCCCGAATCCATTAATAGTTGGGCGGAGCTATGCAACCAGTTCACTGCCAACTTTAGGAGTTCCTACACCCGACCTGGCATAGAACTGGACATGTTTGTCGTACAATAGAAATCGGGAGATTCATTGCGATCCTTCATCCGGCGGTTTTCCCAACTACGGAATACAATCCATTCCATTTTCAATGCTTCTGTCATCGTGGCATTCAGACAGGGTGTCAGACAAGAAGATGTTGGAGAAGCTGGCGACAAGTGAAGTCACCAGCGTCACAGAACTCTTCAGCTTGGCTTACAAGTGCACCCAGGCTGCGAAGGGCCGTGAAATGCACTCTAATCCAGCTCCAGAGGCTACCAAAAAGTCCTCCAAGGCTGAAGCCACTATCTCCAGTAGTGGAAAGAAAAATTCCAACAGCAAGAAGAACCTGTCAGCCGACATGCCTACTGCTGTAGCAACTGCAACTCCGGGTGACAGTTCAAAGATGTGGTGTCTGATCCACAAGACGAACACTCACAGTTTTGAAGATTGGCGAGAGGTCCAAAACCTTGTCGAGCACTTCAACAAGCGCCAACAAGAAGCTCCCTTCCACCAGCGGGAGGGAAAGCAGAGAGTCGACAAAGCTCCAGCTGATCCGGAGCTAGGCTTCCAGGACCCCAAGAAGATCCTAAAGTTGTGTACAACACCGTTGATGACGACTCTGAGATTTCCGACAATGAGTGTCGGAAGACCCTCAACACTATCTATGGAGGGTCCTAGGATATCACCTCCCGTCGCGTCGTCAAGACTATGCATCGGGAGATGGCTGTTGCAGCTCCTATCGCCAAGGCAGAACCCCATCGGAAGTAGATGGATACTCCCATCACTTTCGATGCTACAAACTGTCCAAGAAACATGATCGGAGCTGGACAAATGCCGTTGATGGTATCTCCTACTATCAACAATGTCTAGCTCTACCATATCTTGGTGGACGGAGGTTCAACGCTCAACCTCCTCAGTTATGAAGCTTTCGTCAAGATCCAACTCCGACTCTCGGACCTTCGCCCCTCACGTCCCTTCTCTGGGGTAGGTCTGGGGCCCATCAGTCCTCTCGGCTCGATTACTCTCCTGGTGACCTTCGGGACTCGGAAGAACTACAGAAACAAGAAGCTGGTCTTCGACGTGGCTCATATCAGCTTACCCTTCAACGCTATCCTAGGCAGGCCTGCCCTATATAGGTTCATGGTTGCTGCCCATTACGGTTACCTGGTGTTGAAGATGCCAACACCTTCAAGCGTTCTTCGGATTTGCGGAGATCGTACTACAGGAGTTACTGCACTGGAAGAACTCCACGCGCTTACAATGGCGCAGGAGGAAGCATCCGGCAAAGAGCTAGCTGCTCAACGTCACTGAGGCTCAACCTCTGCACCACGCGTGCAGCCAAGCAGCAACACCGACGTTCCCGTCAAAGTCGTCCAGATTGGTTCCGATGCTACCCAGACCACCCGTATATCGGGAGGACTGGACAACAAATAGGAACTTGCGCTTATCACTTTCCCCCAGACGAATGTTGATGTGTTTGCTCGGCAACTGTCACAAATGCCTGGGATCCCTAGGGAGGTGATTGTGCACAACCTGAAGATTTACCCCGACGCACGACCAGTACACCAGAAGCCCCAAAAGCAATCAGTCGAGCGGCAGAACTTCATCCGACAAGAAATCAAGAAGCTGCTTGAAGCTGGTTTCATCCAGGAGGTTCATCATCCACGATGGCTGGCAAACCCAATTGTTGTGCCCAAGGCTAGCGGGAAGCTTTGGATGTGTATCGACTACACCACCTTGAATAAGGCATGTCCAAAAGATCCATTTTCACTACCTAGGATAGACCAGATAGTGGACTATACCTCCAGGTGTGAGCTATTGTGTTTCCTAGATGCATATTATGGTTACGATCAGATCCAAATGTCTAGGGAAGATGAAGAGCATAATGCCTTCATAACAGTAGATGGACTATATTGCTATACTGCCATGCCATTCGGTCTCAAAAATGTTGCTTCAACATTTGTGCAAGACACGCACAAAATATTTGGAGAGCTCATTAGGGACTTGGTGGAGGTCTACGTCGATGACATCGTCGTGAAGGTCAAGAACAAGGAATCACTCCTTGACAACCTGCAAGCCGTCTTTGACAAGTTGCGCGTGACGCGCACCAAGATGAACCCGGACAAATGTGTCTTCGGGGTTAGCTCTGGGAAGCTCCTCGGATTCTTGATGACTTACTGAGGAATTGAGGCAAACCCGGTGAAGATCAAGGCCATTGAAGACATGCGGCCCCCCAGCCCGCATCAAGGATGTCCAGAAGCTGACTGGATGTCTAGCTGCACTAAGCCAGTTCATCTCAAGACTGGCGGAGCGGGCACTTCCCTTTTTCATGTTATTGAGGAAGACCGAGCTATTCCATTGCTATGAAGAAGCAGAAAAGTTTTTCTAAGAGCTAAATCAGTTCCTCACCACACTACCAATCTTGGTAGCTCCGAGCTCTGGTGAGCCTGTTTTGCTCTACATTTCGGCAATTACGAAGGTTGTCATTATGGTCCTGGTCACGGAAAGACCGAAACCGCCTACAACTCAGGAGCCCAGACCCCTCCGGAAGGGTCTAGAGCTACCTGAAGGCGAGTCTGGGTCCCAGCCCCCAGGCACGGATCTTCAAGGCAAGCTGCCCAAGGATCAACTTCTCTCATTTGAGGGAGTTCACATGGCTGAAGAAGAAGTTCTTGATCCCTCCGGGGGGTGGGGGGTCCGGAAAGCTCAAGAAGAAGCTCCGGACCCCTTCCGGAATGGTCCGGGGTGGTGGAGAAGAAGCTCCAGACCCTTCCGGGAGGGCCACCGTCCAGCAGCCAGTGTACTTCATCAAAGAAGTACTCCACGATGTCAAGACTCGATACATTGAGGTTCATAAGCTTCTTTACGCAGCCCTTATTGCCTCAAGGAAGCTACATAACTACTTCCAAGCCCACAAGATATCAGTGGTAACCGCATAGCCACTACGTGCTATACTGCACAATCCAAACTCTACTGGGAACATTGCCAAGTGGGCAGCGGAGCTGGCAGAATTCAATCTCAAATTCCTGCCTCGACAAGCTATCAAGGGTCAAGCATTGGCCGACTTCGTGGCGGAGTGGACACCTTCTCCATCAAATCCTAGGGGCCCCAGTGAGAAGAAGTTGGAACCCAAGGTCCCGATCTTCACCGAACCTCACTGGACTCTCTACTTCGACGGCTCCGTGCAGAAGCAGGGGGTCGGAGCTGGAATCCTTCTCCGCGCTCCGACCGGGGAGAAGGTCAAGTACATGGTACACCTTGATTTCAAGGCAACAAACAACTTGGCGGAGTATGAAGCTCTCATCTGTGGGCTCAAGGTGGCGCTATCATATGGCGTCAAGCAGATGCTGGTGAATGGGAGACTCGCAGCTAATTATCAAGCAAGTTAAAGGCAAGTGTAGCTGCAACAACCCACAACTTGTTGCTTGTCTCCTTGAAGTCTAGAAGCTTTAGAAGGACTTTGACGTCCTGGACCTCTGCCATGTCCAACACCTCAACAACGCTGAAGCTTACGAACTCTCGACGAAGGCTTCAACCAGAGCACAAACTCCCGATAGAGTTTTTGTCAGGAGGTTGTCAAGACCAACCACTCAGCCTGTCAAATCGAGCGAAGGGGGCGACATCAACACCTCAAAGCTAGCACTCCCGATGGCCCTATTACCATGACGCCCATCAAGGGTCGTAGGCGCTGTAGGAAGCTCCAAGCAACCTAGTGCGCAAGATCCGGAGGCTCAAGTTAGCTTCGATGCATGGATCTCGGAGATTCGGAGCTACCTGAAAGACAACATCCTTCCTGAAGACAGTGCATATGCTGATCGGATCGTTAGATTGGCTAAAAGATACGCGTTGGTAGAAGGGGATCTCTACCGGCGTCGTACCAACAGCATCCTAATGTGGTGCATTGCAAGGGAAGAAGGTCGCGGGCTTCTAACGGAAAACCATGGAGACGAGTGTGGGAACCACGCGCCTTCCCGCACGTTGGTCAGTAAAGCCTTCCGGCGTGGCTTCTACTAGCCTACAACACTCCAGGACACAGTTGAGCTGGTATAAAAGTGTGAAGCGTGCCAGTTTCACGCAAAACAAATTCACACACTGGCTCAGTCGCTGCAAATGATACTTCCTATCTGGCCATTCGTTGTGCGGGGGATGGACATTTTGGGACATTTCCCAAAAGCCGTCGGAGGTTACAAGTTCCTGTACATCGCCATCGACAAGTTCACCAAGTGGCCGGAAGCTACTCCAGTTGTGACAATCAACAAGCAGTCACCTATGAAGTTCTTGAAGTCCATAGTCTGCAGATTTGGAGTTCCGAACAGAGTCATCACTGAAAACAGAACCCAATTCACAAGTGCAGCATTCCGAGAATATTGCGAAGACCACAACATTCAAGTTAGCTACGCATCAGTAGCTCACCCGACAAGTAATGGCCAAGCCGAGAGAGCAAATGCAGAAATATTGAAAGGACTCAAGATGCGCACTTACGAGCGTTTGAAGAAACATGGAGCCAACTGGATAGAGGAGCTTTCGTCCGCATTGTGGGCGAGCAGGACAACACCTAGTCGGTCAACTGGAGAGACACACTTCTTCCTAGTGTACGGAGTTGAAGCGGTCCTTCCTCCGGATGATCACCATGGGGTCGCTCTGGGTCCGTACCTTCGACGAAGCCATGCAGAACAAGCTCTGGCGTGAAGACCTTGACCTCGTCGACGAGGGAAGGTGCCAAGTTGCTGTTTGGAATGCACGATATCGTCAGGCGCTCCGGCTCTATCACCAAAGGCATGTGCGCAACCGACAGCTTGAAGAAGGTGATCTGGTGCTGTGGAGAATACTAACTCATGAAGAGATGAACAAATTGTCCTCCAGCTGGGAAGGACCCTTCCGAGTGATCAAAGTATCCCATCTCGGATGCGTTCGCTTGGCTACAGAGGATGGGATCCCGCTTCCCAATCCTTGGAACATCGAGCACCTCCGTAAGTTTTATGCTTAGTTTCACGAAGGTGACTATGTAATTACACACTATGTAAGTTATAGAGTCTACACACAAAGTCGGGTAGGTCCTAAAGGAGAACATCCAGACCCCTCCGAGAGGGTCCGGCAAGTTCAAAACCCACCTAACTTGGTCCCTGTACTGAGAGTGCGGCTTACCTACCTTGTGTCAGAACAAGATGGATAGCACACTTGGCCTGGTTCCGTATCCTAAGTGTGTCCTTGTCTCCCCTATAACTAGGACTTATAATATAAGACATTGTTGTGTGAAAGCAGTCTCCACGTGCATCAATTTTTGTATAGGCTCGTTTTCTTTTATTATCCTTTTCCTTCTTGTCTATAGCAAAGGTGTGCAATTCTTTTTGAGCTTTAGTCCAAGTTACTTATATGTTGTACAAGTTATATTATTGATATTTTTGGATCTTAGCATTGCTAGACGGTCTACTTGCTTGAACGCCAAAGCTAGTGTTAGGTTCGAAGTGCGCTATCGACTTAGCCTGGTCAAGCACCCTAAGTACGCCACTTTACCTACATTTTGACAGGCCTCAGTAGGGCGGGTCCAGAAGGCATTCTGATCTGGAGAGATTACATCAATGTACTTTTTATCATATTGAGGTCCTTTGGATCTAACATTCAAATAAGAATAGTAAGCCGCAAAAGAGTTATAGACGAGAGGACGAATTTTATTACTTTTCTTGTCTTTGATGCGTAGGAAAAATGAAAACTCACAGCGATGGTGGATGACGCCGGAGCTACTAAGCTCCGACATGATGAGGACATCGCTACCGTTGATACAACCACAACAGCAGCCCATTCACCACATGCAGCTAATCAAGGTCCAATGACATGCGCTCGTGCACGTCAACTTAATTATTAGGTGAATTCGTTCCTGGCTGTTCAAAGTAATTATCCTTCAAAAGAGAAACTATTAAAGCCTTGTGATGACCTTGTTATTCTTAGGTGTTTGGGAATTAATTCGGCTAGGAGGAATGGAGGGATTAATGCAATGAAGGTTGGTCCACCCGAGGGGTCCTCATAACTGCAGCAAGTACCAACTTAAAAGGGGCATAACATTCAACACCTAAGGTTGTTTAATGCAAATAAGTACTTGCTGGAAAGGTCTCTTCGTCTACTTTCCATTGGATCAAGAATCAAAGGCATATGACGCTTGAGCTGCTCAGAAAAGGCCGAACAAGACTCGTGACTCTATCCTGAGTTCTAGTCTTCCTCCTCTATATAAACAACTAGCAGCCATAGGAAGAACTTGGGTTTTGTTCTCTGTAAGTTTAGACACTGCTACTTCCATGTAACGCAAGTGTCGATGAGACCTTCCGATTACTAGAATCAGAACCCCACTTATCACACCCGTGAGTGTTTGTTTGTTATCTTGTTCTTGCTTGTTCTTCGATTGTTTGCAGGTTCAAGGTTGTTCTTGGCACGGCAAGAACAGCAACAACAGCAGCCGTTGTAACTATCACTAAGGCGCAACACCCTTGTGGTCGTTGTAGTCGGATAGCTCAACATCGATCTCCACCCAAATTGTAGTTATCAAGAGATGGTGTAACTGTCGCTCAAGGCGCCACACCATTCTGGTTGTGGTAGTCGGGCAGCAAACGTCGACCTCCACCAAATTCGTTCACCACCAACATATCTCATCGAAAGATAGGGCATCCCCCATACCTGTTGGGTTCATCAAGTGGTATCAGATTTCAGGTTGCTCGGTGAGAGATTTCCTTCTCCTTGTTCTTCATTTAGCTACAGTCCACTTTTGCCTACGAAAGTTCGCTCTAAAAATCCTAAAAACACTTTGAGCCTTTTGCTTGGCTACTTAGCTCTCGACTTGTTGAATTCACGGTTGCCGTTTTTTGTCAAGTTGCCGGTCCTAAGTTTTTCACCGCTAGAGTTTCGAGTTCTTACCACTTTGTTCTACTTCCATTTTTCAGTATCTACCCAAAGTTGAGAAAAAGGCAAGTGTAAAGCCGCACGGATCAGCAAGAGAAAGGCACATGCAAAGAAAGAAAAGCTGCACTGATTAAAATTGCTAGAAAAAGTTTCTCAGTACAAAAAAGAATAATTTGTGTAACATTTGTTTCAAGTTTCGTAGTTCAACTTGCTGTTTTGAACGTTTTGTTAAAACACAACGTTCGTGATGTCCGAACTTTTCTACTACAGTAAATTTAACATCACGTGGAGTAACGGCTCGCGTCTCTATCATGTTTTAGACTAGGACCAGCACAGTGCCATCATGGAACGTTTATTCAACTTATTGTGACTAATGTGGAACTAGCTGTTCCATTGTGCAACTCATTTCTAGCATCCACCTACAGCTCCACAAAATCATCTACAACACCACAGAAATGTGCCGGCAGCCACCGGTTGTTGTTGTTCTTGCTGTTTGTCGGCGCCCCCTGCATCGCGTGGTAAGATTTTGTAAGAGCTTGATTTCTTGCTAGTGGGGAAGTGATTGTGTCCTACCACCTCTTAGCAACTACTAAGATTAATCTGCTTGCTGTTGTATTTCCTTTCTGTACTAACCATGTCAGTGGATGCGAATGTGACATCTCCACATTCACCACGTACGAGGGGCATCATTCAGCATTTCGAACGCCAAGTAAAGCTGCACACGGATGCCCTCAATGAGGATATTCAAGTCACCAATGAACGCATTGGTCAATTAGAGTTGATGCAGATTTGCACCAACACCAAGCTAACCACATTAGAAAGCACTGCTGGGGCTATTAACACTTCTCTTACAGCAACCATTAAGTGATTAGAGAGGATGGAACAGGTTGGACGCGAAGAGAGACAAAGATGTGTTGATGACAACCACGACTCTGTTGGCAGCGATGCAAGATATGACGAGGCGGAGTATTCAGCGGATATCGAGCTTGATGATGGACCTTTCAGGTATTGACAGCAGCCACGTCGCGACCATCGTGATATGGGTGGTCGGGCCCTATGACATGAGGTATGTGACAATGATGATTCCCTACGCAGCATTAAATTCTCCATACAACCCTTTGATGGGAAATATGATCCGGATGCATATCTCTCTTGGGAATTATCAGTAGATCAAAAATTTGCATGTTATGATTTCCCTGATGATAAAAAGGTTAGACCTGCCACTAGTGAATTCACTGTACAGCAAACTTGGAATGCCTTGAAATGAATCATGCATCGTTGTTTTGTTTCTTCCTATCATGCTCGTGACCTGCTTCATAAATTACAACAACTTAGGCAAGGCAACAAATCTGTTGAGGAATACTATCAAGAACTCCAAATAGGCATGATGCGATGTGGCCCAGTTGAAAATGAAGAGGCTGCAATGGCTAGGTTTATGGGTGGTTTAACAAGAGAAATTTAGGACATATTGGGTTATAAGGAATACACTTATGTCACTCAATTATTCCATCTTGCTTGTAAGGCTGAAAGAGAAGTGCAGGGACGGCGCACATGAACTAACATTTCTGCAGGCCGAACTACCTCATGGCAGTCCCGCTCAAGTGCTGCTGGTCTTAAGCATGATTCTCCGGATGATGCTTCCAATCGATTGCTCGGGACTACATCAAAATCAGCACCTTCGCGTGCTATCGAGACAACAAAAGGATCCACCCAAGTTGCAGCCAACACTTCTTCTTCCATTGCTTTCACCGGGAGAACAAAAGACAGTCAATGCCTCCAGTGCAAGGGTTTTGGTCACCTACGAAGGGACTGCCCAAGCAAGTGTGTGCTAATTGTACGAGAAAATGGTGAGTACTCATCCGCTAGTGATTTAGATGAGGATACATATGCCATGCTTGCTGCACAAGATGCAGGGAAGAAGAATGATGATGAATAGCACATCGGGGCTGATCATGTTGACCACTATGAGAGTCTTGTTGTGAGGCGTGTCTTGAGTGCCCAAATGATCAAAGCTGAACAGAACCAGCGACACAATCTATTCCAAACTAAGTGTGTAGTTTTGGAACGATCGTGTCGCATTATTATTGATGGAGGAAGCTGCAACAATTTAGCAAGTGTTGTCATGGTAGAGAAGCTTGGGATGACAACACTTCCACATCCACATCCCTACTACATCCAATGGTTCAACGACAGTAGTATGCTTAAGGTAACACGTCTGTTTCGTGTTAAATTTGCAATTAGTTCCTACCATGATTACATTGATTGTGATGTGGTACCTATGCAAGCTTGCTCTATGCTATTTGGTCGACCTTGGCAATTTGATAAACATACATTACATCATGGCAAATCAAATCAATACTCTTTCATGCATAGAAGAAGCTTGTTTTACACCCTATGTCTCTTAATGCTATTTTGAAGGATGACATTGCTAGAGCTTGCAAAGAGAAAAATAAGAAATCTACTCAAAATGAAAATTCAAATGTTGTAAAGGAACCGGTACACCATAAGATTGACAATTCCAAATCTACTCATGTGAAGAAGAATGAAATAAAATTGAAGAGTGCCTGTTTTTTTTTGCTTCCAAATCTGTTTTGTTTGAATTAAAAAATAATGTTGCAATCTGCTATGTGTTTGCTTGCAAAGAAGATTTGTTCTCACTTCACGACGAACCATGTGCTTTGCCCCCTGCTGTCACTAAGCTATTGCAGGAATATGCTGATGTGTTTCCACAAGAGGTACCAGCCGGGCTGTCACCATTGAGAGGGATTGAGCATCAGATTGACCTTATCCCTGGGGCTTCTTTGCCAAACCGAGCACCATACAGGACCAACCCGGGGGAGAATAAGGAGATTTAGTGACAAGTACATGACTTACTCGACAAAGGTTATGTGTGTGAGTCCCTTAGTCCTTGCTCTGTACCTGTTCTTTTGGTCCCAAAGAAAGATGGATCATGGCGCATGTGTGTAGATTGTTGAGCAATTAATAACATTACCATTAGATACCGTCATCCTATTCCTAGGTTAGATGAAATGCTTGATGAACTTAGTGGCTCGATGATTTTCTCTAAAATTGACTTGCGTAGTGGATACCATCAAATTCGCATGAAGCTAGGTGATGAATGGAAAACAGCGTTCAAAACAAAGTTCGGTTTGTATGAGTGGTTAGTCATGCCTTTTGGTCTCACGAATGCACCTAGCACTTTTATGAGATTAATGAATGAGGTTTTACGTGCTTTTATTGAAATATTTGTGGACTATATTCTGATGACATCTTAATCTATAGCACATCTCTAGAAGAGCATCTTGATCATCTCCGTGCTGTTTTCAATGCCTTACATGATGCACGCTTATTTGGTAACATTGAAAAGTGCACCTTTTACACGGATAGAGTCTCTTTTCTTGGCTATGTTGTGACATCACAGGGAATTGAAGTCGATCAAGCCAAGGAGGAGGTGATACACAGCTGGCTGACTCCTACCATGGTCACACAAGTATGAAGCTTTCTCGGACTTGCTAGATTCTATCGTCATTTTGTGAAAGACTTCAGTACCATAGCACGCCCTGTAACACCCTCATTTTCATGCATCATTCCCTACACACATTCATATACATGTTTAACATTAATCCACATAAAGAGGAATAAGTTCAAAATTGATTTGGAACAAAACTGCACTTAAAATTTTGGAAAGTGTGGACTAGTCTGATTTTGGTGCGGACTAGTCTGATTTCTCTCTGACTTCGATCGGACTTGTTCGTTTTTGCTGCGGACTAGTCTGTTTTTTGCCTCTGGACACTTTCGGACTTGTCTGGTCCTACGCGGACTAGTCCAGTGTTCCAAGAATTGCTAAGTCCCTAGACTTGTCTGGACTATTCAGGTGTTCCAGCGGACTTGTTCGTTTTCCTCTCTGACTAAAGTCAGACTTGTCCGATTTTTAGCCAGAGCTGTCCGATTTCTCTCTGGACAACTTCGGACTAGTCCGGTCCATTTTGGACTTGTCCGATAAATTGCGACTCTGAATTGATGTTTTGTTTTACGACTTGTTTCTTGGATTTCAGGTTAAGTGGGCCTTGGGACGTCGTGCCTAACTCTTTTAGAGCCCATGTGGGACTCTAAACCGACCTCTACTTATCTCAAACTCGAAATCCATCTAACCCTAGCCTCCACCTCTATATAAATAACCCCACCCATTGCTTGACATCTATTTGCCACTTTTCTACCCCACCTAAACCCTAGTTCGTGGAAAGCCACCATCAAGGAGGGGGAAGGAGATCCCAAGCAAGAAGAAGAGGAGGAGGAAACGAAAGAGGATCAAGATCTCCATCAACTTCGAGTTCTTCATCAACAATCCACTATCAAGTTCTTCGTCAACCCTACATCGTCAAGATCCAAGTGTTGCCTCCAAGATCCTTGATTCATTGAAGTCCTAAACACCTGGTATACCTTCTATTTCCTTTTTCTTACGTGAATTCAACCCCTAGTCTCTAAATTCACATCGATCTAGAAAACCCTAATATGCTGATCTCGCAAAGTGCGGACTTGCCTGGTCCCTAGCGGGCTAGTCCAATTTTCCTGGTTAAATTGTGTTGAATTAATTCTAAAATTAGACCTAATCAAATCCAAACCTGTATAAACTTGTTAAAATCTATTAGAACTAGATAGTGATCATTTAAAAGCAATCTATTAACAAGTTCTACCTTGCATTTGCATTAATCATGCATGTCATGTCATATTGAGTAATATTTGTGCACTCTTTAATTGTGTTTCTTGTTTGTATGTTTATTATGCGGATTAGATAGAATTGCGCTAGAGAGTGCCGTGGAGGATCTCCAGCACCAAGAGTTTGAAGGCTTTGACCCGAATCAATCCCAAGAGCAAGGCAAGTGTCCTTGAAGCATATTAATCCTGTTTTGAAATAAATGTTTTGTTTGCAAAACTGCATGCTAGTGTCAATTTGATGGGAATCCTATGGTAGGAAGTTTACTAGCTTTGTTTGACCACCCTTGTCACCTAGAATACATGGTAGAGAGTTGGGATGTGATTTTTACCTTTTTGCTTCGCTTAATTAATTGGGATGGGAAAACAACTATACTATTTAATTATGCATTAATGAGATTATGATTAACATGAACTAGTTAATATGATATGGTAATGGGTGATCTAAGCAAGCCTGATATGTGGATGAGTTGGATGATATAGTTGTTTGCTTGCTTTAGATCTAAGAACCAGTTCATGCGAGAATAAGCTAGAACTAAAGTGCCACCACGAGGCCAAGTATGGGTGTGGCATAGCTGATTAATTAGGGCTTTGCCAGTGCTATTTGGACCATTAAGTATGCTCGAGGAAGGGGTAGTCGGATTGGGTTTGTTGATGATTGGTGGGACTACCATGGGATCCGAATGGCTCAAGAGGGGGCCCTTGGTTGAATATATGCTCAGTTGGGGGCATCGCCACCGGTGAAACCTCAGTGGGGTCTAAATAGGCTAGTAATCCCTTTGTAAAGGCTATTTTGTGATCTCTAGTCTACACACCGATGGAAGTGTGAGACGGCATAATAGAGGTTCTAGTCATCGAAACATGATGAAATCACAAACACGTGGGTAAAGTGCTACAAACTCTGTAGAGTATTAAAACTATCATGATAGTCGTGCTCCCGATTATGAGCACATGGGCAACTTCCATGATTAGAGGGAAATTAGGATTTGGTTATGGTTATGGATGGTTATGAATTAAATTCTGGTATTGAATATGGATATTGGTATATGATGATGGATATGGAATATGGACTGGTATTATGATAGCTACACGGCTTATGATGGTTTTATTTCATATACATATAATATATTGCTTTTCAAATGTTTTAATGTACTTTTTAGCGCTTAGCCATTATTATATTTGTCGTTTGTATCAGCTACATGTCATACTTTCCACACTTACTGAGTACGACATGTACTCACCCTTGCAATTCCCCCACCAACAGTTGCAGGTCAGGATTGGGAGTTTAACGATGATAATGTGGAGTTCTAGGCCGTGTCTACCGTCAGCTTTGCATGTGGAGTGTTGGAGATGCGCTATACCCCTTTGCTTAGTTGCTTAGTTTGCTTAATTAGTTTATTTCCGCTGCATTAGTTGGAACATGTTATTAATAATCATTAGTGCTTGTATTCAAGGATATTCTGAATTTTGTAATGAAAGTTGTTATTAATCTTGTTCTGTGTTAATTATCTGTTTATCGTCTGTGATGTACTTGTGTATGTGTGTTAAACATCCTGGGCACACATATACTACACTTGGTTCATTTTCGGAACCAGGTGTCACAAATTGGTATCAAAGTCACAGGTTGACCATAGGACGCAACCTAGATAGAATGGACACTTTAGAGCACATAGGAGCACTCAGAAATCGATGTGTTTTTGTTTGGTGTGTTGTTGCTATATATTATTTGCTTGTGTGCTTAATAGAGGATTGTGGGATGCTTTAGCATTGCCATGTCCACGTAGGTTAGTGTAGCTTGTTTAGTTTCATATCCCTTAATGCATATAGTTGGGGATGTTTCTAAATTCTTATCTCTTGCTTTTCTGCAGATGATGAGAACCCGCAACCAGAGGGATAGCAATGATGAGGAGGAAAACAATGGAGCACCTCAGAATAACCGTGGACAAGGACCTGCTCAGGGAGCTATCAACATTGAGCAGCTATTGGCAATGCAAAATCAGCTCATGCAGACCATGATACAAACTATAGGACAGCTGCAGGCTGGTAACATCAACAATCAGCCCCACATGCCTCCACCGCCACCCCCACCTCCTCATAACCGGTTGGGAGAGTTTATGAGGACTAAGCCACCGACCTTTGCTCAAGCAGCTGACCCTATGGATGCAGATGATTGGCTCAATTCCATGGAGAAGAAGCTAGCTATTGTCCAATGCAGTGACCGGGAGAAAGTGCTTTTTGCTTCTCATCAACTAGTTGGAGCAGCTGCGGATTGGTGGGATTCCTTATGCAATGCTCATGAGAACCAAGAGAGAATTACTTGGGCCGAATTCAAAGAGAGCTCCCGTGCTCATTATGTGTCGGAAGGAGTTATGATTTTGAAGAGGCAAGAATTTGAGAACTTGAGGCAAGGAAGATCGAGCGTGGGTGAATATCTCAACAAATTCACTCAACTCTCAAGATATGCGCCTAAGGATGTTAGTCGGGACAGCCGGAAGCAATGTTTGTTCATAAGAGGATTGAACAATGAGATCCAAGTGCAATTGCTCAATTATGACTATGCAAATTTCCAGAAGCTTGTGAACAAAGCAATTGTGGTGGAGAATAAGGTCCGGGAGATGGAGCAAGACAACAAGAGGAAGACACCATATCAAGGACAGCAATAAGGAAATAATGTGTTCCCTCGCTTTGCACCGCCCAATGCACCTTACTTCAGCTCTTTTGCGTCCACTCATCGCCCTGGATTTGCACCACGCCCAACCCAGTTTGTGCAACAACGCCCTGTTATGCAAGCACCAAGGCCTCCAATGTCTTATGCACCTTGTGCCAACTATCCTGGTGCCAATGCTCAGAACCAAGCTCGTCCCAATAATTCTGATGGAGTTAAGAAGTGCTATTCTTGTGGAGAAGCTGGACACTCTGCACATGAATGTCCTAAGTCAGACCTTGGTCAAGGAAGCAATGCACCAAGGCAAAACCCAAGATCCAATGGAGGACAACCACAAGGGAACCGTGGATAGCAGAATTTTGCTCGTGGCAACGAGAACCATGTCTCTACGGAGGATGCTCAACAAGCGGATGGCATGGTCATTGGAATGTTTCTCGCAAACTCCAACCCGACGACTATGTTATTTGATTCTGGAGCATCACATTCATTCATTGATCGAAATATGTTGCCCAGTATAGTTTTGCCTATCTCTCATATGAAGTTTACTCTATTGGTTAAGTCTCCTGGAGGAGAGATGAGGACAAATATAGTATGTACAAAAGTAAGCCTTAGAATAAGGGGGTAGACTTCTCCACCAACCTCATTTTTTTGGACTCTCAAGGATTGGACATTATACTTGGTATGGACTGGTTGAGGAAGCACAATGGAGTTATTGAGTGTGCCACGAAGATGGTGAAGTTGACTAATGAAGAAGGGATCACTGTAGAATTTGAAGCATCTCAAACCACACCGAAGCGATTGGAGCTGAATCATATGGACTGTGCGCAATTGAGGAGATTCCGGTGGTGTGTGAATTTGTGGATGTTTTTCCGGACGAGTTGCCAAGTATGCCACCTGATCGAGACATTGAGTTTGATATTGATTTAATACCTTAAACTGCACCTATAGCTAAGAGGTCGTATAGGATGCCTCCTATGGAATTAGCAGAGCTCAAGAAGCAAATTCAAGAGCAACTAGAGAAGTGTTTCATTTGGCCCAGCTCTTCACTTTGGGGAGCGACCGTTCTATTTGTGGACAAGAAGGATAGATCCCAAAGGATGTGCATAGATTACCGAGCTCTCAACGAGGTAATAGTCAAGAACAAGTACACCTTGCCATGCATAGAAGACTTGTTTGATTAGATGAAGGGTGCTTGTGTCTTCTCTAAGATTGATTTGAGGTCGGGATACTTTCAAATGAAGATTAGACCATCGGACATACCCAAGACAACTTTTAGGACACGGTATGGATCTTATGAGTACACCGTGAGTTCTTTTGGATTGACAAATGTTCCTTCCTACTTTATGTACCTCATGAATAAGGTCTTCATGGAGTACTTGGATAAGTTCGTTGTGGTGTTCATTGATGATATTATGATCTACTTGAAGGATGAGAAGGAACATGAGGAACACTTAAGGCTTACGCTGCAGAAATTAAAGGAGCATCAATTGTATGCCAAGTTCAATAAGTGTCAGTTTTGGTTGAGAGAAGTATCGTTTTTGGGTCATATCATTTCAGGGGGAGGAGTTTCGGTTGATCCAGGAAAAGTGAGGGACGTGTTAAAATGGGAGCACCCGCAGAATGTAAAGGTGATCAGGAGTTTTCTTGGGATGGCTGGATATTACCGTAGATTCATC
This sequence comes from Tuctoria greenei, assembly GCA_036927565.1. Lineage (NCBI taxonomy): Eukaryota > Viridiplantae > Streptophyta > Magnoliopsida > Poales > Poaceae > Tuctoria > Tuctoria greenei. The sequence continues at coordinate 90,570,010 of JAYESD010000005.1, read as the reverse complement.
AAGGACTTCTCCAAGATAGCCAAGCCTATGACGGAGATGCTAATGAAGTGGAAGACGTTTTAATGGACTGAAGCTTGTCAAAACAGTTTTGAGGAGTTGAAGAAGAGGTTAACAACGGCCCCAGTTTTGGTTTTGCCGAATGTAAGCAAGAGTTTTGACATATATTACGACGCTTTGAGATAAGGACTTGGATGTGTGCTCATGCAAGAAGGTCAAGTGGTCGCCTATGCGTCAAGACAATTGAAGAAACGTGAGCAGAATTACCCAACACATGATTTAGAACTTGCAGCCGTGGTACACTTGTTCAAGATTTGGAGACACTATATCCTTGGACATAGGTGTGAAATTTATATGGATCATAAGAGTCTTAAGTATTTTTTCACACAAACAGGTCTGAATTTGAGGCAACAGAGATGGTTGGAGCTCATCAAAGATTATGATTTGGGGATCAACTATCATACGGGAAAGGCCAATGTAGTGGCTGGTGCTTTGAGTAGAAAGGGAGTAAGTCACCAACTCACGGTTCAAGAACTACCATTCGAGTTATGTAAGGAGTTTGAACAGTTGAACCTCGGGTTTGTACATGAGATGGAGATGATGGAGTTAAACCCAACCTTAGAGCAAGAAATTGGAGAAGGCCAAACTAAGGATGAGGAAATTCAAGAAATCAAGGAAAGGACCCAAGAGGGGAGAGAATTCAGATTTGATGAGGATGAACATGGTACTCTATGGCTTGGTAAGAGGATTGTCGTGCCTAATGTGAAGCGTATTCAGAGACAATATGAAAAGAGGCACATGACTCACCTTACTCAATTCACCCCGGGTGTACGAAGATGTACAAAGACTTGATGACTTGCTATTGGTGGGATAGCATGAAAAAGGACATAGCTGAATATGTAGCATTGTGTGATGTGTGTCAACGAGTCAAGGCAGAACATCAAAGGCCAGCTAGATTATTGCAACCATTGAAGATCCCGGAATGGAAGTGGGAAGAAATTGGAATGGACTTCATAGTTGGGTTACCACGTACTCAGTCCGATTACGACTCAAATCGAGTAATTGTGGATCGCTTAACCAAGTCAGCTCATTTTGTCCCTGTGAAGACCAAATATACAGCTGCACAATTGGCCAAAATATACATGGAGCATATTGTGTGTTGATACGGAGTACCGAAGAAGATAGTCTCGGATAAAGGTTCTCAATTTACCTCCAGATTTTGGCAGAAATTGCATGAAGCATTGGGAACAAGGTTGAACTTTAGTTTGGCATATCACCCTCAAATGGATGGACAAATCGAGAGGACCAATCAAATTTTGGAGGACATGTTAAGAGCTTGTGCTTTAAAGCATGGGAAAGGTTCGGACAAGAGCTTGCCATATGCAAAATTTTCATACAACAATAGTTACCAAGCAAGCTTGAAAATGTCACCATATGAAGCGCTTTATGGAAGGAAGTGTAGGACACCTTTATTCTGGAATGAGGCAGGAGAAACTCAAGTATTTGGTCCGGGTGTGTTGCAAGAAGCCAAAAAGTAAGTCCAAATAATTCGTGAAAACTTGAGGGCTGCCCAATAAAAACAAAAAGGCTATACGGAAAATAGGAAAAGGAAATTAGCCTTTGAAGTGGGAGATTTTGTTTACCTCAAGGTGTCACTGATGAGGGGTCATAAGAGGTTTAACATAAGAGGCAAGCTAGCACCTCGCTACATTGGAACATTAAAAATTTTGGACAAAAGAGGAGAAGTAGCGTATAAGTTGGAGATGACAGCTCATCTTTCGGATGTCTATGATGTCCTTCAAGAAGTGCTTGAGAGTACCGGAAGAACAAGTGCCAATGGAAGGATTGGAATTAGGGGCAGATTTGACTTATGCCGAACAACCGGTCAAAATCTTGGAAACCAAGGAGAGGGTCACAAGGAACAAGGTTATTAGATGGTGTAAAGTTCAATGGAAGCACCACATAGAAAAAAGAAGCAACGTGGGAATTGGAGGATGATCTCAAGAAGGAATTTCTCTCTCTCTTCTCTTCCGCGTCGAATGTCGAGGGCGAGATTCATTTTAAGGGGGGTAGGTTTGTAACACCCTAATTTTCATGCATCATGCCCTACACACATTCATATACATGTTTAACATTAATTCACATAAAGAGGAATAAGTTTAAAATTGATTTAGAACAAAACCGCACTTAAAATTCTGGAAAGTGCGGACTAGTACAATTTTGGTGCGGACTAGTCCGATTTCTCTCTGACCTCGATCATACTTGTCCGTTTTTGCTGCGGACTAGTATGTTTTTGCCTCTGGACACTTTCAGACTTGTCCAGTCCTATGTGGACTAGTTCGATATTCCAAGAATTGCTAAGTCCCTGGACTGTTCGGACTAGTCCGGTGTTCCAGCGGACTTGTCTGTTTTCTTCTCTGACTAAAGTCGGACTTGTTTGATTTTTGGCCAGAGTTTTCCGATTTCTCTCTAGACAACTTCGGACCAGTCCGGTCCTTTTCGGACTTGTCCGATAAATCGCGACTCCGAATTGATCTTTGGTTTTACGACTTGTTTCTTGGGTTTCACGTTAAGTGGGCCTAGGGATGTCGTGCCTAACTCTTTTAGAGCCCAGTGGGACTCTAAACCGGCCTCTACTCATCTCAAACTCGAAATCCATCTAACCCTAGCCTCCACCTCTATATAAACAACCCCACCCCTTGGCTTGACATCTATTTGCCACTTTCCCACCCCACCCAAACCCTAGTTCGTGGAGAGCCACCATCAAGGAGGGGGAAGGAGATCCCAAGCAAGAAGAAGAGGAGGAGGAAACGAAAGAGGATCAAGATCTCCATCAACTTCGAGTTCTTCATCAACAATCCACCATCAAGTTCTTCATCAACCCTAGATCGTCAAGATCCAAGTGTTGCCTCCAAGATCCTTGATTCATTGGAGTCCTAAACACCTAGTATACCTTCTATTTCCTTTTCCTTACGTGAATTCGACCCTTAGTCTCCAAATTCACGTTGATTTAGAAAACCCTAATCTGCTGATCTCGCAAAGTGCGGACTTGTCCGGTCCCTAACAGACTAGTCTGATTTTCCTGGTTAAATTGTGTTGAATTAATTCTAAAATTATACCTAATCAAATCCAAACCTGTATAAACTTGTTAAAATCTATTAGAACTATATAGTGATCATTTAAAAGCAATTTATTAACAAGTTCTACCTTGCATTTGCATTAATCATATATGTCATGTCATATTGAGTAATATTTGTGCACTCTTTGATTGTGTTTCTTTTTTGTATGTTTATTGTGCAGATTAGACGGATCTGCACTAGAGAATACCGCAGAGGATCTCCAGCACCAAAAGTTTGAATGATTTTACCCGAATCAATCTCAAGAGCAAGGCAAGTGTCCTTGAACCATACTGATCTTGTTTTAAAAAAAATGTTTTGTTTGCAAAACTGCATGCTTGTGTAAATTTGATGGGAATCCTATGGTAGGAAGTTTACTAGCTTTGTTTGATCATCCTTGTCACCTGGAATACATGGTAGAGAGTCGGGATGGGATTTTTACCTTTTTGCTTCGCTTAATTAATTGGGATGGGAAAAAACTATACTATTTATTTATGCATTAATGAGATTGTGATGAACATGAACTGGTTAATATGATATGGTAATGGGTGATCTAAGCAAGCCTGATATGTGGATGGGTTGGATTATATGGTGGTTTGCTTGGTTTAGATCTAAGGACCGGTTCATGTGAGAATAAGCCAGGACTACAATACCACCATGAGGCCAAGTATGTTTGCAGCGTAGCTAATTAATTAGGGCTTTGCCAGTATTATTTGGACCATTAAGGATGCTCAAGGAAGGGGTCGTCGGATTGGGTTTGTTGATGATTGGTGGGACTACCATGGGATCTGAATGGCTCAAGAGGGGGCCCTTGGTTGAGGATGTGCTCAGTTGGAGGCATCGCCACCTGTGAAACCTCAGTGGGGTCTAAATAGGCTAGTAATCCCTTTGTAAAGGCTATTTTGTGATCTCTGGGCCACACACCGATGGAAGTGTGATAGCCGTGCTCCCGCTTATTAGCACTTGGACAAGTTTCATGATTAGAGGGAAATTGGGATTTCGTTATGGTTATGGATGGTTATGAATTAAATTCTGGTATTGAATATGGATATTGGTATATGATGATGGATATGGACTATGGACTGGTATTATGATAACTAAATGGCTTATGATGGGTTTATTTCATATACATATAATATATTGCTTTTCAAATGTTTTAATGTACTTTTCAGCACTTAGTAATTATTATATTTGTCGTTTGTATCAGCTACATGTCATACTTTCCACACTTGCTGAGTACGACATGTACTTACCCTTGCAATTCCCCCACCAACAGTTGCAGGTCAGGATTGGGAGTTTAACGATGATAATGCGGATTTCTAGGCCGTGTCTACCGTCAGCTTTGTTTGTGGAATGTTTGAGTTGCGCTATACCCCTTTTCTTAGTTGCTTAGTTTGCTTAATTAGTTTATTTCCGCTGCATTAGTTGGAACATGTTATTAATAATCATTAGTGCTTGTATTCGAGGATATTCTGAATTCTGTAATGAAAGTGGTTAATTAATCTTGTTCTGTGGTAATTATTTGTTTATCGTTTGTGATGCACTTGTGTATGTGTGTTAAACATCCTGGGCACATATATACTGCACTTGGTTCATTTTCGATACCGGGTGTCATAGGTCCACTGCATGAGATTACAAAGAAGGGTGCACCATTCACATGGGGCAAGGCACAAGAGGCTGCATTTGCAACTTTGAAGAATATGTTAACTCATACACCCCTTCTCCAATTACCAGATTTCAGTAAGACTTTTGAAGTAATATGTGATGCTAGTAGTATTGGATTGGGAGGTGTCTTGTTGCAAGAGGGGAAACCTATTACTTATTTTAGTGAGAAACTAAATGGGCCTAGTCTGAACTATTCCACTTACGATAAAGAATTATATGCACTAGTACGAACTTTGCAAACATGGCATTAATCATTGAAGCACATTAAGAGCCAAACTAATATGAATCGTAGGCATGCCAAGTGGGTAGAATTCATTGAGTCCTTTCCTTATGTCATCAAACACAAGAAATGAATAGATAATGTCATTGCAGATGCCTTATCTTGCCATTATAATATGTTGTCCCAACTTGATTTTAAAATTTTTGGCTTGGAAACAATTAAAGAACAATATGCTTTTGATGCTGATTTCAAAGATGTGTTGCTACAATGTAAAGAAGGGAAAACATGGAACAAGTTTGTTCACAATAATTGTTTTGTGTTTCGAGCTAACAAATTGTGCATTCCAGCTGGTTCTGTGCGTATCTTACTATTATAGGAAGCACATGGTGGAGCGTATCTTACTATAAGAAGAGATGTGGAGCGGTTTGTTGCTCGTTGCACCACCTGTCAAAAAGCTAAGTCCCGTCTTAATCCACATGGTTTATACATGCATCTCCTTATTCCTAGTGCTCCATGGGAGGATGTTTCTATGGATTTTGTTTTAGGATTGCCTAGAACAAAGGAGAGGGATAGTATTTTTGTTGTTATGGACAAATTTTCTAAAATGGCACACTTCATACCATGTCACAAAACTGATGATGCTACCCATATTGCTGATTTGTTCTTTTGAGAAGTTGTTCGTTTGCATGGGGTTCGAAACACTATTGTTTCAGATAGAGATGCCAAATTTCTTAGTCATTTTTAGAAAACCTTATGGACTAAGTTGGGGACAAAATTGCTCTTTTGTACCACTTATCACCCTCAAACTGATGGACAAACCAAAGTAGTGAACCGTAGTTTATCTACCATGCTTACGGCTGTTCTGAAAAATAACATCAAATTATGGGAAAATGTTTGCCTCATATTGAATTTGCTTACAATCGTTCGCTGCATTTTACTACCAAATTGTGCCCTTTTAAGATTGTATATGGTTTTATCCCTCGTGCTCCCATTGATCTTTTGGCTCTGCCACCTTCAGAAAAATTGAATTTTGATGCTTCTCGCCGTGCTGAACTAATTCTTAAAATGCATGAGCAGACTAAAGCAAACATTGAGAGCATGAACGTTCAGTATCAACAAGCCGGTAGCAAGGGTAGAAAGCATGTTACTTTTGAACCTGGTGATTTGGTTTGTGTGCATTTGAGAAAGGATAGATTTCCTGATTTGAGAAAATCTAAATTGCTCCCTAGAGCTGTTGGACCCTTCAAAGTGCTTTGAAAAATTAATAATAATACATATAAAATTGAGCTACCTGCACATTTTGGGATTACTTCCTTTTTTAATATTGCATATTTGAAACCATATGTGGGCGAGGAAGACACATCTGAGTCGAGGACGACTCAATTGCAAGAAGGGGAGGATGATGAGGACATCGCTACCGTTGATACAACCACAACAGCAACCCATTCACCACTTGCAGCTAATCAAGGTCCAATGACACGCGCTCATGCACATCAACTTAATTATCAGGTGAATTCATTCCTGGCTGTTCAAAGTAATTATCCTTCAAAAGGGGAACTATTAAAGCCTTGTGATGACCTTGTTATTATAGGTGCTTGGGAATTGATCCAGCTAGGAGCAATGGAGGGATTAATGCAATGAAGGTTGCAACACCCGAGGGGTCCTCGTAACTGCAGCAAGTACCAGCTTAAAAGGGGCATAACTTTCAACCCCAAGGTTGTTTAATGCAAATAAGTACTTTCTGAGAAGGTCTCTTCGTCTACTTTCCATTGGATCAAGAATCAAAGACAGATGACGCTTGAAATGCTCAGAAAAGGCCAAACAAGACTCATGACTCCATCCTGAGTTCTACTCTTCCTCCTCTATATAAACAACTAGCAGCCATAGGAAGAACTTGAGTTTTGTTTTCTGTAAGTTTAGCCATTGCTACTTCCTTGTCATGCAAGTGTCGATAAGACCTTCCGATTACTTGAATCGGAACCCCAACTTATCACACCCGTGAGTGTTTGCTTGTTATCTTGTTCTTGCTTGTTCTTTGATTGCTTGCAGGTTCAAGGCTGTTCTTAGCACGGCAAGAACAGCTACAACAGGAGTCGATGTAACTATCGCTAAGGCGCAGCACCCTTGTGGTTCTTATAGTCGGGTAGCACAACATCGACCTCTACCCAAATCGTAGTTATCAGCAGACGATGTAACTATCGCTCAAGGCACCACACCATTCTAGTTGTGGTAGTCGGGCAGGCAACATCGACCTCCACCAAATTCGTTCACCACCAACATCTCTCATTGAAAGATAGGGCATCCCCCATACCCGTTGGGTTCATCATGACATCGCCCAAGGGGGCCCACCATCGATGCTTTGTACATTGAAAGTGGGTGTCATCAGAGCTAACAGAGCTCCAACAACTCCTATGGGGGCCAGTTGTCGATGTGAAGAATAAACGGCAATCCAAGTGAAGATGGCGAAGAAATCTGATAGGATCTTGGTTCCCGATCTTTCGATGAGAATAGGAGGGTTCGATTTGTGGAGGAGAAGACGTTGGCGATCCGACTACACCGTCCCCAAGACGATGCGCCTTAGCGATCGGTACACCGACTCCGAAGTTGTATTGATCTTGCTGGTGCACAATCAACCTGACCACGAGGGCCTTTGTTCCTGCAAGCAATCCAAGAACACGCAAGAACAAGAAGAACAAGCACTTATCTGTTGAATCAATCTAAAGTGGGGTTCTGGATACAAGTAGACGGGCGATCTAGTTGACACGCGCGTGTACAAGGAAGCAGCAGAAGCTAACTTACAAATAAACAAATACTCCCCAGCTAATGAGGGCGGCTGCTACTATTTATTACCTCCCTAGGGTCGTGAGAAACCCTAATCACGAGTCCCTAATGGACTCCAAACGATACATGGGCCATGGGCCCAATTTTGGTGATGCAGCACCCTGGACAGAAAAAGGTCTTGGTATTAAAATAACTATTGCGGCCGACCCCGAATAGATACGGACATGAGGCCAGATCCGTTTGAAAGTAGACTTGATAATCTTTCCAGGAAGTACTTGAACGCCCAGATTGGAGTCCGTATGAAATCGTGGTGGCCATCACAAGTTGGTGCTGTTCTGCTGTCCAAATCCCGTCCGCGCGAATTCCCTTCCCATTGGCTCCTCTCCATTGTTCCTAAGCAAAACAAGAAATCATGTAGTTCCACGGTCTAGATAAGATGAACATAAGGCCAAGAACGAGTTCACCTCATAGTTTAGTTGACGTGCACGAGCGCGAGTGATCGGACCAGAAACCGGTAGCTGAGTTGGTGTGGATGTATCGAGGGTGTTGATGTCCTCATCATCCTCCCCTTCTTGCATTTGAGTCGTCCGCGACTCAAGCTCATCTTCTTCTCCCAAATATGGCTTCAAATCTGCAATGTTAAATGTGGGACTAACCCCAAAATTCGCAGGCAACTCGAGTTTATATGCATTATCATTAATTCTTTCTAACACTTTGAATGGACCATCAACTCGAGGTAACAATTTAGACTTTCTCAAATCAGGAAACCTATCCTTTCGCAAATGTAACCAAACTAAATCACCAGGTTCAAAAGTGATAGTTTTCTTTCCCCTACTACCAGCAAGTTTATACTTGGCATTCATGCACTCTATATTCTTCTTAGTGGTTTCATGCAATTTTAAGATCAATTCAGCACGATGTTTAGCATCAAAATTCACTCGTTCCATTGAAGGAAGAGGTAATAAATCAATAGGAGCACGGGGAACAAATCCATAAACAATCTCAAAAGGGCATTTCTTAGTACTAGAATGTAGGGAACAATTATAACCAAACTCAACATGAGGCAAACACTCTTCCCACATTTTTATATTCTTTTTCAAAACAGCCCTAAGCATGGTAGATAAACTTCTATTCACAACCTCAGTTTGACCATCAGTTTGGGATGACAAGTAGTTGAAAATAAAAGCTTAGTCCCCAATTTTGCCCATAACGTTCTCCAAAAATGGCTAAGAAACTTAGCATCACGATTTGAAACTATTGTGTTTGGCACACCATGCAATCTAACAATATCTCGAAAAAACAAATCAGCAACATGTGTAGCATCATCACTTTTACGACAAGGTATGAAGTGTGCCATTTTAGAAAATCTATCCACAACAACAAAGATGCTATCCCTCCCCTTCTTTGTTCTAGGCAGTCCTAAAACAAAGTCCATAGAAATATCCCCCCAAGGCATGCTAGGAACAGGAAGAGGCATGTACAAACCATGTGGATTAAGTCGTGACTTAGCTTTTTTACATGTCGTGCAGCGAGCAACAAAGCGCTCCACGTCTCGCCTCATCCTTGGCCAAAAGAAATGACCTGCAAGTATGTCCTCCGTCTTTTTCACTCCAAAGTGCCCCATCAGCCCGCCTCCATGCGCTTCCTGTAACAACAACAAACGAACGGAGCTAGCTGGAATGCATAACTTGTTAGCTCTAAACACATAGCCATCATTGAGGACAAATTTATTCAATGTTTTTCCGTCTTTACATTTCAGCAATACATCTTTGAAATCAGCATCATGTTCATATTGATCTTTAATCGTTTCTAATCCAAAAATTTTAAAGTCAAGTTGAGATAGAAGAGTATAACGTCTAGATAAAGCATCAGCAATAACATTATTCTTTCCCTTTTTGTGTTTAATTTACATAAGGAAAAGACTCAATAAATTCCATCCACTTAGCATGCCTACGGTTTAGTTTCCCTTGACTCCTAATATGCTTTAGTGATTCATGATCAGAATGGATAACAAATTCTTTGGGCCACAAATAATGCTGCCATGTTTCTAAAGTTCGTACAAGAGCATATAATTCCTTATCATAGGTAGAATAATTTAGAACAGGCCCACTCATTTTCTCACTAAAATATGCAACAGGTTTTCCTTCTTGTAACAAAACACCACCCAATCCAATCCCACTAGCATCACATTCAAGCTCAAAAGTCTTAGAAAAATCAGGAAGTTGGAGAAGAGGTGCATGCGTCAACTTATCTTTCAGTATGATAAAGACGTTATCTTGTGTGGTGCCCCAAGAAAAAGGCACCCCCTTCTTCGTAAGGTCATTCAATGGAGCAGCAATGGTGCTGAAATCCTTCACAAAGCAACGATAGAACCCAGCCAGCTTTAGAAAGCTCCGCACCTGTGTGATGGTCTTTGGTACAGGCCACCCCTAAATAGCCTCTACCTTGGCTTGATCAACTTCAATTCCCTGTGGAGTAACAACATAGCCAAGGAAAGAGACTCGATCCGTGCAAAAGGTGCACTTCTCAAGATTACCAAATAATCGTGCCTCACGCAAAGCATTAAAAACAGCACGTAAGTGATCAAGATGTTCATCCATGGATTTGCTATAAATCAATATATCATGAAAATACACAACAACAAATTTTCCAATGAATGCACGCAAAACCTCGTTCATTAATCTCATGAAGGTGCTAGGTGCATTAGTTAACCCAAAAGGCATGACTAACCACTCATATAAACCGAACTTAGTTTTGAAAGCAGTTTTCCATTCATCTCCTAGTTTCATGCGAATTTGGTGATAACCACTACGCAAATCAACTTTTGAGAACACAACAGCACCACTCAATTCATCAAGCATATCATCTAAGCATGGAATAGGATGACGATATCGAATGGTTATATTGTTGATTGCTCTACAATCCACACACATACGCCATGATCCATCCTTTTTAGGTACTAGAATAACTGGAACAGCACAAGGACTAAGAGACTCACGTACATAACCTTTGTCAAGTAGTTCTTGTACTTGGCGCTGAATCTCCTTTGTTTCTTCTGGATTTGTCCTATATGGTGCACGGTTGGGCAATGAAGCACCGGGAATGAGGTCAATCTGGTGCTCAATCCCTCGAAGTGGTGGTAGTCCTGGTGGTATTTCACTTGGAAACACATCAGAATATTCCTGCAAAATGTTAGCAACAGCAGGAGGCAAAGAATGTTGCACATCGTAAAGAGAAATCAAAGCATCTTTGCATACCAAAGCATAGGCAATAGAGGTGGAAGCAATCAGTTCATTAATATCAGATTTCGTAGCAAACAAGCATTTTCCCTTCAGAGATATCTCATTTTTCTTATCAAACACAGATTTGGCATTGTTATTGTTCTCAATGTTAGCATGGTCCTGATATTTAGTTCTAGCTCTAGCAACATCATCTTGCACAATAGCTTCAGGAGACATAGGATGCAACACAATTTTTTTATCGTGGTAATGAAAAGAATACTGATTTGATCTACCATGATGCATAGAATCTCTATCAAATTGCCAAGGTCTTCCTAGCAGAATATTACAAGCTTGCATAGGCACAACATCACATTCAACGACATCCTTATATGATCCAATAGTAAAATTGATTCGCACAAGTCTAGTTACCTTTGCCTTACCGCTGTTGTTTAACCATTGAATGTAATAGGGATGTGGGTGCGGTTTGGTGCTTAGTGCCAGCTTGGTCACCATGTCACTGCTGGCCAAGTTGTTGCAGCTACCTCCATCAATGATCATGCGGCAAGATCGCTCTTTGACGACACACTTTGTTTGGAATAATGTGTGCCTTTGATTTTGTTCCGCTTTCTCCATTTGTGCACTAAGCACACGCTGCACAATGAGACTATCATAGTGCGCTGCATCTTCTGCACCAATATGCTCTTCTTGATGTTCATCGCTACCTGCATAGTCGGCTGCAAGCAAAACACATGTATCGTTATCAAAATCGCTAGCAGATGAGTACTCACCGTCATCTTTAACAATTAGAACACGTTTGCTTGGGCAGTCACGCTGCACATGGCCAAAACCCTTGCACTTGTGACATTGAACGTCTCTAGATCGTCCAGTAGATGCTACAGAAGAAGCACTCTCGGTGGGCTTTTGGGTGGTCTTTACTGCTGAGCTAGTGGAAGAAGCACGTGGCTTGTTGCTGGAAGAAGAAGGTGCTGCCCGACTTTGTGAAGAAGATGGCGGAGAAGCACGCCCAGTCGAAGGAGTAGTCGTGCGTGGTTGCCATGAGCTAGTCTTTCTTGCAGAAATATTAGTTCTAGAGCTAGCTCGTCGTCCCTGCACTTCCCTTTCAGCTTTACAAGCAAGATGAAACAAACGGGTAACATTATTGTAATCTTTATAAGCAAGTATGTCCTGAATTTCACGGTTTAAACCACCCAAAAATCTAGCCATAGCTGGTTCCTCATCCTCGTCTAAATTACAACGCAACATACCCATTTGTAATTCCTAAAAATACTCTTCTACACTTTTAGCTCCCTGTCTCAATTGTTGTAACTTATTTAACAGATCACGTGCACAGTAAGAAGGAACAAATCTAGCCTGCATGAGCCGTTTCAAAGCATCCCAAGTTTGTGGTATGTTATTAGGATTTTTCTTGCCATGTTCTATCCACCAAACAGAAGCAAAATCAGTAAACTCACTAGTGGCTGCTCTAACTCTTGCGTTTTCAGGATACTCATGGCATGCAAATTTTTGATCAACAGAAATCTCCCAAGTAATATATGCATTAGGGTCATATTTACCATCAAAATGAGGTATCTTAAATTTGATCTTGTTAAAAGTATCTTCATGATTGCGTACCTCACGCCGACGATGTCCACCTATGCCTTGACGGTTGTGTTGTAGCCGGTGCCGTGGCCTAGCTTCCTCATCTTCCCCAATCTCCATATCTACAGAATAGTCATCTTCATTGTCATGTACAATACTAGGAGCATTGCTCACCTGTCCATCCGCGGTGCGTCCACGATCCCTCTCCTCAAGGCGCTGCAGGATGGCTCCAATAGAGGTGTTCAATATTTGAATGGAACTCTCCAACGTGCTGATTTTGGTGTTGGTGTCGATCTGCATATTTTCCAATTGACCAAGGCGGTCACTGGTATCTCGAAAATCCTCATCAAGCGCTTCTGTGTGTAGCCGCACTTGGCGTTCGAAGTGTTGTATAATTCCCCGTGTGCGAGGTGAATGCACGTCTTCATTTGTATTTGCTCCTCCTGCCATGGTTAGTAGAAAAAAAATCCAATATGAAAGGGTAACGTTATACCTAGCTATAAAGGTGCTGGTGGAGATAACTCGCTCACTCTCAACCTGTTCAATCAAGCTCTTACATGTTCTTACAAAGCTCAGCAAGAAGGTGATGGCAATCAGCAAGTAATGAACAACTTCAAGAGCAGGTGTCAATCTATGGCTTTAGGTGGCTGAACTAGCACAAGGAGCAAACTTTCACCACGTTAATCACAACAAGCTGAATAAATATTCTACGACAGTACTGTGCTGATCTTAGTCTAGACCGTACTAGAGACGCGAGCCGAGACACCAATGTCGTCACCAAAAACACCCCAAACAACAATCTGATTTTTTTTTTCTTTTTTTTTCGTTTTTTTTTGTTGGGGTGGTCACCCAAACTCTCTCTAGATGGAATCAGGAGACCCTAGAACAAAATTTGCACATGCGGCTTTTGATCTTGCACTTGCCTTTTCTTTTTCTTCTCTAATTTCTTGTGGCTTTTGTGCGGCTTGTGATTTTGCACTTGCCCTTTTTTTTGTTCTCTAATTGCTTGTGGCTTTTGTGCGGCTTTTGATTTTGCACTTGCCTTTTTCTTGTTGTCAAACTCAAATTACTAATCTGACTCAAACTCGAAGTAGCAATCTGATTCGAACTTGAACTAGTAATCAGACTCAAACTCGAACTAGCAATCCGACTCAAACTCGAAGTAGCAATCTGATTTGAACTCGTAATCTGACTCAAACTCGAACTAGCAATACGACTCAAACTCAAAGTAGAAATATGATTTGAACTTGTAATCCGACTCAAACTCGAACTAGTAATCCGACTCAAACTCGAAGTAGCAATCTGATTCAAACTCAAACTAGTAATCCGACTCAAACTCGAACTATGAAACTGACTCGAACTAGGTGACCGAATGTAACACGAACTCGAAACTCTAGTGGTGCAAAACTAAAGACCAGCAACTTGACTCGTCGAAGCAACCATGAACTCAACAAGTTTTGACTATGTGGAGAAAGTAAAAGGCACAATGGTCTAGGAATAATTGAAAAAAACAGATCTGGTATTTTTTTTTGGGCTTTTTCTGGACTATAGGATGATAACAGCGGAAAGAAAAGTAATGGTAGCACTCTCACCGATTAACCTTGCTCTGATTACCACTTGATAGGATCTTGGTTCCCGATCTTTCGATGAGAATAGGAGGGTTCGATTTGTGGAGGAGAAGACATTGGCGATCCGACTACACCGTCCCCAAGACGATGCGCCTTAGCGATCGGTACACCGACTCCGAAGTTGTATTGATCTTGCTGGTGCAGAATCAACCTGACCACGAGGGCCTTTGTTCCTGCAAGCAATCGAAGAACACGCAAGAACAAGAAGAACAAGCACTTATCTGTTGAATCAATCTAAAGTGGGGTTCTAGATACAAGTAGACGGGCGATCTAGTCGACACGCGCGTGTACAAGGAAGCAGCGGAAGCTAACTTACGAATAAACAAAAACCCCCCAACTAATGAGGGTGGCTGCTACTATTTATTACCTCCCTAGGGTCGTGAGAAACCCTAATCACGAGTCCCTAATGGACTCCAAACGATACATGGGCCATGGGCCCAATTTTGGTGATACAGCACCCTGGACAGAAAAAGGTCTTGGTATTAAAATAACTATTGCGGCCGACTCCTAATAGATACGGACATGAGGCCAGATCCGTTTGAAAGTAGACTTGATAATATTTCCAGGAAGTACTTGAACACCCAGATCGGAGTCCGTATGAAATCGTGGTGCCCGTCACAAGTTGGTGCTGTTCTGCTGTCCAAATCCCGTCCGCGCGAATTCCCTTCCCATTGGCTCCTCTCCATTGTTCCTAAGCAAAACAAGAAAGCATGTAGTTCCATGGTCTAGATAAGATGGACATAAGGCCAAGAACGAGTTCACCTCATAGTTTAGTTGACGTGCACGAGCGCGAGTGATCGGACCAGAAACCGGTAGCTGAGTTGGTGTGGATGTATCGAGGGTGTTGATGTCCTCATCAAAATCACCCTCAAGGGATTTGCCGTCAACGTTTCATGCGTTGACAGTGGGTGCTGTCAGACCTATCAAGATCTGACACCCCATGGGGCCCGTTGTCGATGTTTTATGCATTAATAGTGGGTGCCGTCGAATCTCTAAAGCTCCAACACACCCAGGGGGCCCGCCATCAACGTTTCATACGTTGACAGTGAGTTCCGTCGGACCTATCAAGCTCTGACACCCCCAGGGGCCCTGCTGTCAACGTTTTTTGCATTAACGGTGGGTGTCGTTGAAGCTACCAAGCTCCGACAACCCCTAGGGGGCCTGCCGTCGATGTTTCATGTGTTGACAGGGGGTGCTGTCAGACCTATCAAGCTCTGACACCCCATGGGTCCCGCCATGGACATTTTATGCGTTAATTGTGGGTGCCATCGAAGCTACCAAGCTCTGACACCTCCCAGGGGGCCTGCCGTCGACGTCACAAAGGGTCCCTGGAGATGTCAGAAGTAAACTTTGGACCTAAGAGATAAGCCTTCCGACTACAAGTTCGAAGTGTGCAAGTCATCAAGACATTGTCAGGTCATTTCCGTACATGTTCGCAATCCAATTGTGTACATCTACCAGAGGGCCAATAAGATAAAGGACAATGCACTGAAGACAAACACAAAATGGAATTCATTCATTCAAGGAGTTTGGATTTCATTCATTTGAAGGACTAGATTGGATTACAAAATGAGGATTACAGTAAAAGGCAAAACAAAAAGGTCCTATGTTCTATGGAAATACGAGGCAACTTTCTCCAGCTTCTTGAACGTTGGCCCTGGCAGCATCTTCCTCTTCAATAATGGGCCCTTCAAACACCAGATCTAGAGAAAGTTGGGGGTCTCGGCTTTTGAAACACGTCAGTACAAATTCGGCAATGTTATTTGCCAAAGACTTCCCTTCTGTCTCCAATTGATCGACGATGATGTCACTCATCACCTCCAGCTTGTTGCTGGTAGAGCCCAATGCCACCAGTGCCTTGTCCAGCTCCGGCTCAGCATCTTCTAGACATACCAAGCTGAAGCCAAGTGACACGAAAACCTTGTTATCGTGCCCCAGGAAGTCCCAGACTTGCCGGGACTCTGTTGCCCTCGAATTCTTGAGGTCCTCCAGTGACCGCCTAGCGGCCGCAAGATCCGAACTCTCCCGGGCGATGCATTCGACCACTTTGGCATGTTGCTGAATACTCTCAGCCACCTGCCTTTTGCGGTCTCAAGCTCCAACTCCCAGAGGTGGATGCGGTTCTGGCGTTCCGCCAGGTTCTTCTCCCTGCCTCGTACTCTCTCCTCCTTGGTGGCGATATCAGCTTATCTTTTGGAGAGCTCCAGTCCCATCTCCCAGTGCTTCTCCTCCTCCTGCTTGCACCGCTGATCTAGCTTTTTTGTGCGATCGGCCAAATTTTGCTCTCCCAGAGATAGTTTCTGGGCGAGCTCCTCCTCCCTCTTCATGATATCCTCTTGCTTCTCCAGGAGCTTCTCTTCCCTCTCATCGAGGTTTTCTCAGCACTTCAGGAGAATTTCATTCAGCGTGTTGAGGTTGTCTTGACGATCGTCAGCAGCCTCGTTGCTTTTCCTGGCGTGCTCAAGAATATCTCAACTTTTTGCATCGAGGGCCCTGATGGAGGCCTCCCTCTCCTCCAGCAAGTGGCCCCAATATTCCATCTGGGCCTTTTCCTTCTCGATCCATTCCCGTTGGTCAGCAAGCCTTGTCTGTGCCAGCTTGGTCTCGACGTGAAGTGTGTTATGCCAATGCCTCAAGATGTGGCGCTCTTCTTCGAGGACCATGCTATCGTGGTCGAAGGCGAGCTGAACTTGACAGAGACTGGGGCAGGCGTTGTCGACAGACAATGCCAAAGGAATAGGCTCCAGACCTGTCAGGGTCTGCTCCGCTGGCTCCAAGGGGTCTTCAAGTACAAAAATTGGGTCCCACAACACAAGCCTGGTCCCCTGCAGTCCTGCGGCACTAGGACTGCCCTCCAGATGCTCTACTGCTTTTACCGATGCTGACGAGTGTCCCACTAAGGGAACTTCAACCTCTGGGGCTGACGCCAAAGGTCCCCCTACCATATCTTCAACCGTTGGCTCTATAGGAGGAGGGCCCGCTGCTAACTGCTCTGGGTGCTCCGACTCGAACATGGGCGCCTCCGGAGTAATCGTCTCTGGGGCGGACGTTGGAGCTTTGTCCAGAGCCCCCACCACCACCACCGTCTCAGGTGTTGGTACTTCCACTACATCTGGCTCAGGTGTTGGAGCTTCAACAACCTCCGGCACGGAGGCTGGAACTTCGGGCACCTCCGGCTCAACCGATGGATCTTCAACAACTTCTGGCATAGACGTCGGAGCTTCGGTTACCTCTGGCTCAAACACCCGAGCTTCTGCCATCTCCATCTCCTACACCAGAGCTTCAGTCGTCGGTGCTGCAGTCGCTAGAACATCTTCACAAACATCTCCCCTGTGGTACGACGCTACCACGGGAGCTTCTGGCAACGCTTCTGGATCCAGATCTACGACAACCGACGCTGGAGTTGTCGTGACCTTAGCCACCACTTGGGGAGCCGCAGGGGTTAGAGCTGGAGCCTCTGCCCACACAGCCTTAGTCGTTGTAGCAGGTGCTGGAGCTTCGGTTGCCTTCTTTAACGCCCTGCAAACAAAGGATTAAAAGATTCAAGACATGATAAAAACAAAAATAGCAACCCAAGGTGAGGGCACCAGGCTTACCTAGGGATGCTACCGCTCCAGTCGGCGTGGAATTTCTTCATCGGGCGATCGGAGCAAAAACCCACCATAGTTGGTGTGGCAGAAACTTTGGATTGCTGCTCGGGACCTGTCGACGTTGTCGGCGTCGCCTCAGTCGGGACCTCCCTCGGCTCGGAAGGACCTACGGACCTGGAACTCATGGCAAACGCTGAGACCGAAGTCAATCTAATGAAGCTAGAACCCCTCAAGGACGCTGGCACCAAAGGAGGTGTGGTTGCCAAAGATCTGCTTCGCTAGGGAGAAGGGGTTGTTGAAGTCGGAGCTGACCTTACGGAGCTCCCATCAGCATGCCTCAACTTTCTCTTCCGGCTGGAAGACTCAGTCGACTCCTTGCCCTTGCCCTTGCCCTTGCCCTTGCGAGCGTCATCAACCTTCTGCTTAGTAGTGGGGGCCACCCTCTTTGAAGCTCCAAGGATTGCAACCCCAGAGGTCTGGCACCTCTCGACCACGCCGAGTTCATCCAGTGCCGGCATTCTCCTCCGAATCTCCCTGCTAACCTCTGGAACCATGTAAAGAAGTAGGAAGGCAGTCGGCAGAGCCAGAACGTCGCTAAAGATAACTCCATTCTAAAATTTCTTGAGATGAAGCTTCAAAGCTTCGTCATCCAAGTTGGCATTTAAACTGACTTCAATTCGGTTATGATCCATCTCACTATTAAAAGCCCATGCGGGCCATTCCCTAATCTTTAGCGGAGCCCACTTGTTCACCAATAAATTGTCGAAGACCATCTGAGGGGTCACCCCACCCGCCACACATTCCTGGATCCTTGACAGGATGGGCTTGTACGCTTCTGACAGCTCCGGAATAACATTCCAGGCGTTGGTGTCGACATTGGGGAGGCCCTTGGGCAGTTCCAACCTCTCGTGCTCCTCCTCCGTAATGATCACCCCGTCTTTCTTCCAATCGTCCCACTTGTCGGAGGGGAAGGTCTTCAAGTACTTGAAGGGGCAATTCTTGCGCTTCATGAAGTAGTAGAATCCAATCAACACCGTCCCCTTTCCTGTGGTGTGGACCGTGAAGAAGGTCCAAAACAGCTCAATGCACGGAGGCACGCCCACCCACATCTCGCAGAAGTTGACAAAGGTCGCCACCAGCAAGAGGGAGTGGGGGCCGAGATGATAAAGCTTATAGCCATAGAAATCCAACATCATTAAGAGAAAGCTCGAAAAAGGTGGTATCAGACCCACCATGGCGTAAGCAGAGAAGTACACCATCTCTTCGGTGCGCTCCTTCTTGAAGGGGAGCTTACCGAAGCAGATGTCCTTGTAGCAGGAGTCGCTAGACCACCCCATGTAGGTCCGGACCCTCGAGAGCTCTTCTTTGGTCTTGATCTTACTGCGGGAAAGACCCAACTCCATCGCGACAAAGTGGAGCAAAAGGTGGAAGGACTATGCGAAAGTTTGGAGACTCTGAGCGCAAGTTCGAATGAAAGCGTAAAGAGTCCTCAAGCCGTGATGGTTTTCCTTCTTAAGTAAGCCTCCACAACTCTTGGATGGAAACCGCAAAGGGATCAAGATCACATTTTCGAAAATCTACCCCGTTAATGACAAGTGGGCCTGGGTCCACTCCGGTGGAAATGCCGAAGTTATTACCCCAGGTGAACCGTTGTCATGATGGGAAGTTGGAAGCCCGAGGGCGGCGGCCTGACAGGGCGCTCTAAATCGATGTTGTTTTCATATTGGAAACATGCGACTTTCAATTGCGTGAGATTCGCACGCAAGGATCTCACCTGCCGCAGTCAAAAGAAGCCACGCGATGATGTTTTAACAGCGAACTATCACCCCAACAACACATCAGAAGACCTTTGAAGCTGCAGCATGGGAATTAAAGATGGCCCCACCTCTGGTAGAATAACTTAACCCAAAGGGTTTCTCCCAGAGGTGGGCCCAGGGGCCATGTCGGTACCCTGCGTACAGGGTACCACACGGTACTGCAAGAAACGCTAAGGAGTTCCACCCATCCGAGTTGAAGACCTCTTAAGGTTGCACGTGTTACACAGCACTAGACCCGCCACTCTCGTTTGGGTAGCACCGGCTCTGCGACGTGTAACACAAGGCCGGACCTAACTCCCTTCATAGGGAAGCTCCGGTCTTGCCACGTGTCCAGTGACCCCGGACCTAACCCCAATAGAGGGAAGCTCCGGTGCTGCCACGTGTACAGTGGCTCCGGACCTGCCTCCCCACGATGAGAAGCTCTAGAGCCTCCACGTGTCGAGCCTCCGAACCTAAGACAACAACGAGGAGACTAGCAGATCTCCAACGGTGCGGACATTCAAGGGGCAGTTAAAGCTACAGTTACAAGACCTGATTACGTGTCATTAATGCCATATTAATGACACACGATCAGAGGACCCTTAACACCAGTAACAACACCATTCAAGCACTTTATCACACTGTTAATTATGCTTAATATTTACAAATCATGTATTAGGAAATTAATTACCGCTAGGGCCACATGTCAGGCCAGGCTGATGTAACGGTCAGTCCTTAGACTATAAAAGGGTTGCACCACACGGTAGAGACAACCAAGCTCATAAGCACACAAGCCACATCATACTCATCAACAAACACCCCGTGAAGTAGGGTATTACGCTCAGGGGGCCCGAACCACGTAAAAATCCTCGTGCCTCCATCTCGTTCTTAATCTCCGCACACCCAAATTGAATACGAACCTCCACGGACTACATTTCAGTAGTACCGGGGAAGTGTCAATTACGCACCTCGACAGTAGACTAAGACACTTCCCCTGGTACTACTAAGAAGTAGTGTGCGGAGGTAAGTATCTAGGCGGGGCGCTAATCAAGATCAAGAACAAGGGTGAATACAGAGGATTTTTACGTGGTTCGGGCCACCTGAGCATAATACCCTACTTCATGAAGTGTGTGTTGCTTGTATGAGTATACATAAGCCTGAGCTTAGTCTGGAATCAGTTGTTTTCTACCATGCAACACAACCCTTTTATATGCTAAGGACTGGTTGTTTACAGTATGAGCCGTGGCCCGATAGGTGGCCCTGGCTGTAATAACTGCCCTATACATGATCTACAGGTGTTAAGGGTGGTTAATAGCGTGATAACGTGCCATAATGGTAGCGTTACCGGTCTTGATAGTGTTCTAATCGTGCGTCCTTAATATGGCACTAATGACACGTTAACCAGGCTTTGTAACGGCCGATTGATAGCTCTTGAATATCTGCGCTGTTGGAGATCCTGCTGTCTTCCCATTGCAGACATAGGTCCGGGCATGTGACACGTGGTAGCTCCGGAGCTTCTCACTAGGGGGAGGTAGGTTCAGAGGTATTGGGCACGTGGCAGCACCAGAGCTTCTCCTGTCGGGGAGATAGATTTGGCGTCGCGGGCCACGTGGCAGCACTGGAGCCACCCTTAGGAGGGAGACAGGTCCGGTACTGCGGGACACTTGGCCGCGCCGAGCCACCCTAAGGAGGAGGGCAAATTCGGTACTATGGGACACGTGGCAGCGCTGGAGCTTCCCTAAGGAGGGAGGCAGGTCCAGCACTGTAGGACACGTGTTGCCTCCTGAAGTCCACACACTGGAAGGTGTAACTCAGCGCGTCTTCTTCTAGTATGAAGGGATACCTGGTATGCAGGTTATCGATAGTGGCCCCCGGGCCCACCTTTGGTGATGTTATGAGGTTTCAATGCATGAGGTGGGGCCACTATCTCTCCCACATTGCTGCTTTAGGCTTCCCCTTGGGGTACACGACCTTTCTTGATTTGGTAGGTGAGATACATGACATGCTGATCTCATGAAAGTGAAGGACGTCGGTTCTCAATACGATTTCTGTATCGGTTCCCAGCGTAGTCTTTGTAGCCCTATCAGGCCGTTGCCCTCAGGCTTCTAACTTCTCATCATGACAATGGTTCACCTAGTGCAACATTTTTAACAAAGTGGACCCGGGCCCCTTGTAATTGACGAGGTAACTTCGCAGAGGGTGAATATAGTCCAAATGCAGTTTCCATCCAAGCGTTGAGGAGGCTTAATAAAGGAAGAAGCGTTGTAAGGTGGAAGAACTCTTATGCGTTGATCTATTCTTGCAATAGAGTTCTCTGGTTGAACCCTTGCGTCGCGCTCCCACTTTTACTCCACTTCGCGATGATAGAACTCGGACTTCCCCCCAGCAAGGTTGTGAGCGATGATGAGTTGTTGAGAGTTCGGAAGCTGATGGGTTGGACAAGTGATTCCTTCAACAACGCTATTCGCCACGGCAAGCTCCCATTCAAGAAGAAGTCCTCCGGTGACATTGTTTACTTCTCAGCGTACGCCATGGTTGGGCTGGTTCCGCCAGTGTCCAACTTCTTGCTGATGCTGTTGGAGTCGTACGGGCTCCAACTACACCACCTTGGACCTCACTCCATCTTGCTAGTGGCGGTCTTCGTCCACTTCTGCGAGATGTGGGTGGATGTGCCGCCCTGCATCCCTCTGTTCTGGACCTTCTTCACTCTCCAGACGACGAGCAAAGGTAACTGCTTGTTGGGGTTCTACTACTTCGTAAAGCGTAGAAATGCTTGATTCAAGTACATCAAGACCTTTCCTTCTGTGATGTGGGAGACGTGGAAGACCGATTGGGTTGTGATCCGGGTGGACTCTCATGATCGGCTAGAGCTGCCAAAAGGGCTTCTGACGATGGATTCTGACTCATGGGTGGAGCTCTCGAAGCTGTTTGAGAAGTAGAACACCGTGCTTACAATGATCCGGCACTTGGTGGATGGAGGACTAACGTCTCTGATGGTCCTCGGCAACTTCCTGACCAACCGCTTGGCACCTCTCAAGGAGCGAGTGTTCACGGCTTGGTCTTTCTCTGGGGAAATGGATTTCTCCAGATTGAGGTTGGCTGAGGTACCAATCTTGAAGAGCGGGCTTTGAAGCTCCATCTGGAGAAGCTGAACAGCGGGGTTTTTCAAGGGACGACCTTGGACTTCCGACTGAGTTCCTTCCTCTGAACGTAGTTCCGGAGGTCATGAGAGAGTCGTAGAAGATGATGCCACTACTTGATGACACAAGTCTTGTGGTGCATCAAAGGAGCACTCCACCAACGGGGATTGTAATCCCTGGAGCTTCGGCACTCTGCCTGCATGAAGGGTCCGACTCTACGCCTATCAACATGAAGGACAAGGCTCCTGCAGATCCAAGCCAGAAGAAACCTAACTCGAGTTGGGGCAAAGGAAAGGAGCCCGTAGACACCTCAAGTCGGAAGAGGATGTTGACGCGGTCTCATGGTAGCTCCGTCAGATCGGCCCGAACGGAGATCGCATCTTTGCCTCACCAGACTTTGAAGTCTGTGCTAGTGCACCTCCAGCAATGACAAACCCAGTTCCGACAACGAAACCATCCTCGGATCCAGTGCCTACAAGGGGCACTAGGTTCGGCAGGTCTTCTCCATTCCTGTACAAGGGGCTTTGGGTCTTCTCGGACATCAAAGACATCATTGGAGGCTGCACGGGTGGCTGCAACGACCACTGGGATGAGTTCCAGAGCTTCTGCCACGCCAACGACGACATGTTTCGACTTTGGGCGCCCCAAGAAGTTTCGCACTGTCTAGAGCGGCAACGTCCCTAGGTAAGGGTCGGCTCTTTAGCTTGTGTACTGTTTTTGCTTTTGCTTTTTCTTGAATTCTCCATCCACAGTATCCAAAGTTTCGAGAGGAGGAGCTACTGCACTGGTGCCCACTAGCACTGCGGCCGCGGAGACCGCAGAAGCCGAGATCCCTGCTGCTGATCCGGCTCTTCCTACGGTCATGGATGATGACACAGTAACTCCGGTGCCAGCTGTCATTGAGACAACTTCAGCGTCGATAGCTGAAGATCTCGTGGCTCTGCTGGACCGCGAAGAAGAAGTGCAAGATCAAGCTTCAGCTGCTCCAGAGCGAGCACTAGAGGTACCATCTCTAGAATTTGTGGTAGAAGCACTGGAGGTGACAGCGTCATAGGCTGATGTTAAAATGCCAGAAGCGACCATGCCTGCGTCGTTGCTTGAAGATCCAGCTGTGAGACCTGCATCATCTACGTCAGATGTCGATGAGCTTCCGGAGCTTAGCCCCACTGATGTTGAGCTGTTGCAGTCCATGCTCATGCCATGGGCTCCGACGACTATTCGAAGACATGGAGGAACCAGAGGAGGGACCTCAAGCAGGTACAGAGCCAATCCCCATGGCCTTGTCAATTGACAATGCCTGCTCAAGCCTTCGCCAAGTTCAGCTCACCTTTGATTATGAGCACAAGGCTCTGGAAGAAGAGCGTGTCACCCTGAGGCACTGGTGCAAGCTGTTGTACTTCAAAACAAAGTTGACGCAATCGCGGCTTGTGGACAAAAGGGAGTGGCTAGAAGCTGAAAAAGCTCGACAGTCACGTCTGAACAAGGTGTTGGACGAACGAGAGGCTGCTATAAAGGCCCTCGACGACAAGACCTGGGAGATCTACGAGCACGCCAAGAAGGCCAATGAAGTGGCCGAAAGTCCCTCGGAGAGTCTCAACATTGTAAGGGAACATCTCCTCAAATGTCAGCATGAGTTGGATAATAAGGAGGATGAACTCCAAAAAAGAGAGGATGAAATCTCTCAGAAGCTAGCATGCAGCAAGCAGGAATTTGCTGACTGCGTGGAAAATTCGAGTCCTGGTGCAAAAAAGAGAAGCACCAAGTATGGCTTGCACGGGAAGGAGTCAACAAAAGAGTTAATGTTGTCTCTGCCAGGGAGAACAATGTGAAGGCGAAAGAGAAGGACTTGCGGAAAGGCGAGACCGCATACACCTTCGAGAGAAGAAAATCACTAACCAAGAGAGGTTGCTGGCTGAATGGATCCAGCAACACGCCAAAGAGGTCGAGTGATTCTCAAAGGAGGGTTCTGTGGAGCTTTCATCACAAGGAGGTCACTGGAGGAGCTTGGGAGCACAAGAGCAATTAAGTCCCAGTAGGTCTGGGACTTCCTTGGGTGAGTGAATGAAGCGCTGGTGCCTCTGGGATTCAGTCTGGTCTGATCAGCTGACTCAGAGCCAGAGATGGACAAGGCCTTGGTGATGCTCAACTCCGCCGGTGCTAAGCTAGATGCACTAGGAGATGTGGTTGTCGACCAACTCAAGACTGAAGGAAGGTCCTTGGCTAAGAACATCGCAAAATATGTGCTGACGTGTTTCCGAAGTCAAGATCCCTCAATGTCTCTAGCTCAGATAGTTGAAGGACCCATTGTCGAGGAGGAAGAAGTTGCCAAGGCCAACGTCCAAAAAGCCGCCCAGAAGGTTACTTCATACTTCGAGCGGAACTCCAGTAGCTATGACCTTTCATTTTGTACCTCCATCTTGTAAATCTCCAATTTTGAATAAATGAAATCCTTTCGAATTCAATTTTTGTCTTCAATACATTGCCTTTATCTTGTTGGCCCCTTGGTAGATGCGCTCAATTGATTGAAGACATCTACCATAAGGAATTTGACAAAGTCTTTAAAACTTGATTGCTCTGAACTTGTAGGCAGTATGATAGCTCCGAGGTCCGAGGCTTTCATCCAAAATCTCCAAGGACCCTTTGTTACATCGACGGCGGGTCCCCTAAGAGTTGTCAAAGCTTAGGTGCTTCAACGGCGCCCATTGTCAACACGTAAAACATCAACGGTGGGCCCTATGGGGTTGTCAAAGCTTGATTGCTTCGACGGCGCCCACTTTTAATATGTAAAACATCGACGGTGGGCCCCCTGGGGGTTGTCGGGGCTTAGATGCTTCAACGGCGCCCACTGTCAACGCATAAAACATAGACAAGGGCCCCTGGGAGTTGTCGGAGCTTAGTGCTCTGACGGCGCCCACTGTCATCGCGTAAAACATTGAAGGCGGACCCCCTAGCGGTTGTCGGAGCTTGATTTCTTTGGCGGCGCCCACTGTCAACGCATAAAACGTCGGCGACAGGCCCCCTGGGGGTTGTCGGAGCTTAGTTGCTTCGACGGCGCCCACTAATAACGCATAAAACGTACACAGCAGGCCCCGTGGGAGTTGTCAGAGCTTAGTGCCTTGACGGCACCCACTATCAATGCGTAAAACATCGACGTCGGGCCCCCTGGGTGTCGTTAGAGCTTGATTGCTTGAATGGTGCCCACCGTCAATGCATAAAACATCGACGGCGAGCCCCCTGGGGGTGGTTGGAGCTTGGTTGCTTCGACGGCGCCCACTGTCAATGCATAAAATTTAGATAGCGGGCACCCTGTGGGTTGTCGGAGCTTGATTGCTTCGACGGCGCCCAATGTCAATGCATAAAACGTCGACAGCAGGCCCCCTGGCTGATGCCGGAGCTAAGTGCTCTGGCAGCATCCACCATCGCCATGCAGATTGCCATGAATATTCATTTCTTCCTGCTCATGAGAGGCAAGAAAAGTAGTAAAATTCGTCCTCTTGCCTATAGCTTATTTGTGCCTTATTACCCTTTTTGAATTTTAGATCCTGACAAGCTCAATGTGACAACATAAGTACACTGATTAAACTTCCTTAGATCCATATGCTTTCTAGACTCACCTTACTGAGACCCACCAGAATAGGTAGAGTGGCGTACATAGGGTGCTGGACCAGGCTAAGTCGATAGTGCACTCCGTACTTGTCATTGGCTTTGGTTTTCAGGCGAGTAGACCATCTAGCAATACTAAGATCTAATACAAGATTACCAATAAGACTTATATATCACTTGAATCTCTAGGACTAAATTTCAAGTGGATTGCACAACATTGCTATTGACAAGAAGGTAAAAATGGGAAAAATAATGAGCATGCAGAAAATTAATGCACGTAGAGTCTGTTCACATATAAATATATTTCATTATAGGTCAGAATAGCAGGGGAGACCAGGACACACTTAAAGTACAGGACCAAGTTAAGTGTACTATTCATCTTGTGCTAACCCAGGGAAGGTAAAGACACACCTAAAGTAAGGGACCAAGTTAAGTGTGCTTTTGATCTAGGACCAATGCAACTCTATTCATAGACTCTATAAAATACATTTTATACAAATACACACTCACCTCCGTGTAACTAAGTGTAGAACTTACGAAATTGCTCAATGTTCCAGGGGTTGGGAAGTGGTATCCCATCCTCTGTAGCCAAGCGAACGCATCCAGGGCGGGAAACTTTGACTATTCAAAAGGGACATTCCCAGCTGGGAGAAAGATTGTTCATCCCTTCACGAGTAAGTATTCACCGCAGCACCAAATCGCTTCTTCCAACTGCCGGTTGCGCATGTACCTTTGTGATAGCACCGAAGCGCCTGATGTAGCGCGCATTTCAGAAAGTTGTTTGGCACCTTGCCTCGTCGACGAGGTCTAGGTCTTCACGCCGGAGTTGGTCCTGTGTGGCTTCATCGTAGGTCTGAAACTGGAGAGACCTCATGGCAATTTCCGGAGGAATGACAGCTTTGGCTCCGTAAACCATGAAGAATGGTGTCTCTCCTACTGCTCAGCTGGGTGTTGTCTGGCTCGCCAACAGTGCAGACGAAAGCTCTTCTATCCAGTTGGCGCCATGTTTCTTCAAGTGCTCATAAGTGCATGTCTGGAGTCCATTGAGTATTTCTGCGTTTCCTTCTCTCAGGTTGGCCATTTCTTGTCGGATGAGCTACTGATGTGTTGCTGACTGTTATGCCATGGTCTTCGCAGTACTCTTGGAAAGCTGCACTTGTGAATTGGGTTCTGTTGTCAGTGATGACTCTGTTCAGAACTCCAAATCTATAGATAATGGACTTCAAGAACTTGATAGCAGATTGCTTGTTGATTGTCACAACTGCAGTAGCTTTCGACCACTTTTTGAACTTGTCGATGGCGACATATAAGAACCGGTACCTTCCAACGGCTTCTGGGAAGGTCCCAGAATATCCATCCCCCACACAACGAACGGGCATGAGGGAGGAATCATTTGTAGTGACTGCACTGGTGGATGAATTTGCTTTGCGTGGAATTGGCACGCTTCACACTTCTTGACCAGCTCGACTGCATCCTGGAGTGTTGTAGGCCAGTAAAAACATGTCGGAAGGCTTTACCGACCAGCGTGCAGAATGATGCGTGATTCCCAAACTCGCCTCCATGGATCTCTGCGAGATGTTTGCAGCCTTATTCTCGGGAAATGCACCGCATTAGAATGTCGTTGGCACCAAGCCAGTAGAGATCCTCTTCTACCAACGTGTATCTTTTAGCCAATCTGACAATTCTCTCAGTGGATGCACCTTCTTTAGGAAGGATGTTGTCCTTCAAGTAGTCTCGAACCTCCGGGAACCATGCATCGGGACAGACTTGAGTTTCTGGATCTTACGCGCTTGGTTGCTCGGAGCTTCCTGTAGCGCCTACGATCCTTGGTGGATGCCACGGTAATAGGGTCACCAGGACCGCCGACTTTGGGGTGCTGTTCTCACCCCCATCACTCAGTTCGGCGGGCTGAGCGACAGGTGCTAGTAATCTTCTGACAAAATATTCGTTGGTTGCTTGAGCCCCGGTTGAAGCCTTCGTCGAAATATCATCAGCTTCAGCTTTGTTGAGACGCTGGACATGGAAGAGGTCCAAGACGTTGAAGTCTTTCTGCAACTTCTAGACTTCAAGTAGATATGTAGCAAGGTAAGGGTTATTGCAACTATATTCACCTTTGACTTGTTTGATGATGAGTTGCGAGTCTCCCTTCACTAATAGCTACCGGACGCCATATGATAGCGCCACCTTGAGTCCGAAGATGAGAGCTTCATATTCTGCCAAGTTATTAGTTGCCTTGAAGTCAAGGCACACTATGTACTTGACCTTCTCCCCGGTCGAGGCGAGGAGAAGGATTCCAGCTCTGGCCCCCTACTTCTGCACGGAGCCTTCGAAGTAGAGAGACTAGTGAGGCTCAGTGAGGACCGAGATCTTAGGTTCTAGTTTCTATTCGTTGAGGTCCCCCGGACTTGATGTAGAAGGCGTCCACTCCACCACGAAGTCAACAAGCGCACGACTCTTGATTGCGTGTTGAGGCAGGAATACGAGATAAAATTCTGCCAACTCTGCTTCCCATTTGGCGATATTTCCTGTTGAATTGGGATTATATAATATAGCTCACAGTGGATAAGAGGTTGCCTCTGATATCGTGTGGGCTTGGAAGTAGTGTTGTAGCTTCCTTGAGGCAATCAGGACTGCGTACAACAGCTTATCCACCTCAATGTATCGAGTCTTGGTATCATGAAGTACTTCGCTGATGAAGTACACATGCTACTGGACAGTTCGGACCCTCCCATAGGGATCCGAAGCTTCTTGTTCATCAACCTAGACCCTCCTAGAGGGGTTCGAATTTCCTTCTTGAGCAATTGATACTCCCTCGAATGAGAGTGGTTGATCCACACGAATCTTGCCTTTAGGATTTGTGCCTGAGGACTGGGACCCAAATTCGCCTTTAGGTAGCTTTGGACCCTCCCGGAGGGGTCTAGATTCCTGAGTTGAAGAAGTTTTTGGTCTTTCCGCCACCAGAACCATACTGACAACCTCTATAGTTGCAGCGACATAAAGCGGAAGAGGCTCACCAGGTTCTGGAGCTACCATGATTGGTAGTGTGGTGAGGAGCTGCTTGAGCTCTTGGAACGCCTTCTCTGCTTCTTCAGACCAATGGAATAGTCTGGACTTCCTCAACAACTTGAAGAAGGGTAGCGCCTGCTTTGCCAGCCTTGAGATGAATCGGCTAAGCAAAGCTAGACACCCATTAAGCTTCTGGACATCATTGACGTGGGATGGAGGCCGCATCGCTTATATGGCTTTGATCTTGGGCGGATTTGCTTCAATTCCGCAGTAGGTCACCAAGAAGCTTTCCGGAGTTAATCTCGAAGACACACTTGTCAGGTTGAGCTTCGTGCGCGTTAGGCACATCTTGTCGAAGATGGATTGAAGGATGTCGAGGAGTGAGTCTTTGTTCTTCACCTTGACAATGATGTCATCAACGTAGACTTCCACTAGGTCCCGAATGAGCTCCCCAAAGGTTTTGCGCATAGCTCGCACAAAGGTGGAGAGTACATTTTTGATACCATAAGGCATTGCTGTGTAGTAGTAGATACCATCTACCTTAATGAAAGCAGTGTGATCTTCATCTTTCTTAGACATTGGAATTTGATGGAATCCAGAATATGCGTCTAAGAAACAGAGAAGCTCACAGTCGGAGGTAGAATCTACTATCTGACCTGTTTTTGGTAGTGGAAAGGGGTCTTTTGGACATGCTTTATTCAAAGTGGTGTAGTCAAAGCACATCCGAAGCTTCCCACCAGCCTTTGGCACGACGACTATGTTTGCTAACCATCATGGATGATGAACCTACCAAATGAATCCAGCGTCAAGCATCTCTTTGACTTCTTCTCGGATGAAGTTCTATCACTCAACAGATTACTTCTGGGGCTTTTGTTGTATAGGTTGTGCGTCGGGGTATATCTTCATATGGTGCTCGATCACCTCCCTGGGGATCACAGACATCTGTGACGGTTGCCAAGCAAACGCGTCGACATTTGCCTGGAGGAAAGTGACAAGTGCGAGTTCCTATTTGTCACCCAGATCTCCCGATATACGTGTGACACCCGGTTCCGAAAAATGAACCAAGTGTAGTATATGTGTGCCCAGGATGTTTAACACACATATAAAAGTGATTCACGAATGACAAACAAATAATTACCACAATTTAAATTATTAAATAAGTACTTTTATTACAATATCCAAATAATCTTCATATTGCAACTCTAACTATCATTATTGAACTATAACTGCAGCGGAAATAATCTAATCATGAAACTAAGCAAACTAAGCATAAAAGGGTAGCGCAGCTCCAAGCAACACCACAGGCAAGTCGACGACAGCACACAACATAGTACTTCGTATTATCCTCATGATAGTCCCAAACATCACCTGAAACTGTTGTTGGTGGTGGGGGGCATTGTAAGGGTGAGTACATGTCGTACTCAGCAAGTGTGGAAAAGTATGACATGTAGTTGATACAAATGATGACAATAATAAAGGCTAAGTGCTAAAAAGTACATTTAAACATTTGAAAAGCAGTACATTATATGTATGTGAAGTAAACCAATCATATCTCACAATGATTATCATAGTATAAGTCCATATTCCATATCCATCATCATTAAACCAGGTTTCTCCATTACCATTAACTGCATCCAATACCATAATTCAATTCATAACCAGTCATAACCATATTACCAACCATAACCAGTACCAAATCATAACCATCCCAAATCCTAAGTTCCCTCTAATCATGTAGGTCATCCAGGTGCTCTTAAGTGAGAGCACGGCTATCATGATAGTTTTTAACACTCTGCAAAGGTTGTATCACTTTATCCACATGCTCGTGATTTCATCACCTTTCGATGACTAAGAACCTCCCTTATGCCTGTGACCTGTCAGTCACATTACACACTTCCGTTGGTGTGTGGCCAAAAGCTCACAAAATAGCCTTTACAAAGGGATTACTAGTATGTACAGACCCACTGAGGCTTCACCAGTGGCGATACCTCCAACTGAGCACATCTTCAACCAAGGGCCCCCTCTTGTGCCATTCGGATTCCATGGAGTCCCGCCAAAAATCCAAACCCAATCTGACTCCCCTTCCTCGGTGCGTCAAATGATCCGCGCAATACTAGCAATGCCCTAATTAATCAGCTATGCCGCACCCATACTTGGTCTCATGGTGGCACTGTTGTCCTGGTTTATTCTCGCATGAACCGGTCCTTAGATCTAAAGCAAGCAAACCACCATATCGACCAACCCAATCCACAAACCATGCTTGCTTAGATCTCCCAAGTCCCACATTACCATATAACCACGTTCATCAATTTACAACAACAACAACAACAACAACCAAGCCTTTGTCCCAAACAAGTTGGGGTCGGCTAGAAATGAAACCCAACAATTTTGAAGAAAAGTAATAGAAAATAAGATGAAAGTAAAAAAAATCTACATTTTATTTATTCTAGAAATGGGTTAATAAGAAAGAAGATAAGAGTAACAAATTACGAATAAACTAAGATTCTGGTACATAGTTAGGTCATTTGGTTCATCAATTTACATCATCCATTAATCCATAGTTAGGTCATTTGGTTATTTTCCCATCCCAATTAATTGAAGCGAAGCAAAAAGTAAAAAGCTCTTCCCGACTCTCTATCATGTATTCCAGGTGACAAGGATGGTTAAACAAAGCTAGTAAACTTCCTACCATAGGATTCCCATCAAATTGACACAAGCATGCTGTTTTGCA
Organism: Tuctoria greenei; assembly: GCA_036927565.1. Lineage (NCBI taxonomy): Eukaryota > Viridiplantae > Streptophyta > Magnoliopsida > Poales > Poaceae > Tuctoria > Tuctoria greenei. Next base: position 90,537,917 of record JAYESD010000005.1, on the reverse strand, counting down.
AACAAAACATTTATTTTAAAAAAATTGGATCAATATGGTCAAGGACACTTGCCTTGCTCCGACGGATGGGTTGCTCAAGCGATTCAAAGTCTTGGTTCTGGAAACCATCATACACGACCTCTTGAGCACGTCCCTCTACTCGTGATCACACATACATGAGAATACATACAAATCAATATAATGCACACATATTAATCAACATGCAATGACATGAATGCATGCAAAGTTCAATAATTAAATAACTACGGTTTTTTAATTAGATGCAACTCGTTTATACGTGTTCATGCGAGTTTACAGGGGTTTTAGCGAGAATTAATGTTGCTGAAATTAAATAGATGGTGCAACTATGATTAAACTCCAGTTATTAGATCTAATATGTCGCTAAAATTCGTGTTGGAAAACGAATCCTACTATAGATGCGATGGCTTCAAAGGTTGCGGGACGAAGGCATAGCGTAGATGAAGTAGATGGCGCAGCAGTCTTCCAGCGGTACGACAATGGCGGCGCGACGATTCCAGCAGACGATGGCACCTTCCTCGTTTTCTTCTTCTTCCTCCCTTTTATCTCTCTTTCTTTCTGGCGACGTAGCCTCTGTTCTCTCTTTTCTACTAGCGCTAGGGCTTTTCCCTCTGCTCTGGCGGCGCTGCGATCGATTGCTTCGGTGGAAAAATACGGAGCCTTTGGTGGTTTTTATAGGCGGCGAGGACCGAGAGTCCTGGAGCGGCACGCGCGACTGAGTCGCAACCGACTCGGCGCTGGCCCTCGGCCAATGGCACGTGTGCACGTGTTCGACCCGACCGCTGTGCGGGGCGCGTGGGTGGGCGGGTTGGCTCGGTCCCGTCGGGCGTGGAGCGCCGCGCTTGGGCACGGTTCCAACCGAGCCACTCGGTTCCTGGCCTGTGGCCAGGCTGGGTTTGACTTTCATTTTTTTTTGTTTTCTATTTGTTCTGGGGTCAGGGTGTGCGATCATAGTTCTACTTACGTAGTCTGGTTCCTACTGCAGCTAGTGCTGCTGATTTTATGTAGATTGACTCTCGTTGTTTTTTTTCTTTTCTTTTTTTTTTCTTTCCATATTATTTGTTTATTATTGATTTGTTTTACTTAATTAATATTTATTTATTCTTTCTTTCCATTTATTATTATTTTTATGCATATACATATTTTCTATCTTTTATTATTCTTATTTTTCTTTCTTTTGTCACTTTCCTTTAGCGTGCTGCGAGGCTCTTTGTGCGGTTCATGATCGGATTAGTGGTTGACCCTATGTTCATCATTTATACGTTCGATTTGTGAAGCATTAAAATACATCAAACTATAGGATACCAGACTAGTCCGTTTAATACCGGACAAGTCCGTTCTGGTACAGAGAGGTATATCGGACAAGTCCGGTGTTGTGCCGCACAAGTTCAGGGTTGTACAGTAAGAGACTTCGGACTAGTCTGTTGTTGTAATGGACAAGTCCATGGTGGAGGGAAATTTGATTAAGTTTGTGCATACGGGACTAGTCCGGGATAGGTCCGGATAAGTCTGTTATGGTCTAGTGAGGGTATTCGGACTAGTCCGCTATTTTTCGGACTATTCCGGTGTCTGGCTCAATTTTTACTTGCTTCTTTATGTATAATTCTTTTAGGTTTGTTCCTTTTCATCGTACTTAATGGTTTTGCATGAATTCATTATATAATGAAAATATTACATATATATATATTCATTTAGTTTTATTTATTTCTTTTATCTCATATTTGCTATGACAAATAAATTACCTTTAGCATATTTATTTTGGTAACTAATTTTCAATGCTTGAGGATGTATTCAAATTGCAATATGAGATGCGTATATTTTATATTTTTCTTTATAAAAACTATTTCTTCCTATCATTAACAAATTGCAATATGAGATGCGTATATTTTATATTTTTCTTTATAAAAACAATTTCTTCCTATTATTAACTCTAAATTCCCACTTAAATTTTTAATTTGCCCAAAACTCAAAAATCAGGGTGCCACAATACTGGTGGTCTTAGTGGCATCAGAACCGATTTGGACGACTTTGATAGGGAACGTCATCGCCGCTTGGGTGCACACGAGGTACAAAAGTTGAGCTGCGCTGGAGCGAGCTCGGTGGTTGCTGAGCAGATTGCTCCTTGCCGGATTTATCTTCACACGATGTTGCAAGTGCATGAAGTTTCCCCAGCGCAGTGACCCCAGTGGTGCAGTCCCCATATCTGGAGGATGCCTGACAGAGTTGGCATCTTCAACACGAAGTAGCTGTAGTGGGCCACCGCCATGAACCTATACAGGTCTGGCCTGCCAAGGATGGCATTGAAGGGAAGGTTGATGTGTGCTACATCAAAGACTAGCTTCTCGGACCGATAATTCTCTAGTGTCCCAAAGGTCACTGGAAGAGTAACAGATCCGAGAGGCGTAATGGCCCACGGACCTACTTTAGAGAATAAGTGTGAAGGCCTCAGGCCTGAGAGGTTGAGATGGAGCTTCACAAAGGCTACGAAGCTGATGAGGTTGAGGGTCGCGCCAGCGTCTACCAAAACATGGTAGAGCTGGATATTGTTGATAGTCGGGGAGACCATCAGGGGCAATTGTCCAGCTCATGTCATATTCTTCGGATAGTCCGAAGCATCGAATGTGATGGGAGTGTACATCCACTTCCGATGTTGCTCCGCCTTGGCGGTGAGAATAGCTGTATGCATCTCCCGACACATAGTCTTCCGAATGTGCCGAGAGGTGATGTCCCATGACCCTCCATACATCATATGGATAGTCTTCCGACGTTTGTTGTCGGTGGTGTTGGAGTCATCATCGAAGGTGTTGTAGACGGCCTTTAACGCCTTCTTGGCGTCATGGAAGCCTAGCTCCTAATCAGACAGAGCATTGTTAACTTTTTGTTTCCCTTCCCGCTGATGGAAAGCGGTGTCGTCTTGACGCTTGTTATTGCGTTTAGCAAGCCTCTTGACCTCGCAACAGTCTTCAAGATTATGGTTCATAGATTTGTGGATCGGGCCCCACATCTTGTCACCGTCCTCAGACGATAGTCGAGGTCGCTTGTCAGGGCGTGGCTCCCAGCCACCAGGTGTCGGGACAGCAGCAGCAGTAGGTGTGTTGGCAAGTGACTTTTCTTGCCACTTGACTTCTTTTTCTTTTTGCCACTGCCGGTGGCAGTAACTTTGGCTTTGGAGGCAGATTGACCAGTCTCCGCAGCTAGTTTGGAGTGCATCTCATGGCCCTCCGCAGCCCATGCACACTTGTCAGCCACGCTGAAGAGTTCTGTGATGCTGCTGACATTCTTGGTTGCCAGCTTCTTCAGCATCTTCTTGTCTTGAACAACCCTCTATCAGGATGCTACCACAATAGAAGCATTGAAGATAGAAGGTATAGTGTTTGTACCTGAGAGAATCGTTGGGTGAATGATTGCAATGATTCTCCCAATTTCTGCTATACGGCCAAGAGATCCAGCTCGGTGCCAGGCCGGGTGTAGGAGCTCCCAAAGTTGGCGGTGAACTGGTGACATAGTCTCCCCCAACTGTAGATGGAGTCAAGGGGTAAGCTCATAAACCAGGACCTAGCAGTTTTGGTCAGAGCCACTAGGAAATAGTTGGCCATGACGGCCTCATTCCCTCCAAACTCGACGGGATTGACAGTCCCATCACATTTCTCTGGCAAATGAGGCCGAAACTTGGGTGGCCATTCCACCATGCAGAGATGCATGGTGAGAGCCGAACAACCGACTCCTATTCCCAGAGGAGAAGGGTTTTCACGAGCAAGTCACCTCTCATGAGTACGCTTGATGTTGACGCGACCATCCTACCTTATGTATCGGCGATTGAGCTCTGACCGAAGATCTTGAGTCGGGAGCCTCGACACCATATGAGTACAACAAGCCCCGGATGGAAATGACGTCACGCGCTGAGAGGGCACACGTCTCCTGGGCTGCAACACCGCAGGACTAAGCCTTCTAGACATGGTCCTATTACGAGAAGGTGCTTGCCCTGCATGGGACTGCGGCTGCAACTAGGTGCTCAACGTCAGCGCGCCACTGTTCGAGCGCGGCCGGAGGAGCTCCCATCACTGGAGGATGCTGAAGTAGAGTCTGTGCTGCGTTCAATGCGTTCTTTGGGTTGTTCGTCGATGTTGTGACCGACGCGAATTCACCATCCTGCTGTCCAGCGTTGGCTGCTGTAGCAGATGGTGGTGATGATGGAACGACGCCGGCCGAAACAACAACATTGGCTGGCTGTGGAACATTGGAGGGATTTCCTCCAACGGCTTGTGCAGCCGGTCCGTTGGAAGCGGCGATTGTGTTCAACATCTTGGAAATCTTGAATGACACCCTACCCAGCGCGCCAAATGTCGAAGTGTAGACTAAGACACTTCCCCCCGATACTACTAAGAAGTACTCCCCGAAGGTTCCTATTTAGGCGGAGTGCTAATCAAGATCAAGAACAAGGGTGAACACAGAGGATTTTTACGTGGTTCGGGCCGCCTGAGCATAATACCCTACTCCACAGAGTGTGTGTTGCTTGTATAAGTATACGTAAGCCTCATCTTAGTCTAGAATCAGTTGTTTTCTACCGTGCAGCACAACCCTTTTATATGCTAAGGATTGGTTGTTTACAGTATGAGCCATGACTCAACAGGTGGCTCTGGCTGTAATAACCACCCTATACACGATTTACAGGTGTTAAGGGTAGTTAATAACATTATAACGTGCCATAATGGAAGCGTTACCGGTCTTGATAGTGTTCTGATCGTGCATCATTAATATGGCATTAATAACACGTTAACCAAGCCTTGTAACAGCCGATTGATAGTCCTTGAATATCCATGCCGTTGGAGATCCCGCTGTCTTCCCATTGGAGACATAGGTCCGGGCGTGTGGCACGTGGTAGCTTCAGAGCTTCCCTCTATGGAGAGGCAGGTCCAGAACTACTGAACACATAGCAGCACCGGAGCTTCTCCTGTCGGGGAGGCAGATCCGATGCCCTGGGTCATGTGGCAGCACCGAAGCAACCCTGAGGAGGGAGGTAGGTCCAGTACTGCGGGAAATGTTGCAGCGTCGAGCCATCCTAAGGAGGAGGGCAGATTCGGTACTACGGGACACGTGGCAGCGCTGGAGCTTCCTTAAGGAGGGAGGCTGGTCCGGCACTGCAGGACACGTGTTGCCTCCAGAAGTCCACACATTGGAAGGTGGAAATCAGCACGTCTTCTTCTAATATGAAGAGATACCTGCTATGCAGGGTATCGACAACACCCGAAAGTTTTGTTGAAGACACGGTAGGCGTAGGTGTTTGAGTCATAACCAAGTAAGAAATCTTCATCGAATTTTAAAGCAAACTTCGAATCCTAGGCTTCTTGTTGAGAATATAGCACTTACTACCAAAAACTCGAAAATATGAGATGTTGAATTTGTTACTGGTGAGAGGCTCATACAAAGTTTTCTTCAGTAGACGATGGAGGTAGAGAAGGTTTGTGCCATGGCAATCGGTATTGACTGCTTCCGCCCAAAACCTATCGGAAGTCTTGTACTCATCAAGCATGGTTCTTGATATCTCTATGAGTGTGCGGTTCTTCCTTTCGGCTACCCCATTTTCTTCAGGGGAGTAGGGTGCTGAAAACTCATGGTTCATGCCCTCCTCGTCCAAGTACTCTTCCACTTGAGTATTCCATACTTTGGTGCCATTGTCACTTCAAATCTTCTTGACCCACAAAGAGAACCCATTTTGAACTCTCCTCAAGAAACTCTTGAGGACACCTCATGTTTCACCTTTATCATTCAAAAAAATGTGAAAACTCAATTCTAGGGTTTTCTATTTTACCCAACTTGTCAATCTTCACATGAAGCAAATGGTTCAAACATCACATGAGGGACAAATTATTCAACTAACCATGAGGCAAAATTATTCAAGCTCTCAAGAGACAAAGGTTTATCATGAGTAACTTAAAGTGCAAAGTCTAGAGAAACATATTGCAAATCAAATGCATGAAATGAAGATTTTAAATTCAAATTTGGAATATGCAGTTCAAATCAAATATTACTACTGTTCCTGAATTCAGATATTTTGCAAAGTTCAAACATGAAATCAGAGGGCACCATTGGGTTCCTCATGTCCAAATTAGTGGAAGCACCAAGTTTGGTTAGTTTTGGAGTTAATTCCCATTTTCAAACTGAATTTCCATGTTTGCCGTGTGGGTAAGGTGTATGACTTGTGGGACCCACCAGTCAGTCCAGCACATCATACAGACTTTCTTCTTTCCTCCCCTTTTTGACAGAACACGGTTGCATGCGCAGCTTGCTTGCCGACCTCTCTCTCCCACCGCCTCACAGCAATCCCAGCCTGGAATTCACCCTAATCCTCACTCATTCATACTCAAGGTGAAACAAAACTCCATCTTCTCTTCTCTGCTCAGCGCTCGACGAACACACTGCCGCTCTCTCTGGTAATCACCGTGATTGATGATTCCTGCGTCCTTTGAGCAGGCCACCAACAGCAATATCATCCGCAAGCTTCTCCTCTCCCTTTTACTCATGAAAGCATCTCGTTTTCATGACTAAATGACCACAGTTTTGCAGAAACCCGGCGAGCACTTTTGGAGCCGCAGGGGACCTCAACGCGTTTCCGGCGTTCCAAGCAGTTCCACACCGCACTGAGCCTCACCAAGCTTTGAAAGAACACAAGCAAGCTCGTGGACAAGGTCATTCCTCATGTGTTTAGCGTCTGTTCATGTGTGCTCCAAGTTTTTCCCTGGCCTTCATTTCATGAACATAGCTAGGTTTTCGTTTAATTCGTTGTACACCGCCCACAAGGCTCCAATTCAGTGTAGACATATATTCTCTGCCTTGGCACATCCACCAGTGCAGCAAGCTAGGGCAGGCATGGTCTGGTAGTAATTTTAGAGGAGTTTTCGTGGCCGCCGTCTTGAAACCCTAGCTTGCTGGTGTGCAGCACGTTCCCGTCCATCCCGTCCAAATTGGGCCTCAATTTTGTGTTTCCCTTGTTCCAACATTGATTGTAGGCATGTTGGCGCACGGAAATGGGGTGTTGTGTGAGGTATTCACCATAGCTGCCATGGTAGTTGCCGCCCTCCCCATCGAACTCACTGTACTGGCCATTCCGTGTCCTTAAACCTTGTCCAGTGGGTGTTCCCGGTTCCCAGATTCAATTTCCCCTTCCTACCTTGGCTTGGGGCTTCACTCCGGCAGGGGGAACGGCAGGCGCGCCGCCCTGGCCGTTGTCCTCGATGGCCTTGGCTGAAGGTTGAAGAAAGGAGGGGTATTCTATGCCCATCCAGTTCTTGTGCCACATGAAGCAATGTTGTAGCCATGTGTGGCATTTTCTCTGGTGGAGTTTAAACTCTTGTGGGCCCCCATAGTCAGCCTCTAGGTCTTTTCCCTAGTGGGATTTAAACCCGGGTGGGTCCCTAGTGTCAGCCCCAAGGAAAATTTCTTTGGAAGAAAATTTCAGAATAATCTTCAAATTTTTGAAATTCCATAACTCCCTGTAGAAAGCTTCAATAATTCCCAAATAAAATTTGTTGGAACCTTCTCAGTAAGCACTTTTTATAAAACTATGAACAAAGGTATGCAACGCATTAGAGAAGCCTGTATAATTCAATTCTTCCAAACCTTTGTGCAATTATTCTAAGAGCTCTTTGCAACAATAAAATCTCAAATTTTGCCAGAACATCCTCCATGACACCTAGTATCGCCAATAAAATTTCAATGTATGGTCATCCTGATTTGCTTGGGTAATCCAAGTGAGTTGTCCCAGCCTTGCTGAAAATAGCAGGAAATGCCAGTATAAATTCCAGAAAAATCAATTAAACTTCAAAATTCTATTGTGAACTGTAGGATGATCCGAAAATTATGAAACAATTTTCATAGAACCCTCATGATCTCATCTACAAGTATATCATTCTATTTCGCATGATCAACCTTGTTCATTTCCTGGAATGATTTTCTTATTGAGCACCTTCATCACTTATCATGATTCTAATTCTCTATGCAACCAGCTCAACCCATTTCATCCTAAATCCTATATAACCTGTTGCAATCTCTACAAAACTTTCCAAGAACAATGTTAATCATTTGCTTAAGCAGTTCTTACATAATATTGATTAATTCATACATAGAGTATTCCTTTAATTGCATTATTGTTCATATCGAATAGGAGGAATTCACGAGGAGCGATCGGATTCCATTAACTTTATCTACCAAAGTTTGACTTTATTTCTGAACAACAACAAGGCAAGCCCCGGTTTACATTTAAGTTAACAATTTTTGCTTTATCACCGTGTCTACTTCTATTTGGTATTTGCATTACGTCTTGGATTGATTGATACTCTACTATCATGGCCAGAAATCCTTTAAGTCTATGGGTAGTATTGGACTTCACTAGTGATTAGTAATGCTATGCTAATTCTATAGATGTAGGTTCAATGATATAACTCGAGTATGGGATTTTTTCCTACTTGTGCACTGGTAGAAGTGGAATCAATTGGGAGATGAACATTGATTCACTTAATGGTTAATTGAGACCGGGCAGGAAACTAGGAAGCAACAGAGTGGAGATCTACGTGCATAGTCCTGCCTATGTCAATTGAGGACCATACCATATTCAGTCCTGCTGGACAAGTTTGAATATGTATCGGATGTATACTCGGCTTATGGGACCCTGGAAACCGATGTAACTTGTTAACCTTGGTGTTGAGACTTTTTTGAACACCTTAGGCCTCAAACCGATAGGATAGTAGGGGAAAGCTCAGCTACATAGTTCACGCTAAAGTCGTTTGTGTCGTGTTGGGAGTCTACTGGCCCGGGGTGGTTTAACTGATTCAGCATTGAGGTGTCTTGTAAAAGGTTGTCACTTATGGCATTATGGAGGGGGGCCGTAAGCCTTCTCTGGATGCGTGTATGTGATGTGCAAGTTGGGTGTTTCATGATTCGAATCACCGTTGCTCACGGAAGGGAGCATACTTGTTCACTGCGCTGTGACGTAGTAACAACTGGAACTGGATGGAACTGGCTGGTTGGATAGACAACTTGGGTGAAGTAGATGAGAAGCGAACTAAAGTTATGATTCTAATACTTAATTTGATCCACTGTTATATTCGTGCTAGGAACAACTTTATTATTGATAGTAAGTCCCTGCATGTATGAGTAGTGAGACGGATAAGTCTTGCTGAGCATAATCTCATGGTTTGTTGATCCATTCTTTTGCAGGTAATGTTGCAAGCAGCAACATTATAGATGAGGGTGAGCCTTGTGAGGCAACACCTGATGAGGGGTGAGGGGCTCACTGGGAACCCTGCACACTGCTGTGAATGTCTTGGTGCTGCTACAGTGGAGCTTCCTAGAGCCAGATGACTTCACTCTTGCTTAGTGTAGGCTATAGGGCGTGGGTTGTATCTTATCCTTCCGTTGCTTGTACCCATGTACATTACTTTGTAAATTTAACAATACTACGGAATAAAGGCCCATTGTGTTGTCAATGTGTGTTATTTGTGTTGTGCTGTTAGGTGTCACATCGTATGACACCATCCAATGCGATTCCTGGAATGTCGGGATTGGGTCCTCACAGACTGGTATCAGAGCCGCATTGGGAATAGCACACCTGGAATCACACGTATTTTATTTTTATTTTTTAAAAAAAATCTCCGAGTGAGGATTCGGTACTAGGCCCACATAAGGATTGATATTAGTATAGTTATTTAAGGTGGCAAAGCTAACTTATTTGTTATTATATTCTGTAACGATGCTCCAACGTCAGGTAAGAGGTAAGATATGCCACCGCAAGCGGATCAATTGGGGTAATCTCCCCGTACGAGAAGTGGTACGATGATTGTCCCCTGTGGCTTGGCACGGGAGTTAATATGAGTCTTTTAACCTCTTCATGGTTCTGAGAGCATATGCAAACGCTGCTCCCTGGCATGCTTCAGGCCAAAGCGTGGATACCCCATTGTATCGTCAAAAACATAATAGTATGCAACTCTTGAACGTTCAATGTTCAAAGGGCCATACGCAGCGCTCGCCATCGGCGTGCCTCAGCTTTTTTGGGGCAGTAGGTGGTATTTGTTGGGTTGATAACATTCCCAATTGTGATGACCCATTCACGTTCTACTAAGGTTCCCCGTCATGTGGTGTTGAAATGCGACCACGTTTCTCGAGACGTGTTCTCCTCGAGGATGGCATGTATGGAATGATACAGGGCGTTAGATTGGAACTGATATATTATTGTGACTGCCTGAAATGATCACCCGTGCGGGCTGTGCCGTACAACATTATAATAAGTGGTTGTAAATTGCGTGTCTTATGCAGGTACACTAACCGCGTTAGACGTATTGTGAGCAGTATACATTTGTGAGTGCTCGATTTTAGTGCCACCTATGAGACGTATGATCCGGAGGTAATCCGGTTAGAATTTTCTAATTGTGAGGCACACAGTACCAGCATGGTAAGAAATGATGCATATACACCTCTCTTCTTCTAAGACCTGAATCTTCTGTAAAAATACAATAAATCTTGTAAAATATGGGTATAAGGACTTAATTGGGTTAAGTATGGTGGAGAGGAGTAATAGGGCAACCATATTGGGATCCCCTATTTTGGCACTTTTCATGGCTGAAATTGCACTGGGTGTATCTCAGTGAATATTTAGTCAATGGGGGTGTGTGAAAGAGTTATGGAAAGCTTGAAGAGTCTTCTAAAACTTTTCTATAGGACTCAGGACAGTAACACAATCAAAGTTGGTCAAAAGTTCAAATTTCAAAACCTGCTACAATTTCTAGGTTTTTGAAGCAGTCTCTGTATTTTTGCAATATCTTCATGTAGAATCATCTTCTGGAGTATTGTCATACAGTCTGGAAAGGGGAAGGGATGTTCTACAATTGTGTAACTCAAAGTTTGTCCTGATTTGGCACATAAGATTTTGTAATTTGGAGTTCAACTGGTGCACTTGCAGTATGGTGCCCAGACTGTACCAGATTTTCTGTAAACTTTGAACAGCCATATCTCTTGCTCTAGTACAGTGACATAGGTATATACATTTATGGAAAGCATAGTGAGTTCTCTATCAACTTTGTATTCAACAAAAAGGCTGAATCAAATTGTAACCGGTTCAAATTCGAATAATCATCAAGCGTGTCCTTGCTGTACAAATTCTGGACCTTATGTGCCTAGTTTGGAACTTTGTCGATAATGCACATATATGGATGATGTAAGCTATGGATGTACCACTTTTAGGGGAGGTTCTGTCAAAATTGCACCAGAAATCTGTCAACTTTAAACCACCATAACTCTCTAACCCTTGATGCAATGGGGGCATGTGGGTAACCTTTGGAAATTTGTGAGAGTTAGATACAACTTTGGTAATTGGATCATGTCACGAAAATGTCATTTGCATAGTCAAATTCGAGTTTGAATTCAAAGTAGTCAATCCAGAACAGCAGGAAGGCAGTAGCTGGAACTGAGTAGGACAGGATTACACCTATGTTATTAATTATCATATTACTCAAGAATTGTCATACTTGTTACTGTTGGAATTGAGTTTCGACTCCACTCAAAAATATGTTCATGCAGTATGGTTCGCACTCGTCGTTCGAGTAATGTCGGAGGTTCTCGACAAGCTGAAATGGACTCGACCCCACCTCCGGTGCCACCATCAGACTTATTGGTGGAAGTCATGGCAAGGATGGTGGAATACCAGACCAAGATGGTAGAGTCGCGGCAAGAGAACAACAGGCTTCTTGCAGGCAGAAAATGCCTGATCAAGATAGATTTCAAGAAACACATCAAAACAACCTGACCCCGAGTAATTATCTAGATTTCCTGGTGACAAAAACGCCAGTCTTCACGGAGGCAACAAATTCATTAGATGCAGACGATTGGCTTCGCGTTGTTGAATCTAAGTTTGAGTTATTACAAAGTGATGAGCATCAGAAGACATTATGTGCTACCCAACAACTTCATGGATCAGCTGGAGCCTGGTGGGCAGGGTATCTCGCTACTATCCCTGAAGGCCATTGTGTTATGGACTGAATTCCGTGAGGCTTTTCGTGCTCGGCACATTCCTACGGGGATTAAGAAATAAAGCTTCAGGAGTTCATGGAGTTAAAGCAAAAGGAAATGAGTGCTCACGAGTATTCCAAATTGTTCAACCAGCTGGTACAATGTGCGCCTCATATTGTGAATACAAAGATGTGATTACTTCTTCCGAGGCCTAAATGCCCAACTTCGAGAAAAGCTATTCGTATTCAATTGCAAAGATTGTGATAAGTTAGTAAGTGCTGCTATCATGATACAAGATGCTCACCGCCAAACTCTGGAGGAGAGAAAATGGAGTGTGCCACAGGTCAGCAACGATAGTGCTCCTGAGAAGTATCAGTTAGTGTATAATTTACCATCAGGTCAGGGAATTCAGCCAGTGGCACAATTACCACATCAACATCCGGAGATGGTACTTTGTGCACCATTACATCCACAGGTTGCACAATACTTTTGTCCACCTCAATTCCATGGAAAGCAAAGGGGTCACTTTGCACGGGATTGTCGTAAAGCCCAGCAGGGCAACCAACCAACCTCTTCAAATCAAGGTTTGAAACGGAAACTGGAAAAACATAAGAAGATCATCTCAATGTCCTGCAACATTAACTATGTTGTGGTTGAAGACATTCCAGAAGGAGAACCTATGTTAGCAGGCATGTTCACCCTGCATAATCAACCTATATTCATTCTATTTGATTCTGGTACAACCCACAACTTCATTACCAAATCTTATGTGCTCCAGCATCAGCTTCCAACTTCTACCACCAAAGGGGCATACTTTATACATTCACCTGGAGGCAATATCTCCGCCAATGGAATTGTGTCCAGAGCACCGTTTTGTGTGGGTGGAAAATTGTATCCTACCACCCCCATCATCCTTGATGGTCAAAAGATCAATGTTATCTTTGGAATGGCTTGGCTGAATCATCATGTAGCTATTCTTGACATTGGTCCTCGAATTGTTCAGTTAGATTCTAAACTTCGCAGTCACCATACTCTATATTGGAAGATCTTGCTCAAGAAAATCCAAGCACATACCATACTGAAATCAAGAAGCTTGAGGATATCCTGGTGGTCTGTGAATATCCCGACATATTTCTAGATGATGTCTCAGATATGCTGCCAAAGCATGACATAGAGTTTAAGATTGAGCTAGCACCCGGAACTACACAGATATCTCGAAGACCGTATCGGATGGCTCCAAATGAACTGGTAGAACTGAAGAGCACCTGAAAGATTTGCTAGACAAAGGTTTTATCAGACCCAACTCATCACCATGGGGCTGCTTAGCTCTATTTGTGAAGAAGGATGAATCATTACGGAGGTGTGTGGACTACCACCCGCTAAATGCAGTGACGATTAAGAATAATTATCCACTGCCAAGGACTGATATCTTGTTCGATCAACTCGTGGGTGCCAAAGTATTCCCAAAGACATATCTAAGATCAGGGTATCATCAGATCAAGATTCGAGTGGAAGATATTCTGAAGACTGCATTTACGGACTTTATGAATATCTGGTCATGTATTTTGGTCTAACCAATGCACCTGCGCACTTCATGTACCTTATGAATTCTATTTTCCTGCCAGAGCTGGATCGGTTTGCCGTGGTCTTTATTGACGACATACTGGTGTACTCCAAATCAGAGGAAGAGCATGCTGAACATCCTCACATTATACTACAACGATTAAGAGAGTGTAAGCTATATGCTAAATTCAAGAAATGTGAGTTTTGGATCATCAAAGTACCTTTTCTTGGTCATATTATCTCAGTGGAAGGTGTCACAGTTGACCCAAGTAAGGTTGTACAAGTACTAAAGTGGGAATGTCCGAAGTCAGTCCATCAAGTCCGTAGCTTCTTGGGACTAGCTGATTATTATCGAAGATTTGTTTGCAACTTCTCAAATATTGCTAATCCAGTGACTGAATTATAGAATAAAGGAAACAAGTATGTATGGGCTAAAGAATGTGAGGAAGCATTTCAAACCTTGAGAAACCACCTTACAACAACACCGGTCTTAGCTCAGTCGGATACAACTAAGCCTTTTGATGTATATTGTGATGCATCAGGCAGTGGACTTGGATGTGTTCTGATGCAAGATAGGTATGTAATTGCATATGGATCGCACCAGCTCTGCAACCAAGAGCAGCACTACCCTACTCATGATTTGGAACTTGCTGCGGTGGGACTGGTGTTGAAGATGTAGAGAAACTATCTACTTGGAAACCTAGTGCATCTCTACATCGACCATAAGAGCCTCAAATACATCTTTACTCAGAAGAACTCAATATGAGGCAACAGAGATGGTTGGAACTAATCAAGGACTACGAGCTTGAGATTAATTATCATCCGGACAAGACCAACATGGTGGCTGATGCGCTCAGTCGCAAGTCCCACGTTAGTAGCATATTAGTGATACCGGATGAGGAGGAAGAACCCAGCTTACGCGTGATTCCATATGGAGCACTGTATCACCTCGCTCTCATACCTACAATACGAGATGAGATTGTACAGGCGCAAAAGCAAGACCAAGCTATGTCTATACTTCGGCAAAGGATTAAAGCTGGTGAGAAGTTATGCTCCCTGCAAGATGATGAAGGTACTCTATGGTTTAAGAATCGAATAGTAGTACCCGGAAACATGGAGCTCAAGAAAAAAATCATGGATGAAGCCCATATGTCCAAGTATTCCATACATCTGGGTAGCAACAAGATGTATCAAGATCTCCAGAGTAAATTTTGGTGAACCGAAACGAAGCGAAAGATTGCTAAATACGTATCTAAGTGTGATACTGTCGAAGAGTTAAAGCTGATCATGTAAAGAAAGCAGGGACAATCCAACCCTTAAGTGTTCCAGCATAGAAATGGGAGGACATCAATATAGATTTTATTGTTGGATTACCTCCCACGTTCAGGAAGCATGATTCTATTTGGGTGATCGTGGATCAGTTGACCTTGGATCAGTTGACCAAATCAGCCCATTTCATTTCGGTTCATACTAACTACATTGCTACACAGTATGCTGAGTTATACATTTCAAGGACTGTGTGTTTACATGGAATTCCCCGCACCATCATCTCTGACCGTGGATCTATGTTCGTTGCTCGCTTTTGGGAGCAACTGCATGAGTCCGTGGGAACCAAGTTAATCAGAAGCTCTGCATATCATTCTCAGACTGATGGACGGACTTAAAGAGTAAATCAGATCTTAGAAGATATGTTGAGAGCTCGTGCCATTGATCATGGAAAGAACTGGGATGACCATTTGCCATTAGCATAATTCTCTTACATAAATGGTTATCAATCAAGTATCAAGATGGCACCCTATGAAGCACCCTATGGACGTAAGTGTCATACACCCTCAATTGGTGTGAATCTGGTGAGCGAACTATTTTTGGAGTTGATCTCGTTAAAGAAGCAGAAGAACAAGTTAGGCTCATTCAAACTAATCTTAAAGCTGCTCAGTCACGTCAGAAGAGCTATGCAGACAAGCGACGCCGTCCATTATACTTTGAAATCGGTGATCAAGTGTATCTTCGTGTTTCTCCGATGAAAGAAATTCATCGATTAGTCAAGGGAAAACTGGCGCCTCGATTCATTGGGTCGTTTGCTATTACTGAGAAATGTGGAGACGTTGCCTACCGATTGGAGCTAACAACGTCATGGACAGGGATTCATGACATCTTTCATGTCTCGCAATTGAGGAAATGTCTAAAGAAACCAACCGAAATTCTAACAGAAGGCATAGAAGCATTGGCACCAGATCTGACCTATGTTGAACAACCGGTTCAAATCATCGAAGAAAAGTGTAACACCCTCATTTTCATTCATCATGCATTGCATACATTCTTATACATGTTTAACATTAAACAACACAAAAAGGAAAAAGTTTAAAATGAATTATAACCAAAATTGCAGTTAAGAGTCTGTGTCACCGCAGACTTGTCTGGACAAGAACTCGGACTAATCCAATTTTGCCCCTGTTGTTTCCCAGACTTGTCCGCTTTTGCTGTGGACTATTCTGAAATTGGTTCTGTTGTATCCTGTACATGTCCGTTATCGAGTACAGACTAGTCTGATATTCATCTCTGGAACTTTTCGGAGTTGTCCGATAATTCTGCAATTTGGTCTGGCATTTGAAAAGCTTGACGAACCTTCAGACTTGTCCGGACCCATACCGGACTTGTCCGTTCTTCTCTCTGGACATTTTTGGACTTGTTTGGACCCCGACTGGACTTGGTCGTTCTTCTCTGTGTTCAAAATCGGACTTGTCCGCCCCTAGAGGACTAGTCCGGTATGCCCGACTCGGATTCTATTTCTTTCTCCACGACAAGTTATTGGGTGATTGCCTTAAGTAGGTGCAAGAACGTCGTGCCCAACCCCTGTGAGCCCAAGTGGACCCCACTACGACCCCTACTCATCCTCCGCCGCCTTGATCTCGAATTCCACCCAAACCCTACCACCTCCACTCTATATAAACACCCCAACACCCACCCTCCTATCTCTTTGAGACAATTGAAGAAAACACTAACCCTAGTTCATGGAAGCCTCCATCGAGAAGAGAGGAGATCGCAGCTAGGAGAAGGAGTAGGAGGATCAAGCAAGATCGATCTTCGTCAACTCATCAACATCGGCATCAATTCTCAACCAACTCTTCACCATCAACCCTAGACGTCAATATCAAAGTGTTGCACCCAATTCTTGACCTTTGAACCCTTGGATGCATATTTTCTACGTAAATTATGGTTCTATATTAACTCAAATTATGCCCTAGTTGAAAATTCGCCAAAAACCTAGACATAACGGACATGTCTGGTACCATTGCGGACTAGTCTGATTTTCTTTTTGTTCAAGAACAGACTTGTCTGATCCCAGTGCGGTCTTCCTGCTCTGAAATTTCTTGGAACTTCTTTAATATCTTCCGAAATGACTGGAAACTTGCTCGAACATGCAAAACTTAATTGTGACTAGTTAGTAGGCTATGATATCAACCTAATAACATGCATTACCCTGTAATTGCATTATTCATGCATGTCATGGCATATTGAGTAATATATGAGCATTTATTGATTGTAATGCTTGTTTTGTATGTTTTTTGCACAGAATCGAATGTGTTGCTCTAAAGGGTGCCGTTGAGGACCTCCAGCACCAGAATTTTGAAGCTTTTGATCCTAATCAATCTCAAGAGCAATGCAAATGTCCTTGATCATTTTGATCGTGTTTTTAAATGTGTTGTTTGCGAAACTGCATGCTCGTGTCAAATTGATGGGAAACCCAAGATAGGTATTTACTAGACTTGTTTAACCATCCTTGTCGCTTGGAATATATTGTAAAGACTCGGGAAGGGCATTTTAGCTTTTTGCTTAGCTCTAATTAAATGGTATGGTGAAAGCATCTAGGCGCCCATGAGGTACAGTTTCGGTGATTAATGACAACCATTGGATTTTACTAATGAATTTGTGAATGCAAGGCCCCCATAATCACTCAATCAAATGAAATCTATATGTCATTGGAGACCCATATACAATCACTTTATGAGATCAAATCAATGATATGAAGACAAGAAGTGAAAGCTCTTATGTCAAAGTCATTCAACCACAATTGATGACACTTAATGCTTAACAACCATCAGAAGTACATTTCCAACTAAAGTCTAAGAGGTCAATCGAGGAAGACACAAAAGGATCACTTAGAAACAACTCGAAGCAAACAAAATCAACTCACCGGATCAACCGATGATTTCTGAGAACAACACATCGGTCGAGTTGGTTCAGTAGAAGAAGAAGACCTCAGAACAAAGCACTCACCGGATCATCCGATGTTAAGGGCTCAGCTACATCGGTCCATCAGTACAGTTTGCAATATCCTTGGACCAAGTGTAGCACCGGATCATCCGATGAACAGAAATATACGCATCGGTCAATCACTCCAGTAAGCATCAAGTTTGAGCCAATTCTGGAGGAAGAGCCACCGGATCATCCGATGAGAAGACAAGTGCAACATCGGTCTAACAACGGTCATATCTGACACAATGACGTCAGCTAAAGTGAACTTGACCGATGATAACTAAAGGGGAGACATCAGATCATCCGATGTTCGCAGAAAAGTTCTGTCAGCCTACTTTTCCAACGGCTATTTCGTGGAGGCTGGCTTTAAGTACCCCCTAAACCTATCATTTTGACAAGTCTTGATCACCAGACATTCTCAACACATCCACAAGCGTTCGAGACCAAGAGCCATCACTTCTACATCATTTTTGACCACCTACACACCAAGAGATAGGCTAGAGCTAGCTAGAGAGAGAGCTTGTGTGCCTCCATTCTGGGTGAGTGGAATCTCTAGGATAGTGAGAGCCTCAAGGGAGTGCCCCTTGGTGTTTGTAACTGTGAGAGACTTCTGGAGCTTGCCAAGGTGTTTGTGGAAGCCCGGAGGGTCGAAGTTGTACAAGGCTTGAGCTCCACCTTGCCAAGGTTGGCAAACGGAGGAGAATAGTGGAGATCCCTCATCTCGGTGACTTGGGTGTGGCTAAACTCTTTGGTGGGTGCCACAACGTGGATGTAGGAAGATCTTGACGATCTTGGCGAACCACGGGATAAATCCTTGTGTCTCCTCGGGAGTTTGCATCCTCTTCCTCTCCCTTACATTTATGCATTTTATATTCTGCGAAGTTGCTATTTACTTCAATGCATAGATTGTTTGCGTAGGGAATTGGGCTTTTAGGGATTAAGTTTTATTCCTTAGATTTTTTAAAAGAAGCCCAATTCACCCCCCCCTCTTGGGCATTCAATCCTTACAATTGGTATCAGAGCAAGGTTGCTCATAGGATCATTCTAGCTTCACCGCTAGAGAGCTAAAATGGCCAAGGTTGGGGGTTCGATTCCTATCTTCGAGGGCAAGAACTTTGCCTATTGGAAAGCACGCATGCGCGCTTATCTAGAGGCTATTGCTCCCGAAGTATGGGAAGCAACCCACGCGGGGTTTGGAGAACACAACTATGTTGGTGATCAAATTAAATGGGATGCTAAAGCTAGGAATGCAATCTATGAATGTATTAGTCAAGATGTGTTTGCTAGGATTGCTAGCAAAGAAAAAGCTTGTGAAATTTGGGCTTGCTTAATAGAGATTCATGAGGGTTCTTCTCGAGTCAAGGAACTTAAATATCACACGCTCAAAGCAAAATATGATGAATTTAAGATGCTACCTCATGAAAATGTCGAGATGTTCTCTCGCTTGAATGTACTTATTGAGGAAATTAATGCTCTTGACATTGCTTCTCTTGGCAAGGGACTCATCAAACGCAAGATCCTCATGCTCCTTCCCAAGCCAAAGTACAACATCATCAACTCCATGCTTCAAAAGGAGTCTCTTGACCACATTGAAGTTTCGGAGCTCATTGGAGAAATTCACGCTCATGAGGTGAGTGTACTTGGGATGATGGAGCAATCATCTTCAAAAACAATTGCTCTAAAGGCCTCCACCAAGAAAACAAGCCTCAAGAAGAAGAAGGTAGTTGAGCCTAGCTCAAGTGAAGAGGAGCAAGCATCAAGTGAAGATGAAGATGATGAGCTTGCATTGATGATGAGGAAGTTCTCATGCTTGAACTCCAAGATTACCAAGAAGGGATACACCTTTGATCCCAAGAAGAAAGCATTTCTACCAAGAAGAGATGATCACAAGACTTGCTACAATTGTGGTGATCAAGGCCACATCTCCTATGATTGTCCAAAACCGGACAAAAGAAGAGAGAACCACAAGAGCAAGCATCGCAAGCTTGAAGAAAGTGATGATGATGAAGAAGAGGCCAAACCCAAACTAAGATCCTTTGGGAAGAGGAAACATGACAAGGGAAAGAAGGCAAGACTCTTCCCAAAGAGGAGAAATGGCCCACAAAAGGTGTTCATGTGTGAGGCAAATGAATGCGTCACCGACGAAGAAACAAGTGATGAAGAGAGTGAAGTGGAAGAAGAAAGTTTGGCCGGCCTCGCCATTGCCAACAATGATGACTCACCTCTTCATCCACCGCCCATGTGCCTCATCGCGAAAGGTAACACCAAGGTATGTGACGACTCTAACGATGATGAGCTTTCCCCCGATGATTTAACTTCTTTGATAAATGAATATCATGCTATCATTAAGAGGGAAAAGAGTAAGGTTAAAACTCTTGAAGAAACTCGTGCTAGACTTGAGAGTGCTAACCTCGATTTGCTTGACAAGTATGAAAGCATACTCAAAGAGCATGACACGCTCAAATCTCATGTCAAGCAAATTGAGGAAGAAAAGGCTAAAATCAAGTTAGATAATCATGAGCTTAACTTAGCACACCAAACACTCTTGGAAGAGCACAACAAGTTAGTACAAGAACATCAAACACTTAACCTTGCTCATGACGTGCTTGATCAAGAGTTGAAAAATATAAAGAAGCAAACTCTTAATGATAGGATATCCATTACTTCTCATGTCACTAATGCCTTGAACAAGTCTTTGTCATTGAAAGCAAATGCTAGGGAGAAGGACTTGTTGGAAGAAATTGAGAGTCTCCGCACTAGTGTGGCTGGACTTTCAAAAGGGGAAGTCAAACACAAGGAAATACTCTTCCAACAAGCAAAGGCCTTCAACAAGAGAGGACTTGGCTCCTTCCCGGTGCCTAACAAAGGAAAGGTGCCCTCACCGGAGCTTAGAACAAGCTTCATCAAGGAAGTTGGTTCTTATTGCCAACATTGTGAGGTCACCGGTCACCACACAAGGGAGTGTCCTCTTCCTAACCGACCTTCTCCAAAGTTGCCTATTAATTACAAATCTACTTTCAATGATCGTTATTATCTCTTAAGTAAAGTAGATGGCATGGTGAAGGCTAGGTTCATCGGCAAAGACATGAAGGACATGAAGGGGAAGCTCCTCAAGCAACTTTGGGTCCCAAAGACACTTGTATCACACATACAAGGACCTAAGTTGGCTTGGGTGCCTAAAGTTAAAAATTGAATTCATGTGTGTAGGTGAACTACAAAGCTGGAGGAAAGCATTGGGTACTGTCGACTGTTGGAGTCGGCAGATCTCCTGACACTACTAAAGTGTTGAAGGAGTTTGTAGTTCGGTGTGGGCGCGCGGAGACTCAAGAAGTTGAATCACGATTGGACACGAGAGACACAGTGGTTTACGTGGTTCGGGCCGCCTGAGCGTAATACCCTACTCCACGGGTGTGTGGTGTTGTATTAGTTTATGTATGAAAGCTCACGTCAATGCGTGTGTGCCTGAGAGCGTTCGACCGCCCCCTTGTGTATCATCGGTCTGTCCTTTTATAGTACAAGGACAAACCGTTACAAGTTAGCCTGGCCCGACATGTGGCCCCAGTGGTTACTAGTATTGATACACGATTAATTGTTGTTAATAACCCTGTAACGGGCTCCGACAGTGCCGTTACAGGTGTTAAGATTGTCCAATTAAGTGTCATTAACATGGAATTAATGACAATTAATTGGGTCTTGAAGTCCGCGGCTATCCTTTGAAGATCCGGAGTCGTTACAATGTCTTCCAGAGGTTTGAGGCAGCCAGCTCCGACGTTTGGACACGTGGCAGCTCCGGAGCTTGCTTGTGGGAAGCGGGAAGCTCCGGGGTGGCCTGGCACGTGTCAGGTCCGGAGCTTCTCTCGGTCAGGGGTTAAGTCCGGAGGTGCCGTTTCGGTACCTAGCCCAGAGCTTCACCCTTGTGGGTAGTAGCTCCGGTCTGGCAGTACACATGGCAACCTAGGGGTTAACCATGTTGGAGAAGCAGGTCCGGTTATGTCTGACAAGTGGGCCTCCGAGGGTCTTCAATTTGAGTAGACGTCCTTCCCTTGAGATCTTTGTAACCTCAGGGGGTGTATGGTTTTTAGGGTACCGACAGTGGCCCCCTGGACCTACCTCCGGGGAAAGTCACCGGGGTGAAGTCATTCCGTCGGAGGTGGGTCCATACTCGCGACTCTTGAACTGGGTCTTCAAGGGTCTTCGGAGGTGCCGTTGGCGGGGCTTTACGGTTAAATCCCGACGCGTGGCGCACCTCAGGCGGCAGATAAGATCTTTGACGTGCGGATCTCTCGCAATTGAAGGTCGCCGGTTCCCGATACGAAAACCGTATCGGTTCCGCGCGCCTTGTCAGGTCACCGCCTTTGGGTTTCCCGCCTCGTGATGACAACTGTTCGCCTGGGTAAGAGTCTCGACTTGATCGTCAGGGTGGTCCCGGGCCCTCTTGTCATCGGCAGGGTTTAATTCTTGAGTAGTATCCTTGACTCCCCTGCAGTTTCCATCCAAGCGTTGCGAGGGCTTACTTAAGAAGGAAAGCGCACCGTCGGGAGTTTTTTACGCTTCCCATATGTTCTTGCGCTCAAACTCCCAACTCGTACTTTGCTCCTCTTCTCTTGCCTAGCTGTGCTGCGATGGAGTTGGGTCTGCGTGAGAGTCGCTTGAAGACTGACAGCGATCTGAAGAAGGTCCGGACCCTCATGGGGTGGTCTTCGGACTTCTTCAACCGCTCGGTCCGCGCTGGCGGAAAGCTCCCCTTTGAAAAGGAGCACGCTGGCGAGATGGTGTACTTTTCCTCGTACGCCATGGTGGGGCTGATCCCACCGTTTTCTTCTTTCTTCTTGATGCTACTGGACTTCTATGGTCTGCAGCTGTACCACCTTGGCCCTCACTCCATTCTCCTTGTGTCCATCTTTGTCCACTTCTGTGAGATGTGGGTGGGCATCCCTCCCTGCATCGAGCTTTTCCGAACCTTCTTCACCGTCCACACCACCGGCCGAAGCGATGAGTATCTTGGCTTCTACTACTTCGTGAAGCGCAAGAAGTGCCCATTCAAGTACCTCCGGTCATTCCCTTCCGGGAAGTGGGATGACTGGAAGAAAGATTGGATAGTCGTCCAGGTGGAGGAGCATGAGCGGTTGGAGTTGCCAGATGGTCTGCCCGGCATTGACACGTCAGTATGGAGCGAAGTTCCGGTGCTGGCGGAAGCTTTCGACCCTAACCTGACCAGGATCCGCCAATGTGTGGAGGGAGGATTGACTCCCCAGGCGGTGTTCTGCAACTTCCTGTCCAACAGGTGGGCGCCGCTAAAGAGGAGGGAGAAGCTCGCCTGGGCCCTCAACAGCGTGATGGACGAGGACCGGGTTGAGACCGGGTTGAAGTCCAGCATGGTGGGGAAGACCTTAGAGTCTCACCTCAAGAAATTCCAGCACGGCATCGACGTTGACAGAGATTACTTGACTCCGCCGCCGGCCTTCCTCCCTCTGAACGTGGAAGTTGAGTTCAGCAGGGAGCTCCGGCGGACGATGCCCGCGCTTGACGATCTTGGTGTCGTCGAGAGAAGATCAACCACCCGGTTAGCGATCCCCGGGTTGTCCGAAGATGGCTCCGCCCCTATCCCACAGCCAAGAGTTGAGGTCATCGGCAAGGGCAAGGAGCTGGCGGAGGAGCCGGAGAGCCGGAAGAGGAAGCTGCGACATGCTGACGGAAGGTCCATCGGGCCTGCCACTTCCCCCCCGGTTCCCCCTCCTCAGGAAGGAAGATCTTCCGCCGCCGTGGCGACTGTCCCCGTGGTGGGGTCCTTCCGGAACGTTACTGTTCCGGCGGTGGGATCCTCCCGGAGTGCGACTGTCCCCGTGGTGGATCCCTCCTGTGGTGCTAGCTCCGGGCGCGCGACTCCGGTATCTGGAGCGGTGAGGGCCTCCAGGTCCAGGAGTTCCTCCCGATCAAGGAGAGCTCCGACCCGGGAAACACCCGCGGCTGTGGCAAGTCCTGGGAGTCCTCCCGGAGCTCCTACGCCGACCGTGGCCAGCCCGGATCGTCCGGGAAAGAGGTTCCGCGCAAGCTGGTGCGGGAGCCTCCCAAGGTAATTTTTCTTTTTTACCTCGATTAACTTTTTAATTGTAGCATCTGTTTGCTCAATTTCTTCGTTCTTCATCTGCAGCGTTCCCAAGAAGGGGAGTGAAGCTTCACCCTCAGCCACAGTGTCTGAGGCTGCGAGGGCTTCTGCTCCAGTCCCGGTGCCGCCCCAAGCGGAGGCTGCGACAGCTCCGGCGCCGGCTGTCGTGGTCATGGACCTCGACTCGTCTCCAGAAATTCCCGTGGTAGCGCCGGACCACGGGAATGAAGATGCGCCAGCGGCACCCGTCCCGGAAGTGGAAGCTCCGGGTCCTGGTGCTGCAGTAGTAGAAGCTCCGGCTGTTGAGTCGGAGGAAGTAGCAGTCCCGGCTTCGAAGCCGGAAAGTGTTGAAGCCCCGGCGATTGAGCCGGAGGTGGCTGAAGCCCCGGCATGCGAGCCGGAAGTCGAAGTAGTTCCGGCAGTTGAGCCGGTTACTTCCGAAGCTCCGGCCGCAGAGCCGGTGAGTGTTGGAGCGCCGGTCATAGAGCCGGCGGTTAAAGAGGCGAGGGAGCTTGAGCCTCCCTCAGAAGAGGTGTCCCGGCCGGAGCCAGTAGCGGCTCCTGCTCCGGAGGCAACGATGTCGATGGTACCTGTGGCAGAGCCAGAGTGCATGAACGAAGTCGCCGGCCCCCAGCCTGTGGGGGCAAATGAAGACTTGGCGGCGGGACCTTCTTCGATGGCGACTGAGGTCATCCCGGAGGAAGGCCCTAGCGCTTTGGAAGCTCAGGGTTCCACTCTCGTAGAGTGGGACCCAATTTTTGTATGTGAAGACCCGCTGGAACCAGTGGAAGAGATCCCAGCAGGTCCGGAGCCCATCTCGCTGTCGATGTCCATCGACAACGCCTACTCCAGTCTACGTCAGGTCCAACTGGCCTTCTTCCACGACAGCAAGGCTCTTGAAGAGGAGCGCCAAACCCTTAGGCGGTGGCGTAATCGGCTCCGCTTCGAGACTAAGCTGGCGCAGTCGAGGCTTGCGGATGACAAGGAGTGGATCAAGTGGGAGAAGATCCGCCTGGAGCTCTGGGATAAGCTACTGGACGAGAGGGAGAGCATGACTCACGCCCTCGATGCTCAATCCCGGGAGTTCCACGACCAAGCTAAGGCTGCTAACGACGCGGCCAATGCTCGGTTTGATCAGCTCGAGGCCATCAGCACCGCACTCATCAAGCGCCGAGAGGCACTTGAAGGGAGGGAAAGACGGCTCGAGGACGAGGAGCAAAAACTCCTGGAGCTACGGGATGACGTCTTGCGACGGGAGGAAGAGCTCGCCGAGAAAACAGCTCTGGCGGACAAGGGCCTCGAGGAGCGCACTAAGAAATTGGAAGAGCGCTGCCTCGAGGAAGAGGAGAAGACCTGGGTGCGGGGGCAGGAACTCTACGAATACGAGTGTGCCCTTGTCGCCCGGGAGAAGAAAGTGGAGGCTAGGGAGAAGGACCTGGTCGACCGCCGGAACAAGATCCACCTCCGGGGGGAGGAGCTCGGAAGACTTGAGAAGCGGGTTGCTGCGAAGATCCAGCAAAACGCCAAAGAAGTTGAGCGCCTCGCCCGCGAGAACTCGGAGCTGACGGCGGCCCGGAGATCCCTGGAAGAGATGAAGAACTTGAGGAAGGCGGACTCCCTGCAGATTTGGGAGTTCCTGGGCAAGGCCGACGACGCGCTGACGCCGATGGGTTTCAGCCCCGTGCACCCGGATGATCCGGAGCCGGAGCCGGACCTTGCATTGCAAGCGTTGAGCGCCGCAGGCAGCAAGCTCTCCAAGGTGGGCGACGTCATCGCGGACCAGCTGGAGGTCGAGGGGCAATCCCTGGCTAGGAACGTCACCGAATATGTGTTCACGTGCTACACCAGCCGGAACCCTCGATTTCCTCTGGACCCGGTGCTTGAAGGCCCCGTCGAAGGAGAAGGCGAAGCTACCCGAGCCTGCGTGTCGGAGGTCGCCCAGAAGGTCGCCGAGTTCTTCCATAGGGTCTAGGACCGTCTCTTTTAGCCTTTACTTGTATCTTCTCTTCTTCCTCAATTTTGTAATCCCTTGTCTCCAGATGTAATCTCCGATCTTCAGATGAAATGAAATCCCCAATTTTTTGCGAATTTCATTTTTTTTGTCTTCAACATCTTTATCTTCACTTGGCCCCCTGGTAGATGTGCATAATTTGATTGTGGACATGTACCAAAAGGATGTTGAGTTTTGTTGAAGACGAATTTGCTTCGAACTTGTGGAATTTAGGTCCGAAGTTTTTGATAGTGAAGCTCCCCTGAAGTTGTCGGAGCTTAGAAGCTCCGGCACTGTCCATCGCTGGAGCTTAGTAGCTCCGGCAATAGCCTCTATCAACACGTTGAGCGTCGGTAGTTAATACTCCAAGGTGTCGGAGCTTAGCAGCTCCGGCAATGACCTTTGCCACACTTGGTTTGTTGGCAACAGACTCCAGTGACGGAGTCTTCTCACCATCTTTTAGTCAACGCCGACGGTTGACGCCCTGATGGGAGTCGGAGCTTGGTTAGCTCCGGTTTTTCTCCATCAACGTAGGGTTCATTTTTCCTGCACACTTAAGCCAAGAAAAATAGTAAAATTCGTTCCTTGTCTATAACTTCGTCGCGGCTTACGGTTCTCAAGAAAATTTTAAGTTGAACATGATTTTTAATACGACTGGATGAATTGTCTTTTCTTTTAGATCCAATTGTCCATGGACCCACCTTACTTTGGCCTGCCGGGATGTAGGTAGAGTGGCGTACTTAGGGTGCTTGACCAGGCTAAGTCGATAGCGCACTCTGGCCCTAGAATGGCTTGGCGGCTTTCAGGCGAGTTGGCCACAGACGATATTTAAATCCAAAAAATTTGACAATTCAACTCGAATCGTATGTAAATCGGTCAAACTAGAACTTCTTAAGAATTGCACGTTTCTGTTATAGACAAGAAAGAGAAAAATAAAAATGTCGAGCCTATGCAAAAATGAATGCACGTGGAGTCTATTTCACATGAAGATGTCTTTCATTATAGGTCCGGGGTACAGGGGAAACAAGTATACTCTTAGGGTACGGAACCAGGCTAAGTGTGTTCGGTTTCTCGTTTGACCCAGGGTAGTTAGCCACACTTTTAGTCCGGAGACTGTGTCAAGTGTTGCATGAGCTTTTCAAACCTTTCGGGAAAGGTCCGGCTGCTCTCCCGGAGGAACTACCCGACTCTGTACAATGACTCTATAACATACATTTCAAGTTACTTAAGACTCACCTCCGTGGAATTAAGTGTAGAACTTACGGAGGTGCTCGATGTTCCAAGGATTTGGGAGAGGTGTCCCATCCTCGGTAGCCAAGCGAACGCTTCCGGGACGGGATACTTTGATCACTCGAAAGGGCCCTTCCCAGCCGGGGGAGAGTTTGTTTTGCCCTTCTCTGGATAGTATTCTCTGTAGCACCAGATCGCCTTCCTCGAGCTGTCGGTTGTGTACATGCCGCTGGTGATAGCGCCGTAGAGCTTGGCGGTATCGGGCATTCCGAACAGCTGCTTGGCACCTTCCCTCCTCGAGGAGGTCTAGGTCTTCGCGCCGGAGCTGGTCCTGCGCGGCTTCGTCGAAGGTCCGGACTCGGAGGGAACCCAAGGTGATTTCCGGAGGAAGGATCGCTTCAGCTCCGTACACCAGAAAGAAGGGTGTTTCTCCGGTTGCCCGACTTGGAGAAGTCCTGTTGGCCCATAGAGTGGGCGGAAGCTCTTCGATCCAATTGGCTCCGTGCTTTTTCAAGCGCTCATAAGTGCGTGTTTTGAGTCCTTTAAGGATCTCTGCATTTGCTCTCTCGGCTTGTCCATTGCTGGCAGGATGAGCTACGAAAGCGTAGCAAACTTGTATGCCGAGGTCTTCGCAATATCCTTGAAATGCGGAGCTTGTGAATTGAGTCCCATTATCAGTGATGATCTTATTTGGGACTCCGAATCTGCTCACGATGGATTGTAGAAAATTGATTGCAGATTGTTTGTTGATCGTCACAACGGGAGTTGCTTCCGGCCACTTGGTGAACTTGTCGATGGCGACGTACAGGAACTTGTAACCTCCGACGGCTCTAGGGAAGGGTCCCAAGATGTCCATCCCCCACACAGCGAAAGGCCATGTGGGAGGTATCATTTGTAAGGACTGAGCAGGTGTATGAATTTGCTTTGCATGAAATTGGCATGCTTTGCATTTCTTCACCAGCTCAGTGGCATCCTGGAGCGCTGTAGGCCAGTAGAAGTCGTGCCGAAAGGCTTTTCCGACCAGCGTGCGGGAAGATGCGTGGTTCCCACACTCGCCTCCATGGATTTCTGCGAGGAGCTCGCAGCCTTCTTCCCTTGTGATGCACCGCATTAGGATGCCGTTGGCACCGCGTCGGTAGAGATCCCCTTCTACCAACGTGTATCTTTTAGCCAATCTGACTACCCGATCAGCGGATACATCATCGTCAGGAAGGATGTTGTCTTTCAAGTAGCTCCGGATCTCCGAGATCCATGCATCGGAACTGACTTGAGCATTTGAGTCTTGCGTGCTGGGTTGCTCGGAGCTTCCGGCAGCACCTACGACCCTTGATGGCTGCCATGGTAACAGGGCCATCGGGACCGTCAGCTTCGGGATGCTGATCTCGCCCCCTTCGTTCAGTTCGGCAGGCTGAACTGTGGGTTTTGACAACCTCCGGACAAAGGTTCCATCAGGAGCCGGAGCTCCAGTTGACGCCTTGGTCGAGAGTTCGTCAGCTTCAGCGTTGTGAGCACGCTGAACATGGTGAAGGTCTAGGACTTCGAAGTCCTTCTGAAGCCTCTGGACTTCAAGGAGGTAAGCAGCCAGCTGGAGATTATTGCAGGAGCATTCACCCTTCACCTGCTTGATGACGAGTTGTGAATCTCCTTTGACCAGCAATTGCTTGACACCGTATGATAGTGCCACCTTTAATCCATAGATGAGTGCTTCATACTCCGCCATGTTGTTGGTTGCCTTGAAGTCAAGGTGTACCATGTATTTCACCTTCTCCCCAGTTGGTGCGAGGAGAAGGATTCCAGCTCCGGCTCCCTGCTTCTGCATGGAGCCGTCGAAGTAAAGGGTCCAGTGAGGCTTAGTGAAGGTTGGAACTTGAGGTTCCGTCTTCTGCTCGCTGGGGCCCCCAGGTTTAATGGAGAGGGAGTCCATTCTGCCACGAAATCTGCCAACGCTTGACTCTTGATTGCTTGTCTCGGAATGAATTCAAGATCGAATTCAGCCAATTCCGCTGCCCACTTTGCAATATTCCCAATTGAATTGGGATCATGCAGGATCGCTCGAAGTGGATATGAGGTCACCACCGAGACTTTGTGAGCATGGAAATAGTGTCGAAGCTTCCTTGAGGCAATAAGAACTGCATAAAGCAGTTTATGCACCTCTAGGTATCGAGTCTTGGCATCATGTAACACTTCACTGATGAAGTATACCGGGCGTTGAACGGTCCGGACCCTCCCGGAGGGGTCCGGAGCTTCCTCTTCATTGATCCGGACCCTCTCGGAGGGGTCCTCTTCATTGATCCTTTTGGCTAAGATCAAGTGTAGTATCTGTTCTTATCAGTTTAATATCTGATACGTGGGCCATGCGCCTACAGCGATATTAAACTTATTTTTTGTGGGGGAGGGTCCACCATAGTGGCTTGCCACTGGGGCCCTCACTCGTCGCTCGGGCGATGCACTACTGCCCCTACCTGGCGCGCCAACTGTCGACTGTTGGAGTCGGCAGATCTCCTGACACTACTAAAGTGTTGAAGGAGTTTGTAGTTCGGTGTGGGCGCGCGGAGACTCAAGAAGGTGAATCACGATTGGACACGAGAGACACAGTGGTTTACGTGGTTCGGGCCGCCTGAGCGTAATACCCTACTCCACGGGTGTGTGGTGTTGTATTAGTTTATGTATGAAAGCTCACGTCAATGCGTGTGTGCCTGAGAGCGTTCGACCGCCCCCTTGTGTATCATCGGTCTGTCCTTTTATAGTACAAGGACAAACCGTTACAAGTTAGCCTGGCCCGACATGTGGCCCCGGCGATTACTAGTATTGATACACGATTAATTGTTGTTAATAACCCTGTAACGGGCTCCGACAGTGCCGTTACAGGTGTTAAGATTGTCCAATTAAGTGTCATTAACATGGAATTAATGACAATTAATCGGGTCTTGAAGTCCGCGGCTATCCTTTGAAGATCCGGAGTCGTTACAATGTCTTCCAGAGGTTTGAGGCAGCCAGCTCCGACGTTTGGACACGTGGCAGCTCCGGAGCTTGCTTGTGGGAAGCGGGAAGCTCCGGGGTGGCCTGGCACGTGTCAGGTCCGGAGCTTCTCTCGGTCAGGGGTTAAGTCCGGAGGTGCCGTTTCGGTACCTAGCCCAGAGCTTCACCCTTGTGGGTAGTAGCTCCGGTCTGGCAGTACACGTGGCAACCTAGGGGTTAACCATGTTGGAGAAGCAGGTCCGGTTATGTCTGACAAGTGGGCCTCCGAGGGTCTTCAATTTGAGTAGACGTCCTTCCCTTGAGATCTTTGTAACCTCAGGGGGTGTATGGTTTTTAGGGTACCGACAGGTACTCGATAGCGGGTGCACCCAACATATGACCGGCAATGATGGTATGTTCACCACCATAGAAAACCCCGGCAATCATGAACAAGTCACCTTTGGTGATAACTCTAAGGGAAAGGTAATTGGGTTAGGTAAAATTGCTATTTCAAATGATTTATCTATTTCCAATGTTTTGTATGTCAAGTCACTTAGTTTTAATTTACTTTCCATTGCACAACTATGTGATCTTGGACTAACATGCACATTTAGCAAAAATGTTTTTGTTGTGAGTAGTGAAACAAGCCAAGACATAGTCTTCAAAGGATTTCGGCATGGACATCTCTACCTAGTAGATTTCTCCAACAAGAATGCTAGCTTGACCACTTGTCTTTTCACTAATACAAGCTTGGGTTGGCTATGGCACCGACGCATAGCGCATATAGGGATGAGCAAACTCAAGAAGTCATTCAAGCTTGGGATGGTGACCGGTGTGAAGGATGTCACATTTGAGAAGAACAAGCTTTGTAGCGCTTGTCAAGCCGGGAAGCAAGTTGCTTCACACCACCCAATGAAGACAATGGTGTCAACCTCCAAGCCACTTGAGCTACTCCACATGGACCTCTTCGGACCGTCCACATATCAAAGCCTTGGCGGTAACCTCTATTGTCTTGTTATAGTTGATGACTACTCTCGCTATGCTTGAACTCTATTTCTAGGTGACAAGAGTGAAACTCCGGAAGTGTTCAAGACCATCGCCAACCGTTCTCAAAGGGAATTTCAACTTCCCAACATCAAGGTCCGGAGTGATAACGACACCGAATTCAAAAACTACAACATTGGGGAGTGGTGTGACCGTGAAGGCGTAAAACATGAGTTTTCGGCCACATACACTCCTCAACAAAACGGTGTTGTTGAAAGGAAGAACAAGACACTCATTACTCTTGCGAGAGCAATGCTTGATGACTACGGCACGTCGGAGAAGTTTTGGGCCGAAGCAATCAACACGGCGTGCCATGCCGCAAATAGGGTCTATCTCCATCGACTACTTCAAAAGACCCCGTACGAGCTTCTCATTGGGAGAAAGTCCAACATATCCTACTTTCGAGTCTTTGGATGAAAGTGCTACATCTACCGCAAGAAAAGGCTCGGTAAGTTTGAACGAAGATGTGATGTTGGTATATTTCTAGGTTATGCATCAAACTCAAAAGCATATCGAGTATTCAACCAAACCTCCGGTTTAGTTGAGGAAAGTTGTGATGTTGAGTTTGATGAATCTAATGGCTCCCAAGAGGAGAGTTTTGGTCATGATGAAATAGATGATGAGCCTCTACGAGAAGCCATGAAGAACATGACCATTGGAGACATCAAGCCTGAAGTTGAGGAGAGCCATGATCAAGGGGGGGCTTCAAGTTCCAACATCAACACTTCAATGGCGCCTCAAGTTGACGAAGAAGAGAAGGATGATCCATTGCCGACTCAAGACTCACAAGCACAACAACATCAAGAAGAAGAAGAAGTCCATGATCAAGTCCAACCACAAGAGGAGCAACACGCATCACCTTTGCCAAATGCTTCACGGCCACTTATGAGGCATGGACGCATCTCCAAGGCGCACCTGATGGACCAAATCATTGGAAGTCCGTCAAGGGGTGTAAGTACACGTTCTCGCCATTTCGCTTCATTTTGTGAGCACTACTTGTTTGTTTCATGTGTAGAACCCACTCATATTGAGGAAGCACTCCAAGGCCCAAATTGGGTGATGGTCATGCAAGAAGAATTCAACAACTTCATCCGCAATGAAGTTTGGGTGTTCGAGGAGCGACCCAAGGACAAGAACGTCATCGGAACAAAGTGGGTGTACCGCAACAAACAAGACGAGAATGGCGTTGTGGTCCGCAACAAGGCAAGACTTGTGGCCAAAGGGTTCTCGCAAGTTGAAGGACTAGACTTTGAGTAGACATTTGCCCCGGTCGCCCGGCTAGAAGCCATCCGTATACTCCTTGCTTTTGCATCGCATCATAGTATTAGACTTTATCAAATGGATGTGAAAAGTGCCTTTCTTAATAGTTACATTAACGAGCTTGTTTATGTTGAACAACCTCTCGAGTTTGAAGATCCGAGGAATCCTAATCATGTGTATAGGTTGCACAAGGCGCTCTACGGGCTCAAGCAAGCACCTAGGGCGTGGTATGAACGACTACGGGATTTCTTGATCATGCAAGGATTCAAGATCGGGAGGGTGGACACCACACTCTTCACCAAAGATATCAACAAAGATTTGTTCATTTGTCAAATTTATGTTGATGATATTATTTTTGGTTCAACTAACGAAGCTCTTAGCCATGAGTTTGGCATGATGTCTAGGGAATTTGAGATGTCGATGATTGGAGAGCTCAACTTCTTCCTTGGATTTCAAATCAAGCAACTTAAAGAGGGGACCTTCGTCTATCAAGAGAAGTACACCAAGGACCTCTTGAAGAAATTTGAGATGGGAGATTGTAGCTCAAGAAGCACTCCAATGGCAACCAATTGTCATCTCGACGCGGATAAGGACAGTAAACCTATTGACCAATCTAACTACCGTTCTATGATTGGCTCATTGCTTTATCTTACCGCATCTAGGCCCGATATCATGTTTAGTGTATGCTTGTGTGCTCGCTTTCAAGAGGCACATAAAGAATCGCATAGGAAGGCGGTCTTTAGGATACTTTGGTATCTTAAGCATACCCCTAGTATGGGCTTGTGGTACCCTAATGGTGCAAAATTCCACCTCTTGGGATACTCGGATTCGAACTTTGCCGGATGCCGCGTGGATCGCAAGAGTACCTCTGGTGGGTGCCACTTGCTTGGGCGTTCCCTAGTATCTTGGTCTAGCAAGAAGCAAAATTCCATTGCCTTGTCCACGGCGGAAGCGGAATATATAGCGGCCGGTGCATGTTGTGCCCAAATTCTTTATATGAAACAAACCCTTTTGGACTTTGGTATTAAACTTGGTTGTGTGCCTCTCCTTTGTGACAATGAAAGTGCGGTAAAGATAGCTAAAAAACCCGTTCAACACTCCCGCACTAAGCACATTGATATTCGCCATCATTTCTTGAGGGACCATGAAGCTAAGGGAGACATCTCATTGCGAGGTGTTAGGTCCGAAGAACAATTGGCAGATATCTTCACTAAACCACTAGATGAGAAAACTTTTTCTAGGCTAAGAAGTGAGTTAAATGTGCTAGATGCAACGAACGTCATGTAAGAATGCATCTCATATAGGTCTTGCCTAACTCTCAAAGGATAGGGGTGAGCAAGGGTTAGCTTGGGATGGAGGTTCTTTTGGGTTTCCCCAAAGTTTGGAGAGTGGCTCTCCCTGAAGAAGCCTTTGAAAGGTTCAAATTTGGCAAGATAGATTTATTTTATGCCTTGCATGATGCCTGCCATATAGACTTGTAATTTCTTGCATTATAAAATGTTTGGCACTGCATACAGTAGATTGTCACAAAGGGGAACCCACCTCATGAGAAAGAGACTTGTTTGAAATGCAATATCTCAACTCATATAAGGTGGAAAGAACAAAATGTTAGGTGCGTTAATGCCTAGAGGAACATGCTTTAAAGAGATAGAAGTCTTCATACTCTAGCTCACAAAGCATGGGCCTTACATTTTATTTGGATAATTTCCTTCCCGTTTTCTTCGGTGTTCTATTCGCTTTAAGGCTTAGCCAAGTTATTGGCATGTTAGTATTTTTAAGGGGTAAGGAGTTGCCCAAAAAGTCCTAAGACATGTGTTTCTCATTGTTTGTTTGTTTGGTCAAAGGACATATATGGGATGTTGCTATTTTGTAGTCATCGGATTATCCAATGCTTAGGTCAGACCGTCATCAGATCAGTTGGTGTTCAAAAGCCAAGAGTCAGTTCAGTGAGCAACACAAATCAACCGACGAGTTCATTCTGAAAAACATCGGTCCATCTGATGTTCACATTTCTGGAACTGTGCTGAAATCCACCGATGCCCATTCCCTTCCACGTCGTACCATCCGGTGTCAACGGCACCTTTTCGAATACCCTTACTGTGCCATTCGACCGATGCTTCTAACGTTTAACGTCGGTCCATCCGGTGTTAAAATTTCAACTAGGGTTTGGGACCCATTTTTTAAACGGCCCTTTGCCTCCTGGCCCTTCTCTCTCCCCGATCCCGATTCACCCCTGACTCACTCGCTGCCGCCGCTCCTATCGTTCTTGCGCCACCGCCATCTCCGATCGCCGCCGCCGCACTCCGGCCGCCGCCGCCTCCCTTCGGCCGCCGCCGCCATCCTCTAGCGTCGCCGCCGCATCATCTAGCGCCGCCGCCGCTCGCCTCCACCGCAGCCGCTGCCGACGCTCCACCCAGCCGTCGCCGTCGCTCCACCCAAGCATCGCCGCCGCTCTCCCTCACCACCACATCACCCAAGCGCCGCCTCCTCCCGTGCACCACCATCGCCCCAAGCACATCGCCGTCGTGGTGCTTCCACCTTCGCCATCTCTTCATCGCTAGGGTTGCCGGCCGCGATCATACTTCATTCTCGTGCATCGCCCGATCGTAATGGCTCGCGATAAGAAGAACAAGGGCAAGGCCATTGCAGAGCCGGCCGCAAAGAAGCAGAAGCTCTCGAAGGAGGAGAAGAAGGCGTTGATGGCCGCTCACGCTGCCGAGGAGCGAGAGCGTGGCCGAGGAGGATCACTGAGGATCCGCGAGGCTCGTCCGAGGCAGCCTCCCGTGATTGATGAGTCTGAGGCCGAAGAAGAGCCGGAAGTGCCTCTTGTTCACCAGCGCTCAGCCCGGACCCGTGGGGGTCATCCCGCTGTAGCACCACGTCCGAGACCGACGGCTGCCGATCATCGTGAGGACAGGGAGGCCCAGAGAGCCATCTACGAGATGGACACCGCCGTCCGTGTCGGTGAAGGTGTCCGTTTGACTGATTACCAGAAGATGAAGGCCAAGCAGCTCCGAAGACTCAAATGGAGTATCTTGCTTTAGGAGTGGTACCCGCAGCCCAGAGAGGCTCTTGTGGACAGTCGTTTCTGGACTGTGACACAGGCGTCACTCTATGAGACCTACAGATGTCGCGGCCACAAGTTATTCCAGCACAACTTTCTGGACTGGGATCAGCTCGCCCTGGCTGCAGAGACGGAGATACAACCCTACTTTGAGAGGTACAGAGGGCTGGTCCAGCTGATGTCCTATGAGAGGAGTGCTTATGTGGAGGATTGGGTACACGTGTTCTACGCTACCCTATACGTCTCTGAGGGCCGCAGGTCGATTGACTTCATGTTCATGGGACAGCATCATCACATGACGAGACAGACGCTGGCACAGCTGCTGGGAGTGGACCTGCACGACACTTGCGTGCATAAGAGAGTATACGGTCAGGCAGACCCGCCGAAGAGGCCGCTCACTGGAGGAGTGGCACCACCACTGGAGGAGATACGTTCTCTGTTCGGACCGACCTTCTCTCCAGACCAGTCGAGGGTACTGGCTCTGTTGACTCCAGCTGCACGCACAGTGCACCTTGCCTTGCGCCGCATACTCGTGCCGAGGTCCGGGTATCTAGAGGGGTTCACCAGCCTGCAGCAGACCCTCTTGTTCTACATCATGAACGGGGTGGAGTTTAATATTGTGGATGTCCTCATATGCGAGATGGAAGATGTGATCACCGATGGAGTGGGCATGATGAGGCAGCTTGTGTATGGACACTGGATCAGCTACCTACTCTCCATGATGGTCCCTGAGGAGTCCGCCGTGCATGATCGTCTCACTGACGAGAGTGTCACACGGTTCGGTCACTACCGTGCCCCAGCTCCTGGAGACTGCCGCCTTGCATCCAGTCGAGCATTAGGTTCGTGCTCGTCTGTCTGAGGAGGACTGGTCTGATCTGGAGAAGGAGGATGAGAGGCTGGATGAGGCAGAGGCTCAGGGTGAGGACCTGCAGCATATATGGTCCGAGAGCAACACTGATGACAGCGTTGAGGAGTACTTTCCACCTCCTCCCTCACCCAGGAAGCACGACGTGGAGGCTGGAGGCTCTACAGTGCCAGCCCCTACTCCACCTCCCGTCTCAGAGGCACAAGTTTCTCAGCCGTCCGAGCTCACATCCCTCCTACAGAAGATGGTTGAGCAGCAGCGCTTGGACCGGCTTGCAGCTGAGCAGGCCCGAGCGGAGCAGGCCGCACGCCTTCTGGAGCTCCAGCAGCAGCAGCAGGAGATGCAGTGCCAGATCGCCCGTGAGAGGCATGAGGACACTGACCGGCTGACTGGGCTGATCGACCAGATGCACCAGCGCTCCCTCGACCAGCAGCAGCAAACGCAGCAGGCGATGATGGGCATTCTAGGGTTGATCACCAACCTCTACACCCAGACCGGGATTGCCCTGCCGTCGCAGCTGCCAGGCGTCGCTCCACCTCCACCTGTCCTCGCTCCAGCTGCCGCTCCGGTGCCGACCACGCCGATCTCTTCGATCAGCATGTCTCCACTGCTGGCTCCCGGCGCACCGATTCACTCTCCACTGTCGGCCCCGACACTGTTCCAGCAGACGTCGGCATCCGTCGTCAGTGCCCCTGTTCTAGCAGCTCCTACCCAGCAGGCACCGACGACGGCTCCTACGGCTCCGACAGCTCCTTCTACCTCTACTCCAGGCAGCAGCTCTGACGACAGCGACGGTGACCAGTTCGTCATCGCGCCTAGTACTCAGGGTCCTTAGGCACTCGGATCCCTTTTTGGTGTCTTGATGCCAAAGGGGGAGAAGAGTTAGAGGAGTCAGGGGGAGGATAGCTTAGTCTCAGGGGGAGTGTCCTAGCCTTAGGGGGAGTTTACCTATATCATCTTTTGTAATTCGATACTTTTGCTACTCATTTGGTGTTTATTGAGTACTCTTAAGTTATTAATCGATTGAGCTTATTTGGTGCCTATCTTATGATCACTTATTCACTTGAGTTATTCTTTGATTGAGCTTTCAAATTTTAAGTGTAATAAT
Organism: Tuctoria greenei; assembly: GCA_036927565.1. Lineage (NCBI taxonomy): Eukaryota > Viridiplantae > Streptophyta > Magnoliopsida > Poales > Poaceae > Tuctoria > Tuctoria greenei. The sequence goes on along the minus strand of JAYESD010000005.1, from coordinate 90,500,457 downwards.
CTTGTATCATTGCATATCCTCTTAAGCTTCGTACTATCAAATTCATTACTATTGTGCTTTAATTGTTGTGTTGTCATCTATCACCAAAAAGGGGGAGATTGAAAGCATCTAGGCCCCCATGAGGTACGGTTTCGGTGATTAATGACAACCATTGGATTTTACTAATGAATTTGTGAATGCAAGGTCCCCATAATCACTCAATCAAATGAAATCTATATGTCATTGGAGACCCATATACAATCACTTTATGAGATCAAATCAATGATATGAAGACAAGAAGTGAAAGCTCTTATGTCAAAGTCATTCAACCACAATTGATGACACTTAATGCTTGACAACCATCAGAAGTACATTTCCAACAAAAGTCTAAGAGGTCAATCGAGCAAGACACAAAAGGATCACTTAGAAACAACTCGAAGCAAACAAAATCAACTCACCGGATCAACCGATGATTTCTGAGAACAACACATCGGTCGAGTTGGTTCAGCAGAAGAAGAAGACCTCAGAACAAAGCACTCACCGGATCATCCGATGTTAAGGGCTCAGCTACATCGGTTCATCAGTATAGTTTGCAAAATCCTTGGACCAAGTGTAGCACCGGATCATCCGATGAACAAAAATATACACATCGGTCAATCACTCCAGTAAGCATCAAGTTTGAGCCAATTCTGGAGGAAGAGCCACCGGATCATTCGATGAGAAGACAAGTGCAACATCGGTCTAACAACGGTCATATCTGACACAATGACGTCAGCTAAAGTGAACTTGACTGATGATAACTAAAGGGGAGACATCGGATCATCCGATGTTCGTAGAAAAGTTCTGTCAGCCTACTTTTCCAACAGCTATTTCGTGGAGGCTGGCTTTAAATACCCCCTAAACCTGTCATTTCGACAAGTCTTGATCACCAGACATTCTCAACACATCCGCAAGCTTTCAAGACCAAGAGCCATCACTTCTACATCATTTTCGACCACCTACACACCAAGAGATAGGCTAGAGCTAGCTAGAGAGAGAGCTTGTGTGCCTCCATTCTGGGTGAGTGGAATCTCTAGGATAGTGAGAGCCTCAAGGGAGTTCCCCTTGGTGTTTGTAACTGTGAGAGACTTCCGGAGCTTGCCAAGGCGTTTGTGGAAGCCCGGAGGGTCGAAGTTGTACAAGGCTTGAGCTCCACCTTGCCAAGGTTGGCAAACGGAGAAGAATAGTGGAGATTCCTTGTCTCGGTGACTTGGGTGTGGTTAAACCCTTTGGTGGGTGCCATAGCGTGGATGTAGGAAGATCTTGACGATCTTGCTGAACCATGGGATAAATCCTTGTGTCTCCTCGGGAGTTTGCATCCTCTTCCTCTCCCTTACATTTATGCATTTTATATTCCGCGAAGTTGCTATTTACTTCAATGCATAGATTGTTTGCGTAGGGAATTGGGCTTTTAGGGATTAAGTTTTATTCCTTAGATTTTTTAAAAGAAGCCCAATTCACCCCCCCTCTTGGGCATTCGATCCTTACAGATGGGAAAATAGCCGAATGTCTTAATTATGAATTAATAAAATTATGGTTGATGAGAATTGATGAACATGGATAATTGATAACATGGGACTTGGGAGATCTAAACAAGCATGGTTTGTGGATTGGGTTGGATGATATGGTGGATTTGCTTGTTTTAGATCTAGGAATCGGTTCATGCGAGAATAAGCCAGGACAACAATGCCACCACAAGGCCAAATATGAGTGCGGCTTAGCCAATTAATTAGGTGTATTGTTAGCATTATTCGGATCATTTGGAGGAGTGGGGAATGGGAGTCGGTTTGGTTTGCAATAGTGGCAGGACTGCCCTGGGATCCAAACAGCACAAGAGGGGGCCCTTGGTTGGATCTGCTCAGTTTTAGGCATCACCACCGGTGAAAGCTTAGTGGAACCAGATCTCACCTATGTTGAACAACCGGTTCAAATCATTGATGAAAAGTGTAACACCCTCATTTTTATCCATCGTGCATTGCATACATTCTTATACATGTTTAACATTAAGCAACACAAAAAAGAACAAGTTTAAAATGAATTAGAACCAAAACTGCAGTTAAAAGTCTGTGTCAGTGCGGACATGTCTCGAGAAGACCCCGGACTAGTCTGATTTTGCCCCTATTGTTTTTCGGACTTGTCCGCTTTTGTTGCGGACTAGTCTGAAATTGGTTATGTTCTATCTCGGACTTGTCCGTTTTCAAGTACAGACTAGTCCGATATTCATCTCTGGAACTTTTCAGAGTTGTCAGATAATTACCAATTTTGGGTTGGTTTTTAAAAAGTTGGACAAACCTCTGGACTTGTTCAAACCCATACCGGACTTGTCTGTTTTGCCGTCTGGACATTTTTGAACATGTCCGAACACCGACTGGACTTGGTCATTCTTCTCTCTGTTCAAAATTGGACTTGTCCGGCCCCTAGCGAACTAGTTCGGTATGCCCGACTTGGATTCTATTTCTTTCTCACGACAAGTTATTGAGTAATTGCCTTAAGTGGGCCCAAGAACGTCATGCCCAACCTCTTTGGAGCCCAAGTGGACCCCACCATGACCCCTACTCATCCTCCGCTGCCTTGAACTCAAATTCCACCCAAAACCTACCACCTCCACTCAATATGAACACCCCAACACCCACCCTCTCATCTCTTTGCCACAATTGAAGAAAACTCTAACCCTAGTTCGTGGGAGCTACCATCGAGAAGAGAGGAGATCGCAACCAGCAGAAGGAGGAGAAGGATAGGAGGATCAAGCAAGATCAATCTTCGTCAACTCATCAACATCTTCGTCAATTCTCCACCAACTCTTCACCATCAACCCTAGATGTCAAGATCCAAGTGTTGCACCCAATTCTCGACCTTCGAACCCTTGGATTCGTGGTAAATACCTTAGATGCATCTTTTCTACATAAATTATGCTTCTATATTAACACAAATTATGCCCTAATTGAAAATTCGCCAAAAACTTTGCCATAACGGACTTGTCCGGTACCATTGCAGACTAGTCCGATTTCCTTTCTATTCCAGAACGGACTTGCTGGTCCGAGTGCGGTCTTCCTGCTCTCAAATTTCCTAGAACTTCTTTAATATCCTCCAAAATGACTTGAAACTTGCTCTAACATGTAAAACTTAATTGTGACTAGTTAGTAGGCTAGGATATCAACCTAATAACATGCATTACCCATAATTGCATTATGCATGCATGTCATGGCATATTGAGTAATATATGAGCATTTATTGATTGTAATGCTTGTTTTGTATGTTTGTTGCGCGGAATAGAAGGTGTTTCTCTAGAGGGTGCTGTCGAGGACCTCCAACAACAAAATTTTGAAGCTTTTGATCCTAATCAATCTCAAGAGCAAGGCAAGTGTCCTTGATAATTTGATCCTATTTTAAATGTTTTGTTTGCAAAAATTGGATGCTTGTGTCAAATTGATGGGAAACCAAAGATAGGTATTTACTAGACTTGTTTAACCATTCTTGTTGCTTGGAATATATTGTATAGAGTCGGGAAGGGCATTTTACCTTTTTGCTTTGCTCTAATTAAATGGGATGGGAAAACAACTGAATGGCTTAATTATGAATTAATAAACTTATTGTTGATGAGAATTAATGAACATGGATAATTAGTGACATGGGACTTGGGAGATCTAAGCAAGCGAGGTTTGTGGATTGGTTTGGATGATATGGTGGATTTGCTTGCTTTATATCTAAGGACCGGTTCATGCGAGAATAAGCCAGGACAACAGTGCCAACATAAGGCCAAGTATGGGTGCGGCTTAGCTAATTAACTAGGTGTATTGCCAGCATTGTTTGATCATTTGAAGGAGCGGGGAATGGGAGTCGGTTGGGTTTGCAATAGTGGTGGGACTGCCCTGGGATCTGAACGGCACAAGACGGGGCCCTTTGTTGGATGTCCTTAGTTGGAGGCATCACTAGTGGTGAAACCTCAGTGGGTCTGAATATGCTGGTCATCCCTTTCATTACAGGAATCCTGATCGATTACGTCGGCCACGGCCGACGTAATTAAGGCCTATACCGACGTAAGTTACTTACTTACGTCAGTTTTTCTTTAATTACATCGGTTACTAGCCAACGAAGCAGTTTGGACATAATTAAGGTAACTTACGTAGATCGCCGACGTAAGTTAGTTACTTACATTGGTATCCCGTAACCGACGTAAGTGAACGGGATGGGCCGCGGGCTGGGCCGGAGCACTTACGTCGGTCGCGGCTGGGCCGACGAAAGTTACTTGTCTAACTTACATCGTTAATGCCAGACCTGCATAAGTTAACCTGATATAACTTACGTCGGCTATGACCATACTGACGAAAGTTGATGGACAAATTATGTCGCCCTAGCAACACCGACGAAAGTTAACCTGGGCTAACTTTCGTCGGTAGGGCTATAGCCGAAGTAAGTTAAGTTTTCGATTTTTTTTAAAACAGAAACTGACTACCTCGCGCGAGAACACAGAACAGATACAAAAATAGATTCATTATACAGATACAAAAACAGATTCACAAACATAGCAAAACAGTTCCAAAACATCGACAACAATACAAATTAAGTTCCACGGGCTATACGCTAGCCCCTCCACTACCTCCGGAGCCGAGAAGATCTTTTCTACGCGTCCCTCCGTGTGCTGCTGTTCCTGAACCCTACAAAAAGAACATTAGAGCTGCAGTTCTAACATTCAGAAGCTTTTGAAGATAGTTCTAACATTCAGAAGCTTTTGCAGCTGCAGTTCTTCTCTGGAGGGCAAGATTGCTTCTCTCCAGGTATGCAGTCTAATATGCAGCAGTTACTTCTGATTATTTTAGTGCATTCTACATTCTTAGAAATAATTATGCACTTTTGGGTATCATGTACAAGCAAAGGGACCTGTAGCTGCTGAGGAGTAGATAGGCAAGGTCAATGCCCATGTCAGTGAGCTTGAGAAGCAAGTATGGAATATAAAAACTCATGGACATAATATGTCAATGATGATCTTGTGATTCCTCATTCTCTCTTCTACCTAGATTGACAAGCTCAAAAATGATATTGAAGAACAAAGTAGCCAAAGAATAACAGCCAAGTCTAGGGTTAACAGTGCTGAGAAGAAGGTGGGAAATCTGAATGTGAAGCTTAAGGCAGTAAGTGCATAGTCTGTTGTACAGTTAAGCAAAGATTTGGTTTGTATTTCATATTCGTGAAGTGTTCTAACACTTTGATTGTTTCTTTGTGTCATGTACTCTATTCTCTCCACCTTTTCATGAGCACTTCTTACTAGAGCAATTTTCTATTGAACTACGACGTTGAACGTAATCTTATTACATCAAAGAAGAAAGCAATTGTGTGGCACCAGAGGTGTGAATATCATTTAAAAATTTTGTGGGTCCAGCAAAGCAAGAATGCAAACACACTGGTCCAGCCGTGACAAACCATGTAAAATACTGAAATGGATACGACAATATAAAAGAAAGAGTTTATCACCTGCTCCAGGGTCTCCTGCGGCAGAAGCATAGGAATCTTGATATCCTGACCGCTGTTTTGAGCAAGAGTCTGTTGCAAAATATTAGAAGATATATGTTATTGAAATTCTATGAAATTTTACTACGGTACTTTAAATTACTTACCGTCACCGCTGCTTGCATCTGGGCCATCATTCAGGTCATCCTCCGCTGCTCGTCCCTTGCCTCCGCCTTCGACCTCTCCAGCTCTGCCTAGGTCTGTGTCAGCATCTTCTTCAAGGCGAGGAGCTCCAACTAAGTCTACGAGAGACGACCACTTGAGGATCCAACGGATGAATCTTGCATCGATGAAGCGCCTCTCAAAGGTCGCGTCGACCTCGAGTCGACAACTCCATCAAAAATGGCAAACCTGCAAAAGAATGAAAACACTAAGTAGAAGAAGATAAATTGAAAAAGAAATGAAACAAATGACAAACTCACTGTCCATGGGGCTTCCTGCCTCTGCTCGCGTACGTGGCTTGGGGGTCGATCGACGCGTTTTCCCAATCGTAATCCGCATCGTGTATCTTCGCGACCTCCTGCGCGTGCTTTGCCTACAAAACAAATAAATCTTGTAAGCATGACAATAATAGTATTACTTATAATGAAATTGATGAATTTCGAAAACTTACCAGTCGGTCGACTGCGACCCGACTACACTGCCCTGGCTGAGAAGGGTCACTTCCCTTGTGACCTCTCTTCCAATCCTGGGTCGGGGTCGGCTGCTGACCCATCTCTCGCTCCTTTTTAGCCGTGTTAGTAAGATAAATATATTAGGAACACATAAATAAATTGAAAAAGTACTTACCATGCGTTTAGCCAAACACAAGTAGTCGTCGCTGCCAAAGTTGTGCTTGCCCTTGGACCCCATGCGGCACTGTCTAGCCTTTCTGGACTTACCGATAAAAGCTTTGCTAGCCCAGTACCGATAGAGAGCTAAGTACGCCTCGCTATTACCCTTTAACCAGGAAATACTAACCTGCACATATTTCATTTTTCATCCATGCACTTAACATACATTGATATTGTAAATATTTAACAATATTAAAAACTTACCTCTGCATACTGCTCCTCTGTCAAGTACGCGTCGGAGTCCTTCCTAAATGGACCCCTTTGCTGCTCCTGCTCCTGCTCCTGGGGGTGCCGCTCGTAGTACGCGTTGATGGCCTAAATCTGGGCGTTCGACAACGCCGCCATCATGAGCTTCAGAGTGTTGTAATGGAACACGCGTCTCGCGTGGTCCTCCACGCCCAGTTCCTCTACTTGGTACCTCAGCTTTAATAAAACAAACATTTAAGTGATATGCATTAACAATTCAAATGAGTTGAAAAAAATGAAATAGTTAAACTTACCATAAAATCATGCCACACAGCTCCTTGAACCGTGTCGTAGACCGGGTGAGAGACACGAGCGTAGTCATCCCACGACAGGGCAGGGAAACGGTCAATGCCACCGGGGTAGTGCAACTTAATGATATCACCCAGGACACTTTTAACCTGCCTGTGGTGTTTCTCGGCCCCCGTGAACAATAAGTCGTACAAACATCTGCAAAATATATTAAATCATTAAGTAACAGAAAACAACATCTAATATTTGATATATTATATACAATTTTTTACCTGTCTCCGACAGGACGGTTGTGATCCGCTGAGAAGTAACTGGAGGAGGAGGCGCAAAGCGGGTCCTCCTCGTTCGTCGCCTCTGCTGCGACGCTGTCGCGTCCTGTGACCCTGAAGGCTCTGTGGATCCATCGGAGTCCAAAGGAAGACTAGCATTACCCGGCTGAAGAGGGAGGCTAGCGCTAGACGGCTCTGAAGGGAGGCTAGCACTAGCAGGCTCCTGTAGCAACCCCCTAGCCTCTGACTCGGGCTCCTGTACCGGCCCCCTAGCCTCTGACTCAGACTTAGAAGACCTCAGACTGCACAAAAGAAAAAGATTGACAATAAATAATTACTAACAAGTGTAATTTATAAAAAAAACTTTATTGTAAACTAAAATTTACCTCCATCCGCTGAAAGCACACGTGAGCTGAGGGTGGAGCGTGCGCCAGAAAGAGGGAACATCGGCTCAAAGGTAGCGAGGTCCCTGAGCAAGGGCCTCGTGGCGGCTCAAACCCTCTCACTGGCTTCCCCTTCCCCTTCCCCTTTCCCTTCGACGACATCCTATTGCAAGGAATAAATGATTAATATGCTAAGATAATATACAAAATTAATGTTAAGTTAGTGAATAAAACATTACTTCATAAATTTCAAAATTCATCTACATCATGGTCATGCACCCTACTCCTTAAACCAGCCCATCGATCTTCGTCTTCCTCATATCGTTTTCGTTTCCGCAACTCAGCAGATTCGACTAAATCATCAATTTCTTCAGTTTTCGATTCTAATTTTGTTTCTGATTCCGTGGCAGTATCGATATCTTGAGCGTCTCCAACTAAGTCATTCAGTCCTACACCGGGCTCAACTGAGAAGGAGTCTGGCAACTCTTCCTCTTGGTAGACCTCATCAACCTCAGCTTCCTCGTGGTAATCATCATCTCCTGAAGCGTATAACCGCTCACGAGGATTCACCTTATGTACCACCCACCAAGCTTTGAATTTTTTGCATGGATAAGGCAGATAGTACATTTGCTCTGCTTGGTGTGCAAGAACTAATGAATCGAATCCTTTCAACCATTCCTTGTATTTTACTCTGACCATGCCAAATTTGTTTACTCAAATTCCATGAATAGATTCAAACCATTCGTAGTCAAAGAATACTGCTCGAATTGTCTTGTTTCTGACAAAAGTGAATTCAAGGATTTTTTTAATAATCCTGTAGTAATTAGTTTCACGTTCTTGCGAATCAATTGCCCTCATCACAACTCTAGTATTACATGTTGCCGCGAGAGGACGAAGAGATTCAAATTGAGTTGTATGGAATCGAAAGCCGTTGACCTCATATCGATCATAGCTTCTAAGGTTAACCACTCCATAGGATAGTTGTCGCAAATCTTCATGGGCGTTGGCATCTTTTTTGCACTATCCAAGATATGAAGTTATTAGAAAACATAAGCATTCTTAAGTTATAAAGAAAACATTGTTAATATTGATAAGTTAACGAGAAAATGTTACATGATCTCGAAACCAAGAAAGAAAATTAGATCCCCCATTTATTCCTTCCCGTCGAATTTGTTCTATTTTTTTGCTCGTGGGTTGATGTCTATGTCTCCAATTTTGCTTGTCGAACATACTGCACGAAAAGAGAACCTCTTAGAATAGATGTGTTGCAAAAGATGCTGAAAAGTATAAGTGTAGGAGAAACACTTACTTGAAATATTCATCCATTTCATCCATATTAGTGTACATGTAGAAGAAAGCAGCACGCCTTTTTTTTTCGCGAACACCGTAGGAAGTGTAACTACCAACAGTAGTGCCTCTTGTTGCAAAAATGGAGAGATCTCTACAAGGAGGTTGCTCATCCATAATGTACCGCATTGCCGAAGTATTAACATTGTGTTCCTCTGTAAAGTAAACACTTGAGAAGTATCCTACTTCCTTAAGAGTAAAAGCTTCGGTGATGCAACCTTCAACCCTTGCCCTGTTACCAACCACCGGTTTCAGATATATGAGTGATATTTCAATATGATACATCCACCTATATTGCACAGGACCGCCCACTTTAATTTCAAATGGAAGATGAATTAAGAGATGTTGCATTGGATTGAAGAACCCTGGAGGAAAAAAAATTTCCATCTTACACAAAAGTACCAGAATTTTCTTCTCCAACTTAGTCATCATCTCTGGCGTGATTTCTTTAGCACAGAGTTGCCTATAGAAGTGGCTAAGCTCGACTAACACCTTCCACACCGCATCGTCAAAGTAGCCTCGAAACATAACAGGCAGAAGTTTTTCCATGATTATGTGATAATCATGACTCTTCAACCCAATGAGCTTTCCCATTTTCACATTCACAGCTCGTCTCATACTAGCTGCATAACCATCTGGGAATTTCAACCTTTGCAACCATTCGAGAACTTCTTTCTTTTCTTTAGGTCGAAGACAGAAAGCAGCGCGTGGTTTACCACCATTTTCGGAGAGCTCAAGAGTTTGACGGTTACAAAGCTCAGCAAGATCCTTTCGAGCCTTTAAATTGTCTTTTGTTTTGCCCATCATGTCCATGCATGTGCTTATGATACATTCAGCAATGTTACGCTCTTGATGCATGACATCAACGTTGTGCCTTATAATCAACGACTTCATATATGGTAGCTCCCAAAGTCCACATATGTGAGTCCAATTGTGTTTGTCTCTATAACCTTTGAAATATCCAGGACGACCTTCATTTAGCACCAATTTGTCCAACATATCAGATATTTCTGACCTGTTAAGATGTTTTGGTGGTCCTTTAGTGACAACGGTGTTCTTTCTGAAGACATTCTTCTGTTGTCTAAACACGTGATTTGGAGGCAGCCAACGTTTATGACAATCGAAGTAAGATATCTTGCCTCCATGAGTAAGTCGAAAGCTATAAGTATCCGAGGAACATATCGAACATGTCAACCGACCATGAGTGGTCCATCCAGAAAACATGACGTAAGCAGGGAAATCATGGACGGACCACAGATAAGCAGCTTGAAGGTTGAATTTCTGCTTCTTCTAACAGTTGTACGCTTCGACTCCTGTCCACAACATTTTCAACTCTTCGATCAACTATTTCAATATCACGTTGAGACGTGACCCAGGATGATCCGGCCCAGGTACAATGAGGCTAAGAAACATGAACTCATTCTTCATGCAAAAAGCCGGTGGAAGATTGTACGAAATGACAAAGATAGGCCAACAGGAGTATGGTGTGGCCTTTGTGCTTAACGGCGTGAACCTATCTGTCGCCAACCCGATGCAAACATTTCTCGCTTCACGGATGAATTTTGGATCAAACCGGTCAAGCGCCTTCTATGCCTCACCATTGGACGGTTGTGTCATGACTCCATTGTTCTGACGCTCACCTTCTTTGTGCCATCTCATGTGTCTTGCCGTTTTTTTTGAAAGGAACAACCGCTTAAACCTAGGTGTCATGGGTAAGTAACAAAGCTGCTTACGTGCGACTTCCATCGTCACAGTATCACCATCGTCATTAAAAACTTTGACAAACCTCGGTTGACCACATTTTAAACATTTGTTCTCATTGGCATGCTCTCTCCAGAAAAGCATGCAGTTGTCCAGACACACATCAATCTTCTTGTACTTCATACCGAGATCGGAAAGAATTTTCTTCGACTTGTACATATCTTTAGGCACTTTTTTGGTATATGGAAGGGCATCATTGAACAATTGATGAGCTCGTTGTAACAGTTATTTGAAAAGAAGATCTTAGACTTAATTGCCATAGGTCTAGTCACAGAATTGAGGATTGTCATTTTAGTGTGTCCACGCAGCGGCTGTTCTGAATCTTTGAGAAGTCTAAAGAACTATTTAACCTCCGCTGTTTGAGGATCCTCTGTAAGCTCTGCTCGTATAGCTTCCAGCATCTCGTCCATCATATCAACCTTCGTGGCATCATCATTGTCCGCTTCCACTTCTTGTACAGCTTGAGAAGCTGTCTCACTGTGGAAGTTCCACAACTCATAATGTGACACGTAACCGTTTAGACAAGAGTGCATTGTAAGTTCCACTTTGTCCAAAAATGTTCCATTCTGGCATTTCATACATAGGCACCGCGCCTTATCACTATTTGACAACGAAAAAGCTCGTTCCACAAAAGCTTCTGTCTTGACGTACCACTAATCTAAGTGACCACCAGTTTTGCTCTTCCAACCAGTATACATCCAACTATGGTCTTCGCCCATGCTTGACTCTACAGTTTAAAGCCAAACAAATTATCGTTATTTTCTCATTAATTTATGCACGATAGAGGAAATAATGAGAGAGACAGTGAACAAGGTCCGTCGGGGGTCCGCCATACAATTCACACTAAGTGGCCCGTGACTTTAAACGCGGTGGTTTAAACACATACTTTAACTTCACACTAAATGGACCACGATAGAACCTAAGTGGCCCGTTAGGGTTGGACAGCAACTTCCGCACCACCTCTACTCCTTCACGGCATTGGGCATGGCAGCCAATCAATGGTGAGAAAGACAAAAGGGGATGCAGTCGTTCACACCCTCCTGTTTCATTTTCATCATCGAGCGACCTCATAGATTCTGATGGCCTTCAGCATGCATCTCCTTCCTTGGTGCCTTGCCCCCGACCCTTGGGAGGTGGGAGACTGGGACTGGGAGCAGAGAATGATGGAGGAAGGCAGGATTGACCTGACCACAAGGCCCAACTCATATTCACTCACTTCACTTCATCATGTCCTCTCTTCTCTTATCTTCTCTTCTCTTCTCTTCTCTTCTCTTCTCTTCTCTTCTCTTCTCTTCTCTTCTCTTCTCTTCTCTTCTCTTCTCTTCTCTTCTCTTCTCTTCTCTTCTCTTCTCTTCTCTTCTCTTCTCTTCTCTTCTCTTCTCTTTCTCTTCTCTTCTCTTCTCTTCTCTTCTCTTCTCTTCTCTTCTCTTCTCTTCTCTTCTCTTCTCTTCTCTTCTCTTAAGGAGAGGTGGGGTGGCAGATCTCGGCTCGTCCCTCATGTCCATCACTGACCGGAGACAGAGATAGAGAGAGAAAGAAAATGCGGAGGAGGTTGCGACCCATCACCCTTCTTGCTACGTGAAGCTGATCAGGGACCCAGGACGCCCCCGCCGAGGACATCTAAATAGCCAGTCCACATCCCCAACTAACCAATCCCCGGCTCACATGACCCACCTCTCTTATCTTCCTCACACAACGCATCACCTCCTCTCGCTCTCCTGGAGCCATCGGCCACCCCCAACGCCGCGGCACCCGACAACTGGCCGCCCCCGATGTCGCCCTCCTCATGGCGCCCGAGCTTGGTGCCCCAATCGCACCTCCCTCACGCCGGCCACCCCCGGCGCCGCCAACACCCCAACGGCCGGCGGCCCTTGTCCTCATGCCCCAATAGCATATAGGCATAATTAAAGAATTAAGCACAATCTACACTAAACCAACTAAGAATAATGTACAATAAGAAAATTAAGCATAATTAAGCAAATTAACCACTTAAGCATAATTAAATAAACAATTAAGCAATTTAAGCATAATTTAAACAATTAAATTCAAATTCAAATTTGATTGAAACTTCATACACTTGAATTGAGGGGGAGGGTGAGGGTGGGGGGGCTCGGGGGAGGGGGGACGGTGGGGGGGGGGGGGGGCTCGGGTAGGGAAAGGGGGAGGGTGGGGGAGCTCGGGGAGGGGAGGGGGAGGGTGGGGGGGGGCGCAGGAGGGTGGGGGGGGGGGGGGCTTGCAGGAGGGGTGGGGGTGGGGGGGGGGGGGGGGGGGGCTCTACAGGGAGGGTGAGGGTGGGGGGCGGGCACTCAGGGGAGGGTGAGGGTGGGGGCAGGTGGGTGTGGGGGGCGCTCGGGGAGGTGGGAGTGTGGGGGGGAGGTGGGAGGGGAGCCTTACTTGGCGAGCGGTAGCGCTCTGGAGGTGGGGTGCGATCGGGATGACGCTTTGTAGGTGGGGCGCGGCCAGCGCGGCGGCAACATTGGGCGCGGCGGCGGCTTCGGGCGCGGTGCCGACTGTGGCGCGGGGAATTAAGGAAAAAGAAGAGGTGCTCGGGTGTAGGTTAAATTCCACTACTTACGTTGGCTAAATTAAACTAATTATGTTGGCCTAGTATACTTACGTCGGCCAAGCTCAAGGCCGACGTAAGTTAAGTGTAACTTCCGATGGCCTTCTTATTTACCTCATTGTGGGTCCCGACCAACATAAGTGTAGGTTTATTGCTGTCGGCCATGGAACTTACGTCGGCAGCTGACGAAAGTAAGTTAACTTACGTTGGTCTCTTTTGACCGACGTAAGTTATACTACTTTCGTCGGCTCGCCGATGAAAATTACGCTGGCCGACGTAAGTGTTCGCGTTTCCTGTAGTGTTTGTAAAGTCTATTTTGTGATCGCTTGGCCATACACCTAAGGTACTGTATTTGGCATAAGAGAGGTTTCTTTAGTCGTCGACAGGTGACAAAAATCATGAACTTATAAGTAAAGTGGTACAACCTCTGCAGAGTGTTAAAAACTATCATGATAGTCGTGCTCCCGGTTAAGAGCACCTGGATGACCTACATGATTAGAGGAAACTTGGGATTTAGGATGGTTTTGTTATGGTTATAGATTGGTTTGTGGTAAATGAACATTGTTAATGATGATGGTAAGAATATGGCATATGGATGGATAATGAATGATAAATATGTATTATTATGTTTATTTGGGATGATAGGATTATTTCACAATGACATTGTAGGATGCTTTTTATATGTTTTAAATGTACTTTTCACCAAAAAACCATGATTTGTATCATTCCTTGTTTAAGCTATATAACATTATTTTACCACACTTGCTGAGTACGGCATGTGCTCACCCTTGCAATTCCCCTACCAACAGTTTCAGGTGATGTTTGGGAGTACTCTAAGGATATTGCGGAGTACTAGATTGTGTGTTGTCGTCGACTTGCCTGTGGATTGCTTGGAGCCGCGCTATATCCCCTATGCTTAGTTTGCTTATGCTTAGACTATTTCTGCTGCATTAGTTTCAGATTTTATTAGTAATAATGATCATTAGAGTTATAATTTGAGGATTATTTGAATATTTTAATAAAATTACTTATTTACTAGTTTGCGCCGTGGTAATTTTCTGTATATCGTTTGTGGTGCACTTGTGTATGTGTGTTGAACATCCTGGACACACATATGCGTTCACTTGGTTCATTTTCCGGAATCGGGTGTCACAAAAAGACTCGTTAAACAAGAAATCGGTTGTTGCAGTTCTACAAGGTATTATGGAGTAATCACACCGCCGATGAAGCTACATGGGAAAGCGAGGATTTTCTTCAGAAACAATTATCCAAACTTATTATCGTCATATCTTCAGTAACCTTCTGACGAGATTCTTTTTTTTTGGGGGGGGGGGTTGTGAAAACTCAATTCTAGGGTTTTCTATTTTACCCTACTTGTCAATCTTCACATAAAGCAAATGGTTCAAACAACACACGAGGGACAAATTATTCAACTAACCACAAGGCAAAAGTATTCAAACTCCCATGAGACAAAGTTTTATCATGAGTAAATTAAAGTGCAAAGTCCATAGAAACATATTGCAAATCAAATGCATGAAATGAAGATTTTAAATTCAAATTTGGAATATGCAGTTTCAAAATCAAATATTGCTACTGTTCCTGAATTCAGATATTTTGCAAAGTTCAAACATGAAATCCAAGGACACCATTGGATTCCTCATGTCCAAATTAGTGGAACCACCAAGTTTGGTTATTTTTGGAGTTCATTCCCATTTTCAAACTGAATTTTCAAGTTTGCTGTGTGGGTAAGGTGTAATGACTTGTGGGACCCACCAGTCAGTCCAGCACATCATACAGATTTACCTCTTTCCTCCATGTTCGACGGCACACGGTTTGCATGCGCAGCTTGCTTGCTGAGCTCTCTCTCCCAGCGTCTCACAGCAATTCCAGCTTGGAATGCGCCCTAATCCTCATTCATACTCACAGTGAAACAAACTCCGTCTCTCTTATCTATTCAGCGCTCCACGAACACACTGCTGCTCTCTCTCTCTCGTAATCACCGTGATCGACGATTCCTGCGTCCTTTGAGCAAGCCACCAACAGAAAAATCATCTGCAAGCTTATGCTCTCCCTTTTGCTCGTGCAAGCATCTCGTTTTGATGGCTAAATGACCACAGTTTTGCAGAAATGACGGGTAGCACTTTTGGAGTTGCCGGTGACCTCAACGCGTTCCCGGCGTTCCAAGCCGTTCCACACCGCACTGAGCGTCACCAAGCTTTGCAAGCACACAAGCAAGCTCGTCAACAAGGTCATTCTCATGTGTTTAGCTTCTGTTCATGTGTGCTCCAAGTTTTTTTCCCCGGCCTTCACTTCATGAACATAGCTAGGTATTCGTTTAATTCGTTTGTACACCGCCCACAAGGCTCTAATTCAGTGCAGGCATATATTCTTTGTGCCTTGGCGCATCCACCAGTGCAGCAAGCTAGGGCTGTAGTGGTCTGGTAGTAATTTTAGAGGAAGTTTTTGTGGCCGCCATCTTGAAACCCTAGCTCGCCGGTGTGCAGCACGTTCCCGTCCATCCCGTCCCAATTGGGCCTCAATTTTGTGTTCTGTTCAAACATTTGTCGGCATATGGCGCATGGAATTGGGGTGCTGTGTGAGGTATTCATCATAGATGCCATGGTAACTGCCGCCCTCCCCGTCGAACTCATTGTACCGGCCATTCCGTGTCCTTAAACCTTGTCCAGTGGGTGTTCCCAGTTCCCAGATTCAATTTGCCCTTCCTACCTTGGCTTGGGGATCCACTCCGGCAGGGGGAACGGAAGACACGTTGCCCTGGCCGTCGTCCCCCATGGCCTTGGCTGAAGTTGAAGAAAGGAGGGATCTTCTGTGCCCATCCGGTTCTTGTGTGACCACATGAAGCAATATTGTGGCCACGTGTGGCATTTTCTCTGGTGGAGTTTCAACTCGTGTGGGCCCCCATAGTCAGCCTCTAGGTCTTTTCCCTTGTGGGATTTAAACCCGGGTGGGTCCCTAGTGTCAGCCCTAAGGCAATTTTCTTTGGAAGAAAATTTCAGAATAATCTTCAAACTTTGAAATTCCATAACACCCTGTAGAAACCTTCAAAAAATTCCCAAACAATTTGTTGGAACCCTCTCATGAGCACTTTTTATTAAACTAAGAACCAAGATATGAAAGGCATAGAGAAGCCTGTATAATTCAATTCTTCCAAACCTTTGTGCAATTATTTTGGGAACTCTCTGCAACAATAAAATCTCAAATTTTGCAAGAACATCCTCCATGACATCTAGTATCGCCAGTAAAATTTCCATGTCTGTTCATCTTGATTTGCTTGGGTAATTCAAGTGAGTTGTCTCTGCCTTGCTGAAAATAGCAGGAAATGCCAGTATAAATTCCAGAAAAATCACTCAAACTTCAAAATTTTATTGTCAACTTTCGGATAATCTGAAAATTATGAAACAAATTTTCATCAAACCCTCCTGATCTCATCTATATGTATATCATTCTATTTCGCCTGATCAACCTTTTTCATTTCCTGGAATGATTTTCTTATTGAGCACCTTCATCACTTCTCGTGATTCTAATTCTCTATGCAACCTGCTCAACCCATTTCATCCTAAATCCTGTATAACCTGTTGCAATCGCTGCAAAACTTCCCAAGAACAATGTTAATCATTTGCTTAATCAGTTCTTACATAATATTGATTAATTCATACATAGAGTATTCCTCTAACTGCATTATTGTTCATATCGAAGAGGAGAAATTCACGAGGAGCGGCCGGATTCCATTAACTTTATCTACCAAAGTTTGACTTTATTTCTGATCAACAACAAGGCAACCCCAGTTTGCATTTAAGATTTTTGCTTTATCACTGTGTCTACGTCTATTTTGTATTTGCATTACGTTTTGGATTGATTGATACTCTACTTGCATGGCCAGAAATCCTTTAAGTCTATGGGTAGTATAGGACTTCACTGATGATTAGTAATGCTATGCTAATGCTATAGATGTAGGTTCAATGATATAACTCGAGTATGGGATTTTTTCCTGCTCGTGCACTGGTAGATGTGGAATCAATTGGGAGATGAACATTGATTCACTTAATGGTTAATTGAGATCGGGCAGGAAAGCAGGGAAGCACCAAAGTGGAGATCTGCGTGCATAGTCCTGCCTGTGTTGATTGAGGATCGTTCCATGTGCGGCCCTGCTGGACAATTTTGAATATGTACCGGATGTATACTGAGCTTTTGGGACCCAGGAAACCAATGTAACTTGTTAACCTTGGTGTTGAGACTCTTTCGAACACCTTAGGCCGCAAGCCGATAGGGCAGTAGGGGAAAGCTCAGCTACATGGACCACACTTAAGCCGTGTGTGTCGTGTTGGGAGTTTACTGGCCCGAGGTGGTTGAACTGATTTAGCATTGAGGTGTCTTGTGGAAGGTTGTCACTTATGGCGTTATGGATGGGGACCGTAAGCCTTCTCTGGACAGGTGTACGTGACGTGCAAGACGGGTGTTTCATGATTCGAATCACCATCACTCGCGGAAGGGAGCATACTTGTTCACTGCACTGTGACGTAGTAACAACTGGAACTGGATGGAACTGGCTGGTTGGATACACAACTTGGATGAAGTAGATGAGAAGCAAACTAAAGTTATGATTCTAACACTTAATTTGATCCACTGTGATATTCGTGCTAGGAACACCTTTATTATTAATAGTAACTCCCTGCATGTATGAGTAGTGATACGAATAAATCTTTTTGAGCATAAGCTCATGGTTTGATGATCCATTCATTTGCAGGTAATGTTGCAAGTGGCAACGTTATAGATGAGGGTGAGCCTTGTGAGGCAACACCCGATTAGGGGTGCGGGGCTCACTGGGAACCCTGCACGCTGCCATGAATGTCTTGGTGCTGCTACAGTGGAGCTTCCTCGGGCCGGATGACTTCACTCTTGCTTAGTGTAGGCTATAGGGCGTGAATTGTATCTTATCTTTCCACTGGTTGTCCTCATGTATATTACTTTGTAAACTTAACAATGCTATGGAATAAAGGCCCATTGTGTTATAAATGTGTGTTATTTGTGTTGTGCTGTTAGGTGTCGCATCGTACGACGCCACCCAATATGCGGTTTCTAGAATGTCAGGACTAGGGTCCTCACAAAAATACCCAAGTGAAGCGAGAAAAATCATCAACAATGACTAGGCCATATTTGTTAGCGCCAATGCTTATATAAGCAATGGGACCAAAGAGGTCCATGTGGAGAATTTCTAGCGCTGTTGATGTCATCATCACGTTTTTGGCGGGATGGAAGGCTCCAACTTGCTTCCCAGCTTGACATGCGCTACATGGCCTATCTTTCTCAAAGACAACATTCTTTAGTCCACAGATGTGATCTCCTTTTAGAAGTTTTTGCAAATTTCTCATACCAACATGGGCTAGCCTTCTATGCCAAAGCCACCCCATGTTAGCTTCGCCATGAAGCATGTGTCAAGTTGGGCTTTACTTGTGGTGAAGTTCACAACATAAAGCTCGCCCTTTAACACACCCTTGAAGGCAACTGAGTTATCGCTCCTTCTTGAAACGGTCACAACCTCATTAGTGAATAAGCAATTATAACTTTTCTCGCACAATTGAGATATAGACAGCAGGTTATAATCAAGAGAGTCAACATGCAAAACATGTGAAAGAGAGTGTTGAGGATAAATTGCAATTTTACTGACACTGAGGACTCTACCTTGGCTATTATCGCCAAAATAGATGCCCTCGCTTGGATCATCATTCTCCTCATGCTCCATGAACATATTCCTCTCTCTGATCATGTGATTAGTGCACCCGCTGTACCCATTTTGAGCCACCAGAGGAGTATGCCTACAAAATAAGTTAGGCTTTTCTTTTAGGTACCCAAACTAGGTTGGGTCCTTCGATGTTAGTCACAAGGCATTTTGGCACCCACACCCAAGATTTGGGACTCTTGTGGTGTAGCCTTACATATTTTTCATACACATATCAAAACTTGCTTTTCATGAGTACATAAGATGCATCAAAATCATGAAACACATTGGAGTTAGCTTGCTTGGCTTTGTTAGCATTCTTGTTATTTTTGGCATTTTCATGTGAGGTGGATGCATGAGTGTTTTTCTTTGGTTGATATGAGCCTTCTTTGACAAAAGTGACAAACTCCTTATTTTTATGGAGTCTAGCATTTTGCTTTCCTCCCTTTGAATAACCAAGGCCAATCTTGACAAGGGGAGATCTTAAGATCGATATGCACTACATGGATATTTGATCTTCTCCTTGTCAAAGATATCAATCTTTGGAGTGTGTTTGCCCTTTGCCTCTTTAGGCTTATTTTTCAACTTTTGAACAAAAGTAGCACAATTGCATATTTTATCACTTGATTCCATATTTGATGAGGATGAGCTCTTTGAGGAGGAGGAGGTATAAACACTTGAATTGAGAGTATTGAATTGTTCTTCAAGACTCTTGTGAGTCTTAGTCAAACTCACAAAGTTGTCTTCGAGTACAACATTCTCACTCTTGGGCCTAATACAAGTCTCCTTGCTTTTGGCAAGTTAAAGTTCAAGCTCTTTACTACTCTTCCTTTCAAGCTCTAGAAGCTTCTCAATATCAAGATTTTGTTACTTCTCCAGGACAAGCAACTCCTACTGTTCATTAAGAAATTATTCCTTATCAAATATTTCATCGAAAATTAATTTCATTCTAGCAACAACATTTTTATTTAAGCCTATGAACATGTATTCATTTTCACTAGCACTATCAAAGCTATCATCTTTAGAGAATGCAAGGAAGAAGTTTTTGATTTGATCTTTCTCTTACCTTCCTTATCCATGAGGCAAGTGTGATTTGAAGTCTTCCAAGCTCCCACACTTGGCAAGAGTCACTTCTTCATGGTTGGCTTCTTGATGGTGACAATTGTCATCTCTTCATCGTCTTCAGAGGAGGACTCTTGTTGGAGTCCCACTCCTTGCCGATGTGTGCTTGACCTTGGGTCTTCTTCTTCTTGAAGAACTTCTCTTGAGGCTTCTTTTCCTCATTCTCCTTCTTCTTGTGATCCTTCTTCTCATATGGGCAGTTTACAATGAAATGCCCAAACTCGGCACAATTGTAGCAAGCTCTTTTTATTATTGTCTTGCTTCTTTCCTTGCCTTTTCTCTCACGGTTGGGACTTCTTCTTCTCGTCATCATCCTCTTGAACTTCTTGATGAAGAAGGACAACTCTTATCATCCATGTATGTGGTCTCTTCGTCTTCTCTTTCTTTGTCCTCACTTGACTCTTGGATTTCTTTGCCTTTGGACTTGGATGAAGCTTTGAGATCAATGTCTTTCTTTCTTGAGAAGTCACCTTGGCAAGGTCTTTGACATGTCGGGCTTCCACCTCCATCATCTCGTGGTTGATGATCTTGCCAAGCACCTCATACGGGGTCATGTTGTGGAAATTAGGGCTCTCCCGGATTAAGGTGCAAAGAGTGATATTTCTAGGCATGAATGCCCTTATCAATCTCTTCACAACCTCATGGTCCGTCCCTTTGGTGCATCCGTACGCACGGCTCTTGCTGATGAGTGTTTTGAGCCGGTTGTCCATCTCTTGTGGTGTTTTGCCGTCTTCCATAGCGAATCGACCAAGCTCCCCCTCAATCATCTCTATCCTGGCCTCTCACACATATTGATTGCCCTCATGAGCAATCTTGAGTAGATCCCATATGTCCTTGGAAAGCTCAAGCCCATCCTCCTTGTTGAACTCTTCTTGGCTCAAGGATGAGTTGAGCATGGCCGCCGCTTGAGCATTACGATGGACTTGTCATTCTTGCTCATAGGAGAGTTCTTGATCATCCATGGGGATATCTATACATGTGCATACAATGGGCCATAGGCTAGGATTGAGTGAGATTAGATGCAATTTCATATTGTGCTTCCACATAGTGTATGTTGTGGCATCAAAGTGTGGTGGTCTGCTAAAGGAATTGACAAAAAGTTTGAGTGAAAATTTAAGCTCTCATAGTTGAACGAATATCGAAAGTAGTCTTGTTGACTACTCTTTGCCTTCTCCTGCCTTTCAAGCCTCTTCTTCTTTGCCTCCTTCTTCATCTTCCTTAGTTGTGACGCGACGCGGGCAACTTCCTCATCTTCATCTTCCTCATCCGAGCTTGAGATGTCATGTCGTAGAGGTGGTCCTTGTGGCTTGTGACCATCAGGCTTGGGAGGTGGTGGGTTGGATGCTTTAGTTTCTTGTGGGTTGGTCTCAACGATCTTGTTGTCGTCCTCTTTTGGAGCATGTTTGAGCGGGTCCTCGTTGCTGGAGGTGTTCGCCATCTTATCTCCAAGCGGTTAAGCTTTTAACGGAGAAAGGTGGCCTAGAGGGGGGTGAATAGCCAATTAAAACAATTATGCTGTGAATTAAACTTTGTCCTGGTCCTAGGGTTCAGATATCGAGCAGGGTTTGGATTTATCAGACAGTGCTTGGACAAGTCTCACAAAAGTCGAATAAGTCCGAGTTTCTGCGCGGGACTTGATCAAAAGAGGGATTTTTCACAACTTTTATGAACCAAAATGCACCCTTGTAGTTCTAGAGGTAATATATAGGGTAAAGCAAGGTCTAAAACGTGCTAGAACAAGTAGATGAAAGTAGAAACCTAGATAATCACGAAAAGGGTAAAAACATTGCGGAGATAAAAAGAGAGACAATGAACACATAATTTTTCACCAAGGTTCAATTTCACAAAGAAACCTACGTCCCTGTTGAGGAGTCCACAAAGGATTGTGTCGAAGTGTGCAACCGACACTTCCCTCGAACCTACTACAAGAGAAGCCTGCAAAGGTTCTTTGATTTGGGGGGCTAGTCTCTAGAGCTTTCAAGTGTAGCAAAGATGGTGAGCACAGGGGATTTTACGTGGTTCGGGCCGTCGGAGCGTAATAACCTACATCCACATCGTGAGTTGTATTGCTCTTGCTTGTGTGTGTGTGTGTGTGTGTGTATGTGTGTGTGTGTGTGAGCTGTGTTGCCTCTAAAGGACTTGTGTCCGAATGATCCTGTCTAAATCGATGGCTGCTTGGTCCTTTATAGTCCAAGGCCAGGCAGTTACAAGAGGGTCCCAGGCCTCACAGGTGGCCCTGAGAGATCTTAACCCTGTACAAATTCTAGTGCATTATGGCTACTTGTTGCTCCCTCTGACAGTGACATCAAGACTCGACGTCCTGCTGCACCGAACGCCTAAGGCTAAGCATATATGTTGATGATGGTAGGAAATGTCCCATCTGTCGTGTCGCTGCAACCTACTCTATCAGCAGTGTGGAGTAGCTTTGTTTTGCCTTCACTGAGATTTGATCGGGCACAGTACCACCTGACAGGGGCATACACCGCGCCTGTGCGCCTCGATAAGGCGTGTGTCTTGAATGCATGACTAGATAGATAACATCACTCTTTACTGCAGTGACCTACAAATCAGAGCAGGTCGCTGGGCAAGTGGCAGCACCAGGGCCTGCCTCTGTGGGGAGACTGGGTCTCCAGCAGCAGGCACGTGGCGGTGCTGGAGCACGCCTGTGAGGAGAGGTAGGGTCCGGACCTGCTGGGCACATGACGGCCCCGGAGCCTGCCTCTGCGGGGAGGCTAGGCCCGGAGCAGCAGGCCATGTGACGGTGCAGGATCCCGCCTCTTAGGTGACGCGGGGTCCAGAGCCGCTGGACACGTGGCGGCCACGGGGCCCACCTCTGTGTGGAGGCTAGGCCCAGAGCATCAGGCCACGTGGCGGTGATGGAGCCCGCCTCTAGGGATAGGTAGGGTCCAAAGCCATAGGCCACATGGCATGTTTGGAGACCACTATTGGGAGGGGCAGGGTCCGATCTTGCTGGACACGTGTCAACCCCAGAGCCTGCCTCTACACGACGGCCAGGTCCTTAGCCGCTCTAGCCCGTGCGCGGTGGTACCCGATATGTGGGGTAATGATCGACCAAGCTTTCACTAGCCCTTCCCTCAACAAGAGACCACAAAGGTTGTTCCTTGATTTTTCACTATCTCAGAAGGGTGATACAAAGTTCCCAGACACCAAAAATTACACAAGAAATCACCGGGAGATGCCTAACCATCTAGGATTTGCACCCAAGAGTAACAAACAAAAAAACTCAGGCAAACAAAGCGAATCAAATCAAAGCTCAACCCCAAAGGCACTTCTTCTTCAATCTGACAACAACTCTTTAACTCTTCCCAAAATCTGAAGTTTTGGCTCTTGAAGGTGAAAACTAGGTGGAGAAGTGGTCTTGAGGGAGTCCTGGGCGCAGGTGAGTGGTTTTGAGGTTAGGGTATGGCTGAGAAGGAATTTGGCCCCCTATTTATAGCCAAAAGTGATTTTGACCTTTAGGCTGCCCGCATCGGCAACTACAAAAATTGCTCGGACATGTTTGAGCTAATGGACCTAGTGATGGTACGACTAAGTGTTTGATTTTGAATCAGTGTATAAAGCCGCCTCCAACATGTCCGACATGGTTCAGACATGTCCAGGATTCCAAGGTAGGGTTTTGTCTGACTTGTCCGGCATTGAACCCTTCGGATAAGTCCGAAACACCTCGAATATGTCTCAGATTAGTCACAGCGAACCAAGACATGTCTAGCCAAACTTGGACATGTTCGAATGGCTAGCGGACTTATAGTTTTTCTATGTCTTGGCTATGCAGAGAGAACTTGGACATGTCTGACCCAACTCGGACAAGTCTGAGGGGCCAGAGGACATAGATTTTTTCTAAGTCCTGCCTGTGCAGTGACAACTCGGACATGTCTGATGGAATTTGAACAAGTCCGGAAATGTGCAGGGGCAACTCGGACATATCCGAGCCCATGGCTCTGACAAGTCCAGACTTAAGGTTTGTTAAGGTTTTGAAATATTTCCCAAGGGGTTGAGCTCCCTTGATTCCCTAAGTTTACAAGAGTCATGTCCCTCTTGATAGTACAATTTTTTCTATGACTCAGAAAGTCAAAAATGTAATTCTACGAGTCCTTCCTTTTTCACATCTTTTCTCTTTTTTCAAGGCATTTTCAATAAAAGCTCTCCTTATATTTTATTTATGTAATATCTCAACAATTTTGTTAGGTCTTTAATTGTTTGTCATTAATCATCCAAAACCCATAAGGGTTCTAAATGCACTTTCAGCCCTTCAGAAATTGGGTGCCTGGGGTTCACTCGGATTCTCTCGATAGGCACCTCAAGCGAGCTCGGGAACTCAGCCATCAAGGTAAGCTTCATGATCTCATCCCCTCTAACCCATGAATGGCTCGCGGATTGGGTGCAACGTGGCTTTACCCTCACCCACGACGTCTGCCCCCTGAGCCATGATGAGCCCCCGACTTACACACACAATCCGATCAAGTTTTGGATTCGAAGTTCGAGGCAACTAGAGCGAGGGGGATGGACAACCGTGAGATGACCCCACTCAAGGCAGCTTTGGAGGTAGCGGATACCTTCGACATCTCCAAAGACCTTTAAGGGTCACAAGTCGGTGATTCCCAAGTAGCCCCTTTAAGGGTCGGCATAGAGCTGCCCGAACCCCCAAAAGGCTCAAGATCTACATGAATGTACCAAATAGGATCTAATAAAATGAGGGCCTCGAGCCCCGACCACAACAATCCGTCGAAACCGGGTTTTCGTTCCACTCGCCCTTACAAACGGGTGACCTAGTTTCACTTGGATTCTCTCGATGGGCAGCTCAATCAAGCACGATAACTCGACAATCGAGGAAAGCTTCCTGGTCTCATCACCTCCGAGCCATGAACGGCTCACGGATGGGGTGCAGGGGACTTTACCCTTAGCCACGACGCCAGCCCCCCCGCCCAGGATGAGCTCCCGACATACACACATAACCCGATCAAGTTCTGGGTTCGAAGGTCGACCCACAGGTTTTGAGACCGTTCGAAATGGACCAAGGCGAGAGATGGATGATCGAGAGATGTATCCACACATGGCAGCTTTGTAAGTAGCGGATACCTTTGACATCTTTGAATGCTCGATACCCAAGTCCCAAGTCAGTGATTCCATAGTAGCCCCCGAGCCGCTCGGACCCTTGAAAGGCGCGGGATATATGGGAATGTTTTGAATAGGATCTAATGAAATGCAGGCTCCGAGCCCCAACCACAACTATTTGTCAAAATCATATGTTGGGTTTCGCTCACTCTTACAAAATAGGGCGACTGGGTTTCACTCGGGTTACTCGATGGGCAGCTCAAATGAGCTCGAGAACTCGGCCATCAAGGTAAGTCCCTGCTGACGATCCTTAAATGCTAAATTTGACCATTAATTTACCGCATAAAAGTTATAAATTTGAGAACAAAACATTGTGGTAGGGGTTAATACTAACCAGTTCCACAAGTGTTAGTGTCTATTTGTATGCAGGTGAATTAAGCTCCAAAATACTTAAGAGTGCATTGAGCAATCCAGAAAGTTACCTTTTTTACCAATTCGACGATGACACATGGCATCACATGGATCCATGGACCCTTTTCCGAGTGTATCTGAGGGAATCCAACAATTCACACGAGGAGTGACCATGCACCCACAAAATAGTGACCTGAAGGAAGCACATCTTGAGTGGCACCAGGACTAGGTCGGTCGAACCAGGGGTTCGTCCGACTCCTTCCTGGCGCCAAACCCGGTCACCCGATATGTGTCGGCTCTCTGTGGTGCCCTAAAGCCGGTGGAGACTGATTCACGTGCAAAGATGGTGAGAACCACCTGTACTCTATGTATAAATAGGGGGGAGATGCTTCAATTCTCCACACACCACAAGTTTGAGAACAATACTTCACTCATAAGGTTTAGAGCTGCCCAAGTGGCCAACCAAGTAGAACAAAAGTGAGGAGGAGCTAGGAGGAGGAGGCTTGGGTTTCTCAAGTCCCTCTTCCACACTTGTACCTCTACTGATGGTCTGCCAAAATTGAGTAAGAAACTTTCGTGAATTCAATACAAGTTTGATTTCTATTTCATAGTAGTTTGCTTTGTAGCGGCTTGTAGGTTCATTGCTTTAATTCAATAGGGGCTCTAGTCATAGCAATGAAGTCGACAGGATTAAAGTTGTGAATTTGAAATTAAAAGTGGTACTTAGGTTATGATTCATTACCGGATATCTCGTAGACCTACGGATTGAAGAGGTAGGCAGTAGATGGTGGCAACCCTATCTGTCCTTAGTAATCCTCCACGTTCGGCTACACCCTAGGCTCTTAGCGGGAATCGTCTTGATTTTGCCAGGGGTAAACCCGTGCCTGAAGAAAGTATCTGCTATAGGGTGTTGTGGCTTTAAATCAAACCATTAAATTCCTCTCAAATCCTAATATGTTGTTATTACAACATTTCTTCATGGGACTTAATAAAGAATTTTCTCTATACCTCGACAATACGACTCGAGGGTCTTTCCTCCATAAGACAACGGAAGATGGGAAGGAACTTGTAGATTGAATTCTATAAAATACCTCTTCCATTATGGGTCTTAATGAGCCTCCCCCGAAGGAAACCACGTCTAGCATCGAGGACACTTTTATAGCCATGAAAGAGCCAATAGCATGCCCATCACCTGCTTTGCCTATAGAACCCTCTCCCGAACCAAAACCATCAAAGGATGAAGAAATTCAACCTTCATAATTCCTGTTCTACTTCGAGAAAGAAATTTTTTAAGATTATGGAAATAACTCGAAGTACTGTTACCATAAGAAGCTATCGTTGCCTTCAACTCCGTCTTACCCGCCTGATGGAGTGTTCCTCCAAAAGACGATCAAGGTGTTGACCTCTATTTTAAGTTCGAAATGGACAACAGAGATTGAGAACTCACCCAAAATCCTTCGGATGACCTCACCCTCGGCTACTATTCTATGTCATATTAGAAGAGCAACGATGCAAGTTCTATATAATCCCTATGTTGGAGCTAATATCATCTGTGATACTTGTGCTCTCACCATTTTGGGCGATGTGCCAGTGGCACCAACACAAAAATTATTCGAGATACATTTGGAAATATTCTTGAAGGATATCAGATTTTGCAACATGTGTCAGTAAGACACAAAAATTTTGAGGTCTTACTTTATTTTCATGTGTTCGAAGTACGAGACTTTGACATTATGATTAGGGTACCCGTTGAGAAATTTCTCATGGAAATCCCCGTAGAAGGAAACCTCAACATAAATCTTGGATGGAAGAAGATTTCTAATCCCATTTTTGATTCCAAGAAGACTTCCACAGAACCTCCCCTCAAAGATTGTCCAATTAAGGATGTTAGAACTCTTAAATATTTGGAACCTCCTAAAGTAGAGGAGAAGAAAGAGGATGAACTTTAGGAGACATTTGAATTGCCAAAAGAAGAGCTCGCACCCAAACCTCCTATTTAGCTAAAAATGTTGCTTCCAGGCCAACTCTATGCTTTTCTAAATGGAGATTTGGAAGCTCCTATCATCATAAGTGGCAAGCTTTCGGATGAGGAAACACTCAAACTCATAGCCATTTTAGAAAAGCACGAGAATGTCTTTAGCTATTCACTCCAAGACCTCAAGGGCATCAACCCTGCTCTTTGCACTCATCACATTCCCATTGACCTCGAGAGTACTCCTTACAGGAGCCTCAATGGCGGTTAAATAATGCTATGTGTGAGTTTGTAAGGTGAAACTTCTTCATGTTGGGATTATTTATCCCGTACCATATAGTAAGTGGGTCGGTCTAGTCAAAGTATTTTCAAAGAAATGAGGAATGACGGTCATTCAAAATGAAAAGAATGAATTAATTCCTCAAGGAACCATCACAAGAAGGAGGATGTGCATAGATTACCGAACACTCAACAAGGTAAACAAGAAAGAACATTTTCCATTGCCTCATCGATGAGATGTTGAAACGGTTGGCAAAACATTCCTTCTTTTATTTCCTTGAAGGATATTCGGGCTATCATCAAATTCCCATCCATCCCAATGATCAATGTAAGACCACATTCACATGTTCCTACAGAACATACGCCTACCAGCGAATGTCTTTTGGGCTGTGTAATGCACCCGTCTCTTTTCAAAGGTGTGTGTTGTTTATCTTTTCTGACATGATTGAAGAAATCATAGAAGTTTTCATGTACAATTTCTCCATCTATGGAAAAGCTTTCGATCATTGTCTGGAAAATTTAGATAAGGTCTCACAAAGATGCCAAGAGAAGGACCAGGTGCTTAATTGGAGAAGTGCCATTGGATCTACTTATTGGATGTTTTGCAAGACGATCTTTTGTAGAATGTTCTTGATCTACTTGTTGGATGTTTCTGCCTGACTACTTGTTTGTGTGGTATGGAGTAGCAATGTTATGTTAGACTGTAAGCTCCCTTAGAAATTTTTCCTAGATTGCTTAGATTCGGCATTTTTGCAAGGCAATGCCTCTACCCATTTTGACACATAATTGACAACCACCATATATACTCGCATTCATAGAACCTCGGGAAAGGTCCCATGAAGTCAATACCCCACACATCGAATAACTCGACTTGGAGATTATATGTGAGGGGCATGGCATTACGAGTAGTGATTTTCCCATGCTTTTGGCATTTCCAACATCAGCGAATGAATTCTTTGGTATCTTCATACACAGAAGGCCAATAGAATCCACTTTGCCAGATCTTTGCTTGAGTACGGTTAACACCGTAATGGCCTCCATAGAGGCCAACATGGCATTTTTCAATGATTGCGGTGCCTTCGATTATGGGGGGGGGGGGGGGGGGATATCTTCTAAGAAGGCCATCGGCACATACTCGATAAATGAGCTTCTTTTTGTTCTCCTGTGACGGTATGTACCCCGTGACCATAAAGTTCACGATATCTACGTACCAAGGGTGAGAATCGGTCACCTTGAGCAACATATCATTATCTTGGAAGTCATTAATGGGTACGCCCATGTGTTGTGTGACTTCCATACATGAGAGATGATCCACGGCAGAATTCTCCACTTCCTTCTTATCCTTAATATCCAAATCAATTTCTTGGAGTAGGAGAATCCACAGGATTAGCCTTGGTTTATCGTCCTTTTTGGTGAGCAAAAATTTCAAGGCTGCATGGTCCGTGAAGACGATGACCTTGACTCCAACCAAATAGGACCTAAACTTATCGATAGCAAAGACTACTGCCAGGAGCTCTTTTTCCTTAGTGGCATAATTGAGTTGTGCTCTATGGCGTGATGCTTCTTATCTTTTGTTTGGCCAAAGACCGCACCAACAACAAAATCGTTGGCATCACACATGGTTTCGAATGGAGGCGTCTAATATGGGGGTTGTATGATTGGAGCTAAGAAAAGTGCCTTTTTGAGTGTGTCAAAGGATTTAAGGCACTCCTCATCGAAATCAAAAGGAGAATCTTTAGCTAATAGATTTATGAGGGGTCTAGAGATTTTGGAAAAGTCCTTGATAAATTGGTAATAGAACCCCACATGACCTAAGAAGCTATTGATTCCCCTAATAATTGGTGTGATATGGTGACTAAAATACCCATGGATAAAACCATCCTTGCTTGAAATTAATTTAGAATTTTCACATTTTTGAAGTCTTAATGTTTTGCCTTCCTCTCTTATTGGAATCTAAATACCCACTAAGGCCATATGATACAAATATTGAAAGCCACATGCATGTGACACTTTGCATTTTCATTGAACTTTGTCAAACTCTTGACCCTATTGAGTGACTTGCATGAAATCTTGATGAAGAATTTCTTTTGTACTCCACCATATTCTATTATTTTCATCCACCCACCATCAAAAGATACACCATGAAATTTTTGCAATATCCTCTCTCTTTAAAAAGATGCATAAAAAGCAGTAGAAGCCATATCTATAAGAGCTCTCAAAAAGATTTCTAAAAAAGAGAGAGAGCCAATAAGTAGTCATGCTTTATCCTTGCATAAAAAGAGAGTGATCAAATGGGAGTCATCACAACCACTCATCATCCACCATCCATAATAGGTGCACAAGAATTTCTCGTGTCATTGGTTTTTAATTGCATGGTCTTTTCATATGGATCTAGTTTTTGACTTAGTAATATATGAACTGCAAGTGTGCTACTCTTTATCCCTACCAAGCTCCCCAAAAAGTCATATTTAGCTGTAGGGAAAAAAGTGGGAAAATTATGCCAAGGTGAGGATTGAAATACTTTGAATAAATTGAGAGAATTCAATTGAGAGACAAAGGGTGTTATCCTTTTGATATTCAAAATATAGTAATTTTCGAAGCTATTTCAGTAAGAGGAAGTCTGAGAGATGCACTCAACCTTTCCACCACTCAAATGGCCAAGATGATGTGATAGCCACACCACAAAAAAGGGTTCATGAACAAAGGTATGGATTAAAATACTTTGTATACTTCTTTCATGTTCAAAGCAAAATTTTATCTTAGCACTTAGTTCTTCTTGCCTTCACTCGAGGATGAGCAAAGGACTAAGTGTGTGTGTGTGGGGGGGGGGGGGGGGTGACGGTCCTTAAATGCTAAATTTGACCGTAAATTCATCGCATAAAAATTATAAAATTGAGAAAACAACATAGTGATAGGGTATAATGCTAACGAATTCCACAAGTCTTAGTGTCTATTTGTATGCAGGTGAATTAAGCCCAAAAATACCTGAGAATGCAGGGAGCAATCCAAAAAGTTACCTTTCACCCAATCCGGCGATGACATGTGGCATCACATGGATCCATGGACCCTTTCCCAGGTGTATCCAAGGGAATCCAACGGTAATTCACATGGGGAGGGACCCTGGGCCCACAAAACAGTGATTGGAGGAAACACACTCCTAGGGGCACCAATACCAGGTTGGTCGAGCCAAGGGTTCGGTCGACTCCGTCCTGGCACCAAACCCAGTCAATCGACACGTGTTGACTCCCAGTGGTGCCCTGAAGCTGTTGGAGACTGATTTGCGTGCACGAGATGGCAGGAACCGCCTCAATTTCGTTTATAAATAGGAGGGAGAGGCTTGACTTCTCCACACACCACAAGTTTGAGAATTATACTCCACTCACAAGATTTAGAGCTTCCCAAGTGGCAAGCCAAGTAGAAGGATTGTGAGGAGGAGCTAGGAGGAGGAGGCTTGGACTTGTGAAGTCCCTCTTCCACACTTGTACCATTACGGAAGTTCTGCCAGAATCGAGAAAGAAACTTTCGTGAATCCAATACAAGTTTGATTTCTATTTCATAGTAGTTTGCTTCGTAGATGCTTGTAGATTCTTTGCTTTAATTCATTAGAGGCTCTAGTCATAGCATTGCAGTTGACACGATTAGAGTTTTGAATGAGAACATAAGTGTGGTGCTTAGGTTAGGATTCATAAGTGAATATCTCGTAGACCCACGGATTGAAGAGGTAGACGGTTGCTGGTGACAACCCTATCCGTCCTTAGTAATTCTCCACATTCAGATATGCCATAGGCTCTTAGCGGGCATCGCCTTGGTTTTGCAAGAGGTAAATCCTTGCTCGAAGCAAGTATCTATTGTAGGCTGTTGTGGATTAGAATCAAACCATTGAATTCCTCTCAAATCCTTACCTACCAAACAAATTGTGTCCTTGGGAGGACAACCTAGGAGGTCTCACACATGTTCCTTGGATTCGATACTGTGAGGAACTGCCAAGTTGAATCAATGTTAAACGCATTAGCTCGCTGTCCATCAACGACACTCGAGCTACAAATGCGACCAGCATAAGATCCAACTCTGACAGTCCCCCGATATGCTCTTAATCTCCTAGGATCACAGCATATTGGTCCACAACATTGCAGACATCACAAGTACACGAATAAACCACAAGTTCAAAAATATAGGTTATAAAGTGCATACAAGTAGTGAGAAGTTTCTGAAATTCTACAAGTCCAGTGAGCAATGTTATGGTTAGGCTTTACAAGCTCCTAAGGATAACATTGTTCATAAAGGGTTCAAGTTTAGATTCGACATAACAAAATAAACAAGTCCTAAGAAACGGATGTTGACGTTCTAAAAAAGCAAAAGTCCAGTTGTGCCTGCCCTTAACACCATCGGCGACGTCAAGTAAATCATCATTTTACTCCTCCCCATTGCCGGACTCGGCAGGGTAGAAATAACCAAACACCATAGATGTTCACCTGCAAAATTCAACATAACAAACATGAGTACGAAGGTACTCGCAAGACTTACACATATGGTATATATAGCCCGACTCCAAGGAGTATGAATACAACCGTAGTAATGGGGTAATGCATAGTCAAAAAATAATTTGCGAAAAGCTAAGATGATTAATATGATAAGAATATAAGCATAAAGTAAAAGACTCATGGCCGACACACACATATATATATATATCCCCACCTACTGCAACAAGTAAACATTTGATGAGGACATCAACACCCTCGATACACCCACACCGACTCAGCTACCGGTTTCTGGTCCGATCACTCGCGCTCATGCACGTCAACTAAACTATGAGGTGAACTCGTTCTTGGCCTTATGTCCATCTTATCTAGACCATGGAACTACGTGCTTTCTTGTTTTGCTTAGGAACAATGGAGAGGAGCCAATGGGAAGAGAATTCGGGCGGACGGGATTTGGACAGCAGAACAGCACCAAGTTGTGACGGCCACCACTACTTCATACGGACTCTGATCTGGGCGTTCAAGTACTTCCTGGAAATATTATCGAGTCTACTTTCAAACGGGTCTGGCCTCATGTCCATATCTATTTGGAGTCGGCCGCAATTGTTATTTTAATACCAAGACCTTTTCTATGCATGGTGCTGCTTCACCAAAATTGGGCCCATGGACCATGTATCGTTTGGAGTCCATTAGGGACTCGTGATTAGGGTTTCTCACAACCCTAGGGAGGTAATAAATAGTAGCCGCTGCCCTCATTAGCTGGTGGTTTTTTTTATTCTAAGTTAGCTTCTGCTGCTTCCTTGTACACGCGCGTGTCGACTAGATTGCCCGTCTACATGTATCCAGAACCCCACTTCAGATTGATTCAACTGATAAGTGCTTGTTCTTCTTGTTCTTGCGTGTTCTTCAATTGCTTGCAGGAACAAAGGCCCCCGTGGTCAGATTGATTGTGCACTAGCAAGATCAATACAACTTCGGAGTTGGTGTACCGATCGCTAAGGCGCATCGTCTTGGGGACGGTGTAGTTGGATCGCCAACGTCTTCTCCTCCACAAATCGAACCCTCCTATTCTCATCGAAAGATCGGGAACCAAGATCCCATCAAGTGGTAATCAGATCAAGGTTAATCGTTGAGAGTGCTACCATTACTTTTCTTTCCGCTATTATCATCCTATAGTCCAGAAAAAGCCCAAAAAATACTAGATCTGTTTTTTCCATTATTCCTAGACCATTGTGCCTTTTACTTTCTCTACTTAGTCAAGACTTGTTGAGTTCATGGTTGCTTCGACGAGTCAAGTTGTTGGCTTTAGTTTTGCACCACTACAATTTCGAGTTCGTGTCACATTCAGTCACCTAGTTCGAGTCAGATTCGTAGTTCGAGTTTGAGTCGGGTTACTAGTTATAGTTTGAACCAGATTGCTAGTTCGAGTTTGAGTCGGATTGCTAGTTCGAGTTTGAGTCGGATTACGAGTTCAAATCAGATTTCTACTTCGAGTTTGAGTCGGATTGCTAGTTCGAGTTTGAGTCAGATTACTAGTTCGAGTTCGAATCAGATTGCTACTTCGAGTTTGAGTCAGATTAGTAATATGAGTTTGACAACAAGAAAAAGGCAAGTGCAAAATCAAAAGCCGCACAAAAGCCACAAGCAATTAGAGAAGAAAAGAAAAGGCAAGTGCAAGATCAAAAGCCGCATGTGCAAATTTTGTTCTAGGGTCTCCTGATTCCATCTAGAGAGAGTTTGGGTGACCACCCCAACAAAAGAAAAAACGAAAAAAAGAAAAAAATCAGATTGTTGTTTGGGGTGTTTTTAGTGACGACATTGGTGTCTCGGCTCGTGTCTCTAGTACGGTCTAGACTAAGATCAACACAGTACTGTCGTAGAACATTTATTCAGCTTGTTGTGATTAACGTGGTGAAAGTTTGCTCCTTGTGCTAGTTCAGGCACCTAAAGCCATAGATTGACACCTGCTCTTGAAGTTGTTCATTACTTGCTGGTTGCCATCACCTTCTTGCTAAGCTTGGTAATAACATGTAAGAGCCTGATTGAACAGGTTGAGAGTGGGCGAGTTATCTCCACCAGCACCTTTGTAGCTAGGGGTAACGTTACCCTTTCATATTGGATTGTTCTTTTTTTTTCTACTAACCATGGCAGGAGGAGCAAATACAAACGAAGAGGTGCATTCACCTCGCACATGGGGAATTATACAACACTTCAAACGCCAAGTGCGGCTACGCACAGAAGCACTTGATGAGGATTTTTGTGTTACCAGTGACCGCCTTGGTCAATTGGAAAATATGTAGATTGACACCAACACCAAAATCAGCACGTTGGAGATTTCCATTCAAACATTACACCTCTATTGGAGCCATCCTGCAGCGCCTTGAGGAGACGGATCGTGGACGCACCGCGGATGGACAGGTGAGCAATGCTCCTAGTATTGTATGTGACAATGAAGATGACTATTCTGCAGATACGAAGATTGGGAAAAAATGAGGAAGCTAGGCAACGGCGCCGGCTACAACGCAACCGTCAAGGTATGGGTGGACATCGTCGGTGTGAGGTACGCAATCATGATGATACTTTTAACGAGATCAAATTTAAGATACCTCATTTTGATGGTAAATATGACCCAGATGCATATATTACTAGGGAGATTTCTGTTGATAAAAAATTTGCATGTCATGAGTTTCCTGAAAACGCAAGAGTTAGAGCAGCCACTAGTGAGTTTACTGATTTTGCTTCTGTTTGGTGGATAGAACATGGCAAGAAAAATCCTAATAACATACCACAAACTTGGGACGCTTTGAAACGGCTCATGCGGGCTAGATTTGTTCCTTCTAACTATGCACGTGATCTGTTAAATAAGTTACAACAATTGAGACAGGGAGCTAAAAGTGTAGAAGGGTATTTTCTGGAATTACAAATGGGTATGTTGCATTGTAATTTCGACGAGGATGAGGAACCAGCTATGGCTAGATTTTTGGGTGGTTTAAACAGTGAAATTCAGGACATACTTGCTTATAAAGATTACAATAATGTTACCCATTTGTTTCATCTTTCTTGTAAAGCTGAAAGGGAAGTGCAAGGACGACGAGCTAGCTCTAGAACTAATATTTCTGCAGGAAAGACTAGCTCATGGCAACCACACACGACTACTCCTTCGACTAGGCGTGCTTCCCCGCCATCTTCTTCACCAAGTCGGGTAGCACCTTCTTCCTCCGGCAACAAGCCACGTGCTTCTTCCACTAGCTCAACAGTAAAGACCACCCAAAAGCCCCTCGAGAGTGCTTCTTCCGTAGCATCTATCGGACGATCTAGAGTCGTTCAATGTCACAAGTGCAAGGGTTTTGGCCATGTTCAGCGTGACTGCCCAAGCAAACGTGTTCTAATTGTTAAAGATGACGGTGAGTACTCATCTGCTAGCGATTTTGATGACAATACATGTGTTTACTTGCAGCTGACTATGCCGGTAGCAATGAACATCAAGAAGAGCATATTGGTGCAGAAGATGCAGCGCACTATGATAGTCTCATTGTGTAGCGTGTGCTTAGTGCACAAATGGAGAAAGCAGAACAAAATCAAAGGCACACATTCTTCCATACAAAGTGTGTCATCAAAGAGTGATCTTGCCGCATGATCATTGATGGATATAGCTGCAACAACTTGGCCAACAGTGACATGGTGACCAAGCTGGCACTAAGCACCAAACTGCACCCACATACCTATTACATTCAATGGTTAAACAACAGAGGTAAGGCAAAGGTAACTAGACTTGTGCGAATCAATTTTACTATTGGATCATATAAGGATTTCGTTGAATATGATGTTGTGCCTATGCAAGCTTGTAATATTCTGCTAGGAAGACCTTGGCAATTTGATAGAGATTCTATGCATCATGGTAGATCAAATCAGTATTCTTTTCTTTACCACGATAAAAATTTGTGTTGCATCCTATGTCTCCTGAAGCTATTGTGCAAGATGATGTTGCTAGAGCTAGGAAAACTAAATCTCAGGACCATGCTAACGTTGAGAACAATAACAATGCCAAATCTGTGTTTGATAAGAAAAATGAGATATCTCTGAAGGGAAAATGCTTGTTTGCTACGAAATCTGATATTAATGAATTGATTGCTTCCACCTCTGTTGCCTATTCTTTGGTATGCAAAGATGCTTTGATTTCCCTTTACGATATGCAACATTCTTTACCTCCTGCAGTTGCTAACATTTTGCAGGAATATTTTGATGTGTTTCCAAGTGAAATACTACCAGGACTACCACCACTTCGAGGGATTGAGCACCAGATTGACCTCATTCCCGGTGCTTCATTGCCCAACCGTGCACCATACAGGAAAAATCCGGAAGAAACAAAGGAGATTCAGCACCAAGTAGAAGAACTACTCAACAAAGGTTATGTACGTGAGTCTCTTAGTCCTTGTGTTGTTCCGGTTATTATAGTACCTAAAAATGATGGATCTTGGCGTATGTGTGTGGATTGTAGAGCAATCAACAATATCACCATTCGATATCGTCATCCTATTCCACGCTTAGATGATATGCTTGATGAATTGAGTGGTGCTGTTGTGTTCTCAAAGGTTGATTTGCGTAGTGGTTATCACTAAATTCGCATGAAACTAGGAGATGAATGGAAAACTGCTTTCAAAACTAAGTTTGGTTTATATGAGTGGTTAGTCATGCCTTTTGGGTCAACTAATGCACCTAGCACCTTCATGAGATTAATGAACGAGGTTTTGCGTGCATTCATAGGAAAATTTGTTGTTGTGTATGTCGATGATATATTGATTTATAGCAAATCCATGGATGAACATCTTGATCACTTACGTGCTGTTTTTAATGCTTTACGTGAGGCACGATTATTTGGTAATCTTGAGAAGTGCACCTTTTGCACGGATCGAGTCTCTTTCCTTGTCTATGTTGTTACTCCACAGGGAATTGAAGTTGATCAAACCACGGTAGAGGCTATTCAGGGGTGGCCTGTACCAAAGACCATCACACAGGTGCGGAGCTTTCTAGGGTTGGCTGGGTTCTATCGTCGCTTTGTGAAGGATTTCAGCACCATTGCTGCTCCATTTAATGACCTTACGAAGAAGGGGGTGCCTTTTTCTTGGGGAACAACACAAGATAACGCCTTTACCATACTGAAAGATAAGTTGACGCATGCACCTCTTCTCCAACTTCCTAATATTTCTAAGACTTTTGAGCTTCAATGTGATGCTAGTGGGATTGGATTGGGTGGTGTTTTGTTACAAGAAGGAAAACCTGTTGCATATTTTAGTGAGAAAATGAGTGGGCATGTTCTGAATTATTCTACTAGTGATAAGGAATTATATGCTCTTGTACGAACTTTAGAAACATGGCAGCATTATTTGTGGCCCAAAGGATTTGTTATCCATTCTAATCATGAATCACTAAAGCATATTAGGAGTCAAGGGAAACTAAACCGTAGGCATGCTAAGTGGATGGAATTTATTGAGTCTTTTCCATGTCATTAAACACAAAAAGGGAAAGGATAATGTTATTGCTGATGCTTTATCTAGACGTTATACTCTTCTATCTCAACTTGACTTTAAAATTTTTGGATTTGAAACGATTAAAGATCAATATGAACATGATGCTGATTTCAAAGATGTATTGCTGAAATGTAAAGATGGAAAAACATTAAATAAATTTGTCCTCAACGATGGCTATGTGTTTAGAGCTAACAAGTTATGCATTCCAGCTAGCTCTGTTCGTCTATTTGTTGTTATAGGAAATGCATGGATGTGGGCTGATGGGGCACTTTGGAGTGAAAAAGACAGAGGACATACTTGCTGGTCATTTCTTGTGGCCAAGGATGAGGCGAGACATGGAGCGCTTCGTTGCTCGCTGCACGACATGTCAAAAAGCTAAGTCACGACTTAATCCACATGGTTTGTACATGCCTCTTCCTGTTCCTAGCATGTCTTGGGAGGATATTTCTATGGAGTTTGTTTTAGGGCTGCCTAGAACAAAGAAGGGGAGGGATAGCATCTTTGTTGTCGTGGATAGATTTTCTAAAATGGCACACTTCATACCTTGTCGTAAAAGTGATGATGCTACACATGTTGCTGATTTGTTTTTCCGAGATATTGTTAGGTTGCATGGTGTGCCAAACACAATAGTTCCAGATCGTGATGCTAAGTTTCTTAGCCATTTTTGGCGAACGTTATGTGCAAAATTGAGGACTAAGCTTTTATTTTCAACTACTTGTCATCCCCAAACTGATGGTCAAACTGGGGTTGTGAATAGAAGTTTATCTACCATGCTTAGGGCTGTTTTGAAAAAGAATATAAAAATGTTGGAAGAGTGTTTGCCTCATGTTTAGTTTGCTTATAATCGTTCCCTACATTCTAGTACTAAGAAATGCCCTATTGAG
This sequence comes from Tuctoria greenei, assembly GCA_036927565.1. Lineage (NCBI taxonomy): Eukaryota > Viridiplantae > Streptophyta > Magnoliopsida > Poales > Poaceae > Tuctoria > Tuctoria greenei. The sequence goes on along the minus strand of JAYESD010000005.1, from coordinate 90,461,799 downwards.
ATTTGTTTATGGATTTGTACCCCGTGCTCCTATTGATTTATTACCTCTTCCTTCAATGGAACGGATGAATTTTGATGCTAAACATCGTGCTGAATTGATCTTAAAATTGCATGAAACCACTAAGAAGAATATAGAGTGCATGAATGCCAAGTATAAACTTGCTGGTAGTAGGGGAAAGAAACCTATCACTTTTGAACCTGGTGATTTAGTTTGGTTACATTTGCAAAAGGATAGGTTTCCTGATTTGAGAAAGTCTAAATTGTTACCTCGAGCTGATGGTCCATTCAAAGTGTTAGAAAGGATTAATGATAATGCATATAAACTCGAGTTACCTGCGGATTTTGGGGTTAGTCCCACATTTTAAATTGCAGATTTAAAACCACATTTGGGAGAAGAAGATGAGCTTGAGTCGCGAACGACTCAAATGCAAGAAGGGGCGGATGATGAGGACATCAACACCCTCGATACATCCACACCAACTCAGCTATCGGTTTCTGGTCCGATCACTCGCGCTCGTGCACATCAACTAAACTATGAGGTGAACTCGTTCTTGGCCTTATGTCCATCTTATCTAGACCATGGAACTACGTGCTTTCTTGTTTTGCTTAGGAACAATGGAGAGGAGCCAATGGGAAGGGAATTCGCGCGGATGGGATTTGGACAGCAGAACAACACCAACTTGTGACGGCCACCACTACTTCATACGGACTCCGACCTGGGCGTTCAAGTACTTCCTGGAAAGATTATCAAGTCTACTTTCAAACGGATCTGGCCTCATGTCCATATCTATTTGGAATCGGTCGCAGTCGTTATTTTAATACCAAGACCTTTTCTGTCCATGGTGTTGCATCACCAAAATTGGGCCCATGGCCCATGTATCGTTTGGAGTCCATTAGGGACTCGTGATTAGGGTTTCTCATGACCCTAGGGAGGTAATAAATAGTATCCTCCGTCCTCATTAGCTGGTGGGTTTTGTTTATTCGTAAGTTAGCTTCTGCTGCTTCCTTGTGCACACGTGTGTCGACTAGATCGCCGTCTACTTGTATCCAGAACCCCACTTTAGATTTACTCAACAGATAAGTGCTTGTTCTTCTTGTTCTTGCGTGTTCTTCGATTGCTTGTAGGAACAAAGGCCCTCGTGGTAAGGTTGATTGTGCGCCAGCAAGATCAATACAACTTCAGAGTCGGTGTACCGATCGCTAAGGCACATCGTCTTGGGGACAGTGTAGTCGGATCGCCAACGTCTTCTCCTCCACAAATCGAACCCTCCTATTCTCATTGAAAGATCGGGAACCAAGATCCTATCGGTGGGCGACACCGGAGCAGCCAGCTCCGGCACCATCCAGGGGGCCTTCCGTAGAATTGTTGCACATCGGTGGTGGGCGATGCCGGAGCAGCCACCTCCAACACCATCCAGGGGGGCCTGGTGTCGATGACTCTATGATTATGGTGGGCAACACCAGAGCGGCCAGCTCCGGCACCATCCAGAGGGCCTGCCATCGAAGTGCTGCACATCGGTGGTAGATGACGCCGGAGCAGCCAGCTCTAGCACCATCCAGGGGGCCTGCTGTTGATGACTCTACGACGATGGTAGGCGATGCTGGAGCAGCCAGCTCTGGCACCTTCCAGGGGGCCTGCCATCGATGCTCCTACTAAAACAAAGATTGGCGCCCCTGAAGGGACCCAACCGAGGTCACCTTCTCAAACTCCCCTGCTCTGCTGGGGGCCCGTAGAAGACATCCTGCGATCAAGTGGTAAGCGTGCCTAGCCACCTCACCACATCTACCAGGGGGCCTCTAAGGGGGTTCCATAAGCAGGACGTCAACTTACGACAAATAGACCATGTCAACTGTGCGACCGTTGGTCCCTCAAAAACTAATGAACTCGGCAAAAGTTCTTCAAGTCCTTACGTAGCTAAGCACTCGGGGCAACAATTTGAGAAGCACAAGACAAGCCAAGAAAACAAACACAAAGCCAAATTCATTGAAGAATTTACAAAGGAGCGAATCATGGATACAAAGGTGGGCTGCCAGCCTCAATCCCTGGCGAGCACGATGACATGTTTGGCAGCATCCTTGACCTCCACCTCCGTCGTCTCCTTGTGCTCCTCGATGGGGCCCTCGAAAACTGACTCTAGTGGAATCTCAGGGTACCGACTCCGGTAGCACACCAGAACATGGGATGCAACTGTCTCTGCCACTGCTCTACCCTCGGCTTCCAGACGCTGGGCCACCTGACGCTCCTACAGATCGAGCTCCCAGGCGTGACGCTCCGAAGTCTGCTCCCAAGCCCGGATGTTAAGCTCTTGCAGGAGGAGTTCTTGGCGCTACTCCCGATCCTGCGCCAGGGTGCTCTCCTGAAGATCAAGGTCTTCAACGCGAGACTGCAGTTTGTCCTGGTCCACCGCCTCTTGCTCGGCAACAGCAGCCTCGCGGTGACCCAGGGCCTCTCGACCCTCTTCAAGGGCACGCAGTCGGAATTCAACCGTGTCATTGGCTACCTTGGCGTCGGCCAGAATCTTTTGGGACATTGCATCCGTGGCCTTCGCCAAGCAGTGCCTCAACTCCAGCTCCTCACACTCCTTCTGACACCTCGCCTTCGCCTCAGCGATCCTGGACCTGAGAAGGTCCTCCCAGGCTTGTAGGCACTCACCCACAGCACACAACTTCTCCCACTCTGCGGCGAGGGTCCCCTACGCCTGGTAGAGGTTGGACCGCACCAGGTTGATGTCGTACTGTGTCGAGTCCATGATGTCGGAGAGGCGCTCTAGTTCCACCGAAGTTGGGGAAGGCCACCCGGTGATCCTCTCGGGAACCTCCTCCTCTCACGGCGATGAAGGTGATACCACCAGTACCGGGGGCCTCGCCCCCGGGGACTGAGCAGAAGTTGCAGCACTACCAGAAGCGATAGCTCCACCATCACCCAAGGATCCACCTGCTGGACAACAGCCTCGAAGGCCGGGCCCTCAGCTCCCTGAGCCGACTCCAACATTGCCTCCGGTACGGCAGCCGGAGATGCTTCACTACTCGCGCCAGGCGGGGATGCAAAGCAACACACCCCTGTACTGGCTTGGTAGTCTGCATTGCGGGTGCAGCCGTAGCCTCCGAGGATGACTTCGGAGTGCTCCGGGACACTACCCCTGGTGGTAAAGGCGTCACATTAGCTAATGTTGACCTGTAGATTGAGTTTGAAATCTGCCCAAACAAGAAGAACAGAAGAGATAACGAAGCAAGCATTGGTAAGAATGCCTCACCTACGTCCCTAGAAGCTCTAGTGGGCCTCGACCTTCGCCGGCTCTAAGGCTGCAGGCCCTGTCGACGGTGTGGCGGGTGTGGTCACCCCAGCCGGGCCTCCACCGGAACCACCGACGATGCTACCACCTTGCATCAGTGTATCTCCACCGACTCCAATAGTGCCACTCCCAGAGCCTCCTCTCGAGCCGCCGCCAACGCCATCTCAAGGTCTCTTTGCCTGAGGCTCCATTGGTATAGCGCTCCCGTAGCCCTCTTTGGTGCCTTGGGATACACCGGTGGTGGAGATGATGGTCGGTGCAGTGGCCGCAGACGATTGTGGAACCACCGCTCGACGAGCTGGGCCTCCCCCTGAAGAACTGCCAACACCCGATGCTGAGGAGGGGCGCTCTGGAGAACGTTGACTTGGATAGAGGACCGCCCTCGGTGGCGACCGAGGTCATATCTCCTTCGCAACCTCGATCACTGGTGACATATCGACCCTCTTCAAGGGCACGCAGGCGGAATTCAACCGTGTCATTGGCTACCTTGGCGTCGGCCAGAATCTTTTGGGACATTGCATCCGTGGCCTTCGCCAAGCAGTGCCTCAACTCAAGCTCCTCACACTCCTTCTGACACCTCGCCTTCGCCTCAGCAATCCTGGACCTGAGAAGGTCCTCCCAGGCTTGTAGGCACTCGCCCAAAGCACACAACTTCTCCCACTCTGCGGCGAGGGTCCCCTGCGCCTGGCAGAGGTTGGACCGCACCAGGTTGATGTCGTACTGTGTTGAGTCCATGACGTCGGAGAGGCGCTCTAGTTCCACCGAAGTTGGGGAAGGCCGCCCGGTGATCCTCTCGGGAACCTCCTCCTCTCACGGCGATGAAGGTGATACCACCAGTACCGGGGGCCTCGCCCCCGGGGACTGAGCAGAAGTTGCAGCACTACCAGAAGCGATAGCTCCACCGTCACCCAAGGATCCACCTGCTGGACAACAGCCTCGGAGGCCGGGCCTTCAGCTCCCTGAGCTGACTCCAACATTGCCTCCGGTACGGCAGCCGGAGATGCTTCACTACTCGCGCCAGGCGGGGATGCAAAGCAACACACCCCTGTACTGGCTTGGTAGTCTGCATTGCGGGTGCAGCCGTAGCCTCCGGGGATGACTTCGGAGTGCTCCGGGACACTACCCCCGGTGGTAAAGGCGTCACATTAGCTAATGTTGACCTGTAGATTGAGTTTGAAATCTGCCCAAACAAGAAGAACAGAAGAGATAACGAAGCAAGCATTGGTAAGAATGCCTCACCTACGTCCCTAGAAGCTCTAGTGGGCCTCGACCTTCGCCGGCTCTAAGGCTGCAGGCCCTGTCGACGGTGTGGCGGGTGTGGTCACCCCAGCCGGGCCTCCACCGGAACCACCGACGATGCTACCACCTTGCATTAGTGTATCTCCACCGACTCCAACAGTGCCACTCCCAGAGCCTCCTATCGAGCCGCCGCCAACGCCATCTCAAGGTCTCTTTGCCTGAGGCTCCATTGGTATAGCGCTCCCGTAGCCCTCTTTGGTGCCTTGGGCTACACCGGTGGCGGAGATGATAGTCGGTGCAGCGGCCGCAGACGATTGTGGAACCACCGCTCGACGAGCTGGGCCTCCCTCTGAAGAACTGCCAACACCCGATGCTGAGGAGGGGCGCTCCGGAGAATGTTGGCTTGGATAGAGGACCGCCCTCGGTGGCGACCGAGGTCATATCTCCTTCGCAACCTCGATCATTGGTGACTTCCCCTTCCCTATGTCTGGGATGGGCGCCTTCCCTTCCCTAAGTCGGGGACCAGCGCCTTGCCTTTCCCTTTATCGAAGAGCGCGTCTGGAGCAAGTGTAGACTCCTGTGGAGGGTCGACAATGGATAGTCCACAGTCTGCATCGCCAACCTACCATGACACGAGACCGAGCGCGTCCAGGTTTGGCATCTCCTTCAGGATCTTCACCCGAAGGTTCCGATCCAAGCAAAGCGGCGGACAGGACCGTGGAAGGTTGAAGACGTCGGAAGACAGTGGGTCGTCACACACCTTAAGCATTACATCAAACACCTCATGTGGGGTTGTCTCCATGTCACGACCCCGCACCAGCCTCGTGCCGTCCTGCGGCTTGAAGTATAGCCATGCGGGGCGGCTACGGTGCTTGAGGGGGGCCAGGCATCGATGCATGAAGTCCGCCATCACAATCAGCTCCGACAAAACCTGATCCGCCAAGAATCAGATCCTCTCCATCATCAGGGTATACGCTTGCACCAACTCTGGGCGCTCCTCCCAGGTCTTCTCCTTGAGTATCGGCCAGTCGATGGGCCGGACATGCGATCGTGGGCATCGACATGTACGATCACCCAATCGCTCCTCCAGTCGGCCCACTTCGCTGTGGAGAGCGGGGTGATGTACTTGAAGGGGTTGTTGGCCTGATTCTGGAAGTAGTAGGCACCGAGGAAGCTCGTCTTGCTCTTCTTCCCGGTCCGCCTCAGCACAAAGAACTGCTGGAACACCAGCACAGACGGGTACACCCCGACAAACATCTCACAGAAGTGCGAGAACACTGCCACCACCACCAGAGAATTCGGCGAAAAGTGGTGAAGCTGGAGCCCGAGTACCTCAAGAAGCGTCACCAAGAAGGAGTAAACGGAAGGAACGAACCTGGAGTACGCATACGACTTGAAGAAGACGATCTCTTTCTCCCCCAACTCCAGAGGCAGGGAGCCGGGATGGATCAGATCTCGCCGCTCATCGTCCTCCCAGCCAAATAGCCGCCTCACGGACGCTACGTCCTCTATGCGGGAAGGAGGCAAGGCTGAGTCCATTAGAGCAGGAGTCAAGAACCTCAAAGGCGGGGAAAGAGTGGGTGCTCAAGGAGGAAGACGAAGGCTCGAACGTTAGGGGGTGCGTAAGGGAGGAACCACCTATGCCCATAAAGGTTTCCTTTTGAACGCCTTGTTTACGTTCGAGCGCACTGTGCAAATCGCATGGGGCCGAAACCCACTGCTCAACCTGCAGCGTCCCTGACGGCAGGGCCCAGGTCCTCTGTTAGAGAGATTGGACTGAGCGGACCCCCATCTGAGAAGGCAACCCGGTGGTTCCCATAAAGGCGGAAGTGAAAGCAGCAGAAGCGCAACAGCCGCATTGGGAACTATTGTGATAAAGAAGCTGCAGCAATCAAATATCCCGTCGCCACGAGCCCTCAACCAGAGGGAGACGCGTGGCCACGATAACAGAGGCGTGCACCGCTTTGGTTAATCAAGACAAAATCAAAAGACAGCACGGGAAAGCAGGGATAGGGCTCCACCCTCAAGCTCATCGCCTCCCCCAGGGTGGACCCAGGGGCCACTGTCAGTACCCGGCATACCGGGTACCCTCGCACACAAGCTAAAGCCGCTGAGGAGTCCTGCCTTCCTGCCAAGGTAGGGTCCGAGGGCGCCATGTGTCTAGAAGGCCTGGACCCCTCTACCTCAAATACGGGGTCCAGGGCATCCACATGAACCCCAAGGGAGAATTCAACTCCCCCTTGGAGACGAGCTCCCAAGCGACCACGTGTCCAACAGGCCAGGATCTCACTCCCCCATGGGAGAGGGCTCTGGTGCTGCCACATGGTTTGGGGCGCTAGATAGGCTACCTCCCAAAGAGGCGAGCTCCAGCTCTGCCACGTGTCCTGCGACCCTGGATCCCCCGCACTACTCAGGAACGGGCTACAGGGCTACCACATGGACCGAAGATTGGGACCCAACCTCCCCACAGAGGCTAGCTCCCGAGCTGCCACATACCCTGCAACTTCCCCCGAATGGTGGGTTTCGGGGGTTAAGAGGGTGGTGTGTCTTGTCTAAATCAAGCATTGAAGACTCACGTCTTCCCCAGGCGCACGACGCGGCGCACGCCTACCATCAGGTCTACTGCGCCCAATCGCATCACAGTGAAAATGTCACAGGCCTACCCCACTCCACCAAGTGGGTAGCTTACGATAACAGACACAGTGGGATGGGACATTATATGCCATCATCAACGACTACGCATGGGCCACTGGCGACTGCGGCGGCAAGATGGCGATTCTTCAAGCCGCTATCAGAGGAAGCTTATGCGAGAAGCCTTAGATCATTAGGATAAGATCGCTCCGGGACCACCTGTCGGGCCCTCGACCCCACTTGTAAGGCTTCTGGCCTTGTCTATAAAAGGACCTGACCACCACCGTTACAAAGGATCCCCAATCTAAGCATTCACACACACACACACACACACACACACACACAAACCAACAATACAACCTCACCGTGGAGTAGGGTGTTACGCTCTTGCGGCACGAACTATGTAAAAACCACAGTCTCACACTCTCATACACGTGATCACTCGATAGAGGACTAAGCCCTACCAATCAAAGAACCTTCGTGGGCTGCTCCTTAGAAGATACGGGGGAAGTGTCGCATTAACACTTTGATAAGAGCATTGCTTGAACAGCTCTAAACTATTTGTATTGAAAATGATTCAGCAATTTGTGCTTAACACATTGAAACAAGTAGAATATACTATGAAACAAATTGAAATGGTATTTGAACATGTAAAAGAAATGATATTCGAACAAATCTCATATGGATATATTCAAACCCTTGCAAGATTTTGGGAATAGCATGATCACTACAGGAAACACAAAAATAAACGACAACCAAAACAATTGACAATGGTACCATCGTATTTTAAATAATTGACAACAGCTAGGTATAGCCGTCGTCAATTAGGACTTTATTGACGATGGTTAACCTAGCACCGTCGTCAATTAGGCCCGTCGTCAATATGGAACAAATATTGGGCCCACCTGAGTGGTAATAGACAATGGTTTCAACAAGTCGCCATTTTTTAGAGCTTATAGACGACGGTTAACCTACACGATCGTCAATTAGTGCGAGTATTACTCCTCATTTGGCTCGCATATTACTCCCACTTGATGCTAGCTCCCGCCACGCTCCAACACCGCCGACACACGCGCGCCGCCACCGCCAAAGCTTGTCGCTGTGCCACCAGCTCAGGTAAGCAACCCTCCTCCTCCTCTCTCCCTCCCACCTCATCCACAGCGGTCGGGAGCCCCCTCCCTCTCCCTCCCTCATCCACCCATGGCCGGCACCACCCCACACCCTCCATGGCCGAGCGCACCCCCCCACCCCCATTGCCCCCCTTCCCATAGTCGAGCCTCCTCCCAACCCTCCCTCCCCCTCCCATGGCCAGCACCTAACCCACCCCCCTGCCCCTGCCTCCCATGGCCGGTGCCAACCCCCCATCCTCCATGGTCGAGCGCTCACCACCCTCCTATGGTCGAGCGCCCCCCTCCCCCCCCCCCAATGCACCCTCCCTCCCCCTCCCATGGTTGTTTTTTTGTATTTCCAGTCAAGGTACGGGTAGGAAGTGCAGAGGCTTCAAGGTGGAGACTATGATTGGCAGAATGCGCCAGTCATCCCCGAAGCCGCGTACGCAGCCGGTGGTGGGAAACCTCACAGAAGGTGAGTTTTGTTATTTTTAATTTACTGTAACGAACTTTGAATATGAAAATTTAGCAATATTACTTCTTTGTGTAGGCTAGCCATCTTTGATGGAGTGGCCAACTCGAGGGAGGCGTGACCTTCCTCGAGAGCCTCTTCATCCCAGACGGTTGGGTCCAGCAAGCCGTGGGAGCCGCGATTAGGAGCTCCAGAGTGTCCGGGAGGAGCTCCGGAGGACACAAGAAGAGTTGCGTTCGATGAACGAGCGACAAGCGGCCTTGAGGGCTAGGGACGAGTATTGTAACTCGTTCATGCTACAAGCTTCCCTGCAGGTAAGTTTTCACCATTGTAATTAACAATTCTATTGTCTAAATCACTTGTATATGATGTTGTTTTGCTTTGTATTTGCAGGCTTTGAACCCGGGATTGCAGGCGGCCTTACCCCAGTGGAAGCCGCCACCGATGGAGGTGCCACAGGTGCTGCCAACTGGTGAACAGGTACAAAGTCTTACTCAAATCTTCTCAAACTTGGTGAAATATGATCAAACATACTCAAACATAGCCAAAACTAGACAAACTTGGTGAAATATGATGAAACTTACTCAAACATAGCCAAAAATAGATAAACTTGCTCTAACTTAGTCAAATATGGTGAAACTTACTTAAACATAGCCAAAAGTAGTTGAGCTTGCTCAAACTTGCTTAAACATAGCCAAAACTAGTAGATTTTGCTTAAACTTAGTAAAATATAACCAAACTTACTCAAACATAGCCAAATGTAGCTTGTATAAGCAAATTCAGTCAAATATGCATTTTAAAACTTATAACTTGTCTAACTACATTTGCACATCACAGGGATCGGCGAAGAAGGCTCAAACTCCATCGCCACAGGTGTTGATGTTTCTTACGTCACAGATCTCTCTCAAAAGAGATGAGGTCCGCAAGCGCACGGAAACTATCGTGTAGCTTTCACCCAAGAGTATTCCCAAGGGTATCGTATTTATCCCAAAGGAAGGCAATGGAGTAAAGTCAACACTACTCTTGTAATCAAGCTATTGGATACTAATCAATTATCAAGACAGGGGTAAGTTGATATCATGGGTAGTGTGACACACACCTAAGCAATCTATCCTAAGGGTAAATGGGTCCTAATGAAGATTAGACTAAGAGTTGGGGAGTTGCTCCTACGATGCTTCTAATATACATATGCATATCCTAGGTTAGATACTAATGAGCATGTTAATGGTGAATCCTTATGCTAAGTTGTTCAACATATCAGGCACGGATTTACCCCTAGCAATATTAGGACGATTCCCGCCAAGATCCTGTGGCATAGCCGAACGTGGAGGATCCTTTGATAGGGTTGTCACCACCTACTGCCTACCTCTTCAATCTGTGGGTCTATGAGACATCCAACGTTACTACTACCCTAGCACCATGCTAGCATATTAAATAAATACCATAAGAATCATGACATCTTAAGGCAGTGACTAACCTAAACATCGTTGAACCAATGTTGAGACATAGTATAAGTTATTCATATTAACATGACCATATCATAACTAATTAGAATATGGTGGGGTTGGTAGTGTTTATGATGATAGATTAAGAGTGATATGGCGTAATTATAAAGACTACTCCTACCACATATATGGAATCCACAATCAAACAAGAAACGCTTCATCCAAGTATATGAATAAAAGAAGACTAAAGATAATATCTTTATTATGCATAAAATCACAAATATAAGAAAAGATACATGAGTCATACCTTTCCCAACTTGGAATTGGGACTAGAGGCTCTCCTCTCTATAGCCTATCTCCACTAAGGACTAATAGAACTAGTGTATACAATAGAATGATGTTCAAGTAGTGTGTGTTGAAGTGAGGGGTGAGGGGTCCTATTTATAGCTTGGAGAAGGGTCGGTTCTCACCACCAAAAGCGCACGAATAAGTCACCACTGACTTCTTCAAGTCGGGAGGAGCCAACACGTGGCGTTTGATCGCATTTGGCGCCAGGACCTAGTCGGCCGACCTGGTCTTGGCTCCAAACGGCCAGTTCTTCCTCCAGGTGACTAACAGGTGGGTCCCATTCTATGATATGGGTGCTACACCGTTGGATGGCCTTGGATACTTCTGTTTGTGGGCCATTTGATCCATGTGGTTCCACATGTCGATGCTTGATTGGCTGGGATGATATTTTATAGGATCCATCCCGTTGGTTTCACTTCAATTCTTGTGTAAAATGCTTGCATGCACCAATTTCTCCAAGTAAAAGTGGAAATAGGTTAAATAGAAAGGGTGATGTGTGCAAGAATGATATTTCCTTCACATAACTGAGTTATATTGACTGGTGAAATTGATATATAACAGCCGTCAACAAAACTCCCCCAAGCTTATCCTTTACTCGTCCCGAGCAAAGTCAAGACTTTAGGTTGATGATCAGGAGTTGCTTCAATGTTTTCTTTTCAAAAGTATCAAGTGTACAACAAAATACTCTACCTAGTATTGCAAAAATTGGTATGGTACTTCACCCATCTCAAGTCATTATGGGGGCTTATGCCATCTCCTATTCATGGGTGGTTGAAAGATGGAATAGCAAATGGAGAACACATACCCTAGAAATCAAGTTTCCGCTCAAATTCCGGAGAGTTCAATTTAGAATTTAAGTATCTAAATTTGATTCTCTCGACTCTCATCTATGTGTAGTGAAAATATATCCTCACCAAGGCATTGTGCCTAAATTCATCCTACATCTACGTAAGGCTTGTATGTGGAGCTTGGTAGGTAATATAGTAGGCATATTTACAACACATAATATTGCTAAGTCAAAAGAGCAAGCCTTAGGAGAAATCAATTCAAAACTATTTGATTCAAGACTTGTGCATTCGTGATGAAATAGAGTGGACGTGGATATTTGAGATGACTCCTTTTGTGTGGACTCTCTTATTTTGCAGGGATGAAACATGGCTACTTTTCTCTTCTTTCTCTTTTTTTTCATGCTTTTGATGTAAGTATGTATATTTTTTTGTCGTCATGTCTTCTGCTCCCTTTTTATGCAATAAATTTGGAGAGAGTACTAAGCATGAATAGTATGGATTTTTCTCTTTTTATTTGTGGAATGGTGGTATGATGGGAATTTGCTTATTCTAGTGAAATATAGCATGTGCAAGTGGAGTCTTGAATTCAAAAAGTAATGAATGAAATCTCACATAGTTTTATACTAGTTTGACAAAGCTCAATGTGAAGACAAATAGCGAATGCATAAAGTCTATGAATGTAATGTATCATATGGCTTTGGTAGGTATTTCCAGTCAAATGAGAGTAACTTAAATCTTCTTAGAATTTCTCCGGAAATCTAAGTTTCACTTTCAAACTAGGAATAGCAGCCCTATCACTATAGAATATCTCACAACAACTTAGAATTGGACTTTTGCTACCCACAATTTCTAAATCAAGGCAAAAGTAATTCCAGCCAATGAAAGCAATATTTTGGAGAGTAGTAAGTTGTAAACTAGGAGCTTAGGAAAATTAAAATAGAGCAACTATTCATCATGCCATCTATGTGAATTCCAAACATTCTTACCGCACATCTTCTATTTTATTTTGAAAGCAAATCTACTCTACTTATTTTTAAGTTTTTTTATATGCAAGGTGGATGATGGGTGAATGGAAAATAAATATGCAAGGGGTATGATACAAGTTACCTCAAGTGGGAGTCCTCCCCCAAGCTTGTTCTTGTTCAAGGTACGTGATAGGTGTTGAAACCCTAACGATGGATGTAGGCCATGAGGTTGGCCTAACCTTGTTGCATCATGGCTTTGACATTGGAGGATTGCATGTTTATGTTGGATTGCCTTCCATGGATTTCATGAGTGTGGTCAAGGAGAGTGTTGTCGACGTCGCTCATCCACATCTCAAGGTTTCCATAGGTTGGATGTACTTGGTTATTTCATGGCTAAGGTAATGATAACCCTTAGCACAAAGGCATGATGTGCACTCAACATGCATTGAGTGTGTACCATCATTCTTTGGCTAAGGTGTATCATATCTTCTAGCCATATAGGAATAACTCATACCTCTCATGTATTGGGTGTGATCTGTCACTACTTGGCTTAAGTTAATGATAACCTTTAGCCACAAAGGAGTGAGATGTACCCAACATGTGTTGAGTAAGATCCGTTATTCCGTGGCTAAAGTACAACATACCTATAACCACAAAGGGATGACGTGCACTCAACATGGGTTGAGTGTGATCCGTTGTTCCTTGGCTAAGGTATAAAATACCTTCTAGCCACATGGGAACAACTTGCACCCAATATACATTGGATGTGATCTTGTCATTCCTTGGTTAAGACTTTTAGCCACAAAGGAATAACTTACACCCAATGATGGTGGCAATTCCCTTGAGCTTGAATGAGTGCTTAGAATAGTTGAGAGCATAATGCTCTCACATATTCGTAGAAGCCCATTGGTTGCTCACGGAGGGGTTTTCATGTCAAATCTCCGACCTCGTAATAGTTACGGTTGACCTTCAGGCTTAATTTCTGATAGCAGGCAACCATCCTAATTTACTCCTTGGACAAAGAGATATTGAAATGGAAATCTCTTAGGGGATTCCAACAATAGGATCTTTGAATGCCTGCATAGTTATTTTACTCCTGCAAACTTCCTCTCTATGATATAGAGGGATGGTTAGCTCCCCGATACTTGTACAAATGAATTTTTGAGTTAGGTAACCGAATCTTCATTATGTACGTACGGGGAAGAACAATATCAAAGATCCATTGGGTCCAACTTCAAGTGTATCCATGAATAATGTGTAATTCATTAATAAGAGTGGGGCTTTATGGATAAATCAAGTTGAAGATTTTCTAAAGCTCCTACTCATAGCAATGCAAGTGATACACTATATGATCCCTTCACTTTGTAAATTTTTTAACCATCATAGTTTTTTTACAAGAGAAAATGTTATCATTTAGACCATGGCAAACAAGACTCTCAATTTTATCCTCCTGAATATTTTCATTTATTGCCTAGGAATTTGAAATGTAGTGATCCTCGCATGAATGAATTTCAAATCAAAATTATGGACATCACTATTCCTAGATAGCTACATACCAATTCAACCATTAAGTAATTCCATAAGCATTACCTAGGCAGAAAATGTCTAAGTCAATTTTAGCAATGCTTATTGAAATTCTAGGTATTTGTTTAAACTTATTCCCAAGTAAGGTGACATTCCTTTTGAAGAATCAAAAAGAGTAATGTCAACACTTACTCTTGTGAGGATGCATAAGAATTGAATGATGAGAAGGTGTAAAACCTTCCTTACCACTATAAGTAAAAGTCATTCAATCTTAATACAATTCAAAACAACAGAAAATTTAAACTTGTATCTCAATTGAAGAGTAGTCCAGGTTGAAGGTCGTTGTGTGAGAGACTCACGACCATGAATTTTGGTGTAGCCTTCGTGTTCAAAGCCAAGTTGAGGTTGGAGTTAATGGGATTCATCTTTCACCTCCATTGGGCCACCATCTTGAGCATTCCTCCACCATGAACTCAAAATGAGATCAATGGAAGGGTATGCGCTTGATGTGGTCTTTCGACCTCTTTATAAAATTTTGTCCTAGCTACACTAAAATCAAGAACAAACAAAACAACTCGAAAACGGTTACGTTAGCTCAAAAGCATGTTGTAACCTTTGTTAAATTGTTTTGCCCAACTTGAAACAAATTGCAAGTGCAATAAATTTAAGGGAAATATTTTGGTTTCAATTAGGAAAGATGAATTCAAGTGATTACGCCCAAAGTTCATATCTAAATAAATTTATTTCCTAATTCAAGATTTTAGTTTTATGATGGTTGGAAATTTTACTTTCCAACATGAAGTGTGAAAATTCAAACATGTTAAATGCAAATGCAAATATTGATGGGGAATTCAAATATGCAATTAGCAAAACAAATATGAGATAACTACCAATTTACCTATTGGCAAGGACTCACTGAATTTTTGAAGTCGGATGAGTAGGACTTACCTCTGTCCTATTTGGTGCGATGATTTGATGTGCAATCCCGGAGTTGAAGATGTGGACAACTTCTCTTGCTTGACATGCCAAATCTCCTTTGGCAACTCAGTTGGACATGTGGGCCACATGGTGGCCCTAGCCTCTCCGTCATCTTGATGAAGACTTGTTGAGGTAGTGACGACTTCTCAATTTTGAAGATATTCTCTTATGAGCATTGTGAGGCTTGTCCTTCTTTAGGGGTGTCACTTCGACCTTCTTGATGTTCTTTTGAGTTAGCCCATACTTTCATAATGGATCAAAAGCTTCCTTGGGCATGGTGACATGTGGGCTCCACAATCAAACAAGAAACGCTTTATCCACAATGTCACTTGTCCTAGGTTGGATGGGTTTGGTCGAAGGATAAGAATCCCAACAAGTGATTATGGGATATCATGGATCTTGAATGCTCTTAAGTTTCTTGTCCTTGGCCAAGAGCTTCATGTTGTCTCGATTTCTTGATTGGCCATGGACAATATACTTCAAGGTATGCTAGTTGAACTTAAATCCCATGAAATCCTCATAGCCTCCTTGATTACAAGGGTGATATTGATTTCACCCTTGACCTCCTTGTTGGTGATAGCCATTGGAGTTGTGTTTGGAAGGAAGAATCCTCATGGGTCTTAGGGAAATGATTCCCTAAGTGGCCCATGTTTGACATGGTTTTCACAAATCATGTGAATATCCATGGCTTGGATAATTCCAAACACTTCTCCATTAACTTGTTCTATCATGATACTTCAATGGGAGGTGTAGTTCCATAGTAGCATGTCCACCTTGCTAAGTGGTGTGTATGCCAAGCTAAAGGAACTAGAGCACTCTTCAATCCACCCCTTGAGTGGAGACCATATTCTCATCCATGATGAATGAGAATAGGGATCCTTCAGCTCCAACAAAAATGTAGTCATGGATTGGTGGAGCCAACCCATGACATGAGTGTTGGATGAAGATCCAACTATCCACCCCATGGTGGAGGCAAACCAAGAAGAACTCTTGGAGCCTCCTCCAAGCTTAGGGATGGATGACTTTGGTTCCTACTGGAAGTTGAAATTTTTCCATGAAAGGCAATGGTGTTGCCTAGCGGACATTTGTTGAGGTATGCCTTCAATCATCTTGCAGTCGGGCCTAGCGTCCTCGTTGGCTATCCCATCAAGCCAACACTACCATGTTTTCAACATAAAAGGAGAAAACAAACAAGGGTAATCATGTCTAATAACTACTAGTACATATAGCTTAATCAAAAGTGATAGCTATCCTTCACTTCCTTTGCCTTCGCTGGCAACGACGCTAGAAATACTTGTTGATGTTTCTTACATCACAGATGACAAAAGTGGAATGTCATACAAATAAAGCCAAGTTCAACGTATTTATTCAGTACATAAATGACTCATAGGTCCAAAAAGGAAAAGATACATAGCAGCGGATAACTAAGCGTGTAGCTCCATCACGGCGTTGTCCGGGGGCACGCCAGCCTAGTACTACACGCCGGGGTCGAAGCTGTCATCTTCATCATCATCCGCTCCATCTCCATGGCCTGAACAGCAAGTACGTACAAGAAAAAGAGGCAACAAACAAGCATGAGTATCTATTGTACTCCGCAAGTGTGGGAAATTATGACATGCAGGCTAATCAATGAGGACGACTAGACACAGTTTAAGCACTAAGCATAACTCCCTATTTACTAGGTGAACCATCCCAATCTCCAATAACCAAAACCAAGACCCTCAGGTCCCAACCAAGTACCGACAATACTGTCCAGGCTCAAACCATCTGGACACCAACCCAACAGGTTCTGACCAACCTGTCACCAAGACCAAACCATCCAACCCAACTAATCATGAATAAGTCCAAGCGTTGCTCTTGACCGCGAGCGCGGCTATCTAGATAGTTTTACACTCTGCTGAGTTTTATCACTTTACCCGCAAGTCGTGATTCCGTTCCTTGTCGCCAAGTGGACTAGATCCTCCCTGATGCCCGTGATCGCGAATCACACTTCACACTTCCTTTGGTGTGTGGCCAGGAGATTACTATGAAGCCTTTACATCGCACTACCAAACTTGTGCACACCCGCTAAGGTTTCGCCCCACGGCAGAGTCTATTTGTACCTCTCTGCGGCAGCCCCCTCTTGCGCCACTCAAACATCTCACATGGTATACACAAAATAAAGTAGAAATCGACTTAATTGGCCAAACTGTTCCATATTAGTCTTGTGCTGGCACGGTAAAGTCAGGTTACATGCTCCATGAACTGGTCCTTAGAATCTACGGCAGATGCTAGCAACCCACCCTAGTCTCGTGCATGCATGCACCCACCAAATCGACCAGTCTGCCTAGATTCCTACACTCCAACTACAAACCACCACATATCCATATGATTAAGAGTAATATATTTTAACAAGTATATTAAATCCCATAACCCATCCCAACTAAGACAGCATGGCTAAGCGTAATAATATCCCAAAATGTAACATAATCCACCCAACATGGCTGCAAGGAATAATATCGAAAAACTAGTAAACAACCTATCATAGGATTCAAATTAATTGACTGCATGCAACTATTTCTATCTACATCCTTAATTTCCTAATAGGAGAGATATGGTCAAGGGCACTTGCCTCCGGGGAAGTGCTGCTGCTCGGCTACGTCAAAGTCTTGGTCTTGCAGGTTGAAAGATGGCCCAGGGTCCGGCTCTGTCCACACCACCGTACACACAACAAAATAACGATAATGCAATAAGAAACCATACAACATAGCATAATAAATACTCGTACATACAACTAAGCATACGCACTTACGTCGTCGTGTATATATTAATTAATAAATTCTAGATTGTAAGTAACCTACTATATGCTAGCATATATTTATTGTGCACTTTCAACATTAAAAGCATTATTAAATATTTCTCCGGAGGTGTCCTACATATAAAACAACAACTACAAGGTTATATTTACTAGTTTCAGCGTAGTACAGTGGTTTTATTGTAAAATTCTGGTACTGGATGCAATAAATCACCATTTTTATTAAGATAAAGGGTGCATTTGCAAGAACAGTACTACTACAGGGGTTAAAAGGCTAAAACAAAGCTATACAGTGGCTTCTATGCTAAATTCAGACTACTGGATGGGCTAAACTGCGAAACAGCAGGCTACAGGGGTCTAAAAAAATCATTATACAGCAAAACCCACAATTTCTGAATACTCTAGGGTCAGTTTTATAAAACTAAGGGTCTGCACGTAAATATTTTGAAGTTCGCAGGGGCTAAACATAATGTAGCAAAGGGGTATGTAGACAAATAAAAGAGACCATCGGATTCTAAATAAACAGTCCAGATTTAAAACAATCTAAGGGGTACACGTGGCACATTCCTACACCTAGGATATAAAGAAGATGGCTGAGATTTAAAGTAACGAAAGGGTATCCTAGCTTCTAATCTGCACCATCTCTAGAGGATCCAACGGCCAGGAAATAAAGAAGCCATGGGCTTCTTCTTCTACCTCAGGCCAGAGGCCAGCACCTCCATTGATGGGCGCGGGAGCTCGACGCGGCACGGCGACCGGCGGCCTTGGAGCCTAAACCGAGACTCTAATCGCTAGAAATGAAGGAGGGATCCCTGGAAACTCACCTAGGGGTTTTTCGGGGGCTGGAACGGCGCGGAAGGGGAGATTGCGATGGTGAGGGGCAGCGTATGGTGCTGTCCTTTGTCGGGAACGTTGTTGGGTGGTGTTTCCTCGCGTTCTTCGTGTCTGGGTGCGTTCTGGAGCAGGGCAAGCGAGGTGGTAGTGTCAGTAGGAGAAGAAACGAATAAGAATGATGGGGCAACGGTGAGTGTGTCGGGCACTCACCAAAATCCATCGGGGTTGGGTCTGCGGTTGCTTATCCGCGATGGGGAGGGTCGTGGATGCTCCCTTGTGCCCCTGTGAAGCAAGACGACAAGTCAGCACCGCAAATCGGCGAAGGGTGATGGCTAAACATGTTGCACGATGGCTCACCAAGGCGGAAACAGCGGCAATGGTTGCACTCCTGTTCTGGGGGGATTTTTGGGGCAAGGAAGAACCCTAGGGTGCGGCAACGGATTTATAGAAGGGAGGTGCGGTGTAGGCAGATGGAAAGTGAGCGGATGAGGGCGAAATCGACGGGATTCAATTTTGATCGCGGTTCTGTTGGGCATGCCCGCATGGTGTGCCTTCGTGGGGAAGGAGAATGAAGAGGGAATCGCACTGACAGGTGGGACCCACTCAAAGATTGGAAAGGAGAGGAGAAAGGAAGGAAAATCAGGACGTTACAACTCTTACCCCCTCAAAAAAAATCTCGTCCCGAGATTTAGAAGACTTACGAGAAAAGGTCAGGGAACTCCGTCTTGAGGTCTTCTTCTCTCTCCCAAGTGGCCTCTTGCTCGGAATGATGCTTCCATTGAACTTTGCACATGGGGATCCTCTTGTTTCTGGTGATGCGCTCTGACCTCTCAAGAATCTTGACGGGGTACTCAGCATAAGAGAGATCTTCCTCAATGTTCAGCTCATCCATCGGCAACTGTTCCTCTGGTGCTCTAAGGCACTTCTTCAACTGAGACACGTGAAACACATCATGCACATCTGACAAACGAGTTGGCAACTCAAGCTGATAAGCAACCTCACCTCTCCTGTCCAACACCTTGAACGGCCCAACATACCTTGGTGATAGCTTACCCTTCACCTTCAATCGACGAAGCCCTCTAATGGGTGACACTTTGAGGTACACATAGTCTCCCACCTCAAAAGTCAACTCTCGTCGTTGTGTGTCTGCACAGATCTTCTGCCTAGACTGTGCTATCTTTAAATTCTTGCGAATCTCCCGCACTTTCTCTTCAGCATCTCTCAACACCTCTTGCCCAAATACCTGACCTTCTCCTGTTGGATCCCAAAACAACGGAGTTCTGCACTTCCTTCCATACAATGCCTCAAACGGTGACATCTTCAAGCTGGCCTGGTAACTATTATTGTAAGAGAACTCCGCATAAGGTAGATTCTTATCCCAACTCATGCTGTTCTTTAAAGCACAAGATCTCAACATGTCCTCCAGAATCTGATTAGTTTTCTCTGTCTGTCCATCTATCTGCGGGTGGTACGCTGAGCTGAAGTTCAAATGAGTGCCCATAGACTCGTGCAACTTCTGCCAGAACCGCGATGTGAACTGAGCACCACGATCAGAAACTATCTTCTTAGGCACACCCTGGAGACACATAATTCTCGACATATACAACTCTGCCAATTTTGACCCAGAGTAGTGCTCCTTAACCGGTATGAAATGGGCGACCTTAGTTAACTGGTCCACTATCACCCATATAGAGTCATAACCAGACTGTGTCTTGGGCAACCCCACAATGAAGTCCATACTGATTTCCTCCCACTTCCATTCTAGCACCCTCAAGGGTTGTAGCAACCCCGCAGGTCTCTGATGCTCTACCTTCACAAGCTGACACGTGTCACACAGTGCCACATATTCTGCAATGTCTCGCTTCATACCAAGCCACCAATAGCGTTCCTTAGGATCCTGATACATCTTAGTACTCTGGGGATGTATGGAGTAATCTGAATCGTGAGCCTCTCACAGGATCAGCTGTCTGATGGCCTTATCATTTGGCACACATATCCTCTTCCCGAGCCATAGTGTCCCTTGCTCGTCCACCCTGAAATCAAGAGCCTTGTTCTCCTCCATCAAACGCTTAAGCTTCAAAATCTTCTTGTCATTCTTCTGACCTTCCCGAATATCGCGCTCCAAGGTGGAATCCACCTCCATCATCACTGCCTTCGTGCTAGACACCATGCAAAGATTTTGTCTTGCAAACACCTCACAAAGCTGAGGTTGGAACGCCAAAGCATTACAATGCACCTTCCTGCTCAAAGCATCGGCAACCACATTGGCCTTCCCAGGATGATAGTTGATCCCCACATCAAAGTCATTGATGAGCTCCAACCATCTGCGCTGTCTGAGATTGAGATTCGGCTGCGTGAATATATACTTGAGACTCTTATGATCTGTGTAAATCTCTGTCCTCTTCCCCATCAAGTAGTGCATCCAAAGCTTCAAAGCATGTACCATAGCTGCCAACTCCAAGTCGTGTGTTGGATAATTCCTCTCATGCTTCCGAAGTTGTCTAGAAGCATATGCCACGACATGTCCCTCCTGCATGAGGACACATCCCAAACCCTGTCTGGACGCATCTCAATAGACTGAGAATTCCTTCTTCATATATGGCATTATCAACACAGGTGCCGACGTCAGTCTATTCTTCAAATCCTGGAAACTTGCTTCACACTTAGGTGTCCATCTAAAAACTACCCCCTTCTCAAGCAACTTCGTAAGTGGTCTAGCAATCTTCGAGAAGCCCTCAATAAATTGGTGATAGTACCCTGCCATTCCCAAGAAGCTTCTGATCTCTCCCACATTCTCTGGCACATTCCATTTCAGCACATCTGACACCTTGCCTGGATCGACCGATACTCCTCCCTCAGATAGGACATGCCCCAAGAACAAAACTTCCTTCAACCATAACTCACACTTGCTAAGCTTGGCATACAACTGACTCTCACGAAGCTTCTGCAACACCAACCTGAGATGCTCGTCATGCTCCTCCTCATTCTTCGAGAAAACCAGAATATCATCAATGAAAACCACCACGAATTTATCCAAATACTCCATGAATACCTTATTCATAAGGTACATGAAGTAAGCTAGAGCATTAGTCAATCCAAACGACATGACCGTGTACTCATAGAGACCATAACGAGAGACAAATGCCGTCTTCGGAATATCTGAGGCCCGAATCTTCAACTGGTGATATCCCGAGCGAAGGTCAATTTTAGAGAACACACATGCCCCTCTAAGCTGATCAAACAAGTCCTCAATGTGTGGCAAAGGATACTTGTTCTTGATGGTTACTGCATTAAGAGCTCGATAGTCAACGCACAACCTCTGAGTCCCATCCATCTTTGGCACAAATATAACAGGTGCTCCCCAAGGCGAGGAACTAGGACGAATATAGCCCTTGTCTAGAAGCTCTTGGATATGATCCTTAAGCTCTGCTAGCTGCTTTGCATCCATCCTGTACGGTCTCTTATATATAGGAGTGGTATTGGGCACTAACTCAATGACAAACTCAATGTCTCGATCTGGTGGCATACCTGGCAACTCCTCGGGAAAAACATCCGGGAACTCACTGACCACCCGGATCCCCTCTGTAGCGTTGATCTGGTTAAGCTGGATCTTTTTGACTGGCGCTTGGGTAGAAGAGAACTCCACCACAGTGCCATCGGTGTGTGTCAACCTGACAGTCCTTGTCGCACAATGAATCACACCATCATACTTGGCCAGCCAATCCATCCCCAAGATGATATCTATGCCGCGTGACTCCAATACAATGAAGTTTGCAGAGAAGACCACCCCCATTATGCCTAGACTCACTTTTGAGCACACCTGACTCGTCTTGAATTCTCCTCCAGGAGAGTTGACCACTAGCACCCGGGTCAAAGATGTAGTTCGCATAGCATGCCTTCGTATAAACTCCTTAGCAATAAATGAATGTGTAGCACCTGAATCGAACAAGATAGTAGCAGGGTTGTCAGTAGAGAATGTAACAATCACCACGTCTGGAGCATCCTGTGCCTCCTCCAAAGCTACATGGTTCACTCGACCATGCATGAAATTTTGCTTTTGTTGTGGCTGCTTACTCTTCTGGCATCGGCTGGCAAGATGACCCATCTCACCACAAGTGTAACACGGTCCAATCAATCTGCTCCACTGATTCTTGTTGCCCTGCTGCTGGCTCTACTGGATCTGTCCTGCTGTACGAGGTGGTAAAGCGGGACGCTGCCACGGCTGCTGAACCTGCTGACGCTGCTGCTGAGTCTGCGGCGTCAGCTGTCTGAAAGCTGGGGTGGGGTACCTCGACCCCTGGTATGGGCCCATAGGACGGCCCATCTGTCCCGCTGGCTGCGGTGCAAAGCGAGGACGACTGTTGCTGCTTGAAGACTGACTCTGCCAAGACATCTTCCGCTTCCTCTGTGCCTCTAGATCAGGCATCTGCTTCTCCATCACAAAAGCCTTATCCACCATCTTCTGAAAACTGTCGTAGTAGCTAGAAGACAATGCATTCTTCAACTCAGTGTCTAGCCCCTCCACAAAGCAATCCTGTTTCTGCTCGTCAGTCTTGACCTCCTCGGGTGCGTAACGAGATAGCTGCGTGAACTTAGTGAGGTACTCAAACACTGACATGTAACCCTAAATCAGACTAAGAAACTCCTTCCGCTTCATCTTGACCTCCCCAGCTGGTACAAAGTGACTGCGAAAGCTCTGCCTAAACTCCTCCCACATGATACTCTGATGGTCCTCGTGGGTAGCTGTGTAAGTTGTCCACCAGTCTGCTGCGGGTCCTGCTAGCTGGTGAGCTTCCAGCAAGACTCTCTCTTGTCTGTAGCACTAAACTAGTTGTAGCTTGCTGTCGATCGTCTTCAACCAGTCATCTGCATCCATCGGCTCCATTGGACTCGTAAATACAGGAGACTGAGTGCTCTGAAAGTCCCTCAGCTTGGACCGAGGTCCCGATGCCTGCTGTGGTTGAAGTGCCTGCTGCATGTTGGCCACCACCTGAGTCAGATTCTACAGAAGTTGGTTCTGCATGGCCATCATCTGTTGCATCATCGGCAGTCCAGCTCCTCCGCGAGCACCTCGGCCCTGCCAATCCAGAAGCTAGAAACCTAGAGGCCCGTCGTCAACCTCGGGCTCACCACGATCACACCCACGTCCTCGACCTCTACCTACCATCTGATACGTATAACATAATATTTAGACTAAAATAATTGATACGGCAGAGAACGGAAAATTATTAAATAGCTTGACAACCTAACTAACGAAATATATATATATATATATATATATATATATATATATATATATATATATATATATATATAAGAATCAGCAAAACAAGTGCAAGGATACAGTACAAGCCATCAAAAACAAACAAGTAGTCATACACACATATTTATTAGGCGAAACTAATCGGTATCTCACTATATTTCTATGGAAGGGGTGGCTCCTACACCTTACCAACTACGTTTGGTCCTTCTTGGCGGCCTCAACATTTTGAACAAGAGAAGAGATAGAAATTCATTTTGCAAGTATTTTCAAACAAATAAACAGGAAAGACAAAGTTTTACTAAATTGGGGTAAGACACATAGAAATAGAAACTCATGCAAAATCAGGCAAGTTTTGTGTCACAAATAGTTTTTGAATGGAAAAATATAATTAGTTCACGACCGTTTCTGTCGGTGGTTTGGATCCGGCAGATCTCCCGACACTACTAAAGTGTTAGAGGAGTTTGAGGTTTGGTGTGGGCGCGCGGAGATTCAAGAAGGTGAATTGTAAATAACACAGGAGACACGGAGATTTACGTGGTTCGGGCCGCCTGAGTGTAATACCCTACTCCACGAGATGTGTTGGTGTAGTATTGGCTGTATGAGCTTGTATCGAGCGTCTAGTGTCTCGAGCGTGTGTTGAATATTTTTTATGTATCGTCGGCCTGTCCTTTTATAGTACAAGGGCAGGCCGTTACAAGTTAGCCTGGCCCGACATGTGGCCCCGGCGGTTACTGATTGATACACATTCAACACGTTTAATTGCCCTTAATGACCGAGTAATGGGCTTTGATAGCACCGTTACTGGTAATTAAGGTCGTCCGATCGTGTGTCATTAATACAGTATTAATGACACTTGATCGGGTCTTGAAGTCCTTGATTCCCCTTTGAAGATCTGGAGCCGTTATGGAGTCTTCCGGAGGTTAGAGGCTGAAGATCCGACGGTTGGACATGTAGCAGCTCCGGAGCATACTATGGGAAACAGATAGCTCCGGGGCTACCTGACACGTGTCAGTTCTGGAGCTTCCCTCGGTCTGGGGTTAGGTCCGGGGGTGTCATTTCGGTACATAGCCTAGAGCTTCCCCCTTGTGGGCGGTAGCTCCAGTTTGACAGTACACGTGGCGACCCTGGGACTAACCATGTTGGAGAAGCGGGTCCGGTTATGTCTGACATGTGGGCCTTCGAAGGTCTTCAAATCAAGTAGATGACTTTCCCTTGAGATCTTTGTAATCTCAAGGGGTATACGGTTCCCAGGGTACCGACAGTGGCCCCCTGGGCCCACCTCTGGGGAAGACCTCTTGGGTGAAGTCATTCCACCGGAGGTGGGTCCATCCTCGCGACTTTTGAACTGAGTCTTCAAAGGTCTTCGGATGTGCCGTTGGCGATGGTTTGGAGTTAAATCCTCGCCGTGTGGTGTATCCCGCGTGCGGCAGATGAGATCTTTGGCGTGCGGATCTCACGCAATTGAAGGTCACCGGTTCCTGATACGAAAACTGTATCGGTTCCATGCGCCTTGTCAGGCCGCCGCCTTCGGGCTTCCCGCCTCATGATGACAACCGTTCGCCTGCGTAAGAACCTCGACGTGATCGTCGGGGTGATCTCGGGCCCTCTTGTCATCGGCTGGGTGGAATTTTTGAGTGGTATCTTCGACTTCCTTGCGGTTTCCATCCAAGCGTTGCGAGGGCTTACTTAAGAAGGAAAGTGCGCACCGTCTGGAGTTCTTTACGCCTCTCATCTGATCTTGCGCTCAAACTCCCGACTTGTGCTTCGCTTTTCCTCTCTTGCCTTGCTGTGATTCGATGGAGTTGGGTCTCCGCGAGAGTCGTTTGAAGACCGACGGTGACCTGAAGAAGGTCCGGGCCCTCATGGGATGGTCCTCGAACTTCTTCAACTGCATGGTCCGCGCTGGGGGAGAGCTCCCATTTGAGAAGGAGCACGCCGGCGAAATGGTGTACTTTTCTTCGTACGCCATGGTGGGGTTGATCCCACCTTTTCCTCCTTTTTCTTGATGCTGCTAGACTTTTATGGTCTGCAGCTATACCACCTTGGCCCTCACTCCATTCTCCTTGTGTCTATCTTCGTCCACTTCTGTGAGATGTGGGTGGGCATCCCCCTGCATTGAACTCTTCCGGACCTTCTTCACCGTTCATACCACCGGCAGGAGCAATGAGTACCTTGGCTTCTACTACTTCGTGAAGCGCAAGAAGTGCCCATTCAAGTACCTCCAGTCGTTTCCCTCTGGGAAGTGGGATGACTGGAAGAAGGACTGGATAGTCGTCCAGGTGGAGGAGCACGAGAGGCTGGAGCTGCCCGAAGGCCTCCCCAACATTGACACGACGATCTGGAGTGAAGCTCCGGTGCTAGCGGACGCCTTCAACCCTGCTCTGACCAGGATCCGCCAGTGCGTGGAGGGAGGATTAACCCCTCAGGCGGTGTTTTGTAACTTCCTGGTCAACAGGTGGGCACCGCTGAAGAGGAGAGAAAAACTCGCTTGGGCCCTCAACAGCGTGATGGACTACGACCGGGTCGAAACCGGGCTGAAGTCCAACATGGTGGGGACAACCTTGGAGTTCCACCTCAAGAAGTTCCAGCACGGCATCGATGTCGCGGGTGACAACTTGACTCCGCCATTAGCTTTTCTCCCTCTGAACGTGGAAGTAGAGTTCAGCAGGGAGCTCCGGCAGAAGATGCCTGTGCTTGACGACCTCGGTGTCATCGAGAGAAGATAGATCTACAGGGTGGCGATCCCTGGGGTGTCCGAAGGTGGCTCCGACCCTGCCTCGAAGCCAAGGGTCGAGGTCGTCGGCAAGGGCAAGGAGCCAGCGGATGAACCCTTGAGCCGAAAGAGGAAGCTGCAGCACGCCGACGGAAGGTCCGTCAGGCCTGCCACCTCTGCATCAGCTCTTTCTCCCCGGAGGGGGAGGTCTTCTACAACCGCGGCAGCTGTACCCGCAGCAGGGTCCTCCCGGGGTGCTAGCTCTGGGCATGCGACTCTAGCACCAGGGCCGGTTGAGGCCTCTAGGTCCGGAGGTTCTTCCCGATCGAGGGGGGCCTCGACTAGGGAAACGCCCATGGTTGCAACGAGTTCCGGGGGGCCTTCCGGAGCTTCCACGCCGGCGGCGGCTATGACCATCCTAGAACGCCCGGGAAAGAGGTTCCGCGCAAGCTGGTGTGGAAGCCTCCCAAGGTAATTTTTAATCTTTACCTTGGACAGTTGTTTTGTTGTAGTAACTGTTTTTTAAGTTTCTTCGTCCATCATCTACAGTGTTTCCATGAAGAGGAGTGAGGCTCCACCCTCGGACACAGCAGCTGAAGCTGTGAGGGTGGGAGCTTCTGCTCCTGTCCCGGTGCCGCCCCAAGTGGTGGCTGAAGCTGCGACAGCTCCGGCGCCAGCTGTCGTGGTCATGGACCTCGACTCATCCCCAGAGACTCCCGTGGTAGCGCCTGACCGCGGGAGAGAAGATGCACCAGCGGCACCTGTCTCGGAGGTTGAAGCTCCGGGTCCTGGTGCTGAGATGATGGAAGCTCTGGCCGTTGAGCCGAAGGAAGCAGTAATTCCGGCCCCAGAGCCGGAAATTGTCGAAGCTCCGGCGGTTGAGCCGGAGGTGATTGAAGTCCCGGCGTGCGCGCCGGATGTTGAGGAAGTCCCGGTGGTTGGGCCGGCTACCTCAGAAGCACCGGCCGCAGAGCCGGTCGTTGTTGGAGCTCCAGCCGCAGGGCCGGTTGATGATGAAGATCTTCCGGCTCCCGAGCTGGTTGTTGCAGAGGCGTCAGAGCTCGAGCCCCGATCAGAGGAGGTGCCCAGGCCGGAGCCAGAAGCGGCCCCTGCTCCGGAAGTGACGACGTCAAAGGTACCACGGCTGAGCCAGAGTGCCCTGGTGAAGTCGCTGGCCCCCTGCCTGAGGGGGCAAATGAAGACCTGGTGGCGGGGCCTTCCTCGATGGCGACTGAGGCCATCCCGGAGGACGGCCCTAGTGCCATGGAGACTCGGGCGACCACTCTTGTGCAGTGGGACCCAATTTTTGTATCTGAAAACCCGCTGGAACCAGCGGAGGAGACCCCAGCAGGTCCGGAACCTATCCCGTTGTCATTGTCTATTGACAACGCCTGTTCCAGTCTGTGTCAAGTTCAACTGGCCTCCTTCCACGACAGCAAGGCTCTTGAAGAGGAGCGCCAAACCCTTAGGTGGTGGCGTAACCGGCTCTACTTCGAGACCAAGCTGGCGCAGTCGAGGCTAGCAGATGAGAAAGAGTGGATCAAGCGGGAGAAGGTCCGCCTGGAATACTGGGGCAAATTATTGGATGACAGGGAGAGTATGACTCGCGTCCTCGACGCTCAATCCCGGGAGATTTATGAGCAGACCAAAGCAGCTAACAATGCAGCCGATGAACGCCAAGAAAGGCTTGAGGCCATTAACACTACACTCATCAAGCGCCGGGAGGCACTTGAAGAGAGGGAGAAACGGCTCGAAGATGAAGATCAGAAACTCCTAGAGCTGCGGGATGACGTCCTGAGGAGGGAGGAGGAGCTCACCGAAAAGGTGGCTCTGGCTGACAAGGGCCTCGAGGAGCGCGCCAAGAAATTGGAAGAGCACTGCACTAAGGAGGAGGAGAAGGCATGGGTGCGGGGGCAGGAACTCTATGAGCAAGAGTGTGCCATCGCAGCCAGGGAGAAGAAAGTGAGGGGCAGGGAGAAAGACCTAGTTGACCGCCAGAACAAGATCCACCTCCGGGAGGAGGAGCTCGGAAAACTCGAGAAGCGGGTTGCTGAAAAGATTCAGCAAAACGCCAAAGAAGTTGAGCGCCTCGCTCGCGAGAATTCTGAACTGGTGGTGGCCAGGAGATCCTTGGAAGAAATGAAAGGCTTGAGGACTGCGGACTCCCTACAGATTTGGGAGTTCCTGGGCAAGGCCAACGATGCGCTGACACCGATGGGCTTCAGTCCCGTGCGTCCGGATGATCCGGAGCTGGAGCTGGACCTGGCGTTGCAGGCGTTGAGCTCGGCAGGTAGCAAACTCTCCAAGGTGGGCGACGTCATCGCGGACCAACTGGAGGTTGAGGGGCAATCCCTGGCAAAGAACGTCGCAGAGTATGTGCTGACGTGCTACACCAGCCGGAATCCCCAATTCCCTCTGGACCCGGTGCTTGAAGGTCCCATTGAAGGAGAAGGTGAAGCTGCCCGAGCCAACGTGTCGGAGGTTGCCCAGAAGGTCGCCCAACTCTTCCATAGGGTCTAGGACCATCTCTGTAGTTCCCTCTTGTATTCTCTCTTCTTCTTCTTCAATTTTGTAATCGCTTGTCTCCAGATGAATGAAATCCCCAAATTTTTGAGAATTTCACTTTTTGTCTTCAACACTTTTGTCTTCACTTGGCCCCCTGGTAGATGTACACAATTTGATTGTGAACATGTACCAAGAGGATATTGTGTTCTGTTGAAGACCCATTTGCTTCGAACTTAAAGAGTGTAGGTCCGAAGTCTCTGATAGTTAAGGCCCCCTGAGGTTGTCGGAGCTTAGAAGCTCCGGCATCGTCTATCGTCGGAGCTTAGTAGCTCCGGCAATAGTCCCTACCAACGCATAGAGCATCGATAGTTAGTCCTCCGGGGTGTCGGAGCTATTAGCTCCGGCAGTGACCTTTGCCAACACGTAGTTTGTTGGTAGCAGACTTCGTTTGCGGGGTCTTCTCACCATCTTTTATTTAGCGTTGACGGCTGGTCCCCCTAGCTTTACTGGAGCTTGGTTGCTCTGGTGATGCTCGTTTTCAATGCTTAACATCTATTACAAGCCACCTAGGGGAGTCGGAGCTTTGTTAGCTCCGGCTTTTCTCCATCAATGTATATTTTATTTTTCCTGCACACTGAAGCCAAGAAAAATAGTAAAATTCATTTCTTGCCTATAACTTCGTCGCGGCTTACGATTCTCAAGAAAATTTTAGGTCAAATGCGATTCTAAATACAACCGAATGTGTTGTCTTTTCTTCCAGATCCAATTGTACTTGGACCGCTTTACTTCGGCCTGCCGGGGTGTAGGTAGAGTGGCGTACTTAGGGTGCTTGACCATGCTAAGCCGATAGCACACTTCGGCCCTAGGTTGGCTTGGTGGCATTCAGGCGAGTGGGCCATGAACAATATTTAAATCCAAAAGAATCGACAATACAACTTGAATCGTATGTGAACCGGTTGAACTAAAATTTCTTAAGAATAGCACGTCTTTGTTATAGACAAGAAAGAGAAAAATAAAATATGTTGAGCCTGTACAAAATAAATGCACGTGAAGTCTGTTTCACATGAAGATGTCTTTCATTATAGGTCCGGGGTATAGGGGAAACAAGTACACTCTTAGGGTACAGAACCAGGCTAAGTGTGCTTCATTTCTCGTTTGACCCAGGGTAGCTAGCCACACTTTTAGTCCTGAGACTTTGACAAGTGTTGCATGAACTTTGCGGACCTTCCAAGAAAGGTCCGGCTGTTCTCTCGGAGGAACTACCCAACTCTGTACAATGACTCTATAACATACACCTCAAGTTACTACGGACTCACCTCTGTGATATTAAGTGTAGAACTTACGGAGGTGCTCAATGTTCCAAGGATTTGGGAGAGGTGTCCCATCCTCGGTAGCCAAGCGAACGCTTCTGGGACGGGATACTTTAATCACTCGGAAGGGTCCTTCCCAGCTGGGGGAGAGTTTGTTTAACCCTTCTCTGGATTGTATTCTCCGCAGCACCAGATCGCCTTCCTCGAGCTGTCGGTTGTGTACATGCCGCTGATGATAGCGTCGAAGGGCTTGGCGGTATCGGGCATTCCGAACAGCTGCTTGGCACCTTCCCTCCTCAAGGAGGTATAGGTCTTCACGCCGGAGCTGGTCCTGCGTGGCTTCGTCGAAGGTCCGGGCCCGGAGTGACCCCAAGGTGATTTCCGGAGGAAGGATTGCTTCAGCTCCATACACCAGGAAGAAGGGTGTCTCTCCAGTTGACCAGTTTGGAGTTGTCCTGTTGGCCCATAAAGTGGGCGGAAGCTCTTCAATCCAGTTGGCTCCATGTTTTTTCAAGCGCTCATAGGTGCGAGTTTTGAGTCCTTTAAGGATTTCAGCATTTGCTCTCTCGGCTTGGCCATTGCTTGCTGGGTGAGCTACGGAGGCGTAGCAAACTTGAATGCCGAGGTCTTCGCAATATCCTTGAAATGCAGAGCTTGTGAATTGGGTCCCATTATCAGTGATGATTTTGTTTGGGACTCCAAATCTGCATACAATGGACTGCAAAAAGTTGATAGCAGATTGCTTGTTGATTGTCACAACTGGAGTTGCTTCCGGCCACTTGGTGAACTTGTCAATGGCAACATACAGGAACTTGTAACCTCTGACGGCTCTTGGGAAAGGTCCCAAGATGTCCATCCCCCACACAGCGAAGGTTCATGTAGGAGGTATCATTTGTAGGGGCTGAGCCGGTGTGTGAATTTGCTTTGCATGAAATTGGCATGCTTCGCATTTCTTCACCAGCTCAGCTGCATCCTAGAGTGTTGTAGGCTAGTAGAAGCCATGCCGAAAGGCTTTACCAACCAGCGTGCGGGAAGTCGCGTGGTTCTCGCACTCGCCTCCATGGATTTCTGTAGCTCGCAAGCTTCTTCCCTTGTGATGCACCGCATTAGGATGCCGTTGGCACCACGCCGGTAGAGATCCCCTTCTACCAACGTGTATCTTTTAGCCAGTCTGACTACCCGGTCAGTGGATACATCATCGTCAGGAAGGATGTTGTCATGAGTTGAAAGCCTTGATACCGTGTGAGTGTGTCGTGCCCCGGAGGGCAACGACGTCACCTGTTGTGATGCAGCACGTCTCCTGTTGTTGGAAACGTGCGGACCAAGTCTGCCAGACAAGGTCCGCCGCTGCGACGGGGCCCGTCCTGAAGGAGGAGGACCCTGGTTGCTGATGCGGTCGGCTGCTGCTGCAACCAAATGTTGCACATCGGCCCTCCACTGTTGGATGCATCCGGAGGTGGTGGGTGTTGGAGAAGAGCACGTGCTGCATGGAGCGCGTGTTCCGGGTTGTCATGATTCGCCAACGCAGTGATTCACGCCGGTGCAACATCGCGTTGTCCAGCTTGATTTGCTGGTGGAGGCGACGGTGGTGGTAGTGTGACTCTTGCTGGCGCTGAGGCTCCTGCTGGTGGCTGCATATTGGAGGGATTGCCCCCAACAGCTTGAACAGCAGGATGACCGTTGGATGATCCAGCAGCTGAGTTCGCCATTCTTGAAATCTCAGGTGCCCCTTCCTGGCGCGCCAACTGTCGGTGGTTTGGATCCGGCAGATCTCCCGACACTACTAAAGTGTTAGAGGAGTTTAAGGTTCGGTGTGGGCACGCGGAGATTCAAGAAGGTGAATTGTAAATAACACAGGAGACACGGAGATTTACGTGGTTCGGGCCGCCTGAGCGTAATACCCTACTCCACGGGATGTGTTGGTGTAGTATTGGCTGTATGAGCTTGTATCGAGCGTCTAGTGTCTCGAGCGTGTGTTGAATCTTTTTTATGTATCGCCGGCCTGTCCTTTTATAGTACAAGGGTAGGCCATTACAAGTTAGCCTGGCCCGACATGTGGCCCCGGCGGTTACTTATATTGATACACATTCAACAAGTTTAATTGCCCTTAATGACCGAGTAATGGGCTTTGATAGCACCATTACTGGTAATTAAGGTCGTCCGATCGTGTGTCACTTGATCGGGTCTTGAAGTCCTTGATTCCCCTTTGAAGATCCGAAGCCGTTATGGAGTCTTCCGAAGGTTAGAGGCTGAAGATCCGACGGTTGGACACGTGGCAGCTCCAGAGCATACTGTGGGAAACAGATAGCTCCGGGGCTACCTGACACGTGTCAGTTCTGGAGCTTCCCTTGATCTGGGGTTAGGTCCGGGGTTGTCATTTCGGTACATAGCCCGGAGCTTCCCCCTTGTGGGCGGTAGCTCCGGTTTGATAGTACACGTGGCGACCCTGGGACTAACCATGTTGGAGAAGTGGGTCCGGTTATGTCTGACATGTGGGCCTCTGAAGGTCTTCAAATCAAGTAGATGAATTTCCCTTGAGATCTTTGTAATCTCAAGGGGTATACGGTTCCCAGGGTACCGACAGTTTCTAACTAGGCTTGCGTCCTACGAACAATCTGGCTCTGATACCAATTTGTCACGCCCGGTTCCTGCAAAAGAAACCAAACGCACTCTCGTGTATGCCAGAATCAGTTAAATCATACACGAGATGACAAAAGTGGAATATCATACAAATAAAGCCAAGTTCAACGTATTTATTCAGTACATAAATGACTCATAGGTCCAAAAAGTAAAAGATACATAGCAGTGGATAACTAAGCGTGTAGCTCCATCACAGGCGTTGTCCGGGGGCACACCAGCCTAGTACTGCACGCCGGGGTCGAAGCCGTCGTCTTCATCATCATCCGCTCCATCTCCATGGCCTGAGCAGCAAGTACGTACTCTGATCCGGGAGTTCAAGTACTTCTTGGAAAGATTACCAAGTCTACTTTCAAATGGGTCTAACCTCATATCCATATCTATTCGCAGTCAGCCACAATCATTATTTTAATTCGGAGACCTTTTTGTCCATAGTGCTGCATCACCAAAGTTGGGCCCATGGCCCATGTATCATTAAGAGCCCATTAGGGACTCCTGATTAGGGTTTCTCACGACCCTAGGGAGGTATTAAACAGTAGCCGCCGCCCTCATTAGATGGTGGGTTTTGTTTATTCGAAAGTTAGCTTCTCCTGCTTCCTTGTACACGCGCGTGTCGACTAGATCGCCCGTCTACTTGTATTCGGAACGCCACTTTTTGATTGTTTCAATAGATCAATGTTTGTTCTTATTGTTCTTGCTTGTTCTTCAATTGCTTGCAGGAACAAAGGCCCTCGTGGTCTGCTTGATTGTGTGCTAGCAAGAACAATACAACTTCGGAGTTGGTGTACCGATCGCTAAGGTGCATCATCTTGGGGACGGTGTAGTTAGATCACCAACGTCTTCTCCTCCACAAATCGAACCCTCCTATTCTCATCAAAAGATCGGGGCCCAAGATCCTATCAGCATGTCAATGGTGAATCCTTATGCTAAGTTGTTCAACATATCGGGCACGGGTTTACCCCTAGCAATAATAGGACAACTCCCGCCAAGAGCTTGTGGCATAGCCGAACATGGAGGATTACAAAAGACGGATAGGGCTATCACCACCTACTGCCTACCTCTTCAATCTGTGGGTCTACGAGGCATCCAACACTACTTATTATACTAGCACCATGCTAGCATACTAAGTAAATACCTTCGAGACTCGAGTACAAGTCTCTCTCTATGGCAATGACTAACCTAAACATCATTGAACCAATGTTGAGACATAGCATAAGTTATTCATATTAACATGAGCATATCATAACAAATTAGACTATAGTGGGGGTTGGTAGTGTTTATGATGATAGATTATGTCACGCCTGGTTCCTGCAAAAGAAACCAAACACACTCTTGTGTATGCCAGAATCAGTTAAATCATGCACGAGATGACAAAAGTGGAATATGATACAAATAAAGCCAAGTTCGACGTATTTATTCAGTACATAAATGACTCATAGGTCCAAAAAGGAAAAGATACATAGCAGCGGATAACTAAGCGTGTAGCTCCATCACAGGTGTTGTCCAGGGGCACGCCAGCCTAGTACTGCATGTCGGGGTCGAAGCTGTCATCTTCATCATCATCCGCTCCATCTCCATGGCCTGAGCAGCAAGTACGTACAAGAAAAAGAGGCAAAAAACAAGCGTGAGTACCTAATGTACTCCGCAAGTGTGGGAAATTATGACATGCAGGCTAATCAATGAGGACAGCTAGACATAGTTTAAGCACTAAGCATAACTCCCTATCCTTAGTTTACCTTAGCATCCTATTTACTAGGTGAACCATCCCAATCTCCAATAACCAAAACCAAGACCCTCAGGTCCCAACCAAGTACCAACAAAACTGTCCAGGCTCAAACCAACTGGACACCAACCCAACAGGTTCCGACCAACCTGTCACCAAGACCAAACCATCCAACCCAACTAATCATGAATAAGTCTGCACACCCGCTAAGGTTTCGCCCCACGGCAGAGTCTATTTGTACCTCTCCGCGGCAGCCCCCTCTTGTGCCACTCAAACATCTCACATGGTATACACAAAATAAAGTAGAAATCGACTTAATTGGCCAAATTGTTCCATAGCAGTCTTGTGGTGGCATGGTAAAGCCAGGTTACATGCTCCATGAACTGGTCCTTAGAATCTACGGCAGATGCTAGCAACCCACCCGAGTCTCGTGCATGCATGCACCCACCAAACCGACCAGTCTGCCTAGATTCCTACACTCCAACTACAAACCACCACATATCCATATGATTAAGAGTAATATATTTTAACAAGTATATTAAATCCCATAACCCATCCCAACTAAGACAGCATGGCTAAGCGTAATAATATCCCAAAATGTAACATAATCCACCCAACATGGCTGCAAGGAATAATATCGAAAAACTAGTAAACAACCTATCATAGGATTCAAATTAATTGATTGCATGCAACTAATTCTATCTACATCCTTAATTTCCAAACAGGAGAGATATGGTCAAGGGCACTTGCCTCCGGGGAAGTGCTGCTGCTCGGCTACGTCAAAGTCTTGGTCTTGCAGGTTGAAATATGGCTCAGGGTCCGGCTCTGTCCACGCCACCGTACGCACAACAAAATAACGAGAATGCAATAAGAAACCATACAACATAGCATAATAAATACTCGTACATACAACTAAGCATACGCACTTATGTCATCGTGTATGTATTAATTAATAAATTCTTGGTTATAAGTAACCTACTATATGCTAGCATATATTTATTGTGCACTTTCAACATTAAAAGCATTATTAAATATTTCTTCGGAGGTGTCCTACATATAAAACAACAACTACAAGGTTATATTTACTAGTTTCAGCATAGTACAGTGGTTTTATTGTAAAATTCTGGTACTGGATGCAATAAATCACCATTTTTATTAAGATAAAGGGTGCATTTGCAAGAACAGTACTGCTACAGGGGTTAAAAGGCTAAAACAAAGCTATACAGTGGCTTCTACGCTAAATTCAGACTACTGGATGGGCTAAACTGCGAAACAGCAGGCTATAGGGGTCTAAAAAAATCATTATACAGCAAAACCCACAATTTCTGAATACTCTAGGGTCAGTTTTATAAAACTAAGGGTCTGCGCATAAATATTTTGAAGTTCGCAGAGGATAAACATAATGTAGCGAAGGGGGTATGCAGACAAATAAAAGAGACCATCGGATTCTAAATAAACAGTCCAGATTTAAAACAATCGGTACAACGTGGCTCATTTCTACACCTAGGATATAAAGAAGATGGCTGAGATTTAAAGTAACGAAAGGGTATCCTAGCTTCTAATCTGCACCATCTCTAGAGGATCCAACGGCCAGGAAATAAAGAAGCCATGGGCTTCTTCTTCTACCTCAGGCTGGAGGCCAGCACCTCCATTGATGGGCGCAGGAGCTCGACGCGGCACGGCGACCGGCGGCCATCACTACAAGGATTCCGACCTGTTGCAATGGTTGTACTGCAACGAATACTAAATCGTTGCAGTAAGCTTGGCTTTTTGCCACGATTCACTAGTTCGTGGCACTAGGATCTATCACCACGGAACACAGTCGTTACATTAGGATCTGTTGTCACGAATCACTAGTTCGTGGTATCAGGATGCTAATGCAACGGATCACAATCGTTGCATTAGGATCTGTTGCCACGAAATACTGGTTCGTGGCGTTACAGCTTTATTGCCACGGAAAACAGTCGTTGCATTAGGATCTGTTGCCACGAATTACTGGTTCGTGGCGTTACAATTTTATTGCCATGGAACACAGTCGTTGCATTAGGATCTGTTGCCACGAAATACTGGTTCGTAGCGTCACAGCTTTATTGCCACAGAACACAGTGGTTGCATTAGGATCTATTGCCACGAATTACTGGTTAGTGGCGTTACAGCTTTATTGCCACGGAACACAGTCGTTGCATTAGGATCTGTTGCCACGAATCAGCAAACAGTTGCATTTGGACCGTAATGCAACGAAACAGAATCGTTGCATTAGGATCTGTTGCCATGAATTACTGGTTCGTGGCATTACAGCTTTATTGCCACAGAACACAGTCATTGCATTAGGATTTGTTGCCACGAAATATTGGTTTGTGGTGTTACAGCTTTATTGCCACGGAACACAGTCGTTGCATTAGGATATGTTGCCACGAATTACTGGTTAGTGGCGTTACAACATTATTGCCATGGAACACAGTCGTTGCATTAGGATCTGTTGCCACGAATTAGCAAACAGTTGCATTTGGAGCGTAATGCAACGAAACAGAATCGTTGCATTAGGATGTGTTGTCACGATACTCTAGTTCGTGGCGTTACAGCTTTATTGCCACGGAACACAATCGATGCATTAGGATCTGTTGCCACGAATTACTGGTTTGTGGCGTTATAGCTTTATGAAAGGCGGCCTAGAGGGGGGTGAATAGGCGATAATCGATAATTTAAACTTAATTTAGAGTTATGAAAATAGAGAAGTCGGACTTGTCTGACTTCTAGTCGGACTTGTCTGACCTAAGTCGGACAAGTCTGACCTGGGTCGGATAAGTCCGAGATAATCTGCACGATCAGATCAAAAATCCAATTTTAAGCGATCTAGTGAGAGATATCGATCTCTAGCAGTTCTACACGAAGTATGGAGTAGAAAGAAGGCTGAGGGAGAGATAGCACGCGGAAAAACACTAGAATCAAAACTTGCGAGAACGAAAGAACATCAAGAGACAAACGATTTTATCCCGAGGTTCGGAACCACAAAGGATCCTACATCCCCGTTGAGGAGTCCACAAGGGACCAGGCCATCTCTAGCCTTTCCCTCACGAGTTGCCACAAGGGCCAACTCCCGATCTTCCACTATCACAAAAATTGTTACAAACTCCTCGATTACAAGAGATCACAAAGAAATCGCGGGGCAACGCCTAACCGTCTAGGGGAGAACCCCAAGAGCAACAAACACGCAATCATGAAGAAACTTAGCGAATCACACGTTGCTCAACCCCTCAACAAACCGTTTCTCCCAATGCTCACAAAGCACTCTTCACTCTCCCAAAAATTCGAATTTGGGCTCTAGAGGTGAAGAACAAGTGGAGAGAGGTTCTTGAGTTCAAATGGGCGTTCAGAACTCTTTTGGGGTGTTAGGCATTGTTGGTGGGTCGAAACCACCCTCTATTTATACTCCAAAAAGTCATTAGAGCCGTTTGACACAGCCCACGTCGGACATGTCTGACACAAAGTCGGACGTGTATGACCTCAAAGGTCAGGCCTTTCACTTCAGACTTGTCTGACCAAAACCACTTCAGACATGTCTGACATACAATCTCGAACATGTCTGAAATTCTGCAGATAGAACTCGGACAAGTCTGACTCTCTGGGACTTAGAAAATTTTCCTTAGTCCCTGGGAACAGATCCATCTCGGACATGTCTGACCCCCAGGTTCGGAAAAGTCTGAAACTTCACTGGAACCCTTCCAGTGCCAATTCGGACATGTCTGACTTACAGATTCGGACATGTCTGATCTCCAACAGAGGGTATTCGGACATGTCTGACACCACAAGTCAGACAAGTCCGCCCAAGCCACAAAGGCCCTACTAAAATCTTCTACTAAGGGGTTGAGCACCCGAATGACTCACTAAGTCTACGCGTCGTGTCCCTCTTAATAGTACGGTTTTTCCTACGACTCAAGGAGAAAATAGAAAACCCTATTTCTATTCTTCTTCGCCACAACTTTCTCCTTTTGCCGTCTTTCTTCAAAGCTCCATTCCGTACTTCGGATCTGCGCTCATGCTCAACCAAGTTCATCAGCACTTTAATGGTTCATCATCAATCCACTAAAACCCACAAGGGACCAAGATGCACTTACAATCTCCCCCTTTTTGGTGATTGATGACAACCAACTAAATTCTTCGACAAAAATAAGATTTCATAGAAGTTTTGAGTCTCAAGTGTATATGAGCTTTTGGAATAACAATAAAAACAACTCATATACACTCAATCGTCGTGGGGTGCCTATATGCTCGTGTGTGTGCAACAACGTGATACAAATGAAGAAATGCACACGAGATCAATGAAGCATTATAATGATTATCATAAGGCATCAATAAACATCATCATAAGGCATCACTAAACATCATCATAAGGCATCAACAGTCATAAACGAGTAACAAATAAGTACAAGACACACGACGATAGAAAATATGACTAGATACATGTCCATGTCCAAGAATAAGCACTAGAGTCTAATACTTCTCCCCCTTTGGCATCAAGGCACCAAAAAGGAGAAAAGTGGACACTAAGACCTAGTCTACTCGGTGTCGTCCTCGTCGTCGTCACTGTCCTCGTCGCCGCTCTCCTCCTCGTAGTCGCTCTCCTCGCCGGAGTCACCGTGAGCTGCAGAAGGTGCTGAGGAAGAGGCGCCGGTGCCGGTGAAGAACGCCATCTCCGCCTCGGTGAGCTCCGGAAACTCCGGTGGATCCTCGTCTGAGCTGGCGTCGTCGACTGGAGGAAGCTAGAGGTGCTCCATGATGGCTGTGAGGTCCCTCCGGTTCCTCTTTCCCAAGCGCTGAGTTGACTGACAAACGGTGAACATCGACTTCAGGATCTTGAGCAGACTTGAGGAGCAAGATGGCTGCTGCTGGGGCACGGAGGATGAGCTGGGAGGCTGAGCAGACTTCCTCCTCGAGGAGTTGGATCCTCCCTATGTTGGTGCCGGTGCCGGTGCAGCTGCCCGAATCAGGCGGTGAAGCTTGGAAGGCTTCTGAGGCACAAGGCGCCTATGAAGCACATCCTTCACAAACTTCTGCCCGGACACCGTCTCAATGAGCTTCATCAAGTACGGGGCGTAGCAGCAAGACCTAGCCGGTGTCTCCGAGGCGAGGTAAATCTCCTCGTAGATATAGTCAAAGGTGTTGAATTGCTGCTCCCCTGCCAAGAGCTGGATCAGATTTCTACTGTTGTGATTGATCCTGTTGGCATCCCCATCCTTGGGCGAGAGGGTCTTCCTTATCAGACGGTTCACCACGGCATGGAATGGCTTGAGGCCGTGGATATGAGGAGGGTCGACTGGATACCCATCCTCATAGAAACTCTCCATCCCCAGGAGGTTCACTATATCCATTTCATGGATCTTCAGTGAGTGATGTAGGCTGTCCTCCATCCCGAGAATGCGGGCAAACTCCTCATAGCTGACTTCGTACTTCACCCCATTGGTCATCCAGGTGAAGCCGTGCTTGTCAACCCAATAGAACACAGTTGCATAAAACTGGAGGATAACTTCCTTGTTCCATGGGTATTGGAGACCCATGATCTCGCTGACTCTGTGGTGCTCGCAAGATTCGAGCACCCCCTTGAAGAGAAGATAGGAATCCTTCTTCTTCAAAGCAGCCTTCCAATCAACCCATTGCATCTCCGTGACTGGGTTCTTCTTGGTCGTGAGGACTGACCGGTAGTAATCCATGTGGAAGAAGCACCAGAAACGGGGATCCTTGCTCTCCCTTGGCATGTCATAACACCGCACATCTCTCATGTGCATGGTGTCGTGGATGTTCCTCCGGTAATTCACCCTGTTGGTCGTGCGTCGAGTGTCACCAACTGGAGAGTGCAAGACCAACGATCCGATCTCTTGCTGCCCTTGGGAGCTCGAGCTGCCCCCCTGACCACTGTGAATAGTGAGCTGACCGCTTGCGGGTCGCTTGACAGTCACTTTCTTTGGTCGCTTTGATGGTTGGCCGAAGAATCGGGACCCGCGGACTCCTTGCCTCTTTTGTCGTGACCCATAGCTAGAAAAAGATACAAGGATAGGTAAGAGTCAAAGAAAGAGAGATAGAGCAATTAACTTGATAGTTTCAATAGAAATTAGGTCTCAGAGTTATACAGGATCGGACATGTCTGACTGGAAAGTCAGACTTGTCTGACTCAGGAAATTCCGGACATGTCCGAATTTCAGAGTCAGACTTGTCCGACCTGTACAGAACTGACCCTAATTGCTAACGAAACTAAGCAAATCAATTTTTCTACTGACCAAATTTTGCACCAAGGTTGTAAACATGCCTAGGAACAATTTTAAGGGCATAAATTTGCAAACTTGCCGCTAGATCTAGAAATGAGAGGAAAGATGAGAAAAATACCTTCGTATGGAGAAAAGATTGAAGAACTCCGAAGGGGATGTGAATCCTCCAACTTCTAGGGAGATTTTCCCTCAAGAACTCCTCACAAGAGCCTCAAAAGCAATGTGGATCGCCTTGGGAGGTTTGAGAGAGATGGAGATTAGGGTTTGAAGTGAGGAGAGAGAGAAGGAAAGGAAACCGTCAGCCTCTTTGGAGGGGTTCGGACTTCCCACGTCGGACATGTCCGAATTTGTACTTCGGACAAGTCTGAATTCTCTCTGCAGACTTAAAACCCACTTCGGACATGTCTGACTTTTGTCAGACTTGTCCGACTCCCCCTGAGTGTATGCAATGTGCAAACACTTGGGGATCTAAATATAGGTATATATATGGACATTTTGGACAAGTTTTTGCAAATATCTTTGACAAAAATGATCAGTAAGCAACCAACACTCAAACTATGATCATTTTCACCAAAGAGAAGTTTAGAACATAGTTTTCAAGAAAAATAGATGAGATTTTCGAAAAACACACAACATTTTGAAGTTGAAAACTAATAGCAATCAGATGTGCACGACTCAAGCAATGTTTCGAGAATCCAAGATATTTAGCTCACTCCTTAGGTCACAAAAGCGTCTCCCATCAAGGGGTTTGGTGAAGATATTCGCTAATTGCTTCTCACTTCTAACATGAGAGATAATGATATCTCCCTTGATAGAGTGGTCTCGTAGGAAATGGTGACGGATGTCTATGTGTTTGGTTCTAGAATGCTCCACGGGGTTGTGAGCAATCTTGATGGCACTCTCATTGTCACATAGGAGAGGAATATGGTTCAGATTGTAACCATAATCCCTAATAGTTTGTCGCATCCAAAGAAGTTGCGCACAGCAACTTCCGGCTGCAACGTACTCCGCTTCGGCTGTGGAAAGTTCAATGGAGTTTTGTTTCTTGGAAGACCACGCAACCAAGGACCTACCAAGAAATTGGCATGTCCCGGATGTGCTCTTCCTATCTACCCTACAGCCCGCATAATCCGCATCGGAATAACCGATGAGATCAAACTTGGATCCTTTAGGGTACTAAAGACCTAGATTAGGAGTGTGAACTAAATACCTAAGGATCCTCTTAACGCTGTCAAGTGACACTCTTTTGGAGTGGCTTGGAATCGAGCACACATGCACACACTAAGCATAATGTCGGGTCTAGAAGCACAAAGATAAATCAAAGAGCCAATCATAGAATGGTATACCTTTTGGTCCACGCTCGCTCCTTCTTCATTTAGTCCTAGATGCCCGTTTGTTCCCATAGGTGTCTTAATGGGCTTTGCCTTTTCCATGCCAAACTTCTTGAGAATGTCATGAGTGTACTTGGTTTGGCATATGAAGGTCCCTTCCTTGAGTTGCTTTACTTGGAAACCTAGGAAAAACTTCAACTCCCCCATCATAGACATCTCAAATCTCTCCGTCATGATTTTGGAAAACTCATCACAAAAAGTCTTGTTAGTAGAACCAAATATAATATCATCAACATAAATTTGGCATACGAACAAGTCATTATCAAAATGCTTAGTGAAGAGATTATAATCGGCTTTCCCAATCTTAAAACCATTTTGAGTGAGAAAATCCCTAAGGCACTCATACCAAGCTCTAGGTGCTTGTTTGAGGCCATAGAGAGCCTTACACAACTTGTAGACGTGATCGGGATGCTCTTCATCTTCAAATCCGGGCGGTTGCTCCACATACACTTCCTCCTTGATTGGGCCGTTGAGGAATGCACTTTTCACATCCATTTGATATAACTTGAAATCATGGTGAGTAGCAAAAGCCAATAATATGCGAATAGATTCAAGCCTAGCTACGGGAGCAAAGGTTTCGTCGAAATCCAAACCTTCGACTTGAGCGTATCCTTTTGCTACAAGTCTTGCCTTGTTTCTTGTTACCACCCTGTGTTCATCTTGTTTGTTGCGGAACACCCACTTGGTTCCAACAACATTTGCATTTGGTCTTCTCACGAGTTCCCACACCTTGTTCCTCTTGAAGTTGTTGAGCTCTTCTTGCATCGCCATTACCCAATCCGGGTCTTGTAGAGCTTCTTCTACTTTCCGTGGCTCTAAAGAGGAAACAAAAGAGTAATGTTCACAAAAGTTAGCCATACGTGAGTGAGTAGTTACCCCTTTGGAGATGTCTCCAAGTATGTTGTCAACGGGATGGTCCCGTTGAACGCTTTGATGAACTCTTGGGTGTGGTGGTTGAGCTTCTCGATCATTGTATTCATCTTGATCATTTTCTTGATCTCCCCCTTGATCCAAGCCTCCTCCTTGATTTTGATCTTGTTGAGATTCATCTTGAGGATCTTGATCTTGTTCATGTGGGGGATTTGCATCTTCTTCGGTTGCTTGAAGATCATTTGGATCATGTGGTCGCACATCTCCAAGTGCCATTCTCCTAAGTGCTTCTTGTGAAGTCTCCTCTTGATCTAGCACACACTTATCAACTTGCTCCACTTGAGAGCCATTAGTCTCATCAAACACTACGTCATGTGCTACTTCAACAATCTCGGAGGACTTGTTGAAGACACGATAGGCGTAGGTGTTTGAGTCATAGCCAAGCAAGAAACCTTCATCGGATTTCGACGCGAACTTCGAATTCCTAGGCTTCTTGTTGAGAATATAGCACTTTCTCCCAAAAACATGAAAGTATGAGATGTTGGGTTTGTTACCGGTTAGGAGTTCGTATGAGGTCTTCTTCAAGAGTCGATGAAGATACAATCGATTTATGGCATGGCAAGCGGTGTTAACCGCTTCCGCCCAAAACCGGTCGGACGTCTTGTACTCATCAAGCATCGTCCTTGACATCTCAATAAGAGTCCTATTCTTCCTCTCCGCTACTCCATTTTGTTGAGGGGAGTAGGGAGCGGAGAACTCATGCTCGATTCCTTCTTCATCCAGGAAGTCTTCAACTTGAGTGTTCTTGAACTCCGTCCCGTTGTCGCTCCTAATCTTTTTGATTCTTAAGGAGAACTCGTTTTGAGCTCTCCTCAAGCACTTCTTGAGAACTCCTTGGGTTTCAC
This sequence comes from Tuctoria greenei, assembly GCA_036927565.1. Taxonomy (NCBI): domain Eukaryota; kingdom Viridiplantae; phylum Streptophyta; class Magnoliopsida; order Poales; family Poaceae; genus Tuctoria; species Tuctoria greenei. Next base: position 90,417,803 of record JAYESD010000005.1, on the reverse strand, counting down.
CTTTGTCATGCAAGAAAAATACCCACGTGAAGCGAGAAAAATCATCAACAATAACTAGACCATACTTGTTACCGCCAATGCTAATGTAGGCGATCGGTCCGAATAGGTCCATGTGTAGTAGCTCCAATGGTCTTGAGGTTGTCATGATGTTCTTGGACGGATGTTGAGCTCCTACTTGCTTTCCGGCTTGACATGCGCCACATGGTCTATCTTTCTCAAAAACAACATCTTTTAGTCCACGGATATGATCCCCCTTAAGAATTTTTTACAAGTTTCTCATCCCAACATGGGCTAGCCTTCGGTGCCATAGCCATCCCATGTTAGTTTTCGCCATTAAGCACGTATCAAGTTGGGCTTTATCCGTGGAGAAATCCACAAGGTAAAGCTTTCCCTTGAGTACGCCCTTAAAGGCGATTGAGTTGTTGCATCTTCTTGAGACGGTCACACCGTTGTTAGTGAAAAGACAATCATAACCATTATCACATAATTGAGAAATAGACAAGAGGTTGTAATCAAGTGAATCAACATGAAGCACATTAGAAAGAGTGTGTTTTGGGGAGATAGCAATTTTACCGGTGCCAAGGATTTTCCCTTGGCTATTATCCCCAAAGAAGATTCCTTCACTAGGGTCTTCATTCTCCTTGTACTCTACAAACATCTTCCTCTCTCCAGTCATATGATTAGTGCATCCACTGTCAAGCACCCATTTTGATCCACCGGAGGAGTATGCCTACAAAAGAGTTATGCCTTTCCTTTAGGTACCCAAACGGAGTTGGGTCCTTTGATGTTAGTCACAAGACATTTGGGCACCCACACGCAAGGCTTTGGGCTCTTGCGGAGTGGCCCAACATATCTAGCATAAGTCTTGCCAAATTTGTTCCTCAATAAAACATAAGAAGCATCAAAGTCATGGAACAAAGGATGAGGTTCATTTTTAGGCATATAAGATGTTGAGACAATGTTCTTTCCTTTATCTTGAGTGGATGAACCTTCCTTGACAACAACAATCGAGTCTTTGTTATTCTTGGGGGCTTTGGCATTTTGCCTCCGCTCCCGAGAATAACCAGGACCATCCTTGACATAGGGAGGTCTCACATTGGTGTATGCACTACGTGCATAGGCCACCTTATCCTTGTCAAAGATGCCACTTTTCGGTGCTTGTTTGTTTTGTGCCAAGTTAAGTTCATCCTTAAGTTTTAGGATCAAGCTTGAGCACATGCAAGTGTGAACTTCCTCGGATGAAATCTTTTGAGAAGATGAGCTCTTTGAGGAAGAAGGTGCATTGATCTTAAGTGAATCAACCTTTGTCTCTAGAATCTTGTTAACCTTTGTCAAGTTAACAAGTTCATCCTTGAGCTCAACGGTCTTGTCCTTAAGATTTGAGCATGCTTCCTTGCTCATGGCAAGGTCATGCTCCAATGCATTGCTTCTTTCTCTCTCGCGCTCGAGGAGCTCCTCAAGCTCTTGACATCTCTCCAATTTTTGGATGAGCATGTCCTCTTGACGCTCAAGGAGATCCTCCTTCTCGGAGATTTCATCCATAAAAAATTTCATCTTTCTCATGGCACTCTTACTTAATCCTTTAAGCATGGATTCAAGTTCACTACCACTATCAAATTCATCACAAGAAGTTATAGAGGGAGTGGGTTTAGATTTGACCTTTCTCCTTCCCTCCTTTGCCATGAAACATGTTGACTTGAAATCATCAAGGTTGGGGAAAAGCTTGCTTGCACTTGAGCTCTTTCCGATAGCAATGGTTGCCACCTTCTCTACATCGTTGGAAGATGAGTCTTCATTTGAGTCCCATTCTCTTCCAAGGTGGGCATGTCCCGATGGCTTCTTCTTCTTGAAGAGCTTCTTATCTTGGGTCTTGCCCTCCTTCTTCTTGCTTTCATTGTATGGGCAATCCGCAATGAAGTGCCCATGTTCACCACACTTGTAGCAAGTCTTCTTCTTTAGCTTCTCCTTGCTCTTGCCTTCTTGGTGATAGCCTCCCTTCTTCCTTCTCATCATCCTTCTAAACTTGTTGATGAAGAAAGCTTCTTCCTCATCGGAGTCCATGCTCTCATCATCACTTGCATCTTCATTGTAGGATGTGGAAGTTGCTTTGAGGGCTATGTCTTTCTTCTTTGATGAGGCAAGCTTTTGGAGATCGTTGTAGAACATAGCTTCCTTCTCCATCATCTCATTGTTGATTATCCTCCCAAGCACTTCTTCCGGAGTCATCTTGGTGTAGTCGGGGCTTTCACAGATCAAGGAGCAAAGAGCGATGTTTCGAGGCATGAATGCCCAAAGCATCCTCTTTACCACTTCATGGTCCGTCCAACGAGTGCTTCCATAGGCACGAATCTTGTTCACAAGCACCTTGAGGCGGTTGTACATGTCTTGGGGCGACTCACCATCCATGATGGTAAAACTCCCAAGCTCTCCTTCGATCATCTCAATCTTTGCCTCCCGGATGACTCGGTTGCCCTCGTGTGCCATCTTGAGTGTATCCCAAATATCTTTGGCCACTTCCAAACCTTTTACTCGGTTGAATTCATCCCGAGTCAGAGATGAGGTTATGACTCCCACGGCTTGAGCATTGCGATGAAGTAGGGCAGCTTGTTGTGGAGTGACATCTTCCTCATTCCTTGGCATATGAACTCCGGTTTGCACAATCTGCCACAAACTAGGATTCAAAGAGATTAAATGCATCTTCATATTGTGTTTCCACATTGAATAGTCATTTCCATCGAATTGAGGAGGTTTTTCCAAGTGGAATAGACAAATAGTGATTGTTAGCATGAAGACGATCATAATCAAAGTGAGTTTGAGTATAGTCATTGTTACTCTTCTCCTTCTCTTTGTTGATCTTGGGTTGTTTACCTAGCTTCTCTCGAAGCTTCGCCTTGAGTTGGCGAGTCTCTTCATCATCCTTCGGATCATCAAGAAGAACGTCGTAGTTCTTGTCAATTGAGCCTTCACCCTCGACATATGAGGTATCATCCTTGTTCCTTTCTTCCGCCATCGACTCTCCGAGATGTTAGTCTCTTCCGGAGAAACCTGCTCTGATACCAATTGAAAGGCGGCCTAGAGGGGGGTGAATAGGCAATAATCGATAATTTAAACTTAATTCAGAGTTATGAAAACAGATAAGTCGGACTTGTCTGACTTCTAGTCGGACTTGTCTGAGCTAAGTCGGACAAGTCTGACCTGGGTCGGATAAGTCCGAGATAATCTGCACGATCAGATCAAAAATCCAATTTTAAGCGATCTAGTGAGAGATATCGATCCCTAGCAGTTCTACACGAAGTATGGAGTAGAAAGAAGGCTGAGGGAGAGATAGCACGCGGAAAAACACTAGAATCAAAACTTGCGAGAACGAAAGAACAGCAAGAGACAAACGATTTTATCCTGAGGTTCGGAACCACAAAGGATCCTACATCCCCGTTGAGAAGTCCACAAGGGACCAGGCCTTCTCTAGCCTTTCCCTCACGAGTTGCCACAAGGGCCAACTCCCGATCTTCCACTATCACAAAGATTGTTACAAACTCCACGATTACAAGAGATCACAAAGAAATCGCGGGGCGACGCCTAACCGTCTAGGGGAGAACCCCAAGAGCAACAAACATGCAATCACGAAGAAACTTAGCGAATCACACGTTGCTCAACCCCTCAACAAACCGTTTCTCCCAATCCTCACAAAGCACTCTTCACTCTCCCAAAAATTCGTATTTGGGCTCTAGAGGTGAAGAACAAGTGGAGAGAGGTTCTTGAGTTCAAATGGGCATTCAGAACTGTTTTGGGGTGTTAGGCATTGTTGGTGGGTCGAAACCACCCTCTATTTATACTCCAAAAAGTCATTAGAGCCGTTTGACACAGCCCACGTCGGACATGTCTGACACAAAGTCGGACATGTCTGACCTCAAAGGTCAGGCCTTTCACTTCAGACTTGTCTAACCAAAACCACTTCAGACATGTCTAACATACAATCTCGGACATGTCTGAAATTTTGCAGATAGAACTTGAACAAGTCTGACTCTCTGGGACTTAGAAAATTTTCCTTAGTCCCTGGGAACAGATCCATCTCAGACATGTCTGACCCCCAGGTTCGGACAAGTCCGAAACTTCACTGGAACTCTCACTGGAACCCTTCCAGTGCCAATTTGGACATGTCTGACTTACAGATTCGGACATGTCCGAACTCCAACAGAGGGAATTCGGACATGTCTGACACCACAAGTCAGACAAGTCCGCCCAAGCCACAAAGGCCCTACTAAAATCTTCTACTAAGGGGTTGAGCACCCGAATGACTCACTAAGTGTCTACGCATCGTGTCCCTCTTAATAGTACAGTTTTTCCTACGACTCAAGGAGAAAATAGAAAACCCTATTTCTATTCTTCTTCGCCACAACTTTTATCCTTTTGCCGTCTTTCTTCAAAGCTCCATTTCGTACTTCGGATCTGCGCTCATGCTCAACCAAGTGCATCAACACTTTAATGGTTCATCATCAATCCACCAAAACCCACAAGGGACCTAGATGCACTTACACTTTATTGCCACAGAACACAGTCGTTGCATTAGGATCTGTTGCCATGAAATACTGGTTCGTGGCGTTACAGCTTTATTGCCATAGAACACAGTCGTTGCATTAGGATCTGTTGCCACGAATCATCAAACAGTTGCATTTGGACTGTAATGCAACGAAACAGAATCGTTGCATTAGGATGTGTTGCCACGAAATACTGGTTCGTGGCGTTACAGCTTTATTGCCACGGAACACAGTCGTTGCATTAGGATCTGTTGACACGAATTACTGGTTAGTGGCGTTACAGCTTTATTGCCACGGAACACAGTCGTTGCATTAGGATTTGTTGCCACGAATCAGCAAACAGTTGCATTTGGACCGTAATGCAACGAAACAGAATCGTTGCATTAGGATGTGTTGCCAAGATACTCTGGTTCATGGCGTTACAGCTTTATTGCCATGGAAAATAATCGTTGCATTAGGATCTGTTGCCACGAATTACTGGTTCGTGGCGTTACAGCTTTATTGCCACAGAACACAGACGTTGCATTAGGATCTGTTGCCACGAAATACTGGTTCGTGGCGTTACAACTTTATTGCCATGGAACACAGTCGTTGCATTAGGATCTGTTGCCATGAATTACTGGTTTGTGGCGTTACAACTTTATTTCTATGGAACACAGTCATTGCATTAGGATCTGTTGCCACGAATCAGCAAACAGTTGCATTTGGACCATAATGCAACGAAACAGAATCGCTGCATTAGGATGTGTTGCCACGATACTCTGGTTCATGGCGTTACAGCTTTATTGCCACAGAACACAATCGTTGCATTAGGATCTGTTGCCACGAATCAGCAAACAGTTGCATTTGGACCATAATGCAACGAAACAGAATCGTTGCATTAGGATGTGTTGCCACGATACTCTGGTTCGTGGCGTTACAGCTTTATTGCCACGGAACACAATCGTTGCATTAGGATCTGTTGCCATGAATCAGCAAACAGTTGCATTTGGACCGTAATGCAACAAAACAGAATTGTTGCATTAGGATGTGTTGCCGCGATACTCTGGTTTGTGGCGTTACAGCTTTATTGCCACAGAACACAATCGTTGCATTAGGATCTGTTGCCACGAATTACTGGTTCGTGGCGTTACAACTTTATTGCCACGGAACACAGTCGTTGCATTAGGATCTATCGCCACGAATCAGCAAACAATTTTCGCGTTCTCCTCGATGCAGTGCTGATCAAAGATGTTCATTATTTTTTGCCTCCTGATGACTCAGTGCTGGACTAACAATGCTGATGATCCGTAACATACTCAACGATGTAAAACATCATGTATTAACGCATCAACAAATATTTGGGGGAGAATACCAACGCGTAGATTTAAAAGTATGTTGCGGATCATCAGCATCCTCAGTCCAGAAGCAGGGTAGAAGCGGCGCCGTGGCCGCCGCGAAGTCGAGAACGGATGTGGAGAAGGCTCATCGCCAACGGATCGAGGGGACGGAAGCTACACGACCGCTATGGGCGATGAGCCTTCCCCTCGATCCGTTCTCGAGGATCGCAGAAAATTTATTTCCGCCCGCCTAGGCCCAGAGCATGGCCTGCCTTTAAGACCATCCGCAGTGGTTCACGGTAAAGCGATGATGGGACGCGGAGCGGTTCCAATTGAATTCAAAGATGCGCATGCGGGATGCATAACCTCTGCAGTCGGACCCACATGTTAGTGATTGTTACTGCACCTGCAGTACCGCAGGTGATTTCAACGCATGCGCTGCGCGCGTCTAAGGCGCCTCGGTGACTGGCGCGCACGTAAGCTCGGTGTGCCCGGTCGCATCAGCCGCCTGTACAAATGGCTACGGCTTGAACGAAGGACGAAACCTTATGCGGCAAACACCAACGTATAATACTTCCTCCGCCCCAACTCAACTCTATTTCTGTTTTGGTCGAACTAATTACCTTTGACAAATGATTTATATGGAATTTATTAACTTCAATAACATGTAGTACTAGATTGTATATTATGGAAATATTTTTCATGGTGAATCTAAAAGTACAATTCTTGTATTGTTAAAACAGATCAAAATTGCGTAAATCTGAAAGATAGATTTGACGAAACCTAAGACTTCCCTTTGAAAAATTTCTATACTTTACATTAGTTTTACATATGTAATATGCACATAGGATATATCACTAAATAGTTTTGCAAAAAAAACATGCAGGAGAAATATGTATATCCCATATATATGCTACTACTACATAAATTAGGGGTGGGCAAATAAATCAAGACCGAAAAACCGAAACCGATAAAACCAAGACCGGAACTGAAAAGACCGAAATATCGGGTATCGGGTACTTTTCGAGTAGCAAATATAAATAACTGAAAAATAAATGTCGGGTTCGGACGGATGAATTCATTGTGGAGCTACATGTCACGTATATAATTATACTAAAAATCATCATCTTCGCTGTCGTCCCCCCACAATGGAGCTACATGACCATCATTGGTATATGTATCGTCGTCGTCGTCGTCTTCATTTTCTGATGCAACTCCATCTACCTCAAACCGATCACCTGATGTTGTCATTATAAGAGTGGAAGCATTGCCGCTGGCTCCGTCAATGTCATTCCTAGCCCATGCGGTCGTATCCTCATTATTGATATCATCAGTAAGCAGATCATCATGAAATGTCTCAGCCTCCATCGTCTCAGTCACATTATTTTCACTGTCCCCAAGGGGCATGGCAAAAAGGTTCCGTGGCTTCGTTTTAACAACTGTAGCCCATTTAGGATGCTTCACACTTGGAACATAAAAAACTTGTTCTGCTTGGGTGGCTAGAATGTAAGGCTCATACTGGAATCGAAACAGAGTAGTGTCAACATCTATCATTCCGTATTGATCCTTTTTGTAGCCTCTGCTTTGGTTCTGACTGCTTCCAAAAGGCCGATCAAACCATTCACACTGAAATAACAGAACCTCTTGATTTTTTTCAAAATCAACAGCAATGATTTTCTTGATTACTCCAAACCAATCATGATGAGTGCCCCGAACAACAATACCACTGTTTTGGATCCGTAAATCTTTTTCCACATCTGTAGTTCGAAAGAAGAAGCCATTGATGAATAACTGACTAAAAAAACGTGCCCGACGATCAGGTCCTCTAGATAATGCATACAGATAATCGGTTGCTCTGCCTTCTTTGTGTAATGTCGTAATCTGTACACATTAGTATAATAGGGGTTATCGACGACAAACCAATTTCAGAACACATATTTGTGCAATATTTCATCAAAGTGCAAACTTGCATGTACTTACTCATTTCTGAAACCAATCAACAAACTCATCTCTATGGCGTTTATCAACATCATGAGAATGAATCTTTTCAGCTCTTCAATATGCTCACTGAAAAGGGTACAAAATTAAATTAGCCATCGACAATAAGCCATATATATAGTATAAAACATCTGAGTTATACGTTATTACTTGATCCATGGAGCGGCCTCTTCAACGTTAGTAATAATAAAATGTCTGATGTTATGTAGTTCCACCATAGTAAGTTGGTCCCATTTATACCTTTTTTTAGAATTATCAACTTCTATAAATATGTTAGAATTATCAACAGAAGGTTCATTTGTAGCTGCAGCTTCATGACATTCTGGCATATTATGCTTGGTGCTGATGTTATCTAAAAACTGACTACAAAAAGTCATACACTCTTCGGCAATATAACCCTCAGCTATAGAACCCTCCGGGTGAGCTTTGTTACGTACATACCTCTTCAATGTACCAAGGTACCTCTCAATTGGATACATCCATCTGTAAGAAATAGGTCCACCCAACCGCGCTTCTTCGGCAAGATGGGTTGGAATATGTACCATGATATCAAAGAAAGCGGGAGGAAACAACATCTCAAGCTTACAAATTGTTTCATGAATTTGTTTGCTCATCTTGTCCAAATCTGATTCCGCCAATTCTTTAGAACAAATTCTAGAAAAGAATGTGATAAACTCGATTAAAGGTGCAACAACCTTTTCAGGCAATATGTTACGTATTGCAATAGGATGGAGCTTCTAAAATATAATATGACAGTCATGAGTTTTTAGACCCGATACCTTACATGCTTTTATGTCCACACATCTCTTGATGTTTGAGGCATAACCATTGAGTATATAATGCTGGTGGGAATGTGTACTTGCTCTTTATGAACTTCGGATGTTGATCTGGCCGTATACCCATATCCTTCATATCAAGACGAGCTTGTAGACTATCTTTTGTTTTACCATCCATAGCAAGCAATGTCCCCAATATGCTATCACAAATGTTTTTCTCAATGTGCATGACATCCAAGTTATGCCTTATTAGCAATGTCTTCCAATAAGGGAGGTCGAAAAATATACTTTTCTTCTTCCAATTATGCCATCTATTTTCCTCGGTGTGCTTTCTCTTATTATTCGTCGGTCCAAAAATCACTTGATCAAAACACTCGTATTGTTGGAGTACTTCGTCACCAGAGAGTGATGTTGGAGCCTCTCTATTGTATGCATTGTTGTTGAAAGAACCTTTGTTTCGACGCCATCTCTGATCCTGAGGTAGGAAGACGATGACCCATGTAACAATGCTTTCGTCCATATTTCAACCAGAACGCGTCAGTGTTTATATGGCAGTATGGACATGCTAGCTTCCCTTTTGTGCTCCATCCACATAGCATTGCATATGCTGGAAAATCATTTATTGTCCACAATAAAGAAGCTCGCATGACAAATGTCTCTTTCTTTAAACTGTCATATGTTTCAACACCATCAGACCATAATTTCAGTAGCTCATCAATCAAAGGTTGTAGATACACATCAATGTTGTTTCCAGGTGACTTTGGCCCAGGAATTATCATTGACATCACCCAATAAGACTGCTTCATACACAACCAAGGTGGTAGATTATAAGGGATTAGAATCACAGGCTTTGTACTGTAAGAAACATTCATTACTCCAAAAGGATTGAAACCATCAGATGCTAGCCCAAGTCTTATGTTGCGAGGATCAGATGAGAAATTTGGGTGAATGCTATCAAAATGCTTCCATGCTTTCGAATCGGCGGGATGGCATAATATTCCATCATCAGCACGACCTTCTTTGTGCCAGCGCATGTTTGATGTCGTTGATTCTCCCATATAAAACCTTTGTAGATGGGGAATAAGAGGGAAGTAACATAGAACCTTGTGTGCTACAAGCTTCTTAGATTTTCCACAAGGTAAATCCTCTCTTGCATCCCCAGCAGTACTATTTTTCCATCTTAATTCACCACATTTTGGGCAACTATTCAGCAGAGAATAGTCCTTCTGGAATAACACACAGTCATTGACACATGCATCGATCTTTTGGTAGTCCAGCCCGAGGTCACGAACAACCTTCTGAAGTTTATCAAGTGTATTAGGAGATGTGGGTTAAAGGTTAAAACTTGGCATCGTTAAAGGAGATGTTTTTTGATAAAAGGAGAATTTTTTGATAATACATCATACACATTGTTCATGAACATAAAAGACATATTACATTAACATACTACCAACACATATATTACAAACAAGATTAAAGAAAACATGGACGAAAAACACGTAGAAACAAGAACAAAACTACTCCTAATCCTATTCTACTCGGAGGCCTCGTCCACCTCCGCCGCCACGCGCGCCGCAGCCGACGCATCCTCTAGCGGCTCCGCCTCCGCCTCCGACGACGGCGGCGACTCCTCTTCCGTCTCCACACCGAGCTTACAGGCGACGCTATGCAGAATCTTCCAGCAGCCCTGTACCCCAGCAACCTCTGCAATCGTCTCGTGGAGGGCGTCGAGACGAGCGGCCACAAAGCTTAACCCGAACAAGTAGTAGTCGGCGGAGTCCATGCTGGGGAGCTGGGGAAGCCTCCCAAGACCCAGGCGGCGACAGATGAGAGATGTATTGTTAAATACATCCCGCGACATTGTGTCCAGCGCTCTTGCATGTTCGACGGCGGAGGACACGTCGTCTTCGACATCTTTAATTCAGCGCGTTAATTCGTCGATGCGGGCGGTAAAGAGGCGGACAGTCTCCTGTAACCAGTCGGGCTGAGGAGATGCGGGCGCCGCCATTAATTCCACCGGCATTGCCAACGACGATGGAAATGGAGAAGGAGGTTCAGAGGATGTCGATGGCCTAGAGCGCTTGGGCGCGGGGCTACCCATTTGTGTGGCGACGGAGGTGCAGAGAAAGAGCAAGAGGTGGTCGACGGTGGCGGGGGGAGAAGTTTGGAGGCTAGGATCTAAGGAGTGGTGTGGCGGAGAAGCAAGAGAACGGTGAGCCTTTATAGCGGGTCGTCGTCTAATAGCGGGCGTGTGGTGAGGGGTCCCCGTCTCGGCGTCGGTTTTTCACAGGCGGTTTTTAAGTTTATCTCAGGCGGGTTTTACTTACCAACCGCCTGATAAGATGTTTAATCAAGAATATTAATTAAGAAGAAGTAAATATCTTCACAAGCGGTTGGTACTTAATAACCGTCAAGGAAGATTTTTATCTCATACGTGTATTACTTACCAACCGCCTGAGATAATGCCCGATACTGTTCTTCAGTTTCCTTATCCCTTGCTTCTTTTTTATTTAGATTCCAATATAAATACTCAAACATGTTTAGATTCTGCAAATTGTGTCCAAATTCGATGATTCTTTCTTCTACATTTGTATAAAATCAACATCTACCGCATGAACAAAATATTTTAAAACTTGTATAGCTGACATTGTAATGTTTTATAAATATCAAATTAATTGCTACTCACATATTATTCACATTTGTGTATCGCATTAAAAAAAGATCCTTCACTCAAATTTATTTGTATGAACATATTTGTATCATTTATACATGTATGAATTTTGTTAATTTTTTTAAAAGCATTCCAACATGTCAAACTTCAAATTATCCATCATTCTGACTAAATGCTCATATACATATGAGGCCTTCATCAAATTATGAGCACACATTGATTCAAAAAAAATTAAAAAAATCTGAAAAAATTCATAGAGGTTGGTATGATGAGTAAAAATGTCCACTGAAAAAATAAATAACAAAGGCATTATATTCATCAAGATAGAAAAATGAAAAATAGCATTTGTTGTATGTTTTTATGTTCTGACCAATTTCAAAAGATTTATGAAGTGAAATTTAATGGTAACCTTTACTTATCAATAATATTACAAGAAAGTGGAATTTTGCCTTTTTAAAGGACCCACATTTAATAAAGAATATTAATTAAGAAGTAGTAAATATCTTCATAGATGGCTGGTACTTAATAACCGTCTAAGAAGATGTTTATCTCAGTCGGATATTATTTACCAACCGCCTGAGATAATGCCCGATACTGTTCTTCAGTTTCCTTATCCCTTGCTTCTTTTTTATTTAGATTCCAATATAAATACTCAAACATGTTTAGATTCTGCAAATTGTGTCCAAATTTGATGATTCTTTCTTCTACATTTGTATAAAATTAACATCTACCACCTGAACAAAATATTTTAAAACTTGTATAGCTGACATTGTAATGTTTTGGTAAATATCAAATGAATTTCTACTCACATATTATTCACATTTGTGTATCTCATAAAAATAAAAGATCCTTCACTCAAATTTGTTTGTATGAACATATTTGTATCATTTATACATGTATGAATTTTGTTAAATTTTTTTAAAAGCATTCCAACATGTCAAACTTCAAATTATCCATCATTCTAACTAAATGCTCATATATACATATGAGGCATTCATGAAATTATGAACACACATTGATTCAAAAAAATTTAAAAAAATCTGAAAAAATTCATAGAGGTTGGTATGATGAGTAAAAACGTCACTGAAAAAATAAATGAAAAAGGCATTATATTCATCAAGATAGAAAAATGAAAAATAGCATTTGTTGTATGTTTTTTATGTTCTGACTAATTTCAAATGATTTATGAAGTGAACTTTAATGGTAACCTTTACATATCAATAATATTACAAGAAAGTGGAATTTTGCCTTTTTAAAGGACCCACATTTAATCAAGAATATTAATTAAGAAGAAGTAAATATTTTCTCAGGCGGTTGGTAAGTAAAACTCGTCTTGTACATATTTCTTTTGTAGTTTTAGGAGTTCTTGTACATGTTTAGCTTCAATTCTGTTCTTGTACATATTTCTTGTGTTTTGTAATATATATGTGTTCATTCGTGTCAATGAATACTGGTGTGTTAGAATTTCTGGATTTCAATCAAGTGAATGTGCTCTAAGTTTAGTGATGTGTTAATCTGTCACAAGTGAACCGAGCAAATTGGACAAAAACAAAAGATCTTAGGGTTTGAAGCTCATCTCGATTGGTAATTGCAAAGCTAAAGGAGACAAACAATGACTTTAAGCGTGTCTCGCATCGCTTTGTGATCGATGGACATTCGATCTGTCGCCCATCATTGTCTCCTATTTGGGTTTCTTACGTAGTGTAATTGGTTGATCATGTTTGCGGTCCGTGCATGTTAGACATAGCTAGAATTAAAACACCTCGGACCTCGGTCATGTTTAACAACACTAACATGCATGCATATATATATACCTCAAACAGTACATGACGATCTTTCAACAAAAAGATAAAACACACGTATAACATCATGAAACATGATCGTGGATCGAGGTCGCACATGCATGTTGAACATAGAATAGAAATAGTATTAGACAATAGACAGAGAAGAAAAGAACATATGGAACAGGTGCGAAGGATTAGTCCCACCACGGAAAGTTGAGGTCGGTGCACCAACGTTATAAGGCATGGTGCACAGTTGTAGTTAAAAATCTGAATGAAAGTAATGCGTGCAGGACTAGGCCCATGTTCGTCGCAAGGAGTCCCCTGGCACGGACGCACGGTCACGAAGATGGCTTAGGCGTGTATGGATGGATTTTTTTATATAACGAAAAAATTGTTTTTCCCCGCGTGTAAATTTACTCCTAATGGGACGCGTCGAGCCGTTGGGACCGAGAGGATGCAAACCGCGGTTTCGAGGAAACCGGGGCTACCGACCGGTTCATAATTAAGCGCGGTTTCCTCTAGCGTCCGGACGTCTCGACACGCCCGCTTAGACGACGACCCGCTATAAAGGCTCACCGTTCTCTTGCTTCTCCGCCGCACCACTCCTTAGATCCTAGCCTCCAAACTTCTCCCCCCGCCACTGTCGACCACCCCTCGCTCTTTCTCTGCACCTCCGTCGCCACACAAATGGGTAGCCCCGCGCCGAAGCGCTCTAGGCCATCGACGTCCTCTGAACCTCCTTCTCTGTTTCCATCGCTACCAGAAATGCCGGTGGAACTGATGGCGGCGCCCGCATCTCCGCCCGTGGCGCCTGCACTTCCTCATCCCGGTTGGGTTGAGCAGACTCTCAGACTCCTCACCGACCGCATCGACGAAGTCGATCGGCGCCTTAAGGTGGCCACCGACGCCAAGTTCACCGTCGCTCATAGCGCACTAGTGCTCAACGCAGTGGCGCGGAAGGCCTTTTCTGACACAGATCGCTCGTGTTGCCGTCTGGGTCTTGGGACCCTTCTCCTCCACACGAGCATGGACACCGCGGGCCACTACTGCTACGGGTTGATGACTGTGGCCGGTCGTCTCGACGCCCTCCACGAGACGATCGCGAAGGTTGCTGGTGTAGAGGGCCTCCTGAAGATTAAGCACCATGTCGCCAGGAAGCTTTGGACTATGACGGAGGTTGAGGAGTATGAGGCGGCTTGGGCAGCGGCGGTAGCGGATGAGGCATCTCTTGAGGCGGAGGTGGCCGCGGCTATGGAGGCGGCGGCAGCGGCGGAGGAGGAGCAGGAGGAGGCGGCAGCGGCGGCGGAGGCGGAGGCAGCAGCAACGGCGACAGCGGCAGAGGAGGAGGAGGAGGAGGCGGAGGAGGCGGCAGCGACGGAGGAGGAGAACGTGGTTTTCTCCCAGTAGAGTAGTATTAGGAGTAGTTTATCTATTTCATGATCTCTGGGTAGAGTAGTATTAGGTGTAGTTTATCTTGTTCTTGCTGTCTACTACGTGTTTTCCTATTACTTGTTTGTTAATGAAATATATCTTTATGTTCATGAACAATGTGTTCTATATATGCAGAATCGAAAAACTTCTTTTATCGAAAACATCTCCTATATGTTTGTAACTTGGGACCGTCTATATTTCTTGTGGCTGAATGAATGAAATCCGGTAAACATTATCCTTACAAGTAATAGAACTAACAACAGACATGATGCATAATTAACTTGATTAGGAAATTACATCATCTAAATTGCTAACTAGTCCATCGCCTGATGCAACAGGTGCATGAAAAGTACTTTATCCGTTGTAACTAATATCCGATAACATTGTTGATATATATATCTTATGTACCTGTGATACTCGTATCACAGGCGGCTTTGGATCGACGGCTTGAAGATTAGAAATCACAGGGGAAAATGTTTTTTTTTGTAGTAGTAGTATATACTCTGTATATGTTATCATTTCATTGCGACGAATGTTATATATAAAATGTTGATTGTTTACCTTTTACTAGACCATGGATTTGCCGTCCTCCTTTCGTGGACTTGAGTGTTCTCTGTATTTGCATGTCGTTTGCATTAGCACAATGATACATTTGGCGATTCATATTTTTGTTCGTATTTTTTTTGGAATGTCCCACTACCACATGACTGCTTTTACATCTCCATGAAAACAAAGATGAACGGCAGGTAGTGGTCCCTCGAAAAAATTTTCGTTCTTCTTGGCGTGCACAATTGATATTTTCACAATTGAAACTTCACTTTGTGCGCCCAAAATTCCAGTCCCGCCCATTTGTAGCTAGCCACGACGAATATAAATGTGCGTCTCCCTCTAATCCCGCAGTGGCTTCCGTTCCCGGTACACATGTTCTCCTCTTAGTGTTGTGTTCCAAACTTGCATTCCTAAAAAATTCCCGTGTGAGTGGTGGTGGTGACTGTGGGTACAACGTCGAGCGACCAAGTTTGACGGGCTCTACCGAACCTCTTCGTCGCCGACCCCGTCCTGCGACATCCCGAACTCCAGTTTTGTGCTACATAAGTTCTACACGATCCATGTCGTCTTTTTATAGAGCTACTCCCTCCTTATCGCTTTAGTTGTCGTCCCAACAGCTGCAGCCAGTTCATTCCTAGTTGTCGTCCCAACTCCTTGTATGCTCTTATGTTTCATGAATGTCTAGTATAAAATCTGATTAATGGTGCAATCGTGCAATCAACTATCCTCAATCGTTAGATCTGCATCCTACAGTCGATTCATCTTTTTATTTTACCCTAGCATCTGATTGCATTCTACTTTTTTCCATATATAAAATACACTACACCTCTGCCCCGAAATAAATGTCGCTCCGACAGTTTATGGTAGTGTATTTCTAGTACATTTCCATGTCAGGAAAGATAACTATTAAAAACCGCATGTAATATGTAATTTCTTGATTTAGAAGTAAATGACACCAGGGTTATCTTATCAACCACTCCCAATGTTGTACTCTCATTTCTGTGTTCCAAACTTGTATTCCTAAGATTTTCAGTTCCCACAGTTTATACACGTTTTTCTTGTTTTTCTTTCTCAGATTGTACGGTTTTTTTCCTACTCCTTCATTTCTAATTCCTCCGTTCAAAACAAACATTTTCGGTTCATAGCAACCACACCGCCCGATCTAAAATACACATCCTCATGTAATCTGACATTATCACTGTTACTTACTATATATACTCATTACTTTAGGAACAAGATACCAAACCGTCATGTCGTCTACAAGTAATCGTGATGGGCAACAAGCACCTGGTATAACTATAAATGTGTTTACTATCAAAATACATATATTTATAACATGTTAATTCCTTTGCATCGTATGCAGAGAATATTGCAGCACCTGATGCTCAAGAACCCCGAGATTCATCATCCCATGCTGGTACTACGAGTATAAATATGTACCGGGCTCTACTAAATATTTTAGCATTGCGATTGTAGTTTCCTAGTCCCAGTTAACAGTTAATCAATATATGTGATGGCGTGATTTATTGATGCCTACACACGCACGATGGGCTCTCTCGCCGCCGGCCACTCCGGCTCCGGCGACCACACCCTGCTGCTGCTCACTTCAGTGTCCTCCCCGACGCGTCTCCCTCCACCATCGCCACGTCCCATCCTTCGCGTGTCATGATGACCCCGCCGCCCGCAAACCCCTGTCGCTGCCGGTCACTCCGGCACCGGCCAGCGCCCACGCCCTGCTGGTGAGTATATGTGATAGCGTGATTTATTGATGCCTACACGCGCACGCTGGGCTCTCTCGCCGCCACCACTCCAGCACCGGCGACCACGCCCTGCTGTTGCTCACTTCAGTGTCCTCAGAAACGCGTCTCCCTCGACCATCGCCACGTCCCATCCTTCGCATGTCATGATGACCCCGCCGCCCGCAAACCCATGTCGCCGCCGGTCACTCCGGCACCGGCCAGCGCCCACGCCCTGCTGGTGGTCACTTCACTGTCCTCCCCGATGCGTCTCCCTCCATCTCCATGTCCCATCGTTCGCGTGCCATGATGACCCCGCCGCCCGCAAACCCCTGGCCATTACGGCGTACCTACATGCTATGCCCCATATGACATGGCATACCTTGGAAAAAATAGTCCAATATCATTAACCCCTGTCCACTAAGAAATGTTAGTATCATATAGTTTAGAGATGCATGTACATGAGGGTTCATTGTTGCTTATATGATCTCAATTCTGTTTTTTACACTGTCAAATGTGTTGCTGATGTCTGGTAATTAACGCAAGATTATATTCATGTATCCGTTCTAGTAGCACTTTAGGGAGAGATGCTAACATGCAGAGCAAAATATCAGTATGCAATCCACCTAAATTTAATTCCTAGATCCGCCACACTGTCCTCCTAGCCTCGAGACTTGCTCCGGGGTGATATCAATGGACGCAGATCACCTGACTTATATGTTTTTACTGCACGCGTTGCAGTAAAGATCCAACGGAATCACACCGTTGGATCTTTACTGCATCGCTTGCAGTAAAAATGTAAGTCACGTGAGATCACCGGTGTGATCTGGACATCGATCCTCTGACTTAAATGTGGTCACTGGACTGCTAGACCGAACCCTAGCTTTGTTAAACGTCGCAAGCTGCCCGCCTCATCTTTCTTGCATCCTCTACCAGCTAATACCGCTGACGCCCATGACTCGCCCTGCCACCAATTTGCCTCGAGACGCGCTCCTGCTGATGTCGGTCAGACCGAACTGGCAGTACTGCAGAGGATGAGCACCCGGCGAACCCTCTCTTTCTCTAGCATCACCAGCTACTGTCTTGCCTGCTTCGCAGCTGGACTGAAAATCCCCTGCAGTACTACGGGTGCTGTAGCACCACTGACTACTGCCTGATGCCTGATTGTAGGGTATGAACAGCAACAAAGAAGTCAACAAGTCGATGCATCGCCCAATATGGAGCAAAATGTTGTTGCGACGTGGTGTTCCCACGCTCGTATTTGCCGCACTCGTCCTGAAGATGGTAAAACATCAGACTTCTTCTTCTTTCACACTATTTGTACATGATACTAGGCCTGGTCAATTGCTAATTTGCTTTAAACATTTACCGTTTAAATGACACTAACATAAGGAAAGAAGTTTGGAAGAGGGGTTGCTAAAGGACTTAAGGTTGCTAAATTGCGCTATCTAGCATCTGCAAATAGAACGAATGATCAGAATCGGAAGCTACAAATTCAGTGGTCCGATAGGTTGGTGATGCGGTTGGTCCTAATCAGCGGCACTTTGTCGATGATGTGGTTATTACAACAAAAAAAATGCACCCCTCGCTGGTGTAAGGAAGTGGGCAGAGGTTGGCGATACTTCGAAGAGTGATATAGTGAGAGACATTCTAGTTACTGTTGTGACACCCCACATAAGTATTTTTTCTAGCGACCTCCATCTTGTACGTTTATAACAGTGTGATATACAATGTACAGAATGCCTGGGACTTGGAGGACACAGATGATACCAGAAGAAAAATATTGAAGATTGCTGGTGAGCGCTACAAGGGATGGCGATCAACATTGCATGCCACCTATAAGAAGTATTCGACCGATGAGGAACGTATACAAAACAAGCCTGTTGACGTAGCAGATTCCGATTGGTTGGCGCTTATGGACTATTTTGGGTCCGAGCGATTCAAGGTCAGCTAGCTTTCTAATACCTTCATATCCTACAAAAACTATTTGATAACACCCATTCGTGAAATTAATTCTTAAAATTGCAGCCAATAAGCAGAACCAATTCACGAAATCGAAGTACTCAAAAGACAAAACACTTGCTTGGCTCGAAATCCTACGCCCAACTTAGTTACGAGAAGGTATGAAAACTAAATCATGCTTTTACTTTGCACTGCAATAATTCAATCAAATCCAGAGACCGGAAAAGAACCCAATGACATAGAACTGTGGGAGGCAAGCCATGTGAAGAACGGTCGATGGGCAAATGAGCACGCAGAAGTTGTACATGTGAGAAACACTTCAAACAGTCCGCATTTAAATAAATATTTGCAATGTACATGTTGACTTTTCTTTTTGTATATAGACCCAGGCACGTGACCAAATCAACATCAAGGAAGCTGAGCTGGGAGTCCTAATCCCAGATGAGGAAAGAAACAACATCTTCCAGCTTACTTATATATCCGCAACCGGTTCTAGAGGATCACAGTTTTGGGGGTGTGGTTATATGGCTAAACCTAATGTTTCTGAAAGACTGCGTATCCAGATGTCTGACCAGCTCGGCCAACAAGTCTGATCCTTGCAAAATAGAAATAAAGACCTCAGCTCTCAGGTGCAAGAGTTGGAAGGAAGAAATGATCATATGACCTCCCAGATGGATGGCTTCGTCCAGGCAAATGAACAGCTCAACCAGGAAGTCCAGGCTTTACATGATCAGATGGCAGCCAATTCTGCATGGCAAGAAAAGGAGCTAGCAGACATGCACAAAATGATGGAGAGCTTGCAAAATCAACAACGACTAGCAGCAACTCCACAAAAGGCTTCTGCTCGCACCAAGTCGAAGCTGGATGTTCGAGAAACTATTCCTAATACTACAACTCGTCGCAGTGCTATTTTAATGGGTACAATGTTGCAACCTGAAAAAACTGTAAATAACATCGTCTCGCAACGACGCAAGGGTCCTTGAGCGTTGCATCAATTGATGGATGTTTGTTGTTAAGTCGACAGACGTATCGTGTGCGAATAAATTGATTCTGTTGCCACTAATTTTCAAACCTGGTGCATTAGGATTCTAGTGCCGCTAATTATAAAATGTGGCATTAACAGATTATTGCGACAAAAATAAACTGTTGCAATAGGAAGCTAGCTATTGCCACAAATTATAAAACGTTGCACTACAATCATTTGGCTACGACCAAAAAAGCATTGCACTAGACTGCTATTGCCACCACCCAGAGAACGTCGCATTACGACCTTGTTGCAACAGATTTGAATATGTTGCATTATGAACCTATTGCCACACATCAAAAATCATTGCAATACAGTACTGTTGTCACGGTTTTGAAATCGTTGCAATATCGTACTATTCACCACGAACGTGAAATCGTTGCATTACTGTGAAACGTCGCGATACCATTATTCGCCACGAGTGTGAAATTGTCGCGATACCGTACTATTCGCCACGGAAGTGAAATCGTTGCAACATCGTAGTATTTGCCACGAATGTGAAAGCGTCGCGATACGATATTATTCGCCACGAGTGTGAAATCGTCGCGATACCGTACAATTTGCCGCGGATGTGAAAATGTCGTGATACCATATTATTCGCCACGTGTGTGAAATCGTCGCGATACCGTACTATTCGCCACGGATGTGAAATCGTTGCAACACCATACTATTCGCCACGAATGTAAAAACGTTGCCATACCGTACTATTCGCTACGGATGTGAAATCGTTGCAACACCGTACTATTCGCCGTGAATGTGAAAACGTCACGATATCATACTATTCGCCACGAGTATGAAATCATCACGATACTGTACTTATCGCCACAGATGTGAAATCGTCACAAATAACGTATTATTCGTTGCAATACGTTAAATCGTCGCAATACGTTAAACCGTTGCAATACCATACTATTTGCCACAAACGTGGAGTCGTTGCAATACCATACTTTTTGCCACGAATGTGGCATCGTTGCAACACCATTATTTTTGTTGCAATACGTTAAACCGTTGCAATACCATACTATTTGCCACGAACGTGGAGTCGTCGCAATACCATACTTTTTGCAACGAGTGTGGCATCGTTGCAACACCGTTATTTTTGTTGCAATACGTTAAATCGTCACAATACATTAAACCGTTGCAATATCATACTATTTGCCACGAACGTGGAGTCGTTGCAATACCATACTTTTTGCCACGAATGTGGCATCGTGGCAAAACCGTTATTTTCGTTGCAATACGTTAAATCGTCGCAATACGTTAAACCGTTGCAATACCATACTATTTGCAACGAACGTGGAGTCGTTGCAGTACCATACTTTTTGCCACGAATGTGACATCGTTGCAACATCGATATTTTCGGTGCAATACGTTAAATCGTCGCAATACGTTAAACCATTGCAATACCATACTATTTGCCATCAACGTGGAGTCGTCGCAATACCATACTATTTGCCACGGATGTCAAGTCGTCGCAATAACCTATTGCCATGGCTGTTATCGCCACGAGTCGGAAAAACTATCGCGACGTTCTATTTCGTTCCGACAACAACCTATCGCGACGAATTTCGACCTATTGCAACGATTTTTTTCGCCGTAATAAACCGGAATCCTGGTAGTGCATGGAGCCTAAACCGAGACTCTAATTGCTAGAAATGAAGGAGGGGGTCCCTGGGAACTCACCTAGGGGTTTTTCAGGGGCTAGAACGGCGCGGAGGAGGAGATCGCGATGGTGAGGGGCGGTGTATGGTGCTGTCCTTCGTCAGGAACGTCGTTGGGTGGTGTTTCATCGCGTTCTTCGTGTCTGGGGCGCGTTCTGGAGCAGGGCGAACGAGGTGGTAGTGTCAGTAGGAGAAGAAATGAATGAGAATGATGAGGCGACGGTGAGCGTGTTGGGCACTCACCAAAATCTGTCGGGGTTGGGTCTGCGGCTGCTTATCAGCGATGGGGAGGGTCGTGGATGCTCCCTTGTGCCCCTGCGAAGCAAGACGACAAGTCATCACCACAAATTGGCGAAGGGTGATGGCTAAACGTGTTGCACGACGGCTCACCGAGGCGGGAACAGCGGCAATGGTTGCGCTCCTATTCTGGGGGGATTTTCGGGGCAAGGAAGAACCCTAGGGTGCGGCGACGGTTTTATAGAAGGGAGGTGCAGCGTAGGCAAATGGAAAGTGAGCGGATGAGGGCGAAATCAACAAGATTTAGTTTTGATCGCAGTTCTGTTGGGCATGCCCGCGTGGTGTGCCTTCGTGGGGAAGGAGAAAGAAGAGGGAATTGCGCTAACAGGTGGGACCCACTCGAAGATTGGAAAGGAGAGGAGAAAGGAAGGAAAATCAGGATGTTACAGATTAAGAGTGATACGACATAATCATAAAGACTACTCCTACCACATACATGGAATCCACAATCAAACATGAAACGCTTCATCCAAGTATATGAATAAAAGAATACTAAAGATAATATCTTTATTATGCATAAAGTCACAAATATAAGAAAAGATACATGAGTCATATCTTTCTCAACTTGGACTTGGGACTAGAGGCGCTCCTCTCTATAGCCTAACTCCACTAAGGACTAAGAGAACTAGTGTATACAATAGAATGATGTTCAAGTGGTGTGTGTTGAAGTGAGGGGTGAAGGGTTCTATTTATAGCTTGGAGAAGGGTTGGTTCCCGCCACCAAAAGTGTGTGAATCAGTCATCACTGACTTCTTCAAACCGGGAGGAGCCACCACGTGGCATTTGACCGCAATTGGCGCCAGGACCTAGTCGGCCGACTAGGGGGGTCGGTCGACCTGGTCCTAGCTCCAAACGGACAGTTCTTCCTCTAGGTGACTGACAGGTCTCATTCCATGATATGAGTTCTACACCGTTGGATGGCCTCGGATACTTCTGTTTGTGTGCCATTTGATCCATGTGGTGCCACGGGTCAATGCTTGATTGGCTGGGATGATATTTTATAGGATCCATCCACTTGTTTCACTTCAATTCTGTGTAAAATGTCTGCATGCACAAATTTTTCCAAGTACAAGTGGAAATAGTTAAATAGAAAGGTGATGTGTGCAAGAAATGATATTTCCTTCACATAATTGAGTTATGTTGACGGGTGAAATTGGTATATAACAGCCGTCAACAACAGGTTCCGGCGCTTGGACGACAGCGCAAGGATGACTTCGCGGGCTCTGGAGGCAGCGGATGCGGTAGTGTTTAGCGTGGCGTGTGTACATGCGTGTAATGATTTGTCAAATAGTGTATTGCTATGCATGTGATGGTACATATCTGTTTTTATTATGCATGTGTGAGCTGGCCATCGAGCCAGGACTGGCCTCGAAGCCAGGACATAATTTTCTGTTTTTTTAAATTGCCTTCCTTATTGGTGATGGTTTCTGTATTTGACTGTCGCCAATAAGCCATAATAATCGGTGATGGTCTAGCCCACCGTCGCCAATAATTCAAAATAATTAGCGACGGCCAGTAATATTGTCGCGAGTTAGTCTCTGTTGCCATCACGTAGCGCGTTGAACTAATTGGCGACGGGCAGCAGTGGCCATCGCCAATTATATTATAAAAGACGGTTCCCGTCGCTAATAGTGTTATAAATGACAAATTATTGGCGGTAGCTGGAAACTATCGCCAATAGACTGAAACTGTCGTCTATAAGTTTCCGGTCGTCATTTATGGTGATTGCATTCTAGTAATAAAATTACAATATATTTAGAAATTAATTAAATTGCGTGTGAGAAGGAAATTAAAGCCCGGAGATGTCCTGTGAGCGTGCACGTGTGTCCGAATCAAATCAGCCCATTCGTCCTGCCGCGTCGGAAGACACAGACGTACGAGAGAGCCGGAGGTTGAAGTTTGACCGCGGTCCGCGTCAACCATAACAGCGGTCAGGGATCTCAAAGCGCGGATGAAACCATTGAAGCGATCATAGCGGAGTCGCGTCTCGGCTCCGGGCGGGAGCAGCGCGCGTTCCAGCGATAAAAAGTTTTTGGTGGAAGTAGGAATCCAAACCACAACCAATATAAGGCTGAGAGGTTGGCAAATCAACATTCTGCTACCGTTCCTGTCTTCCCATAATATTCATTTTATACTTGAATCAGATTAAACCGTTGGCATCCTCGTAAATGGGATCAGAAGAGTTTGAATGGTGAACGAAAGCTGGAGGCGGATCAAGGACCAGAACACGCGTGGCGGAGCTCGCTATAGCAGCGGCGGCAGGCGGATAGATCGATCAAATGGTGGACGGAAGCTCAAGGCGGATCGCTAACCGGAGAAATCATGGACAGAGAGATTGATCGTGAACTGGAGGAACGAGATCAAATGGCGCGAGAGGGAGAGATCATTTCGTGAACCGTTATAGCCATACTAGGCGGAGCTTGGAGCCGCGCGAGGCTTAAACTATCTCCAACATTCTACCTAAATGAAACCATAAACTCAATTTCGGTATTAAAAAGTAAAATAACAGTCTCCAACAGAGAGCCCATCAATCAATCACATTCTAAGTTTCTTTCCTCAGCATCCCAAACATAGGCGCGGACTCCCGCTCCCCATCCCTCAGAATGGTTTTTTCTTCCTCAGTCCTCTTCTTCGTCGGTCCGCACCGGCGTCAACCTGGTCATCACGGGAGGGGATGGGCGGGCAAGAAGCACGAGGCCTCCATCTGGCTCGCGAGGTCGTTCGCTCAACTCCTTCTCGATCTCGTACGCCGCTGTCGGCAGTGCCACGATGAGCTGCGCGTCGTGGCCCAGCCCCGCCGCCGCGCTCCGCTCCCCTGCGCCGAACCACTTGGATCTCGGGTTGCTGGGCACCTTCCCCAACACGTCTGCTCTGGCCGCAGAACCAACGCATGTGTGCTCCACTGTGCTCGTCGCTGTTTAGGCTTGCTTTCTCGTTGGTGAGGAGTGAGATCAAGTTGTACTTGAGCATCGTCTTCTTACTGAGTACGGAGCTACCCTTGCTGCTGGTAACATGCTCGGCTGCCGCGGCTGCTGCCTGTACGTCCTCCATCTCCAGCCTCAAGTGCAGGTGGCGCGAGCGCGTCCTCCCATAGCGGAGGAGTTGTGGTAAAAAGGAGCTGCGACGTTGGACCGGAAGCACGTGGAGGGCGAACGGACAGATGGTTGAGCTTTAATCCGTGCACCGTTGGAGATGAAAAAAAATGGGCTATGATTTTCTGATTTCAGCAATCCCAAATATTGAAATAGAGCCTCATATTTTAGGATTCTTTGTTGGAGATAGCCTAGCTTGAAGTCGAGCGACATGGGTTGCGCGAGACACGCGCGCGACGCGGAGCTTGCGAGCAGCGCGTCATGGTCCGTCCATCTGGATATGTGGTATTAATCTGGTACAGTGATATATAGTATTAATCTGGTACAGTGTGCACAGGTAGAGATATGAATACCGTATTAAAAAAAATCCGACATCACTACTCGCACACCCGGCTGTGGGGAAAAAAATTCTAGATACGGTATGCATACCGTATCAAATTAATGCCACGTATTCAAATGGACGGAGGATGAGGCGTGGTGACTGTCGATGTCTTGAGGGGATTTTTTTTATTAATATATCTTTTTAAAAATCATTCATAATAAACAATCTATGGATTCAAAAATTGGCCAAAATGACCCAGCTTCGTATGTGCCACATACGAAATGACACGTGGCCCACATATTTCGTATGTGGCACATACGAAGGTGACGTGGCCCGCCACACGTTCCCGAGGTGGCGGTTCCCTTCCCGAGGAGAGCGAATCTCGTATGAGCCGCATACGAGATTCGCATTTCGTATGCGGCTCATATGAAATTCGCCCGCCTCGTGGGGCCCGCCGGAACCGTCGTATGTGACACGAACGAGTTGTGTGCCCCTATAAAACGCGTCCTCTTCTTCTCAGAACACATTCGCCGCATCACACGCCGCCTTAACGACGCCGACGAGCCGCCGGTCCTCTGCGACGTCGCTCCTCCGGCTGCCTCTGCGACGTCGCTCCTCCGGTTGCCTCTGCGCTCCACTCCCCTCGCTATATTTCTATTATCTATTTGGCTCTAGTGTTGAAGTAATTTTTATTATTAGGTTGCTTTCTCATGTCAATAGATATTCCGCTCTAGTTAGTGATTTGTTAATAGTGATATGGACTATTGATTTGTGGATAAGTTTTGGACTTGTTAGGTAGTGATTTGTTAATAGTGCTATGGACTATTGATTTATGGATACGTTTTGGACTTGTTAGGACTCCTATATATGCCTCTTTTAGGACTTGTTAATAGTGCTATGTGGTAGAGTAGGTAATGTTAATTTAGGTTTTTATATAAGACTTGTTAATAGTGATTGTGCTATAGGACTTATAGCTTTTAGGTAATGTTTATAGATTGTATTAGTATATTATTTGTAGTATGTGATACATTTGTAGTTTTACAATTAATGTAAATTATTATGTTAAGTTTTTAGTAGGTGTACACTTTTAGCATGTTAGTTTCAGAAGTAAAACTAAATTTATAGTTTTATAAGTAATAGACTTGTAAATTTAAATGTTAGTTTTAGATATGTTTAGTTTTTTAAATTATGAACATGCGATTAATGTTATTTTAGAAGTAATCATATATGATTTATTTGTGTGTATAAATTCCAATAGGAATGTCAGAGAAGTTAGTGTTTCGAATATTTTTTGGAGAAGGCACAATAGTTTATAGCCCTACTGGGATTGATTTGTCTGATTTCGCGTCGTGTGATGGAGGGATAACAAGAGCAAATGAGAGGACATTTAGTGGTGTCGTAAACTGGTTAATGAAAAAATTTAACCTTGATCCACAACAACATCAGTTGACATTGAAAGGAATGATTAATCGGGCAAGAAATGGAATTTATTGGGATTTGATTATTATTAAGGAAACACAAAATTGGAGGAAATATTTAGATTTAGTTGTGGAGCGGGGTTGGCCTCTAGTGCTTCTTGCGCAAGCGGAAATGAAAGAAGTAGAGATTGTAGCGAAAGCTGATGAAGCAAATAGTGTGCAAGATGATGTCGGAGTAGAAGAAGCTGGAGAGAACTTGGTACATGTAGAAGAACGTGGTGTGGCAGATGAAGGAGAGCACGTTGAGAACATAGTTGAACAAATAAGGATCGAAGATATGGAACACAAAAATGTTCCAGAAGTTGACTCTTCTGATGATGAGAATGAGAATGATACTATTGTTCCGGTAGAGTGGAACAATCCAATCCCGAGTAATTTATCAGCTACAGAAAAGTACTGTGGCTTATCGGGATACCACGAGAATTAGTTAACACAAGGAGATATCTTTAAAGACAAAGATAGTTTGAAGGATGCTGTGAAATATTGGTCTCTGGCTGTGCAAAGATCATTTACAGTTTACAAGTCAAGTAAAAAATATTATGATGTTAAATGTGTGGTCTCAAGTTGTCCTTTTCAGGTCCATGGTTTCGAAGAGAAGTGGACGAAACTATGGAGAGTATCCAAAATGATTGATCACACATGCGAGTTGCATGAATTGGAGAAGTGCAATAGTGCTCTTACATCGCAGTTTATTGTGAATCACATGTACGCCCGAATTGTGGACAACATTCGGTTTGAGCTGAAATCAATAATAAACACTATTGAGGAGTTCAAGTACACTATAAGTTACTCCAAAGCGTGGAAGGCAAAACAGAAGGTGATTGAGCAAGGATTTGGTTCATTTGAAGCTTCTTATGAAAATCTTCCGAAGTTATTGCAGACCATCCAGGAGAGAAATGTTGGTACTTATTATGACATTATGGATGTGCCGAACAGAGATATGTCGGGGAAGTTGTTTCTCCATCGTGCATTTTTTGCATTAGGTCAATGTATTGCTGCATTCATATATTGCAGGCCTATTCTCTGCATTGATGGTACTTTTTTAACTAAAAAGTACAAAGGTCAAATTCTAACAGCTATTGCAGTTGATGGGAACCAACAGGTGTTGCCTGTAGCTTTTTCTTTTGTCGAAATCGAGAACATTGATAGCTGGTATTGGTTTCTTAGTCGGGTAAAGATGGTTGTAGTGCAACAACGACATGATGTTTGTTTGATACACAATCGTCATGCTGGTCTGCTTAAAACAATATCTGATTTGAAACATGGTTCCTCCGAGCATTGGCAACAACCTTATTGGACATACATTCAATCAAGATATTGCATGAGACATTTGGGCGCCAACTTTTTCAGTCACTTCAAGAACAAACAACTTATGAATTTGTTCAAGATGTTGTGTAGTCAGAATCAAGAGAGGAAGTTTATTGCTCTATGGCAACGTCTAGACGAATTGACTACGACACAAGCAGAGGCGTCCTCAAGCAGAGTCAATCCTAATGAAGTATCTGTTCCAACTGTAGGTACATCCAGCCGAAACTTCTCTAGTTGGATTCGGCGCGAACCGAAAGAGAAGTGGTCTTTATTATACGGCACTAATGGTGCTAGGTATGGCATCATGATAACTAATTTAGCTGAGGTGAGGTTCTTCTGTTACATTACTTCTATTAATTTTTATTTAGTCTTCTATATTTTACACATGCTAATGAAGTGGTACTCAATAAAGATATACAACTGGGTGATACGTGGTTTAAGAGGGTTACCTTTGGTTGCTATTGTCGAGGGGATTTTATATGGGACATGCAAGTACTTTCGTGAGCGCTACGCTACTGCAATTTCAGTAAGGAATGGTGTAAATTTGGCTTATTCACCCTACATGTGCAAGTTCATAGAGAAGAAGATCTAAAAGGCCGCATTTCATCGTGTGCGACCTATGGGAACTGCGGAGCACAGGTTTGAAATTTTGTGAAGGGACAAGAACCGTCGTGGTGCTAACCGTGATAGAGTTGTTCAGCAGTGCATTCTTCGTCAGTATTATTGCACGTGCACATGTATGAAGCCACAACTCTTTCATAGGCCTTGTTCTCATGTTATTGCAACTTGCTCATATACCAAGTTAACACCAAGTAATTACGTCTCCTACTACTTCCAGAAAGAAGTTCTTGTGAGTACTTGGAATGCATAGATATATGAGTTTGCTACGGAAGGCACATTTACCACAGATCCAGGACCAGACGCTTTGCGAGGACCGGACACCACGCGGTTGAAACAGAAAAGAGGTCGTCGCAAGACTCGTCGTATCAAAAATGATATGGATGAGTCCGAAATTGGCAGATTTCAAGGAACATGCAGCAAGTGCAACCAAACTGGACATACTTACAAGAATTGCATTTCAAACAATGAGGCAAATGTGGCTGAAGTTTGACCTTCTGGGAATCCTAAGGATGGTCGGCGTCCTCGTGCACGCTGCACATCTATGTTTAGGGATGGCAATGCTATTTGATGTGCATCGTTATATTCAGATGTGCTACATTATGTAATATCTTATTATTATGAACTATGAATTTGTACGTGTACGTGAAGTTAAGTGTGTTGTATCGAACATTGACATATGTTCTGCTATAATATCTTGTGCATGTCTCCTATTTCAATATATTGTCCACATAGTTCATTTCAATATGTTTTTCATATATTTCGTCGTACTAATGTTATCTGTGTCATATATAGATATGGCTGCAGAAGAAGGACAGTGTCCTGAGTTACTTCAGTTTCGGATTGATATAACTCATCGAGCTTTCTGACTATCGCGTGGTGAGGATTTGCCCGTGCTTCGTCCTCAGTTGCCTTCCAAGTTTTGTAAGATAGACGATAGATGGATTCTCAGGTACATTCTTCTGTTAATACGAAACTGAAATTGTTTTTATCATTCTGTAGATTTTAATGTATTGCTTGGTATGAAACAGGTTGAGTGCAGCTGGGTTGCTTCCGATATGTAGGCTGCTTGAGGAGAGATCGTATGATCGGGTTGATCGCAAGTACTGGTTCAGCCTCGACAGAGTCCTGCTGTCAGCTTTGACAGATCGTTGGAGACCAGAGACCCACACGTTTCACTTGCCGTGTGGAGAGATGACCGTCACGCTAGAGGATCTGTCGTTCTTGTTGGATCTTCCTATTGTAGGTGCCCCTGTTTGCGCTCCAGAGGACTCACCTACTTGGATGTCTGCGCGCTTTCAGGATGTGGCACGACATCCTGCGGCTAACCCTGTTTCTCCACTTCACAATGAGCAGCATCATGGTCCGACAAAGAAGTGGTTAACGTACTACGAGTAATGTTTTCACATTACTTAAGTGTTATTTCGATGCACATGAACCTTGTTATTTGATCATGAAATTTAAAAGAAACTTAAACTTTTTTTGTTTTTCAAATTGTAGGTGGATACTATGCATCCACACGTCGATGATGCCACAGTTACCAGATACCTGGAGGCGTACTTGTTGTGGCTGTTTGGTGCGATCATGTTCACCAACACGCACGGTGACTCCGTGGACAGACACTTGATTCTATTTGCTCGACAGATAGCGGAGTCCACACCACAGGACATGCCACAGTACATTTGGGGTTCGGCTGTGTTGGCGGCCACTTACAGGGGACTTTGTGATGCTTGCACAAAGGCTCGAGGTAATGCAGTACTAGCTGGTTGTCCTCTACTTCTGCAGTTTTGGATATACGAGCGGTTCATGATAGGTCGGCCGCAAGTGCACCCCGCACCATACGATCTTGATGAGTATGGTGAGACACCGGGTGATGGCCCTATGATGGGTACTTTTTGGGTGCGCCGGCAGGTATGGTACTATTTTAAGTGCACTCATATTGTTCACGATTACAGTAATATATTGTTCTGACATATTTTGTTCTTTATGCAGCGTGAGTGGAGTAACAAGCAGATGCACAAGGTGTACCAAGGGTTCGTCAAGGAGTTTGATCGGTTAGATGCGGATGAGGACGTGCGCTGGACACCGTACGACATGGAGGAGCACGACCGCCGAGCATCGAGAGGACTAGCGTATATGTGCTACAGAGACTTGGATTACTGGCTTACAAGGAAGCCGCTGGTGTACGATATCTACATCGAGGAGTACGCACCACACCGAGTGTTGCGTCAATTTGGCCTACACCAGACATTTATAGTGCTTCCACATTCTATTGTGCCTTCTGCAGTTCATACGTAAGTAATTCGACTAATGAATCTTCAATACAATATTATTTCTGAAATATTAATGTACTTATTTGTCCTGTAGGTATTGTCGTAAGGGTACCTCAGCGCCGGGTCTTTGGTTGCAGCGCATGCATCCGTGGCTCCTACAGTGGACGATTGCCTTACAGGAGGTTGTGCAGGAGACACGACCGTTCTCACGGGCCGTTTACCAGGAGTACTTACAGTGGTATCTTCCTCGGACGCGAGTTGTTCTCGCACACACACCAGCCGAGCAACAGACGCATGTACCCTCGGTGAGAGATACGTATCCGCGTCATAGAGATTAAGTGGCTTCAATGGCGGTATGATCGAATTCGTTGAAGTACATTTGCAACGTTTTACTATGTTACTTTCATGAAACATGACTAATTAATTGTTGTATGACCGATCACTTCGAACTTGTGAAGATGAGTCGGTTCCGACAGGTTCTTGCAGAGTCCTCTGCTGGACTCCAATGTCTCAGGCAGGGGATATCGATGACTTCATCAGAGATGGTGCACATGCTGCAAAACATATACAGTCACGCCAAAGAGGGGTTGAAGTTGGCTTCTTGTGCACAATCATGTGCACAAGACACTACTGTACCGACCGCACGTCACGTTAGGCATCCCAGCACAGCAGGTACGTAATTATTAGTAAACTTGACATATTTGCACGATACTAATATTTCTGTTCATATATCTTCTGCAGTTACCTCCACACAAGTACCTACTTCGGGTGCGGGCCCGTTCGTGCAGGTACCTGCTTGGGTCCCAGGCCCATCCACACAGGTGCCTGCTTGGGTTCTAGGACCGTCTACACAGGTACCTGCTGCTTGGGCTCCAGGCCCATCCACACAGGCACCTGCTGCTTGGGCACCAGGCCCATCCACACAGGTACCTGCTGCTTGGCCTCCAGGGCCGTTGACACAGGTACCTGCTGCTTGGCCTCCAGGACCGTCGACACAGGTTCCTGCTTGGGATTTTCCAGACGCGTCGGCACAGATACCTGCTTGGGTTCCTTCTTCAAACCAGGTTGGCCCGTCCACGCATGTGACACACATGGGCGAACGTATGGCGTGCAACAATTATGCTACTTAAATACATATTGGACACAATGAACATGCTAACTATATATTATATGCGAATGCAGGAGACGACACAACAGACTACCATACTATAATTTTCGGCTCGCTGGCGCACCACGGCAGTCCTCCAGTTTCACCTTTCCAGATCGACGACTATCTGGTAGACGTGCCGCAGCAGGACACAGTTCCTGCATCGCAGTTGGATGGTGCTCCCATTCCAACTCAGCCTTCACAACAGTTTGAGACACCGGCGCCTGCGCAGCGATGACAGAGGAGGGCAGCTCCTACGCGCATGTCTTACGATCGGGCTCATGTGAATGCAGCGTGTAGGTTCGACAACAAGCGTGGTAGACGTTAGTAATGTGTACCCATTTATGTGTGTATTATATTATAGAAGAACTATGTTATGTTTCTTTATGCACTATATCTTTCATCGTGACAAAGCACTTTATCGTGTTCGGCGAATTTTATCCACGACATCAACAGATACATGGCAGACGAATCTCGTACATGAAAAGAACGACATTGCAAGCGAATCTCGTACGAGAGAAGAACGACCCTGCACTCATCGGCCTATATAAATAGGACTCCTCATGCATCCTTGTGTTCATCACACCAACAATGACGAGTAGAGGTCGAGGTAGGCATGGAGGTGAAACATTGGCGAGTACAAGTCGTGCTACGCAAGAAGGTAGAAACTTTAGAGCAGTGCCTGAAAATTACTTGATGGGAGGTCCAACTTGGTATGAACCACCATTAGATGAGTTCCCGCTTTTTAGTAAGAGTGATTTTAGCCCGTTTAATCCACTACGGCCATACGATGGCAGCAAACAAGAGTGGCCTAAGTGTCGTTGTGACCTGGATTGTATTGTCCAAATGATGGACGAAGGAGACGACATCGAACGTCGATTCTTCCGTTGTCCTGTTGGTGGAGTAAGTACTACATATCATTTCCAAAACATATTTCATATATGCAATTTTCATGACAATACTTTTGTTTTAGGCTTACTATGATGATGACAACTGTGGATATACACTATGGGTTGATCCACCACCTATTAAGGCTACTCGAGAGTACACTAAACATGTACAACGTCGCAATCAAGATTTGGTAGGTGAACTGGCGAAAATGGAACTTCAACAAATGGAACTTTATCCTGTTACAAGTCAGACGAATGATAACGATGAAAACGGCGTTTGCCATAACATGTCTTGCAACTGTCCGCATCACAAGTAGTATCGAATTAGCGAAATATGTTCCAAATTGTATCAGAAGTATGTTCCATATGTATCAGAAGTATGGTTCCCATGTATGACAACTATGTTTCGAATGAGAATTTTGTTAAAATTACTTTGTCATCTTCGTACTTTGCAACTCGCCATACTACTTTCTACCTTGTAAGACGAATCTTGTAAGACGAATCTCGTACAAGAGAAATACAAAATTGCTCTGCTCCATATCAGGCGAATCTCATACTCCATGTTAGGCGAATCTCGTACAAGAGAAATACGAAATTGCACTACTCCATGTCAGGCGAATCTCGTACTCTATGTCAGGCAAATCTCGTACAAGAGACATACGAAATTGCACTACTCCATGTCAGGCGAATCTCGTACTCCATGTCAGGCGAATCTCGTACAAGAGACATATGAAATTGCACTGCTCCATGTTAGACCTCGTGAAATGTCAGTTCACACTTATACATGTCAGGGATGAATTTTCTCGTAGACTAGGTCCATACACCATCATCCGCTTGTCTATATAACACTCACCCCGGTAACAGCTTCACCACACACTAGCTACAATCATTCCATATACTTTACTACCATGGACGAGAACTCACCACCCACCAATAGAGAAAAGGTTCCAATCCCCGAGGGATTACAACCTCCAATGTGCTTCTTTGGCACTAATTGTAGTTTGTAAGAGATCTTCGACCTAGTTACTCGTATGGTTGCCGGCTTTGGATGTGCGACAACTACGAGTACGATACGATCCTCCTCACAGAACGTGCCCATTTCTTCAAGGTGGTAGGAAACAGGTAATATGCACCATTATTTCTGTTTTATGAATGCTATAGAATCTAATCTTTTGTACAAACACTTGTGCAGTCGCTGTCACCTCTTTGTGACTTCAGGAACTACATCGACCAGGAACAATCGGCAGAAGAGGCCGCGGAGGTTGAGAGAATGGCTCGACTTGCATATTGTAAGTTCAAAGAAGGAAGAGAGTGGGATGAAAGAATAGAGCAAGAGAGGAGGAATAGAGCTGCACAGGAGGAGCGTCGTCGCAAGAGGCAAGAAGAAATTCGACAATGGAGAGCAGAGTGTGATCGCAAAGCTGCAGAGGAGGAATGCGCCGCAGCACAAGCATGAGAGGCTGAGCGAGAACGCATGCGCGAGAGAGCTCGTCACGCAAAAGAAGCCGGTCCAGATGTTTTGCGTAACGGAAAATACCCCCGTTGCACTCAGTAGCAACTTGGGTAAACTATGCTCGGCGTTTAATTCAACTAAGACGTGTTAGGATTAGATCGACACATCTTTAGTGCATCGTACACACGTCATTTGTATTACCTATTTTACATTATCTTTCAGAAATATGTGTACTTATGTTTTGCCTCATGTACCGTAGTAGTAGAGTGACAAACAACATGCACATATTTTCGGAACTATATAATTTCATTTCATGTAACCGCCGCCGAGCTTACAATTAATTACCTTCAATTAATATGCATTTGTATAAATTAATACATTAATTGTATAATTTTTCAAACTATGCATTTGTTATCGCTATAGGATTTTAAAAAATTTGAAACTCCCATTAAACTCCCATAAATTATATTCATAACTTATTTTTTATACTTACCAAAACTTACATTACAATAACCTTATGAACATTTATGTCAATTCTAACTACAAATATTTGTAAACAAAAAACCAAAATTGAATACATTTTACAAATGTGCAGAAACGTGATCGTATTGCCTAATAACACATACAATTACTCTAGTTTCTACATACTAAATATAGAGAAAGTTCATTGAATTCAAAACTTCACAATGTATTCTCTATTTTATACTTTAGAAGTTTTTAGCAAATCGGTCTACAAATGTTTCAAAAACTTTGCCTAAAATCCATTAAAAGATGGTTCAAAACTGGGGTTAGGGTTTAGGCACGGACGAATTTCGTACGTGCCTCATACAACGGCACTGGTCACGTCGTATGGGGCACGTACGAAATTCGTGCGTGCCCATTTCTTCTACCGTGACAAGCCTTAACTTCACCGTGGCAGACACCAAATGACGTGGCATCGACCAGATGGGCATTTTGTATGTGCCTCATATGAAATTTGAATTTCGTATAAAGCTCATACGAAGCTAGGTCATTTTGGCAAATTTTCGAATCTGTGGGTTTTTATTATAAATAATTTTTTAAAAGGTATATTAATAAAAAAATTTGTCTTGAGGGCATGCAGTGATGCAGATCGGCGCGCGGTTGCTCAGTCCGCCCACGGCCTCTGCTGCCTGCCTCCGAGTGTGGTCATCCGCGCAACCGCCGCAGGAAGAGCTCCATTGTCCTAAACTTAGCTACCTCCCCCGCGAGGTTAAATCCCTCGGCACCAGCTCCACTGTCTGCGGATCTCCCGCTTCTTCTTCTTCTTCCTCCTCCCCTGCACCAGTTCAGCCAGCCGTGAGCATAGTCGTCCATGTCCCTGGTGGATTCCGCAGTTGCATCACCAACAGTGCCATTGCCGACGACGGAATAAGCTGACCCGGTTGGTAGAATAAATTGGCTGCGGCGGCGACCGGGAAGGAGGAGATAGGGGTTTATGCCCCGGTCCTGACGCGCGTGACTGAGCCCGGAGAGAGAAAAGATCAGCAATGGAAGCGGGGCCGCGGCTGCTCATTGTCGTCGCGCTCCTCGCCACCGCCGCGTCGACCGCCGGGGCGGCCAACTTCAACGCCAAGAGCTATGGGGCTAAGGGCAACGGCGTCAACGACGACACCAAGGTACGTGCGCGTGACCGGGGTTGGATTGGATCTTCGTCGTCTCCGCTTCTTGCTGCCCGCCGTGCACTGACGACGCATGTGGTGCGGCGCAGCCTCTGATGACGGCGTGGAAGGCGGCGTGCGGCGCCCCCGGCGCGGTGACACTTGTGGTGGGGCCGGGGACATTCCACGTCGGACCACTGCAGTTCCACGGGCCGTGCAAGGCCTCCACCATTACCTTCCAGCTCCAGGCAAGTCGTCGATCGGTAGTTGCCATGCCCCTCGGTGCACGATCTCCGGTCCTGGACTGGTCGTGCAGCAATGGATGCGGTTACATTCTATTCTTCGCTGCAGGGCACGCTCAAGGCGGCCTCGGACCTGAAGCTGTTCGGCAACGACTGGATCGAGTTTGGGTGGGTGAACGGTCTCACCGTCGCCGGTGGCGTCATCGACGGCCAGGGCGCCGCCTCCTGGCCCTTCAACAAGTGCCCCATCCGCAAGGACTGCAAAGTCCTCCCAACCGTAAGACACGCATCTTCTCTTCGATTCCAAGCAGCAATCATATATGGCAATCGCCATTCAATGATACATTCATGTGCCTCTCTCTCTCTCTCTCTCTCTCTCTCTCTCTCTCTCTCTCTTCCAGAGCGTGATGTTCGTGAACACCCAGAACACGGTGGTGAAGGACGTGACGTCGGTGAACCCAAAGTTCTTCCACATCGCGCTGCTGTCAGTGAAGAACATCCGGATGAGCGGCCTCAAGATCAGCGCGCCGGCCAGCAGCCCCAACACGGACGGCATCCACATCGAGCGCAGCGCCGGCGTGTACATCATGGACAGCCGCATTGCCACCGGCGACGACTGCATCTCCGTCGGCCAGGGCAACGACAACGTGGACGTGGCCCGCGTGCAGTGCGGCCCCGGCCACGGCATGAGCGTCGGCAGCCTGGGGCGGTACGTCGGCGAGGGCGACGTCACGCGCGTGCACGTCCACGACATGACCTTCACCGGCACGGACAACGGCGTCCGCATCAAGACCTGGGAGAACTCTCCCACCAAGAGCAAGGCCGCGCACATGGTCTTCGAGAACCTCGTCATGAAGGACGTCATGAACGCAATCATCATCGACCAGAAGTACTGCCCGTACTACAACTGCGAGCACAAGGTATGTATTTATCTTATCCTGTTGGCATCGTCCGCGACGGCCAGCCGCAATTGTAACATTGCTTCTTGCAGTCCGTGTCCGGGGTGTCGATCACCGACATCCAGTTCAAGAACGTCAAGGGCACGACGACGACGCCGGTGGCGGTGCTGCTGAGGTGCGGCGTGCCGTGCCAGGGCCTGGTGCTGCAGGACGTGGACGTGCGGTACAAAGGGCAGGGCACCACGCAGGCCAAGTGCGAGAACGCCAAGGTCAAGTACGTCGGCTTCCAGATCCCCAAGCCCTGCGCCTAGGCCGGCGATTGCAGTAGGATTTTCCTTTTGTTTTTTGAGGTGTGGTGTACCTAGCCTAGCCGGTACCTAGCTCCAGTCCAGGGTGTGGTGAACCGAGCTTTGATTCTTTCATTGTGTTTTCTAGACCTTTCGATATGTTGTTGTTTGGCTTTTTTCTTTTTCCTGATTAGCGGATTTTTCGAGGTACAGAGCTGCCATTTTCTGGCACTATGATTTAATTTCCAGTGAACTCGTGAATACTCTCTCCATCCCTAAATATCTAGTTTTTAGAGACAGAGGGGGTACTTAGCAAAATCTAATTAAACCATTAACTTGTCATTTCTCCAGTGTCAACCATTTTTCCATCCTCTAACAGTGTTGGTTACAAAATAGGTGATCTGTAATGTCAGTGGATTTGTTGAAGAATTCGGAAGGTTTTGGTTCCATGAAAAAACATCTGTCAGGTTATAACTCAACATCGATCATATCCAGTCCTATCCAGAAACAGAATTCCGGTCGCATAGAAAAATTTCAGCGCAGTCCCTGAGGGTCGAGTAAGAAATCCCTGAGAATAATACGGGATGTAGCAATGAACACAAATGTCTATTCCCGTACAACAACACCGATTTATGGATACCATGTGTACAAATAAAATGGGCAATCTCATGTTATGCAATATGGCATCCAGTTTGAGTACATTTTGAACTGGAGGGGGCCTGCTTCCAACTTCCAGATCAAATCAGTGAACATTTCAGTACAAGGCGATATAGCAGAATAATGTTCTACTATCTAACAATTTTCCTTCTCTAAAGCATCTACTCTTAAAGCGTTACATCTATATCTGCAATTATGCAGCGGGGTTAACAAGAAGCCACCTGGCTAACAACTGAAATCTACAATTGAATTGAATACTAGGTTGACTAGGCTACAGAGCAAGTAAGCAAAAAACAAGCTATTGGTCATCTTCCTTCACGGATTGATGTTGCATTCCCGCAGGAAAGGTTGGTCATAATCCAGATACTTGGACCAGTAGCTTCGGAACTTGGGCAGACCAATCTCTAGCCAGGGCTTCATGTTTCCATTGTAATGTATGACTGCAGCTCGCTCAATGTCCCTACTGCTGACATGAGGATTATATCCTAGACCAAGAACATGCCATGAATGGCTGAGGGGAAATGTCTTATTCCAGAATGTGATCAAACCAGGAGGGAGAGTGCCGAGTTTCCAGAGTGTTCTGTCTTGATTCTGCAATCAAAATATTATTATGTTAGACAAGTTAAACTACTTGGTACAGATCATTCATACATGTACAAAAGTGAACATGAAACAAGATAGACTGAGAATAGAATTGAAGGCATTTGAGTTATTAAGAGTAAGGAGAAAAGTATCTACCATATTTTTGCGGAGGTGATTTGCCAAGAATTTTGATGTTTCTGCATGTGTATTTTCTATAATATAATACGTGCAGAGATGTTTCATCAAGTTTTGATGCCATGATAATATAAGATGATAACTTAATATGGAAACTAAGTTGTCCAATATAAAATAATTAACTTCTAATTGGGATACACGCTAAATCAATATCCAGCAGAATCTTTGGTTCAAAGCATTATTGATATGCTCTCTAATGCATCTTTTCTCGGTACAGCCCAAAGCAAAATCTAGTTTACTACTGACAGCTCTGGTACACACAAAATACTCTGCCTCATATGCAACAGATGTTAGTTTGATTATCTTAAACATGTGGCAAGATAAACTAGGATAATAAAGCAACCAGTGTATGAAAGTAAGAGCGTGCGTTTTCAAGAAAAAAGTAAGAGCAAGTGAATCCTACTAGTTTCTGCCAGTGGTGATAGATCTGGGTTATGTTCTGCCGCCTCCATTCAGCCAGATCAAACACATTCATCCCAAAAGCCCAGCCACAAGCATGGGGGTTGAAATTGTTAGCAATAAGAGGATTTGAGAAATTCAGGTAACGATCAAAGCGATGGAAGCTCTCTCCACAAGTCTCAACAGCACCATTCACCTTCCCCTTCATATTGATTGACCAGAGGCCACTAAGATCCTTCTTTACAACTATGTCATCATCAAGAAAGACCATCTTCTGAAGCTTTGGGTAAATCTCAGGAAGGTAAAATCGCAAATGATTAAGGATTGATAGATATTTTGGGTTTCTGTATTTCAAGTTTGAATCTGAGTTTGCACGATTAGTTCTGAAGTAATAATCAATCATGGATTGGGATCCAAGCTGCTTGAGCACAGGGCTGTAGCTCTCATTTAGCCATGTAAACTCCTTAATATTCTGCACTTCAATTGTTGCTTTTCCCGGAGGGTTAGAGAGGAACCACATTCTCATTGGAGCATAGTTAAGTCTGTCAGTTACTATGTGGAAGACATGATCAGAAGGATGCTGTAAACAAATAATCCCACTCAGTATGATTCATATTCTACATTATAAATTGAAGCTAGAAGTATTAAACATACGTACCTTGGCATTTAACACTGTCGAATTAACAACAACTGCTGTTGCTAGTATATTATCCGAGAACAAGGCATAATGATGCAGTTTCGGGTCAACAAGTTTTTGTTGATTTGGAAAATGCTGCCGACCAGGATCCAATGAAAAATATTCATTAGCTAGCCTCAAGGGGAGACAGTGAAGACCTTTCGGTAGGGTTTTGGCTGCAAGCTGTGTCAGGAAAACAGTCTGCCTCTTATGCGCATTCAACTGTTCCTCTGCTGAGTGAAGCATAGCTCGAAGCTTTTTAACAACAATGGAGCAATCATTCTGCAGCTGTTTTCCCTTAATCAGCATCTGTTCTAGTGCTTTAACCTTCTCATTTGCACTGAACAAGCAGATGAAGATGTTACAGGATTATTGCTTTCAACTAATTCTGTGCACAATAAAATGCTATAATTCAAACTCAACAGAACTGGAGATAGATCGTAGATCCTTACTTCTTTGGTAGATCAGAGTCCTTGGATGCATCACCAAGCACCTTTTGAACCTCTCGTATCCTCTGTCGTAAGTCTTTAAGGTATTGGGAATTTGCTCTAATAGATCCAAGACCAAGGTAGACCTTTGCCTTGATTAACTGATCCTTGATATTCCAGATCCTTGCGTCAGGTAAAACAGTGCTTTTAGTTGAGCCATCTACTTGAACCACTTGAGAGTTTTCCATGATAACCTTAGGAGGTTTCTGTTTTGGTGTAGTCTCCAGTAAACTTCCCTGTAAATAAGTCATGCAAATATGCAATGAAGATGAAACCATGCAAAATCGGTGACCCCGGAATATATCATAAAGATCCAATATCCATAAAAAATTACAAAACTAATTTCCTTCAAATGAAGTAAAAGCATAAAAAATGGCAGAACGTGTCAATGTGTGCGTGATTTTTCAGCATATGTTACACAATTGCATACAAAATGGAAACTATTGACTCAGTGCAGGGAATGTCCAAGACTTCTAGTCCCCTTGAACAAAAACCTGTCATTGGGTGTGTGCCTCTTGAAAAAGTACCTGTTTTGTTCACTTGGTCAGGAAGTTTTTGTTTGTTGGGTTAAAATTTATGAACTATTTAGATGATATTTTATCTTAACATGCCTCTAAGTGGATATTGTACGATGTTTCCAAGCTTCGGGCGCGACTTGCAAAACTGATACAGGAATCAAAAGTGAACATGAAGCCATGCAACAATGGTGACCCCAGCATATTGCATAAAGATTCTAGATCCATCAAGAATTACAAAACTAATTTCCTTCAAAATAAAGTGAAAGCATAAAAAATCAACAGAAAGTGTCAATGAGTGCATGATTTTTCAGAATATGTTATCAATTGCATACAAAATGGAAAATATTGACTGAGTGTAGGCATGTTCAAGACTTCCTAGTCACCTTGAACAAAAACCTGTGTTTGGGTGTGTGCATCATGACACAGTACCTGTTTGCTTCACTCACTCAGGAACTTTTCCTTTAATGAGTTAAAATTTACGAGATACTTGGATGATTTTCTATCTTAGATATGCCGCAAAGTGGATCCCATATGAGGTTTAAAAGCTTCAGGCATGACATGCAAAACTAATATAGGAGTCATAAGTGAAGAGATGATTTATCAATTTTGAAGGAAACGAGTGTCACGATTCAGGACAAAACTAGTAGGCTAAGGCAAGCACATAAATCAAAACAGACCAACCAAATCAACAAGATTTGGTAACATATTTCGATGTTGCTTGGCTGTACCCTTATGGAAAAGAACAAAACTGAGCTAAACTAAACACGTGCCATGGCCAAAACCGACCAGGGGTTGGGGTGAAGTATATTTATGGATCTCTGGCAAAAAAAAAAGAACTAGATATTAATTGTTTGCAATCTTTAGTTTTTTTTTTTTTTTTGAGCTAGATGAGATCCATGGGACACATTCCCACCCAAACTACAAAACAAAGAAGTCCTATATTGACAACTGTTTCGTAACTCCTGCAACTTCGACCATTTTGAGCATCCAATAATGATTGAAGATAACTTACTCATAACCAAGTGCAAAGCACTTCTCCAAGGCTCTACATGACAGCCTGTGAACGCGTAAACTGATGACACGATCGAGGGAGCTAAGTATTTGCATCATATTTCTCTTGGGCAATACTTTTGCAGGTATTTGTTACTCTCTGAACAATTTGACAAAGCATATATTGACAACTGCCACCGAATTACTGACTTGCTACATAAAGAAAGTGAAAGGTATCACAGCCAACCAGCAATGTTATTTTTCAAGGCTAGAACATTATTATGCATCAAAGGGTTTGGCGGTGCAGAAGACTTCCCTAACTACCGATTTAAATGTTGGCCCTACCTCTATCACACATTCTCCAAATAGCAGCTTGCAACCTGAAGATAAATGAAAGATTGGGTCCTAAAATCTAAAATGGCCAAATCAAGGGTTACAGCTACACTAACTTTTGGTGAGCGCAAAGACGGATTATAGCCACCGACCTCAGAGGAAGATTGCTGCTGTGATCTGGAGGTTTTCTCCCACGCATTACTCGTTGCTAAGGCGCCATCTCGTCCTTCCTGTGTGGTCACTTGCTCGATCACTCCCCCATGTTTCAACCTGGAACCATCAGCAGACACCGTGACCTCAGAAAGCACACGGTTCTTGTGCTCCCCTTCCTTCCTGAATGGCAATTCTACAAACAGATTGTGCACAAAGCAATCTCAGAATTCAAAAATGACGAAAATCTATGTTCCATTGCTTTTCACACTGCAATTTCGCAAACTCACAAACAAGATTCAACAAGCAAACGAAAGAAATCTCCACACCTTGGCTCTCGGATTCAGACGACTCTTTTGCTAACTCGCCCCGTTCCTCCCGGAAGACGACGCTGACAGGTTCTTTCATAGAACCCACGGTTTCCTGCATCCAAAGAAGACGAATCACCCGTCGCCCTACCGGGAAAAATTCCGAAGTCAGAAAGAAAAGCAAATTTTACCAGTAGAAGGGCATTCAGCTTGTCTGCGTTAACGCCACGGCCCTGCCCCCAACAATTCACCCGAAAATAAACCATGAAAACCCAAACAAAATCCAACAAGAATTCGAAATCCATCTAAGAAATCTCCGTAAACACCCACCTGATTCGTGATTTCGCCCGGAAATTCCCGCGTCTCTGCATGAAATAGTGCAGAAAATGTAAGAGCCGCAATGCAAAGAAACCCGCCGAAGAAAGGCCTCAAATCTCGACCAAATCCCATCAGGGTGAGAGAGAACGCGCTTACGCATGGGGCCAAGCGACGCGGAGAGGCGGCTGGTGTAGAGCGCGAGCGGGGAGAGCACCGTGAGGGCGAGGAGGAGGAGGAGCACGGACCGCCGCCGCCTAACCATCTTCGTGTTGCCTGGATTTCGCTTCTCCCCCCTATTGCTACGTCTAGCAGAGGTGAGTTTTTATTCTGTTCCCTAAAGGTACTTGCAATTACAACCCGGTCCAGAAATACAAACTGGCTCACCCTACAACACACACTAACACAAATACGCACATGATCAATCTAACAACTATACATAGTTTTGAAATTTTGTCTATAGAGAAATCATCAAAATTCGATGTGTGATAGGGATGTCACCATCCTATTGTGGCTTCACACGTGAGAGACATGCCCGGATAATAACGTCAAGTGTCCGATTCACAAACCGAACCTCCGACTGGTAAGTAGCCACCGCCCATCCTTACCGCTGAACTATATACTTGATCTTCACCAAATATTTTAGGAAGAAGACAATAGCAA
Organism: Tuctoria greenei; assembly: GCA_036927565.1. Classification (NCBI taxonomy): domain Eukaryota; kingdom Viridiplantae; phylum Streptophyta; class Magnoliopsida; order Poales; family Poaceae; genus Tuctoria; species Tuctoria greenei. The sequence continues at coordinate 90,374,158 of JAYESD010000005.1, read as the reverse complement.
TCTCGGTATTGGTAATTGTTGATTTTCGATGAAAAAATTGAGTGGAAAACACATGAGAGGAGCACGGTCTCAACCACACTCTGAGGGGAGTTCCAACTGAAGAAACTGTGGATCGCCGTAGAGAAGCAAAGTCTTAGCTAGACATTGAGCGTCAGCCACTTCTCTCCTTACTTGGAAAGAAGATAACAGCGAGAATCGACACTGTACCACGAACAACGTCACAAAACAAATCTTGAATCTCATCAAAGGCAGTGGAGCCTGCTGTTCAAGTATAATGCGCTCCAGTCTGATGATCTCCATGATCAACTCCTTGCCCGGTGAAGATACAGAGGACAAAAGGCATGGTGGATGCTTCTTCCTCTACAAACCCGCGCCATGGCCACGTGCGTGCACATCATTTCTCTTGAGAGCGGCCGCTCAATGGCCCGTGCCGTGGTCCTGAAAGAGGGTGTGATCCGTGATAACATTTATGTGTGTGATAGAGCCCGTGATATGTTTACTGAAAAATGCTAATTATGAATTTTTAAAAGCAGTAGTAAACTAAACACATCAAACAAATGCTATTATAATACTATCTTTGTATTAAGGAAGATTATCATTTGTCTAGATTCATAACCAGCATGACAACCTAAAATAGACGTAGTTCTTTAAAACATCAATCATTTCTAAGACTGTTACTGATGTGATACAACTATTGTACCACTCCTATGTATTACCTCCATCTTTGAAAGTTTGTTATTTTGTAATTCAAAAATGAACTACAACGCGATATACTTTCAACGACGAAGAAAGTACTAATTAAACTTATAGAGTTTAGTCATTATTAATATCATATGAAAAGAATTAGAACAAAGTTTACCCCCTTCCAAGATGACTATTTGTAGACATTGTTACATGATTTCTACTTTTCGGCTAAAGATATACTTGGAATCTTTTTTATAGTCTTAGATCATCCATGTAATGTCTTGGATGTTTTTTCTCTATGTTATTTTAGAAGATCTGTTCCATCCAAGGGAGCATGAAAAGTATGGCACCGTTGAAGGTGGCGGCCTTTTATAGGGCATTAGAGTCACCAGCTATATAAGAAAGGAATCAACTAGAGGGCAGGCCATGATAAAAACTTTAACCCATTTCAAACTACGCACATTAGTTCGAAAATACACAAAGGTGTTATTATCCTATACACTCGTAGCTGAGGCGAATCATCTTACCACTACGCATGTGTAAATAGAACTATTGTGTACCCAAACACATGACTGGGACAGCAAAAATCCTTCACTTTAACAAACAAATGCTTAGGGATCGTGCGCGGCTGCTGAAACCACGTGATGCCCAACCGTTGCTGGTGCGGAAAGGCGCTCATCAGCTAGCCGCGGTACTAGGGATGGCAACAGGTCGGGTTCGGGTCGGGTAGAGTAAAAATCCAACCCGGATTGAAACAGTGCACGAGTAAAATTTTAAACTCGAACCCGTACCCGCGGGTAAATTTTCATACCAAAACCCGTACCTGACGGGTTTCGGGCGGGTTTCGGGTACCCGTCGGGTATAACAAAATGCAATAGGTATTCAATAAATTTAAATACAACACACATTTCAGTACAGTACTGAGCCAATTACAACACATAGCAATACAATTTGCATTTTTTTTATACAGAACAATAATGCAGATTTCAACATACAGTTTGCAAATTTCATCAATAATGCAGATTTCAAAATACAGTTTGCACTTTCGAAAACAGATTTGGATACACAGGTTTATCACAACCTTAGCCGTCAGTTTGAATACACAAATTTAAACGTGTTTTCAAATGTTGCACATACATCAGTGAGGAGCGGAGCAGTCGGATGACAACACTTCACAGTGTGACAATGCACAACACAATCTGAGCTGAAATAATGAAATTCAAGAATTCGGATAACCCATCGAGTACCCGCGGGTAAAGATTAAAACCCGTACCCGTACCCGCAAACTGTCGGGTCAGATACGGGTTGTACCCGCGGGTAAAAAATTGTACCCGTATCCATACCCGTCGGATACCTGAATCCGCGGGTACAATTATCATCCCTACGCGGTACAGCACACAAAAGGCAAAAGCGAAAGCGGCAAACACGATTATGTCAGCACCTCTGCTCCGACATCTACTTCGCCATCGGCGCCCCAAGCACGGAAATCTGCTTCTTCTTCAATTCCAGATGGGCTGCGACACAGCATCTGGCCCACGAGGCGAAACGTCCGTCTGGCTGGCACCGAATGGGCCGCCATGTGATCGTGAGACGAGAGGGAGAGTTAAATACGGGAACCAGTGAGAGGAAGAGAAACAGACTCGGACAGATCAGTTAACGAGATTCCTCTTCCTCCTCTCCGTGAGCACATCAACTTCCTTCCCACGCAACTCCATCCCCTCCTCCGATCCGATCGTAGCTTACACTTGGTATCAGATTCAGCGATTCTAGAGGACCACAAACACTATACTCGGTGTTAGCGGCGTTCGAGAGCGATGGAACTCAACACCAAGTTGTTCATCGAGGAGATGGTGCAGCAATTTCGCTTTGAGATCAACTGTGGCTTCGCTGACAATGACATGAAGATTGACAAGCGCTTCGCCGAGCTCGCGGCGACGGAGAATGTACGTGACGAGCGTCTCATCGCATTGGAGTCCACGGTAGCGGAGCTGGATTGCACCTTCACCACATGGAAGCCGGAGATCGAGTCGTCAGTCTCTGCGGTGAAGCTCGAGATCGCAAAGCTTAAAAAGTCCTTCGACCGTGAGGCGCGCGGCAACAACATCGCGCAGTCGGGTGTGCTTCCCATCGAGTTGGCGGCCGAACAATCGCCTACGGGACTCACCGTTGACGGCCCACGTGGGCACCACATCGAACAATTCCACCGGGACACCGGGTTTGGGTCGGTGTACACCCCCTCCTATGTCCTGATCAAGGGTATGCCCGACTTTCATTCCTGTCATCCCTTCGGTTCTGTCGATCGCTCTGTTCACAATTGTCCCGCTGCTAAGAACAATATGCCTGAACTGAATTTTCCATGTTTTGACAGCGACAATCCAGAACTCTGGAAAACTCGCTCAGAGCATTATTTTGAGACGTACGCTATTGATCTCGGGTTATGGGTCAAAGTGGACTCCCTCCACTTTGATGGTGCGGCGGCAAGGTGGCTTCAGTCAGTAGAACAAAAACTAGTGCACACCACTTGGGACAATTTCTGCTCACTTGTTTCTGACCGATTTGGTCGTAATCAACACGAGATCTTAATCCGCAAGTTATTCCACATTAGGCAGACAAGCACTGTCACTGAGTATATAGAGCAGTTTTCAGAACTTATTGATCAACTATATGCCTATGAGTCCCACCCTGATCCACTGCACTACACAACTAGGTTCATAGATGGTCTCAAGGATGATATTCGTTCTGCTGTTCTTATACAAAGATCACACGACTTGGATACTGCTTGTGTACTCGCTGCCTTGCAGGAAGAAGCATCAGATTCTGCTCATAAGAAGCCCTTCAGAAGGTCGGAGTATTCTGCTGCAGGCTTCTCTGAATCCCCCAATGTTCAGAAGCCTGCCACTCGTGGTGCTTATCCTCTGCCTCCACCTTGCTGTGCTGACAAGTCATTACCACAGGTCAACAAGATGGCTGACGATAATACTGGATCCAAATCTCTTGACAAGATCGAAGCACTTAAGGCTTATCAGATGGCAAAAGGTTTGTGCAGAGTCTGTGCTGAAAAATGGTCTCGAGGGCATAAATGTTCACCAGCAGTTCAGCTACACGCTGTTCGGGAACTTTGGGAGGTTCTTTCCTTGAATGATAATTCTTCAGACCAGCAGTCGATGGTCTAGGAGGAACATCTTTATATGACAATCTGTAACGTCGTGCTGTCAGGTACTGAAGCACCCTGTACTATGAAGTTATGGGGTTCCATTTAGGACAAAGAATTACTAATCCTCATTGATAGTGGTAGCCCTCATTCCTTCTTAAGCTCCTCTGTAGCTTCTAAGCTGACTGGTTTATCTAGGTTACAAAACCCAATTACAGTCTCTGTTGCTAATGGTGAAATGCTTTTCTGCAATACTGTCCTCTGTCAGGCATCATGGTATATGAAGCATTATGTTTTTACTGTTGATTTGAAAGTCCTTCCCCTCCACTGCTATGATCTCATTCTTGGGACGGATTAGCTGGAAAAACATAGTCCTATGAAGGTCCATTGGGGTCAGAAATGGATGTCAATTACTTACAATGACTGTCAGGTTTTGCTTCAGGGAGTGCTAGCTGAAATTCGACCCAAGACAGTCATTCAGTTACTTCTTATTCAGACTGACTGCCACGATATTGACCTGACTAGCATGCCACCAGAAGTTCAGTCTTTGATACAATAATATTCATCTCTGTTTGACCCCACTACAGGACTTCCTCCTAAGAGGTTCTGTGATCACACCATACCTCTTATCCAATGTGCAAGGCCAGTGAACATAAGACCCTACCGGTACCTCCCTAAACTGAAAACAGAGATAGAACTGCAAGTTGCAAACATGTTGAAGAATGGTCTTATTCAGCACAGTTCCAGTGCCTTCAATTCACCAATGTTGTTGGTAAAGAAAAAGGACAAAACATGGCGCTTTTGTGTGGATTTTAGGAATCTCAATGCCCTCACAATCAAAAAGCAGTTTCCAATTCCTATTATGGAAGACATCTTCTTTGAGCTATCTCATGCCAAGTGGTTTACAAACCTGGACCTTTGGGCAGGTTTCCACCAAATTTGCTTGCAAACTGGTCAGGAACACAAAACTGCTTTTAGCACTCATCAAGGCCACTATGAGTTTCGTGTCCTGGCATTTGGCCTCACTGGAGCCCCTGCAACATTCCAGGGAGCCATAAACTAAACTTTGTCCCCTCTGCTGAGAAAGAGTGTAATGGTATTCTTTGATGACGTATTGATCTACAGTCCTGACTATGGCTCCCATTCGATTCATATTCAGCAGGTGTTTGACCTTCTTTTCAAGGATGAGTGGAAAAATAAATTCTCTAAGTGTTCATTTGCCAAAACTCATCTTGCTTATCTAGGCCATATTATCAGTTCTGATGGAGTTTCAATAGACCCCAAGAAGGTTTCATCAATTGTCAATTGGCCTACACCACAAAATCTTAAAAATCTGAGAAGCTTCTTAGGGTTGGCTGGCTACTACAGACGCTTTGTACAACATTATGGCATTATCAGTAAGCCCTTGACAGACATTCTCAAGAAAAATGTGCCATTCATTTGGACTCAAGACCATACCATTGCATTTCAAACTCTCAAGTCAGCACTATCCTCTGCTCTTGTCTTGATTATTTCAGACTTTAATCATCCCCTTTGCATTGAGATCGACGCCAGTGCCACGGTTTAGGTGCTGTTCTGCTCCAAAATGATCATCCAATTGCATATATCAGTAAGGCCTTAGGACCTAAAACCCCTGGTCTCTCTGCATACGAAAAGGAATATTTAGCCATCCTTATGGCGGTTGATCAATGGCGACAATATTTACAATTTGGCGAGTTCATCATCAGAACCAATCAACGAAGCCTGGCACACCTCAATGATCAGCACCTTCACACACCTTGGCAGCAAAAGGCCTTTACTAAGTTGCTTGGCATACAGTTCAAAATCGTGTATAAATAGGGTATTCAGAATCGAGTGGCTGATGCACTATCTTGTCGACCCGACTGTGAGGATCATATTTTGGCCATCTCGTGTTCCTCTCCCACATGGTTACAAGATATCATTCAAAGCTATGACTCGGACCAACACAACAAAGATATCAACTCCTCACTTATTATGCATCCTGATGCCATACCACACTTTTCTCTGAAGGACGGTGTTCTGAGATATAAAGGCAAGTTATGGGTTGGTTCTGACGCTAATATTCAGCACCGCATCATTCACGCCTTGCATACCAGCACCATCGGTGGCCACTCTGGTGTACCTGTTACAATTAGGCGCATAAAACAAATCTTTCACTAGAAAGGACTGAAGACATCAGTTTCTGAATTCGTGAAAACATGTTCCATTTGTCAGCAAGCGAATCCTGACAGGAGTGCTTACCCCGGTCTTTTTCAACCTTTGGATATTCCAACAATGGCATGGCAGGTGATATCCCTAGACTCTGTGGAAGGATTGCCCCCATCTGGATCATCTAACTGTATTTTGGTCGTCGTGGACAAGTTTTCACGCTATGAACACTTCATTCTGCTCCATCATTTTTTATACAACAGCATCAGTCGCCCGCCTCTTTATTCATCATGTGTACAAATTGCAAGGATCGTGATGGCTCCTACTGGTCCTCTGGCTGCCAATCAAGTGGCTATGCAGCACCCGCTTTGTCCTTTGCAGGCATGCCCTGACCCGCTTGCCTCTGAAGACGCTGATATCTCGTCAGGGCATCTGACCTCATGCCTGGTCCAATGGCAGGACCCCATGCTTCTTGAGCTTCCGCGAGAGCCATCGGAGCAGTCCTTGTGGCTACCACCTGCAGTGGCTGAGAATGTTTCGGGCTCTCCTCAGGAGCAAGTCTCCTCTGGCGGGAACCCAGACCCGGGACAACTGGAAAGGGCCGGAACGCAGGCTGGACCGACGCTTCAACTACAGGGCCCGACATTTGCCTCTGAACCCTCCGTCGAAGGCCCACAAGGAGGGTGCAAGGACGGCAAGGCACTCTTCAAGCCGGTCTCTCCCGCCATCTTATCTCTCCCGCCTGCTGCTCCGAAGAAGCTCCCTCAGCGTGCCAGTTCCTCTTCAACTGAACCGTTGCGCAAAAGTCACCGCCAAGCTCAGAATCCATCCGTGATTCCAGTCGCCCTCCGCGCCACTTGTCGCCTCATACGCCAGCTTGATTTGGCAGGTCCAGGAGAGGAAAACAGTGAGGAAGTAAAGCGCAAGTATGAAGACATTTACAAGAAGCCGCTCTCTGCAAAGGCAATCAAGGCGATTCGCGACCTCTCCGGTCTAGCCAGTGCCAATATGCTTGCAGCTGCGGGGGCGCTGGTGCCTGAGGAATCCACAGCATGACCGATTCCATGTCTCCCACATCAGTTGCCATATTATTACCTATGTTATTTCCTAGTCTCTGTCTTGTTAGCTGTTTTTCTTTATCGTGCTTGTTCCTCTGGTGTTAGTCAGTGTTCTGTGTATGGATGCAGTGGTGATAGCCCAATAAATTGGCTGCACGATCTACTTTCTTTGGGTGGCTGGGGTGAAGTAGCCCTGATGAGCTGGGAGGATTCTACTAGTTGTTTTACTGCGGTCTTTAATGGATAATGGTATCTCCTTTATGAGTTGGAACGTGAGGGGATTAAATTCACTAGCAAGGAAGGAGGTTGTCAAAACAATGATCCATCACACCAATCCAGGAATACTCTGTCTCCAGGAAACAAAATTGAGCCACCTGGATGCACAAAGTGCAATACAATTTCTAGGGCCAGCGCTTACATCGCTTGTCTATCTTCCAGCTCAAGGGTCAAGAGGAGGATTGCTGATAGCTTCTAACCCGGATACAGTAACCATCATTTCTTCAGATGTTGGTCTATTCACTGTATCTATCACGTTTACCCACCATCTGTCAAACTGCCCAGCCAAGTTAACTGGGGTCTACGGTCCAACACTTGAAGCTCAAAAGGAAGACTTCTTCCAGGAGTTACTACATTGTCAGTCGCAACAAGAAATGGCCTGGATGTGCTTTGGAGACTTTAATCAGATTTATCAGGCTGCAGACAAGAATAATGAGAGGCTGAATATGCGCCTCATGAGGTCCTTCCGTCGGGTCTTAGACAGTGCTGAACTCTTCGAGATAAGGTTGCAGAACAGGAGGTTCACGTGGTCTAATGAACGATCCCGGCCTACCTTGGTCCACCTTGACCGTATGTTTTGCAACAAAGAATAGGATGTCTTATACTCTAATTATATGTTGCAAGCCCTGTCCACCAGCATTTCCGATCACTGTCCGATTTACCTCACGCCACAACCTTCTGTACCCAAACGAGCCCGATTCAAATTTGAATGTTTCTGGGTCAAGGTACCGGGTTTCTCCCAAGTTGTTCAGTCAGCCTGGAATGGGACAGTACGTGGGCGCTCTCCCTTGAATGTACTCAACTACAAGCTACAACAAACAACATCCGTGTTAAAGAGATGGAGTAAGGAGGGGTTCAAAAATGCAAGACTGCAACTTCATATTGCCAATGAAGTTATTTTCCGGTTGGATCTGGCTCAGGAGTCTAGAATTCTTACATCTGACGAATCTGAGCTGAGGAAAGACCTCAAAGTACGAGTACTTGGTCTCGCTGCCGTTGATCGTGCAAGACGGAGGCAAGAATCCAACATTACCTGGATTAAGGAAGGAGATGCATGCACTAAGTTTTTTCACATCAAAGCAAATGCACGCAGAAGAAAGAAATTCATATCATGTCTGCGCAATTTCAATGGCCTCTATCAGTGGGAGCACAAACATAAAGAAGCAATCTTACACCAGCATTTTGCTTCCATCATCGGGTATAGAGAACAGAGATCCTGCACTTTGAATTGGGAACAACTCAATTTCCCAACGGTACAGCTTGATGACATTGCCGATCCTTTCACAGAGGCTGAAATCTGGCAAGCAATCTGTGACATGCCAAATGAAAAAGCGCCAGGGCCGGATGGATTCACAACCTTGTTCTACTCCACATGTTGGTCCATAATTAAGGATGATATACTGGCTACTTTCCGAAGCTTTCACTCTCTACATACCGGGCCAATATTCAAACTTAACAGAGCATCAATCTCCTTACTTCCCAAGCAGCAAGCTCCGGAATATCCAGGTGACTTCCGCCCTATTATCCTTATTCATTCAGTGGCTAAACTCATATCCAAGGTGTTGGCCGTGCGGCTACAGAAGTACATCAACCTGTTGGTATCCTCCTCCCAGTCAGCCTTCATCAAGAGGCGCTGCATTCAAGACAACTACACATATGTCAGGAATCTTGTTCGCAGCTACCATCGTGCCGGCACTCCAATGATGTTTATGAAACTAGACATCACTAAAGCATTTGATTCGATCTCTTGGGAGTATATTCTTGAGTTGCTCCAACACAGAGGATTCCCGCGGCGATGGTCTGACTGGTTGAGTGTTCTTTTCACCACTTCAACCTCTTCTGTTTTACTGAATGGGGTGGCTGGTCCTGCCATAGGCCATAGACGGGGCCTTCGTTAGGGCGACCCTCTGTCCCCTTACATCTTCATCCTGGCTATTGATGCTCTTTGTCGGTTATTCGACCAAGCTGACGCGGTCGGAATGCTGTCGCAGTTACCAGGCAGGCATGCACATTTTCGTCTCTCTATGTACGCCGATGATGTCGGTATCTTCTTCAATCCCACACGGGTAGACATGGTTAATATCATGGAATTGTTGAAGAACTTTGGGGATGCCACTGGCCTCCGGATAAACGAACAGAAGACTACATTAGCCCCAATACGCTGCGAAGGTCTGTGCGTTGAAGACATCGTAGCCGGATTCAACTGCCAACTGGTCTCTTGGCCAGTAATGTACTTGGGCCTTCCCATTACCCTGGGCAGAACAAAGTTAGTGCACTTACAAAGCTATTTAGACAAAGCTGCTGGAAAAATGGTTGGATGGCAGGGCAAGCTCCTTAGTTTTGCTGGACGTCGTGAACTAGTTCATACTGTGCTCAGCTCATCCTCCACCTACCTCATGTCCGCGGTCAAGCCACCCAAAAAATTCATCTCTCAGCTCGACAAGTTGCGTCGACGATTTCTATGGGTTGGCAATGAGGAATTGCGTGGTGGCAAGTGCAAAGTTGCATGGTCCAAGGTCTGTTGTCCTTTCCAATGTGGCGGTTTGGGCATCCTCGACTTACATAGATTTAGTCGGGCTTTGAGACTACGCTGGTTATGGAACGTTTGGATGCAGCCGGCTGGACAATGGTCTCTGATGGAATTACCCATCGACGCCGTGGACGTGGCTCTGTTTGCAACAGCCACCAGGGTTCAAGTAAGAAATGGACAACTCGCCACGTTCTGGACATCTAGTTGGATCGACGGCAAGTCTCCAGCTTCGATCTTTCCTAGGCTGTTTCAGATCACAAGGGGTAAGCGAAAATCGGTGGCTGTGGCTCTTGATAATGCGCGCTGGATTCGTGATCTGGCACATCGCCTAGTGCCAGACATGTTGACAGATTACATCTCCCTCTGGAACCTGATCAGTGAGTAGGAACTGGACCTTTCAGTTCCAGAGCAAGATGAGATCATTTGGACTTATGGCCCCAAACGTGAATACTCGGCAGCCGTAGCCTACCGGCTACAGTTTGAAAGTGCCACCATATCATATTTTCATTCGGCAGTTTGGAAGATGTGGGCACCTCCCAAGTGCAAAGCCTTTATGTGGTTATTGTTGCAGTCCCGTTTATGGACTGCAGACCGACTCCAACGTCGGGGCTGGCCAGATTGTTATTTCTGTCCGTTATGCTATCGCAACCTAGAATTGCCGGACCACCTTTTTTTGGACTGCAACATGTCCAAACTCATCTGGAGCTCGGTCAGCCGGTGGATCAACGAACGCTCACTGCACCCTGCTCATTTCTGCTCGACTTCCAGTTTATCTGATTGGTTTTACACTACGGTTCAAACCACTGCCAAGTCCCGGGTCCACGGGCTAACATCCATATTGATATCTGTGTTATGGTGCATTTGGAGCGAGAGGAACAAGAGGATCTTTCAACAACAGGAGAATTCGCCCCAGGCGCTGCTGACCATCATAAAAGATGAACTCCTGATGTGGCAACAAGCCGGGGCCAAGAAACTTGTTGAACTCGTCTCCGGCTTGGCACGTCGGCTAAGTGTGACGCCAGACTAGCAAGGCCGATGTACAACTTGTGTGTAATCTTTTTGCAGATTTCCTCTTCCGTCTATGTATTCAAACTTGTAACACCACTTTATTTCTTCTTATAATATAACGCCAACTACTGGTGCTGGTTCTTTCGAAAAAAAAAATACAAATTGCAAGGACTACCCCAAGCCATTGTATCCGATCGGGATCCTATATTTTCCAGCAAGTTGTGGAAGGAGTTGTTCTCCTTAGGAGGCGTTGAATTGCGCATGAGCTCCTCATATCAACCCCAGTCTGATGACCAAACAGAACGCGTGAATTAGTGCATGGAGACCTATCTTCGATGCTTCGTGAATGCTTGTCCCTCTAAATGGCTAAAATGGTTATCTCTTGCCGAGTTTTGGTATAACACCAGTTTCCACACCTCTCTTAGGAAGTCTCCCTTTGAAGTTCTTTACGGGCATCCACCAAACTCCTTTGGCATTATATCTGAATCTGCTTGCTCCAACAAAAACCTGAAGTCCTGGTTTGAGCAGTGTGCTGTTATGACAGATTTAGCGCGCCAACGTATGCTTCGTGCTCAGCAAAGGATGAAGAAGTTCGCTGACAAAAGAAGATCTGAACGGGTGTTCCAAGTGGGAGAATCGGTATATGTCAAACTACAACCATATATACAAAGCTCTCTGGCCAGGAAATCATGTCAGAAGCTCGCCTTCAAGTTCTTCGGGCCTCCCAAAGACATTGCCCGTGTTGGCTCAGTGGCATACAAGATGGCCTTGCCTTCTCACTCTTCCATACATCCAGTATTCCACGTATCCCAATTGAAGGCAGCGTGGAGTCCTCCTGCTCAAGTGAATTCGTCTCTTCTTGACGTAACTCTGAATTTGCAGATTCCCGAAGCTATCCTCGGCGAGCGTAGCGTTTCCAGGGGCGGCTCCATGGTCCAACAAGCATTGATCAAGTGGTCCAACACTCCGTCTTCACTGTCAACAAGGGAGGACCTCGTACAGCTTCAGCAAGCATTTCCCCATGCGCCGGCTTGGGGTCAAGCACGGCTTCAAGGGGGGAGGAATGTCAGCACCTCTGCTCCGCCATCTACTTCGCCATCGGCGCCCCAAGCACAGAAATATGCTTCTTCTTCAATTCCAGCTGGGTCGCGATGCAGCACCCGACCCACGAGGCGAAACGTCCGTCTGGCTGGCACCGAATGGGCCACCATGTAATCGTGAGACGAGAGGGAGGGTTAAATATGGGAACCAGGGAGAGGAAGAGAAACAGACTCAGATAGATCAGTTAACGAGATTCCTCTTCCTCCTCTACCTGAGCACATCAACTTCCTTCCCACGCAACTCCATCCTCTCCTCCGATCCGATCGTAGCTTACAGATTACGTGACGCCCTGCCTAGAACATCGTTAAGTGTGAAAAGGCACTGAAAAGTTTCGGGTACTCGGTAGACGACCAACAAGACCTAAACTCCATCTTGCTCGAAGATGCATATGCTTCCCATCGCACAAACCTGCTTGCAATTTTCGCCTTTCAACTCGTCGTGTTGGCAATGTCACTTTATAGAATATAGATCCAAGCCTCGGGAGGGAGACAACGATGGTCTGAGGCACCAGACCCGGACGACCAGACAACTGGGTCGCTGGCAGAGCTTTTATAAGCTCCAGCTTGAACGAGCCGGTACAAAATACTAGTACTTAGTTTTCTCTTAGAAAAACAATTGTAGCATCTCGGATCAGTGCCGAGATCGGGTTTCTGTGACTGACGGTAATGACATGTGCTCCCATTGTCTAGATAGCAAACAAGTTTCTTCGCGTTTGGAAAAGAAAGGTGTCGGCTCGGCGAGCTTTGCGTGAGTAGCATGTGACGGTGAGGCTGTCGCCAGCCGGTCGCCTTTTGTGCTGGGAGCGCGGTAATATTCCGTTTCTGTGGAATACGGTGGCCAAGCTCTTATTTTCGATAATGAAAAACCCGATCTTTTCCTCCGCCAAAGGTTACCATCAAATTGTTATAAAAGTATCACAACATCAGGAAATGACATGTTCTGAAAATTAAAAACAAAGTGAGAATACCCGACACAATTATCAAGACGCGAGCCTATATCTAAAACGTCATCCAAATGGGTCGAAGATCTGCATCACGGTGACTTCCACACTACTGCAAGCCAGCCGCATCATTTTAGCATTCTCTTCACATTTTTAGCGGTGCGTACAGTACCAACATGTTAATCTGAAAATAGCTTGCATGTATGTTTTTATGGGACATATAATAACAACCATATCGTCCAGAACAACGCTGCAGCTGCAGCTGCAACCGCAAACATTGTGTTATGACTTTTTTAAAAGAGTACAACCAAGTATTGATAAATGAGGAAAGGAAGTTGGTGTCATGACATTAAAAGTAATATACTAACAATTGTCCATATTTTTTAGATAATGGGTTCAAACCCGACCTTCCCCTCGTACAAGGTTATGGCCGCACCCAATAAAAAAGTTTATCCAGAATTCAGCACAAACGACATGTTCTGACTCTTTGCCATTCAAAATAAAATATTAACCCGATACATGTTTATTAATGAGGAAGCCTATAACTAAAGCTCTATCAGAATCGGGCAAACACTTCCATAACAGTGACTTCCATTGTCTTGCAAGCCATCCGTATCATTTGTTTCCTCTTCTCACCCTTTTGCAACGATGCCCACGTGCGTAGCCAGTAGGTGCCCTGGAAAGTACCTGCGTATAAGTTTTTATTGGGCAATTGTCAAAAACGATGTCATTTCTGCTTCACCAAATGGCCCAGCATAATGCTGCTGCACCTACTAGAATCATGTTCCTGCAATTGTTATTAAAAGAGTACAACCAGCCAATAAACATATGTGAAATAGAATTAGGTAGTAATGTTGAAAGAAATACTAACAATATGCCAAATAAATCTAGCATAGTGACAATGAAAAAAGAGATGTTGTATGGTTTCATCCTGCATACAGTATGCACACTTCTTATCTCCCTTCCAATTGTGTCTAGCTAGATTATCTTTTGTTAGTATTACTTTACGACTTAAGTACCACATGAAAATATTGATTCTTAGTGGTAGTTTAGATGCCCATAGCTCACTATTTCTACACACGTTACTATTTGATATCACAACTCTATACATTGAATTAACAGAAAAGATACCATTTTGGTGTAAATCCCATCTGAAAATATCTTCTGTATTGCTCAGACGTATATGTACTATCGACGCCACTAGCCTGTTCCACCTTATCAGATTATCATCGACCAAACCCCTACGGAATGATATATTTAAGGGTATAGAAATCAGTACATGGGCCATGGTAGCATGTTTACATCTGACTATATTGTATAGGTTGGGATATTTCTCCCTAAGGCTGGTATTCCCTAACCATATATCTTTCCAAAATCTTATTGAAGTTCCATTGTTAACTTGAAATTTACCATAACGCAAAAAATATGTTCTTAAGTTTCGTTAAGCCAGACCAAAAATTAGAATCACCTGGTTTGTGTTGTACCTATCCTATTGTTTTATTCCTCAGATACTTCCGTTTTAAGATCTTTTGCCATATACCATCTTCATTTATCAATTTAAATAGTTATTTACTTAGTAAACACTTGTTCTGAACATCAATGTTTTGAATTCCTAAACCCCCTTGTTCTCTGGGTTGACAGACCAAGCTTCATTTGGCTAATCTGTATTTCTTTTTGTGATTATCGGCTTGCCAAAAAAACCTAGACCTGTAATAATCCAATCTCTCAAGAATTCCCCGAGGAATCTCGAAAAAGAACATCATCAACATCAAGAGGTTTGTTAAGACTGATTTAATTAACAATAAGCAACCCCCAACCGACAGGTGTTTGCCTTTCTAACTACTCAGTTTCTTTTCAAATCTTTCTTCAACCATTTTCCAATCGCAGTTGTTCAATTTTTTGTAGTGCATCAGGATTCCTAAATACTTAGATGGGTAAGTCCCTATTTGACACCCGAATAGGCCCGAGTACTGATGTTGTGCATGTTGATCATCACCGAAACAAAATATTTCACGTTTGTGGAAGTTTATCTTTAGCCCCGAGAGTTGCTCAAATGCACACAACAGTAATTTTAAGTTTTTTTCTTGCTCAAGGTTATGGTCCATGAAGATAATCGTATCGTTCGCGTATTGTAGAATAGATAAACCTTCATCTACCAGGTGCGAACAACCCCCGATATCATACCATTTTCCTTGGCTTTGTTTATGATAATGGCAAGCATATCTACCACTATATTGAAAAGAATGGGAGATAGAGGATCACCTTGACTAAGTCCCTTTTTTCGTTTGAAAATTATCACTTATCTGGTCATTAACCTTTATACCAACATGGCCGCCTTTCATTACAGCATCTACCCAATCGCACCATAATAGTGAAAAACCTTTCATCTGTAAAACTTGTCTTACAAACTGTCAGTTCACTTTGTCATATGCTTTTTCAAAGTCAATTTTGATTATAACACCATTCTGGTTTTTCTTATGCATTTCGTGTACTGTCTCATGCAAGATGACTACCCCTTCCATTATATTTCTACCGGGGAGAAAGGCAATTTGTGTGGGGCTAATGACTTTGTGAGCAATCGATTCTGTTTGTGAATACTTTTGCAAATATTTTAAAGCTTACATTCAGCAAGCATATTGACCTAAGTTGCTGAATTTTATTTGCCTCTACACATTTTGGTAACAAAATAATCGTACCAAAATTTAATCTGAGTAAATTCCTATTTCCAGTCCAAAAGTCCTTAAATAGGGACATTAGGTTGTCCTTTATGAGGTCCCAAAACACTTGATAAAATTCCATTGGGAAGCCGTCAGGCCCTAGAGCCTTATTGTGTTCTATTTGAAAGACTGCATTTTTAACTTCTTACTCGATGTATGTCGCATTCAATAAATCGTTCTCTTCTTGCGAGACTTGAGGAATATCATCCCTCATGGACTCTTCCAGTTGGAAAGAATTTTCCATGGGTGGTCCGAATATATTTCTATAGTACAATATATACTTTCTAAGTTCCTCGTCATCGCTTATCTGGACATCACCGTCTTGAAGTTGGTAAATTTTATTTTTCCAATGTTTCCCATTTGCAACCTGGTGAAAATACTTGGTATTTGCATCTCCTTCTAACAGGTCTTTAGTCTTTGCCCTTTGGTACCACTTTATTTCTTCTTCCCTTAACAACTTGGCTAGCCTGTCATTTAGGTCATGTTTTAGATTGATCTCTTCATAACTTAACGGTATGGATTCCGCTTTTTTATCCAAAGCGCCCATCACATCTAATATATCCTTTTTCTATTTTTTATAGGTGCCACTCGTGTTATTTGCCTAGCCTCGCAGGTATTTCCTCAATTTTTGTAGCTTTGATTGCCTTGTATCCATTAGGACTTGTTTATCTACGTTTGTATCCCAAATAGACTGGACTATATCACGGAACCCATCTCTTAGGAACCATCCTGACTCCATCTTAAATGGGGGGATATTTGTCCTCGAGGATGGGCCACCAGAGTCTAGTAATAGAGGTGTGTGGTCAGAAATTTGTCTACTGAGTGCTACAATAGTGGATAAAGGATATTTGTGTTCCCATTCAGTAGAGCCTAAGACCCTCTCTAGTTTCTCAAATGTGGGGTTTGGTAATGCATTTGCCCACGTGTACCTTCTCCCAGACATTTCCAACTCACATAAATCAAGTCCATCTATAACTACATTGAACAAGAATGGCCATCTGTTATTAAAATTCCCCTTATTTTTTTCCTGTGCATGGCACATTATATTGAAATCAACCCCCACAATACAAGGACACATTTCTTTGGAGCACAAGTTAACTAACTCTGCTAGAAACATTTCTTTATATTGGGTTTGTACTGGGCCATATATTAAAATAAGAGACCTCTTAAAGTTATCATATTTGGTGCATAAATGAAATTTCACATAAAAGTTTCCTTCATCAATTGCACCAATATGAAATATATTTAAGTCAATCTCTAACAGCATGCCCCCGGATCTACCGCACGATTCTTTATTGTGCCAAATGAAATCCCGACCTCCACAAAGGTGTTTTAGAAACGATGGCATGAAGTTCTTTGGCCCCGTTTCTGAGATACCTATAAAACTTAGGTTATATTCTTTTGTGAGGTTGGATATGAACCTGTGTTTCTTTCTATCTTTAAATCCATCACAATTCCAAAAAATACCTTTCATTTTTTTGGGATGTCGTCCTATACCCTATACTCCTGTTATGTAAATGATTAGACCTATTGAACATTTTGGCAGTGTGTTCATAATGATCATTGTCACTGTCCATCACCTCCTCCATAATGTCATGTAACACCCATATTTTATGAACAAAAATTTGCTCAAACCCTTGATCATTGTAGCATGCATTTTTGGGTGGATTTTGATGTTCAATCGAGTAGCAAACGTTCAAATTTGAATTTGAATTCAAATCAAAAGAAAAGAAATGAAAAAAAGGAAAAGAATTAAAACCCCCTTTTGGGCCGATTTTTCCCCCTGGCCCAATTCCCCTCCCCTCTCCCGCCGGCCCAGCCGAACCTCCCCACCTCTCTCTCTCTGCGCCGTGGACCCCGCCTGTCGGCGCCTCCCCTTTCCCTCCTCTCTGCCGCTGCCACCCCGGGCCCGCGTGTCATCCCCGACCCCAGTAACCGTCGCCTTCCCTCTTCCCGCGTCGCGCGTGCAACCGCGACCCCCGCGCCCACGTTCATCCACCCCCGAATCCACTCCTCCCCGGCAGTTTTCGTGCGCCCATCGAAACCGCACCCCCCCCCTCTGCGCTTAAGAGGAACCGACGCCTTCATTTTTCCCCTACCCCGAGCTCTCCCCGGAACCCTAGACCTTCATCGTCGGTGAGTCACCCGGCGCTCGCGTTCCCGTCGCCGTAGCCCCCCTCCTCCCCATTTTCTTGGCCTGACGTGATCGCCGCTTCACCAGGGACACGTTGGACGTGTTGGCTTGGGTAGATCACCACTGCATCGGCATCTTCGTCGAACTCCGGCGAGCTCACCCGCCTCCGACCGTCGCCGACGCTCTCCACTCTTCCCCAAGTCCAATCAAGCCCTCCGGTGAGCTCCCTCGATCTCCCCCTTCATTTCCATGCGCTTAAATCCGTGAATTGTGCACTATTTCGTGCCATCGGGTTAGCTCCAGCGACATCGCCGCCGTGCACCGCCGTGCGCCGCCGTCCGACGCCGCGCAGGGCGCTGGCGCCGGCCGAGGGTCGACGTGGCCCCATCTGGGCCATCGGTAGAACCCCAACGGCCACGATTAGAACCCCATACCGATTCGCTTAATAAAATCCCACACGTCCAATTCAAATCCAACGGCCCTTATTCAATTCAGTTTTCCCGCCTTCAGTTTTACCCCGCAGCCCCTGCAAACTTAGTTGCTACCCCCTGTACTTCTCTGTAATTCGAATCTAGCCCCCAGAAATCACAGACTAGCCCCTGGATCCCTAAAAATTGGTTTTAATCATTTAATTAAGCATTCTAACCCCTGTAATTTTGTAGAATAATGTATTTAGACCCTGTACAGTGTAGAAAACTATTTATTAAGCCCCCGGACTTTTATTTATTTGCTGAATAGGGTTTTTAATTGTATTTGAGGTGTAGAAATTAGATAAAAATGGTAATTAAGTGTAGGAATGTGATGAAAAATTGTTATAATCTATTTTATGCTGTGAATTAGTTGTAGTGTTCTGGTAAAATATATTTGGTCCCTGGAATACTTATTATAAAGGTTTTAAAATACATTTTTGCTATATAAAATTCAATAAAAATGGTTTTAGGCTGTAATAAAATCCCAAAATTGTAGGAAAAATATAAAATGCATACTTTGGCCATGTTAAGTGATAAATACCTCGTAGGGACGCATTAGTGTAGGATTTTGTGCTTATGTGTATGTGTGATGCATTGTTTTGCGTGCTTTTACTTATTTAGCTTTATTCTATTCTTGCCATGCTTGGGCATATGTCTAGAGTCGTATTACGACCCTAATCTTAACCTCCAAGACCAGGACTTCGATAACACTCAAGTCTTCAACGAAGGCAAGTGCCCTTGACCATCTTGTACCTATTTTAGGAAATTAGCTAGTTGCATGCTAATTAAATTGATGTCCTACTTCATGTTTACATGCCCTGTTCCATATAGTTCCTTGTTACCTGAAATGGGTTGGGAAGTAGATAGGCTTTATTTATGCTTAGCCATGCTTAGATGTTGGGATTGGGATTTCATACAAATGTTCTATGCTCAACTTTATTGGTTACTTGAACTTGTGGTGATTACACAATTGTAGTGGATAGGAATCTTGTGGTTGGTTAGTACTGGTATGGTGCAGTTTGCACGAGACCCGGGATTGGGGTTTGTTACCACCGGATTCTAAGGACCGGTTTATGGAGGAAGCCACTAAGCTTTATAGTACCACCACGAGACTGAGATGGGGCAGCATGGTCAATTAATTAGGTTTCTGCCGATGAAATGCTAGTGGTTGGATGGTGCGGGGAATGATGCGGGTGATCTGCTCTGGGATCCGCAAGGCTCAAGAGGGGGCTCTGGGGCGGAGGGTTACTCCGAGAATCCCCAGTGGTGGAAACCTTAGAGGGCTAGCACTAGTCGGGAGTACCTTTGTAAAGATCATGTAGTGATCTCTGTGCCACACACCTACGGAAGTGTGAAATGTGGTTGATCACCACGGGCTACATGGAGGTTTACTCAAGTCCACCTGGCAACAGGGGATGGAATCACTGCTTGTGGGGAAAGGGTACACTCTCTGCAGAGACTTGGTAAAACTGTCATGACAGCCGTGCTCACGGACAAGAGCGGCTTGGGGCCAGTTCATAATTAGTCTTTGGTTGAGAAATGATGGTTCATTATGATTCAAGTACTTTCATTATCATTAATCATGTGTTGATTATTTATTGAATTATGATATTGATAATTGGAAGCTAAGGATAGGTTTTAAGCATAGTGCTAAGCCATATTTGGCCTTTCCTTGCTCTAGCCAATCATGTCATTCTCTTCCCGCACTTGCTGAGTACTCTATGTACTCAAGCGTTTAATTTTTCATTAGAATATGAAGAAGAAGAAGCTGCACCGGAGGATTTCTTCGTCAATCCGGAGGACTTGGCCTAGGCTGGCGACCATACGCGCAACGGCTGCCTATGGAGATGAAGCCCCGCTTTCCTATCTTGCTTTCTGTAGTAATGAACTGTTTAGTGTTGTAATAGTGGTGGTTTGTATTTGTAGACCTTCGGGTCATACTGTAAGACTATTTATGTAATCGAACATGGCAATGTAATGGTATTTCACTTTCGTCGACGCATGTACGATTCAACTGATCCTGGCGTACATGTGATTAGCGTCTGTTCATCTTTACGATGACCAGGCGTGACAAAGTGGTATCAGAGCCATGTTGCCCGTAGGACGCAAACCTAGTTAGAAATGGCCGAAAATTAAGGACTATACTATTTTCGTATGAAATAGTATTTCCAAAATTTTGTGCTCTCTATCTCAAACCTTGTGCTTCTTATCTTGCCGTGCTATTTGCTTTATTCTAATTTAATTTATGGATTATTGATCTCACTCTCTTCTTTTCAAATGTTTGTAGATGGCGCGAACCAAGCAGACGGCTCGTAAGTCGACTGGGGGTCGTGTTCCACGCCACGCCCTAGCCAGTCGCTCCGCACCCTACGCCCCCAGGAGGGAGACGACGTTGTTCTCCACTGGGAGTGCTGCTTCGAGGATGCGTGTCCGTCTTCGCTCTCTTCTTCGAGCTGCGGGGTATCGTGAGTATCGTGTTCGTCTGGTCTACCACTCCACTAGGGTCTTTGCACCCTATACTGGTGGACTAGAGTGGAGTTCTCAGCTGGCCGTCTACTACGACTCGGAGCTGCTGCACTCTCACTTCTCTCCGGCCTGGAGGAGCTCCCAGCGTGCTGCTGAGGAGGACGCCACGTGGGAGGCGACTACCTACTGGAGCCACGCCCACAGGTTCCTTCTTGGGTGCACGGAGCACGCGTACACCCCTCAGCGCCCTAGTGGCACAGCCGCCTTCACTGGACGTGACGTCGAGGGGCACTTGACTCACCCCCAGTGCGAGAGGCTAGTGGACGACGTTGTGGAGTTGTCTTCACGACTCCAGCGTTGTCAGCAGGAGCTGCAGGACAGCAGGGACTTGGTTGACCGCTACGAGCGACTTCGCCGACGTTACACGAGGATCACTGGAGTTGATCCTAACTCTCCGCAGTACGCTTCGGACGTGGAGCCTTGGGACCCGAACTCTCCGGATCGCCGCATGAACTCCCCCGAGAACTCAAGAGAAGACTCAGAAGAAGAAGATCCGGAGATGGAGGTTGAGGAGGACTCCGACGAGTAGGAGTGGACTCGTTTCCCCGCTGGACGACTCAGGACAGTTATCCTTAGTTTGTAGGAGCGTGTAGCTGCGCCCTCCCTAGTCTTGAGTTGTGTCGTTTATGATGTTATGCTAGTAGTTTGCTTTATGTTGTGTGTGTTGGGTGCGACATGAGTTGTGGAATGCTTCGGCATCCTGTCCACATCCATGTCTTTAGACTTGTTTATGTGTCGTGTGAGTGGTGGAATGCTTAGGCATCTTGTCCACCTCCACACTAGTTGATTAATGAACTTTCTTTATATCTATTACCTTTGATGCATATAGTTGGGACCGTGTTACCCTAGTATATCCTTTCTTATCTCATCTATTGTTCTAAAATTTCAATTCTTCCCTACACAGATGTCTGGAAGAGGTAGAGGTAGAGGTCGTGGAAGGGGTGCTGTGCCCCAAGATGAAGGACTTGGAGGTTTGCCTGGATGGAATGCAAGGGGTGCTCGAGGAGCCCCAGCCTCTCAACAAATGCAACAGATGATGGCTCTTCAGACTCAGTTACTTAACAACCTCACCCAAATTGTCACCAACCTGCAGCAAGCCCCACCACCACCACCCCCTCAATACAACCTTCCACCACCACCACCTTTCCCGCCTAGGTCCTTTCTAAGGGACTTCCTCAACACTCACCCACCCACTTTTGCCACCGTTACTGAACCGATGGAGGTCGAGGATTGGCTCCGAACTGTTGAAAGCAAACTGAGGCTCATTCACTGCGAAGGAAGAGAGAAGGTATTGCTAGCCTCCCATCAACTCCAAGGGCCAGCAGCTGACTGGTGGACCGCCTTCACCGAAGCCCACCAGGACCCGGAAAATATTACATGGGAAGAATTTCGAACCAACTTCCGTAATCACTTCGTACCTGAAGGAGAGATACAAGCCAGGCGTGAAGAGTTCTTGATGCTAAAGCAAGGCCGTATGACTGTGAGGGCCTACCTGAATGCCTTCACCCAGCTATCCCGCTATGCTCCAACCGATGTGGACACCGACTCTAAGAAACAATTCTGCTTCAAGAATGGGTTGGACAAGGAGTTAAAATTCGCCATGTCATCCAGCGACTACGGCGACTTTCAGAAGCTGGTTGACAAAGCCTTTGAAGTGGAGAGGACTAAGAAGGAACTAGACGATGAAGAAAGAAAAAGGAAGTTGACTATGGCACACGCCTCTAGCAGCAATGTGCGCCCCCGTCTTAACCCTCCGCCTGCAAACCAAATGACTCGTCCCATGAACTACTCGGGACAGAGGTTTCCAAACTCCAACTACAGGCCACCCACTCCCTACAACCACCAAATGCGCCAACAGCAGCAGCAACAGCAGCAGCCACCACGCCAGCCAATGCAACCCCCACGTCAGCAGATGCAGCCACCCCGCCCTTCAGCTCCAGCTAACCGTCCAAGTGGCCAACCCCCAAGAAACCAATCAGGAGGCAACAAGGGCCCAAATAATGCTGCGGGAGTACAATGCTACAAGTGCGGAGAATGGATACACTATGCCAGCAGTTGTCCAAAGAAGCAACAGAACCCAACTGGTCGTGTCAACCATGTGACTCTGGAACAAGCACAGGAAGCGCCTGATGTGGTGATCGGTATGTTTTCTGTTAACTCCCACCCCACCACCATATTGTTTGATTCGGGTGCTACACATTCATTTATATCCAAGGATTTCATAAAGAAGCATGACATGGTAGTTACATTCTTGAATGGGCCATTATTGATAAACTCTCCTGGAGGAGAGATGGTGGCAAGGCATCTATGCCGAAAAGTGAGTATAAACATAAGGGGGGTAGTCTTTTGGGCCAACCTAATAGTGTTGGACTCACAAGGATTAGATATCATTCTGGGAATGGACTGGTTGACGAAGAATCAAGGAGTAATTCATTGTGCAACTAGAACAGTCTGCTTAACACACCCGGATGGCACTACAGTGGAGTTCAAACCAGATCAGACACAAGAGGCAGTAGTACAGCTCAATCATCTTGAGAGTACCAAAGATATCAGGGTTGTGAAGGAATTTCCGGATGTATTCCCAGATGACTTACCAGGTATGCCCCCTGATCGAGAGATTGAATTTATCATCGAACTAGTACCTGGAACGACCCCAATATATAAGAGGCCATATAGAATGGATGCTAAACAACTAGCTGAACTAAAGGATCATATTGAGGAGTTATTGGCAAAAGGATATATTCGCCCTAGCTCATCGCCTTAGGGAGCACCAGTCATATTTGTACCTAAGAAGGATGGAACTCAAAGGTTGTGTGTGGATTATCGTGCCTTAAATGAGGTAACAATCAAGAATAAATACCCACTACCAAGGATTGACGATTTGTTTGATCAGTTGAGAGGAGCATGTGTGTTCTCCAAGATTGATCTTCGTTCGGGCTACCATCAACTGAAGATTAGACCGTCGGATATTCCCAAGACGGCATTTGTCTCTCGGTATGGATTATATGAGTATACAGTTATGTCGTTTGGGTTGACCAATGCTCCGTCATATTTTATGTATCTTATGAACAAGGTATTCATGGAGTACTTGGACAAGTTTGTAGTGGTATTCATCGATGACATACTTATCTACTCCAAGACTGAAGAAGAGCATGAGGAGCACCTCAGGATGGCCCTACAGAAGCTTCGTCAACATCAATTGTATGCCAAACTTAGTAAGTGTGAGTTTTGGCTAAAGGAGGTATCATTTTTGGGACATGTCATATCCGAAGGAGGTATAGCAGTGGATCCAGGCAAAGTGGCCGATGTTCTTAAGTGGGAAACACCTGAGAGTGTACATGATATAAGAAGATTCTTAGGTATGGCTGGTTACTACCGTCGATTCATCGAGGGATTTTCAAAGATCTCTCGACCACTAACCAAGTTGCTTGAGAAAGGAGTTGCTTTCAAGTGGACCCCCGAATGTGAAGTAAGCTTCGCCGAATTGAAGAAGAGGTTGACTAGTGCACCGGTATTGGTGATGCCTGATATGCAGAAGGAGTTTGTGGTCTATTGTGATGCTTCTGGTCATGGTTTAGGATGTGTCTTAATGCAAGGAGGACATGTTGTGGCCTACGCTTCAAGACAGCTTCGGAAACATGAGAGGAACTATCCAACACACGATTTGGAATTGGCAGCTGTTGTTCATGCTTTGAAGATATGGAGACACTACTTGATGGGAAAAAGGACTGAGATATACACAGATCACAAGAGCTTGAAATACATATTCACACAACCGGATCTTAATCTCAGGCAACGTCGTTGGTTGGAGTTAATAAATGATTTTGATGTGGGAATCAATTACCATCCAGGCAAGGCTAATGTGGTCGCCAATGCTCTAAGCAGGAAGGGACAAAGCAATAACTTGTCAGTACAAGCTCTCCAACCTCAGCTATGTGAAGAGTTTGCAAGGTTAAATCTATGTCTGGTGTCTAGCACTGAAGCAGTTGCTATGGAAGTGGACTCAACCCTTGAACGTGATATACGAGAAGGACAAAAGAATGATGAGAAGGTCAAGGAGATCAAACAGTTGATGAAGAAAGGGAAAGCTCCAAACTATAGAGAGGATGAACAAGGAACCTTATGGCTTGGAAAGAGGATTTGTGTTCCAAATGTCAAGGAGATTAAAGAGTTTATATTAAGAGAAGCTCATGACTCATCATACTCCATTCATTCCGGAAGCACAAAGATGTATCAAGACCTTAAAGATCGATATTGGTGGCATGGAATGAAACGGGATGTAGCCGAATATGTGGCCATATGTGATACGTGTCAATTGATTAAGGCGGAACATCAAAGACCAGCAGGGTTATTGCAACCAATCAAAGTGCCAGAATGGAAATGGGAAGAGATTAGTATGGATTTCATTGTGGGACTACCAAGAACACAGTCTGGATATGATTCTATATGGGTTATTGTGGACCGTCTAACTAAAGTGGCTCACTTTATTCCTGTGAAAGAGACCTACAATGGTCCCAAGTTGGCGGATCTGTACATCTCCAGGATTGTATGCTTACATGGAGTTCCTAAGAAGATCATTTCAGACAGAGGCACCCAATTCACCTCAAGATTCTGGCAGAAGTTGCATGAATCAATGGATACCCGTCTGAACTTTAGTTCGGCGTATCATCCTCAAACTGATGGTCAAACTGAACGCACCAACCAAATATTGGAAGACATGTTAAGAGCGTGTGCTCTAAAGAATAGCAAAAGTTGGGACAAGAATCTGCCGTATGCCGAATTCTCTTACAACAACAGTTATCAAGCCAGTTTGAAGATGTCTCCTTTTGAAGCATTGTATGGGCGAAACTGGGGAAAGTCAAGTCTTTGGGCCTGACGTGTTACAAGAGGCTGAAAGACAAGTACAAGAAATTCGGAAGAATCTAAGGGTAGCTCAAACAAGACAGAAAAGTTACGCAGACACTCGAAGGCGTGATCTCACATTTGAAGTTGGTGATTATGTGTACTTGAAGGTATCACCTATGAGAGGGTTAAGAAGATTTAAAGTAAGAGGCAAGTTGTCACCACGCTATATTGGTCCGTTCAAGATACTCGAAAGACGAGGTGAAGTAGCATATCAGCTTGAGCTTCCACCACACTTGTCAGATGTGCACAATGTGTTCCATGTGTCGCAGCTTAAGAAGTGCCTAAGGGTGCCTGAAGAGCAATTGCCAATGGAAGCAGTGGATGTACAAGAAGATTTGTCTTATGTGGAGCAGCCTGTCAAGATACTTGAGACACTGGAAAAGATCACAAGAAACAAAGTCATTCACATGTGTAAAGTGCAATGGAAGCATCATTCAGAGGCAGAAGCAACATGGGAAAGAGAAGAAACTCTCAAGGCGGATTTCCCTCATCTATTCTCTTAGAACGTCCGAATCTCGAGGGCGAGATTCCTTTTAAGGGGGGTAGAGTTGTAACACCCATATTTTATGAACAAAAATTTGCTCAAACCCTTGATCATTGTAGCATGCATTTTTGGGTGGATTTTGATGTTCAATCGAGTAGCAAACGTTCAAATTTGAATTTGAATTCAAATCAAAAGAAAAGAAATGAAAAAGAAAAAGGAAAATAATTAAACCCCCCTTTTGGGCCGATTTTCCCCCTGGCCCAATTCCCCTCCCCTCTCCCGCCGGCCCAGCCGAACCTCCCCACCTCTCTCTCTCTCTGCGCCGTGGACCCCGCCTGTCGGCGCCTCCCCTTTCCCTCCTCTCTCCCGCTGCCATCCCGGGCCCGCGTGTCATCCCCGACCCCAGTAACCGTCGCCTTCCCTCTTCCCGCATCGCGCGTGCAACCGCGACCCCCGCGCCCACGTTCATCCACCCCCGAATCCACTCCTCCCCGGCAGTTTTCGTGCGCCCATCGAAACCGCACCCCCCCTCTGCGCTTAAGAGGAACCGACGCCTTCATTTTTCCCCTACCCCGAGCTCTCCCCGGAACCCTAGACCTTCATCGTCGGTGAGTCACCAGGCGCTCGCGTTCCCGTCGCCGTAGCCCCCCTCCTCCCCATTTTCTTGGCCTGACGTGATCGCCGCTTCACCAGGGACACGTTGGACGTGTTGGCTTGGGTAGATCACCACTGCATCGGCATCTTCGTCGAACTCCGGCGAGCTCACCCGCCTCCGACCGTCGCCGACGCTCTCCACTCTTCCCCAAGTCCAATCAAGCCCTCCGGTGAGCTCCCTCGATCTCCCCCTTCATTTCCATGCGCTTAAATCTGTGAATTGTGCACTATTTCGTGCCATCGGGTTAGCTCCGGCGACATCGCCGCCGTGCGCCGCCGTGCGTCACCGCGCAGGGCGCTGGCGCCGGCCGAGGGTCGACGTGGCCCCATCTGGGCCATCGGTAGAACCCCAACGGCCACGATTAGAACCCCATACCGATTCGCTTAATAAAATCTCACACGTCCAATTCAAATCCAACGGCCCTTATTCAATTCAGTTTTCCCGCCTTCAGTTTTACCCCGCAGCCCCTGCAAACTTAGTTGCTACCCCCTGTACTTCTCTGTAATTCGAATCTAGCCCCCAGAAATCACAGACTAGCCCCTAGATCCCTAAAAATTGGTTTTAATCATTTAATTAAGCATTCTAACCCCTGTAATTTTGTAGAATAATATATTTAGACCCTGTACAGTGTAGAAAACTATTTATTAAGCCCCTGGACTTTTATTTATTTGCTGAATAGGGTTTTTAATTGTATTTGAGGTGTAGAAATTAGATAAAAATGGTAATTAAGTGTAGGAATGTGATGAAAAATTGTTATAATCTATTTTATGCTGTGAATTAGTTGTAGTGTTCTGGTAAAATATATTTGGTCCCTGGAATACTTATTATAAAGGTTTTAAAATACATTTTTGCTATAGAAAATTCAATAAAAATGGTTTTAGGCTGTAATAAAATCCCAAAATTGTAGGAAAAATATAAAATGCATTCTTTGGCCATGTTAAGTGATAAATACCTCATAGGGACGCATTAGTGTAGGATTTTGTGCTTATGTGTATGTGTGATGCATTGTTTTGCGTGCTTTTACTTATTTAGCTTTATTCTATTCTTGCCATGCTTGGGCATATGTCTAGAGTCGTATTACGACCCTAATCTTAACCTCCAAGACCAGGACTTCGATAACACTCAAGTCTTCAACGAAGGCAAGTGCCCTTGACCATCTTGTACCTATTTTAGGAAATTAGATAGTTGCATGCTAATTAAATTGATGTCCTACTTCATGTTTACATGCCCTGTTCCATATAATTCCTTGTTACCTGAAATGGGTTGGGAAGTAGATAGGCTTTATTTATGCTTAGCCATGCTTAGATGTTAGGATTGGGATTTCATACAAATGTTCTATGCTCAACTTTATTGGTTACTTGAACTTGTGGTGATTACACAATTGTAGTGGATAGGAATCTGGTGGTTGGTTAGTATTGGTATGGTGCAGTTTGCACGAGACCCGGGATTGGGGTTTGTTACCACCGGATTCTAAGGACCGGTTTATGGAGGAAGCCACTAAGCTTTATAGTACCACCACGAGACTGAGATGGGGCAGCATGGTCAATTAATTAGGTTTCTCCCGATGAAATGCTAGTGGTTGGATGGTGCGGGGAATGATGCGGGTGATCTGCTCTGGGATCCGCAAGGCTCAAGAGGGGGCTCTGGGGCGGAGGGTTACTCCGAGAATCCCCAGTGGTGGAAACCTTAGAGGGCTAGCACTAGTCGGGAGTACCTTTGTAAAGACCATGTAGTGATCTCCGGGCCACACACCTACGGAAGTGTGAAATGTGGTTGATCACCACGGGCTACATGGAGGTTTACTCAAGTCCACCTGGCAACAGGGGATGGAATCACTGCTTGTGGGGAAAGGGTACACTCTCTGCAGAGACTTGGTAAAACTGTCATGACAGCTGTGCTCACGGACAAGAGCGGCTTGGGGCCAGTTCATAATTAGTCTTTGGTTGGGAAATGATGGTTCATTATGATTCAAGTACTTTCATTATCATTAATCATGTGTTGATTATTTATTGAATTATGATATTGATAATTGGAAGCTAAGGATAGGTTCTAAGCATAGTGCTAAGCCATATTTGGCCTTTCCTTGCTCTAGCCAATCATGTCATTCTCTTCCCGCACTTGCTGAGTACTCTATGTACTCAAGCGTTTAATTTTTCATTAGAATATGAAGAAGAAGAAGCTGCACCGGAGGATTTCTTCGTCAATCCGGAGGACTTGGCCTAGGCTGGCGACCATACGAGCAACGGCTGCCTGTGGAGATGAAGCCCCGCTTTCCTATCTTGCTTTTTGTAGTAATGAACTGTTTAGTGTTGTAATAGTGGTGGTTTGTATTTGTAGACCTTCGGGTCATACTGTAAGACTATTTATGTAATCGAACATGGCAATGTAATGGTATTTCACTTTCGTCGACGCATGTACGATTCAACTGATCCTGGCGTACATGTGATTAGCGTCTGTTCATCTTTACGATGACCGGGCGTGACATGTCAGCACATATATGGTTGAGGATGAATTTGCCTAATTCCTCATCTTCCTCTGATTCTATTTCTTCTATCTCCATACTTTCAGATTTCCCATTACTAGCTACCCCATCCTTTAATCTATCGCATTCCGTATTTTTCAAACACTGTAATGCTGTAAAACTACTCTGTTCGTCCATCCCGGGTAATATTCCCACACTATACAGTTTATCATTCATATAATCATTTGAGAACGCAAGGAAGGATGGGTAATTCTGACCTTCATTTCTGTTTTCCTTCATCGTAATAGCTCTCTCCATCATTTGTTCGTCCAGTGAGGCCCCTCTCCTCTTGCTGCGGCGTGCTGCTGTAAATTTTGGAGACGCTTCCGCTATTGGCGCAAGCGCATTGACCGCTCGGGCTTTTTCTTCTCCATGCACACCAATTCTAGGAGGGTTGAATTCCTCTTCATTCTGTTCATTGAGAACAGGGGAATTATTGTGAATGGAAGACACCTGCATCTCCATATAATCATTTCTATAATCATGAAAATGTTTCTGTATATCATTATTTGCAGTTGTAGTACTGACCTCCTGGATTTCATTTATGACAACAGCCATGTTGTTTGCTGAGTCTTCAGCATGTACAGGGATGCTATTTTCAACATTGAACTCCTTCTTTACCTTGCGATTAACATTGAGAAAAGAAAAAAGAGTCTGCATATTATTATTGATAAATAAATCACACACCTGATTATCAATTCTATTTCCAGATGTTTCAGTTTTTAGTGCAGCGAGAAGCATCATGTAATGTGCATTGATGGAGTGTTGGCATCATTGCTGGGAATTACCATCTCTCTCACCCGAAACACTTTTGTTAGCACCCTGTAGCTGCCTACTTCCTTTGATCCCTCTATTATCATATTCCTCCTCACCAAGTAGGTCTTCATTATCATCATCAAAGTTATCCAAATCCATATCCATAGGTACAGGAGGTCCACCAGTCACCTCATCCTCTACCCTGAATTTTAATTCATAGAGGTATTCACCAATTACCACATCAACTGAGTATGGTATTAAGTTCGGATATAACACTAACGCTTGGAAGTGGCAAATCCCATGTTTTCTAGTAAATATCATATCCATATGAACCGCGACTCCTATTAGAGAACCAACTGCCCAGATTATTAAGAATTCTCTTAGTTCTTCTTGAAGCTCTGGGCATTGTATCCAAACCTTCAAGAGTTTAGCCTTTGCACCATTTCCACCTCCTCTCTCTTCAATTTTCAGTTTGGCATTATTGATTCTCGTATGCACTATTCCCCATTCTACTATTCTCTTCAATTCCACTCTTGATGGAAATAGAGGCTTGAATGTGTTTAGTCCAGACTCCTCCACATGGCAAGTCCATTTTGCAGGAATTAGTCTCTCCAATTCTGACTTTACCTGAGCCACAATAAGTGAGCCATCCATCACTTTTGTCTCTGCAGGCCTACCATCGGTCTTTGTTTTTGGGAGACCGGATATGGGATTGGAATATGATAAAATCCAAGGCCATCAACAGAAAAACCACACATAGAAGCACTTTGCCTGGCTGCTCTGTAAACCGGGCACATTTGTTTTGTGTGTTGATCACAGTCGCATATTTCACAATACAGCTCTCGGACACATTCTTCAAGTGTATGCCCTTTGGTATAACAATGACTACAATAAGGTTTATTACCATTGTTATCCTTGGTGCTCTTGGCAGATGATTCAGGAATCTCAACTGCAGTCGGTTTGGACATTGTGCTAATCTATTCGATCTTGTACAATGATCTCTCTACCCGACTGCCATCCAATTCCTTTGTGTTGATCTGTATAGGATTAGTCTGTTTCGTAACCGATGCAAAAGCTTGCTGCAAAAGTGCAGCCTCCTGCTATCGATACCATGCATACCAGGTATCCCTTCGTACCAGAAGAAGGCGCGTCGAGTTCCATCTTCCAGTATTGTGGACTTCCGGAGGCAACACGTGTCTCGCGGTGCCGGGCCTGCCTCCCTCCTTAGGATGGCTCCGGTGTTGCCACGTGTCCCGCAGTGTCGGACCTGCCTCCGTCCATAGGGTGGCTCTAGTGCTGTCACATGTCCCGCAGTACCGGACCTGCCTCCTTCCTTAGGGTGGCTCTGGTGCTGCCACATGTCCTGTATATCGGACTTACTTCCCTCCTTAGGGTTGCTCCAGTGCTGCCATGTGTCCCGGGGCGCCGGACCTGCCTCCCCAACAGGGGAAGCTCCAGTGCTGCCACGTGTCCAGTAGCTCCAGACCTGCTATCCCGTAGAGAAGCTCCAATGCTACCGCGTGTCACACACCCAGACCTATGTCTGCAACAGGAAGACAGCGGGATCTCCAACGGCGCGGACATTCAAGGGCTATCAATCGGCTGTTACAAGACTTGGTTAACACGTCATTAATACTATATTAATGCCGCACGACTGTCAAGACCGGTAACACTGCTATTAAGGCACATTATCACACTATTAACCACCCTTAACTATATATCATGTATAGGGCGGTTATTACAGACAGGGCCACCTGTGGGGCCACAACTCATACTGTAACAGTCAGTCCTTAGCATTTAGAAGGCCTGCACTGCACGGTACAACTCATTCCAAGCTAAGCAAGACTAACCTCAAGCTAAGGTACACATAAGCCATCCATACCCATCCACACTCATACAACACCCCGTGTAGTAGGGTATTACGCTCAGACGGTCCGAACCACGTAAAAACTCTTTGTGTCATCATGTTCTTGGATCTTGATTAGCGCCCCACCTAAATACGAACCTCTGCGCACTACTTCTTAGTAGTACTGGGAAGTGCCGTTGGCACACTTGGACATTTGGCGCGCAAGGTAGAGGTTTTGCAAGATCTCCAAGATGGTGAACTCAGCCGCCGCTTCCAATGGACCAGCTGCACAAGCTGTTGGAGGAAATACCTCCAATGCTCAGTAGCCGACCACCGTTGTCCCGATGAATGTTGTTCCACCACCACCACTATCTGTTGCAGCAGCCAACGCTGGACAATAAGATGGTGACTTCGCATCGGTCACAACATCGACGAACAACCCAGAGAACATGCTCAACGCAGCGCGAACTCTTCTTCAGCGTCCTCCAGCGCCAGGAGCTCCTCTGGCCGCGCAGGAACAATGGCGCGCTGATGTTGAGCATCTGGTTGCAGCCGCAACCACTGCAATCAACAACCAGAGTCTGCCTCATGCAGGGTAGGCACCTTCTCGTAACAGGACCTTGTTTGGAAGGCTTGGTCTTGCAGTGTCATAGCCCAGAAGCTCAAGACCTTCGGTTGGAGCTCGACCGCCGGTACATGAGGCAGGACGGCCGCGTCAACATCGAGCATACTCGCGAGAGGCGACTTGCTCGAGAAAATCCTTCTCCTCTAGGAGTTGGACCCGGCTGTTCGGCTCTCGCCATGCATCTCTGCTTGGTAGAATGGCCACCCAAGTTTTGGCCCCATCTGTCGGAAAAATACGTTCAGACTATCAACCTCGTTGAGTTTCTTCAAATCTACTCCACCGTCATCCTCGCGGCTGAAGGGAATGAGGCCGTCATGGCCAACTACTTCCCCGTGGCTTTGACCGGGACTGCAAGGTCCTGGTTTATGAGCCTACCCCCTGACTCCATCTACAGTTGGGGGGAACTATGTCGCCAATTCATTGCCAACTTCGGGAGATCCTACACTCGACCTGACACCAAGTTGGATCTCTTTGCCGTACAGTAGAAGTCGGGAGAGTCACTGCAATCATTCATCCAGCGATTCTCATAGGTACGGAACACTATACCTTTTATCTCCAACGCTTCTGTCGTGGTTGCATTCTGACAGGGGGTTCGAGACAAGAAGGTGCTAGAGAAGCTGGCAACCAAGGATGTCAGCAGCGTCATAGAACTCTTCAGCCTGGATGACAAGTTTGCCAAAGCTACGGAGGGCCTAGAGATGCACTCCAATCCAGCTGCGGAGGCTGGTCAATCTACCTCCAAAGCTGAAGCTACTACGGTCGGCGGTGGCAAAAAGAAGAAGAAGTCAAGTGGCAAGAAGAAGTCACTTGTCGACACACCTACCGTTGCCGCTGCCGCAACACCTGGTGGCCGGGGGCCACATCCCAACAAGCGACCTTGACAATCATCTGAAGACGGTGACAAGATGTGGTGTTCGATCCAGAAATCCACAAGACATAATCTTGAAGACTGTCGCGAGGTCAAGAAGCTTGATGAATGCAAGAAAAAGCGTCAAGATGAAATCCCTTTCCGCTAGCGGGAAGGGAAACAAAAAGTCGACGAAGCTTTGTCTGGTCAGGAGCTAGGCTTCCAAGACACCGAGAAGGTGTTAAAGGCGGTATACAACACTGTCGATGACTCTGACACCAAACCTAGCAATGAGCGTCAGGAAACTCTCCATATGATGTATGGAGGGTCCTGGGATATCACCTCTCGATGCATTCTGAAAACTATGCTTTGGGAGATGGCTGTCGCTGCTCCTACTGCCAAGGCGGAACCTCATCGAAGTGGATGGACACTCCCATAACCTTCAATGCTTCGGACTATCCGAAGAACATGGTAGGAGATGGACAATTGCCTCTGATGGTCTCCCCGACTATCAACAATATCCAACTCTTCCATGTCTTGGTGGATGGTGGCACGACGCTCAACCTCATCAGCTTTGCAGCCTTTGTGAAGCTCCAGCTTAGCCTCTCGGACCTCAGGCCCTCAAGCCCATTCTCCGGAGTGGGTCCGGGAGCTATCACGCCTCTCGGGTCTGTTACTATGCTGACGACCTTTGATACACCGAAGAACTACAGGTCTGAGAAGCTAGTGTTTGATGTGGCACACATCAATCTTCCCCTTCAATGCCATCCTAGGTAGGCCAGCCCCGTATAGGTTCATGGCGGTGGCCCACTACGACTACCTCGTGTTGAAGATGCCAACTCTGTCAGGCGTCCTCCGGATCCGAGGGGATCGCACTGCCGGAGTCACTGCGCTGGAGAAATTTCATGTGCTCGAAACAGCGCAAGAAGATGAATCTCGCAAGGAGCAACCTACTCAGCAACCACCGAGCTCGTGTCAACGCGGCTCAACTTCTGCACCTCATGTGCAGCCAAGCGGCGACACTGACGTTTCCGTCAAAGTCGTCCAAATCGGTTTTGATGCCACTCGGACCACCCATATATCGAGAGGTTTTGGTGACGAATAGGAACTCACGCTCGTCACTTTCCTCCAGGCAAATGTCAACGTGTTTGCATGGCAACAGTCGCAGATGCTTGGTATCCCCAGGGAGGTGATCGAGCACCATCTGAAGATATACCCCGACACATGGTCTATACAACAAGTGCCCCAGAAGCAATCTGTTGAGCGGCAGAACTTCATCTGAGAAGAAGTCAAAAAGATGCTTGACACTCGATTCATCTAGGAGTTTCATCATCCACGATGGCTGGCAAACCCAGTCGTCATACCAAAGGCTGGCAGGAAGCTTCGGATGTGCATCGACTACACTACTTTGAATAAGGCATGTCCAAAAGACCCCTTTCCACTACCAAGAATAGATCAAATAGTGGATCCTACCTCCGGATATGAGCTTCTATGTTTCTTAGACGCATATTCTGGATTTCATCGAATTCCAATGTCTAAGGAAGATGAAGAGCACACTACTTTCATTACGGTAGATGGTCTCTACTGCTACACAACAATGCCTTATGGTCTCAGAAATGCACTCTCCACATTTGTGCAAGCTATGCAAAAAACCTTTGAGGAGCTCATTCAGGACCTAGTGGAAGTCTACGTTGATGACATCATTGTCAAGGTGAAGAACAATGACTCACTGCTTAACAACTTTCAATCCGTCTTCGACAAGCTGCGCTTGATGCGCACGAAGCTCAACCCTGACAAGTGTGTCTTCAGGGTTAACTCCAGAAAGCTTCTTGGTTTCTTGGTGACCCACCGAGGAATTAAAGCAAATCCGGCGAAGATCAAAGCCATCGAAGTGATGCGGCCTCTAGCCCGTATCAAGGATGTCCAGAAGCTTACTGGGTGTCTAGCTTCGCTCAGCCGGATCATCTCAAGACTGGCAGAGCATGCTCTTCCCTTCTTCAAGTTTTTAAGGAAGTCCGGACCATTCCATTGGTCTGAAGAAGCAGAGAAGGCATTCAAAGAGCTCAAGCAGCTCCTCACCACACTACCAATCATGGTAGCTCCAGAACCTTGTGAGCCTCTTCTGCTTTACATCGCTGCAACTACGGAGGTTGTCAGCATGGTTGTGGTTGCAAAAAGACCAGAAACATCTTTAATTCAGGAGCACAGACCCCTCCGGGAGGGTCCGGAGCTACCTGAAGGCGAGTCTGGGTCCCAACTCCCAGGAGCGGATCCTAAAGGCAAGATGTCTGTGGATCAACCTCTCTCACCCGAGGGAGTATCAACTGCTCAAGAAGAAGGTTCGGACCCCTCTGGGAGGGTCCGAGCTGATGAAGAAGAAGCTTCGGATCCCTATGGGAAGGTCCGAACTGTCTAGCGGCCAGTGTACTTCATCAACGAAGTACTTCACGACGTCAAGACTCGATACATTGAGGTGCATAAGCTGCTGTACGCAATCCTTATTGCCTCAAAGAAGCTACAACACTACTTCCAAGCCTACAAGATATCAGTGGTAACATCTTATCCATTGCGAGCTATATTACATAATTCCAATTCAACAGGAAATATCGCCAAGTGGGCAGCAGAGTTGGCAGAATCGATCTCGAATTCCTGCCTCTACATGCAATTAAGAGTGAGGCGCTAACTGACTTCGTGGCGGAGTGGACACCTTCTTCATCAAGTCCGGGGGGCCTCAATGAGCAGAAGTCGAAACCTAAAGTCCCGGTTTTCACGGAGCCTCACTGAACACTCTACTTCGATGGCTCTATGCAAAAGCAGGAGGCTGGAGCTGGAATCCTTCTCCTCGCTCCGACCAGGGAGAAAGTCAAATACATGGTGCTCCTCGACTTCAAGGCAACCAGCAACATGGCATAATATGAAGATCTCATCTTCGGACTCAAGGTGGCGCTATCATATGGCGTTCGACAACTCCTTGTGAAGGGTTACTCGCAACTCATCATCAAACAAGTCAAAGGTGAATGTAGTTGCAATAACCCTCAACTTGCTGCATATCTACTTGAAGTCTAGAAGTTGCAGAAAGACTTCCACGTCCTAGACCTCTGCCATGTCCAGCGTCTCAACAATGCTGAAGCTGATGATCTTTCAACGAAGGCTTCAACCGGGGCTCAGGAACCCGACAGAGTTTTTGTTAGAGGATTACTGGCACCTGACGCTCAGCCTGCTGAACTAAGTGATGGGGGCGAGACCAGCACCCCGAAGCTAGCGGTTCCGGTGGCCCTGTTACCATAGCGTCCAACAAGGATTGTAGGCGCTACGGGAAGCTCTGAGCAACCAAGCGCGCGAGATCTAGAAGCTCAAGTTAGTCGTGATGCATGGATCTTAAAGGTCCGGGACTACTTGAAGGACAACATCCTTCCTGAATATGGTGCATCCGCTGAGCGAATCGTCAGATTGACTAAAAGATACACGTTGGTAGAAGGGGATCTCTACCGACGTGGTGCCAACGGCGTTCTAATACGGTGCATTTCCCGGGAATAAGGCTGTGAACTTCTCGTAGAGATCCATTGAGGCGAGTGTGGGAATCACGCAGCATCCCGCACACTGCTCTTCATCCTTTCGACATGATTTTTACTATCCTACAACACTCCAGGATGCACTCAACCTGGTCAAGAAGTGCAAAGCATGCCAGTTACACGTGAAGCAAATTCATACACCATCTTAGTCACTGCAAATGATTCGTCCCTCGTGGCCATTCGCTGTGTGGGGGATGAATATTTTGGTACCTTTCCCAAAAGCCATCGGAGGGTACCAATTCTTATACGCCACCATCGACAAGTTCACAAAGTGGTCGAAAGCTACTCCAGTTGTGACAATCAACAAGCAATCTACTATCAAGTTATTGAAGTCCATTGTCTGCAGATTTGGAGTTCTGAACAGAGTCATCACTGACAACGGAACCCAATTCACAAGTGCAGCTCTCCAAGAGTACTGCAAAGATTTTGGCATAACAGTTAGCTACACATCAGTAGCTCATCCAGTAAGTAATGGCCAAGCTAAGGGAGCAAACACACAAACACTCAAGAGGTTAAAGACGCGCACTTATGAGCACTTGAAGAAACATGTTGCCAACTAGATAGAAGAGCTTCCATCTGCACTGTGGCGAGCCGAACAACACCCAGTTGGGCAACAGGAGAGACACCCTTCTACTTGGTGTACGGAGTTGAAGCAGTCCTTCCGCCAGAGATCACCATGGGTTCTCTCCGAGTGCGGACCTACAATGAAGCCACACAAGACCAGCTCCAGCGTGAAGACCTAGACCTCGTCGACGAGGCAAGGTGCCAAGCAGCTATCCGAAACGCGCGATACCGCCAGGCGCTCCGACACTATCATCAAAGGTATGTACGCAACCGGCAGTTGGAAGAAGGCGATCTGGTGCTGCGGCGAATACTTACTAGCAAAGGTATGAACAAACTTTCCCTCGGCTGGGAAGGTCCCTTTTTAGTCGTCAAAGTTTCCTATCCCGGATGCGTTCGCTTGGCAACAGAGGATGGGATACCACTACCCGACCCCTGGAACATTGAGCACCTTCGTAAGTTCTACACTTAGTTACACGGAGGTGAGTATGTATTTGTATAAAATGTATTTTGTAGAGTCTATGAACAGAGTCGGGTTGGTCCTAGATGAAAAGCACACTTAACTTGGCCCCGTACTTTAAGTGTGCCCTTACCTTCCCTGGGTTAGTACAAGATGAATAAAACACTTAACTTGGTCCACTACTTTAAGTGTGTCCTTACCCCCCCTGTTATTTGGACCTATAATGAAATACATTTATGTGCAAACAGACTCTACGTGCATTAATTTTGCGCATACTCATTATTTTTATCTTTTACCTTCTTGTCAATAACAATGTTGTGCAATCCGCTTGAAATTTAGTCCTAGAGATTCATGTGATATATAGGTTTTATTGGTAATATTCTATTAGATCTTAGTATTGCTAGATGGTCTACTCGCCTGAAAACCAAAGCAAATGACAGGTCTAGAGTGCGCTATCGACTTAGCTTGGTCCATCATCCTAAGTACGCCACTCTACCTATTCTGGTGGGTCTCAGTAAGGCAGGTCCAGAAAGCATATGGATCTAAGGAAGTTTAATCACTATACTTATGTTGTCATAGTGAGTTTGTTAGGATCTAAAATTCAAAGAAGGATAAAAAGCCGCAAATAAGCTATAGGTAAGAGGACGAATTTTACTGTTTTCTTGTCTCTCATGCGTAGGAAAATTGAATAATTGACGGCAATCTGCACGGCGATGGTGGATGCTGCCAGAGCACTTAGCTCTAGCAACACCCAGGGGGTTCGCCGTCAACGTTTTACGCGTTGACAGTGGGCGCCGTTGAAGCAATCAAGCTCCGACCACCCACAGGGGGCCTGCCGTCGATGTTTTATGCGTGGACAGTGGGCGCCGTCGAAACAATCAAGCTCCGACCACCCTCAGGGGGCCCACCATCGATGTTTTACACGTTGACAGTGGGCACTATCGAAGCAATCAAGCTCCGACCACCCCCAGGGGGCCCGCAGTTGACGTTATACGCGTTGATAGTGGGCGCCGTCAAAGCAATCAAGCTCCAACCACCCCCAGGGGGCCCCCGTCGATGTTTTACGCGTTGACAGTGGGCGCCGTCAAAGAAATCAAGGTTCGACCATCCCCAAGGGGCCCACCGTCAATGTTTTACGCGTTGATAGTGGGTGCCATCGAAGCAATCAAGCTCCAACCACCCCCAGGGGGCCTGCCGTCGATGTTTTACGCATTGACACTGGGTGCCGTCGAAGCAATCAAGCTCCAACAACACCCAGGGGGCTCTCCATCGACGTTTTATGCGTTGATAGTGGGTGCCGTCGAAGCAACCGAGCTTTGACAACTCCCAAGGGCCCCACCGTTGATGTTTTATGTGTTAACAGTGGGCGCCTTTGAAGCAATTAAGCTTCGTCATCTCCCAGGGGGCCCGCCATCGACGTTTTATACGTTGATAGTGGGCGCTGTCGAAGCAATTAAGCTTTGACAACTCCAAGGGGCCCCGCCGTCGACGTAACAAAGGGTCTTTGGAGATTGCGGAAGAAAGCTATGAACCTTGGAGCTATCATACTGGCTACGAGTTCAGAGCAATCAAGTTTTCAAGACATTGTCAAATTCCTTATGTTTGATGTCTTCAATCAATTGAGCACATCTACCAGGGGGCCAAAAAGATAAAGGCAATGTATTGAAGACAAAAATGGAATTCGAAAGGATTTCATTCATTCAGAATTTGGATATTTACAAGATGAAGGTACAAAGGGAAAAGTCCTAGCTACCAGAGTTCCTCATGAAGTATGAAGCAACCTTCTGGGCGGCTTCTTGGACGTTAGCCTTGGCAGCTTCTTCTTCCTCAGCGATGGGTTCTTCAATAATCGGAGCTAAAGACATCGAGGGGTCTCGACTTCGAAAGCACATCAGCATATATTCTACGACGTTCCTAGCCAGAGACTTTCCTTTAGTCTCAAACTGGTCAACAACCACATCTCCTAGTGCATCTAGCTTAGCACCAGCGGAGTTGAGCGCCACTAAGGCCTTGTCGATCTCTAGCTCCGGGTCAGCCGGTCAGACCCGGCTAAATCCCAAAGGCACCAAAGCTTCATTTGCACACCGGAGGAAGTCCCAAACCTGCTGAGACTCAATTGCTCTTGTTCTCCGGAGCTCCTCCAGTGACCTTCTTGCGAATGATAGCTCCGCAGAACCCTCCTTCGAGAACCGCTCGACCTCTTTGGCATGCTGTTGGATTTGTTCAGCCAGCAGCCTCTCTTGGTCAGAAATTTGCTTCTCTCGGAGGTGCAAGCGATCTCACCATTCCGCAAGGTCCTTTTCCTTTGCCTTCACCTTGTTCTCCCTCGTAGAGGCAACATTCTCGCTTTTGCTAACCTCTTCCCCTGCCAGCCATACTTGGTGCATTTCTTTTTAGCAACATGACTTGAATTTTTCCTCGCGGTCAGCCAAGTCTTGCTCGCCGCATGCTAGTCTGAGAGATTTCATCCTCTCTCTTTTGGAGTTCATCCTCCTTATTATCAAGATCATCTCGGCGCTTGAGGAGCTATTCCCTCACATCGTTGAGACTCTTCGAGCAACTATCAGCCACTTCATTGACTTTCTTAGCATGCTCGTAGATCTTTCGGGTCTTGTCATCAAGGGCTTTTATAACAGTCTCTCGTTCGTCCAACGCCTTGTTCAGACGTGACTGCCGAGCTTTCTCCAACTCTAGCCACTCCCTTTGGTCTGCTAGCCGAGACTGTGTCAACTTCATCTTGAAGTAGAGCAGCTTTTGCCATCACCTCAGGGTCTCACGCTCTTCTTCTAGTGTATTGCGCTCATATACGACGGCGAGCTGGACTTGGCAGAGGCTTGAGCAGGCATTGTCGATAGACATATCCAGGGGGATTGGTTCAGGACCTGCTGGAGGTTCCTCCTTTGGCTCCACCGAATCCTCTGGAATAGTTGTTGGAGCCCATGGCACAAGCATGGACTCCAACAACTCGACATCAGCGGTGCTCAGCTCCGGGAGGTCATCCACCTCCGGCGCAGATGATGAAGGTTCCACTGCCGGATCTTCAGGCAATGACAAAGGCATGGCCCTATCTGGCATATCAGCATCAGCCAATGATGTTGTTACCTCCAGAGCTGGTCCCAGAACTTCCGCTGTAGCTTCTGAAACCTCAAGCACTGGTGCCAAGACATCCGGTGCTGGCTCCAGAGCAGCTGAAGCTTGCTCCGGTGCCTCTTCCACATGGTCTAGCGCAATCATGGCTTCTTTAGCTGTCGGCACGGTCTCTGAAGCCGCAATGCTTGCAGGTGGAGTAATAGCTCCTCCTCTTGATACTCTAGATACAGAGGTACAGAGAGTTCAGGATAGAGCAAAAAGCAAAAACAAAACAAAAGTCTAAGAGTCGATCATTACCTGGGCACGTTGATGCTCCAGTTGTCATGAAGCTTCTTTCTTGGACGGCCGGAGTCAGAACCCACCGTCGTCGGTGAGTTAGAGGCTCCAGACTTTATCCCGGCGTCTTGGCACCCACCAGTGCTATCCCAGCTGAGACCTTCGTCGTGTGAGAAGTTACTCCAAAACCAGAGTGCGTCGCTAGAACTGGGATCGGAGTAGACTTGCCGAACCTAGTGTCCCTCGTAGGCACTAGATCCAAATATGATCTGGTCGTCGGAGCTGGACTTGCGGTTGCTGGAGGCACAACCAGCACTGACTTGAGGCCTGGCCGAGGCAGTGGCACCACTTGCATCAGAATTGATCTGACGAAGTTGCCATCAGCTCGCGTCAACTTCCTCTTCCGACTGGAGGTGTTGACGGGCTCCTTGCCTTTGCCTCGACTTGAATCAGGTTTCATTTGGCTTGGATCTGCAGGAGCCTTGCCCTTCCCGCTGACACTCGCAGAGTCGGACCCTTCATGCGGGTAGGGAGCCGAAGCTCCGGGGATTACAATCCCCGCCGGCGGAGTGCTCCTTTGACGCATCGCAAGACTTGTGTCGTCAAGCAGTGGCATCATCTTCTGCAACTCTCTCCTGGCCTCCGGAACTACGTTGAGAGGCAGGAACACAACCAAATGTCTGAGGTTGTCCCTTGAAAAAGTTCCACTGTTCAACTTCTGTAGATGGAGCTTCAAGGCGCGCTCGTCCAGATTGGTGCCCCGATCAACCTCAATCTAGAGAAAATCCATTTCTCCAGAGAAAGACCAGGCCGTGAACTCTCGCTCCTTAAGCGGCGCCTAACGGTTGGTCAGGAAGTTGTTGAGCACCATTATAGATGTTAATCCTCCGTCCACCAGGTGTCGGATCCTTGCCAGCATGGGGTTGTACTTCTCGCACAGCTCCAGGAGCTCCTCCTAGAAATGGGAACCTGTCATCTAAAGCCCTTATGGCAGCTCCAACCGATCATGAGGATCCACCCAGATCACAATCCAATCGATCTTCCAAGTCTCCCACTTACTAATAGGAAAGGTCTTGATGTACTTGAATGAGGCATTTCTACGCTTTACGAAGTAGTAGAACCCCAACAAGCAGTTACCTTTGTCTGTCGTCCAGAGAGTGAAGAAGGTCCGGAACAGAGGGATGCAGGGCGGCACACCCACCCACATCTCAAGGAAGTGGACGAAGATTGCCACTAGCAAGGTGGAGTGAGGTCCGAGGCGATGTAGTTGGAGCCCGTACGACTCCAGCAACATCAGCAAGAAGTTGAACACTAACAAAAGCAACCCAACCATGGCCTACGCCGAGAAGTAAACAATGTCGCCGGAGGACTCCTTCTTGAATGGGAGCTTTCCGCAACGAATAGCATTGCCGCATTGAATAACCTGCTTCCCTCCTTAGAGTGGCTCCAGTGCTACCACGTGTCCCGGGGCGCTGGACCTACCTCCCCAATAGGGGAAGCTCCATTGCTGCCACGTGTCCAGTAGCTCCGGACCTGCCTTCCTGCAGATAGAAGCTCCGGTGCTGCCACATGTCACACACCCTGACCTATGTCTGCAACAGGAAGACAATAGGATCTCCAATGGTGCGGACATTCAAGGGCTATCAATCGACCGTTACAATACCTGGTTAATGCGTCATTAATACTATATTAATGACACACGATCAGAGGACTGTAAAGAATGGTAACGCTGTAATTAAGGCACGTTATCACACTATTAACCACTCCTAACACCTGTAGATCGTGTATAGGGCGGTTATTACAGCCAGGGCCACCTGTCGGGCCATGGCTCATATTGTAACAGCCAGTCCTTAGCATATAAAATGGCTACGCTGCACGGTTAGAGGTGGCAATCGGGCCGTGCCGGGTCGGCACGGCCCGGCACGTTCGTGCTTCGGGCCGAAATGGCCCGCGGCCCGAAAGCACGGCGGGCCGCCTCGTGCCGGGCCGGTCGTGCCGGCTGCGGAAAAATAGGGCCCAGGCACGGCCCAAAGCACGTCGGGCCGTCTTCGGGCCGTGCCGGCCCAAGCACGGCCCACAAAAATCGAATATTTTATGAAATAAATGGACAAAAAATTTCAAAAAATATGGAAAAATTTGTATGTTATAGAAAATATTATTTGAAGAATTTAGGAAAAAAATAATCGAATTTCACTCAAATTTACAGAAACTATAAATAATCTGATTTTTTTGAAATTTTTTTATTTATGTTTGCATCAAGATCTATTGATTTGTTTCACTTTTTTTTCACTATTTTTTTAACTATCCAGTGTACAATTCACAATATATCAGTACAATTCACAACAATTTTACAGTACAATTCACAACAATTTATCCACAATTTCACACAAAGAAGAAATGAGACAAGTTTTTGGGGGAATTTAATTTTATTTATAAGTTCATTACAAACTGCCTCATTAAAAACCTTACACTCGATGTGAGCTTCCCCCGGTAAGGAAAAGAGTACAGTTTGTTTTAGTTTTACAAAGTACATCATTCCGAGCCGCTAAGCTCAAGATCCTCCATTGCTTTCATTATTTCTGGATCCTCAATGCGGTGTTGATCTCTAGATTCTGCTGCCTCCCAATCTTTAAGGCACGTGAGAACCTCAACCATTTGTGGTGTAAGTGACGACCTGCAACATTTAATTCAAACACCATAAGTTGAGTAAAAATAAATGAAGTGAACTAAAGATAGCTTATACCTCCGTTCTTCTACAA
Organism: Tuctoria greenei; assembly: GCA_036927565.1. Classification (NCBI taxonomy): domain Eukaryota; kingdom Viridiplantae; phylum Streptophyta; class Magnoliopsida; order Poales; family Poaceae; genus Tuctoria; species Tuctoria greenei. The sequence goes on along the minus strand of JAYESD010000005.1, from coordinate 90,330,037 downwards.
TCCTTCCAGCAGAGCTAAAGATAGCTTCAGAAGAGACACTTGATACTGGAGTAAGAAGAACATCACGTGCAAATTGAGAGAGCACCGGAAACTGACGTTCATTATCTTTCCACCATGCTAAGAGGTCCACCTCAACGTCGTCCTGAGCATCAATAGAAATGTCAATACATGTTCAAGTTGGTACAAAAAAATACAAAACATATACCTGAAGCATTGGATCATGAGCCACATGATCTATATCAAGATAGTGAGACAACTCCGCAGTTGGATTCCAATTTGACCTATGGGATTGTGAGGATGAAGTATCTTTGGTCTTCAACTTTTTCCACATGTTAGCTGCCATACTTCTTCTCTTGTCAGTTTGTGATGCTTCGGGTCTAGGGCGAGATTGACCATATTTCTGTTGATACAAAGCAAAAACTCGAAATATCTCGGACTTAACATGTGAGTAAGAAGCTGAATAATCAATGTCAATTCTCTCACCAATAAATTGTAAAGCAGCTTCTAATTGCTCAAGCTTCTTACGTGGATCCAAAATGAGAGCAAAACAATAAAGATGTGGAATACCATCAAAATATTTAAGGTATTTTACTTTCATGTCATGAATGATTGGGCTTAAAATTTCATCATTCTCATACTCTTCAAATTTTTCAACAAATGTCATAAGCCACTCAAGTAAAAGAGGAGAGGTAGGATAGTAGATACCGGACAACAGTGTTGTAGCATTATAGAATGGTTTCAAAAGCTTCCGAAGCTTCTTTGCAATGATCCAATCACTCTCATAAAGCACTATACCTGCACCTTGAGCATTCATGAAAGTGGTGAAAATGCACTCATACCCTTTTAATTGCGTCAACATGATGTATGTCGAGTTCCATCGCACTTTCATATCTAGCGAAAATTTCTTTGCTTTCAATTCCCTCAATTTGCAATATTCCCTGAATTTCCTGTACACCTGTGGAGAATTCAAAAGATATCGGATGGCACAACGTATATTATCAATACATGCACTTGCCCTTGCCAATCCAGCCTGCACAATAAGGTTAATGATGTGGCACACACATCTTTGATGAAGCACAAAGCCACCAATGTAACTCTGTAAGTATGGCTCAAGAATCTCCATAGCCCTGGTGTTAGCCGAAGCATTATCAAGAGTAATAGACACAATCCTATTATCAATACCATAATCTGTAATTACCTCAAGCACATGTGATGCAATTGCCTCACCAGTATGATTCTCATCAATACATCTCAATCCTAATATCCTTTTGTTCAAATTATAACCAGGATCTATGTAATGAGCAACAACACTAAGATAGTTTGTCCTTTGATGTGAAGATAACCGTATATCAGATGTTAATGCAACAGAAAATGGCATGGACTTAAAAGTTTCTTTCAAGATCTCCTTTTTTTCTTTGTATTTCCTTATTAAATCACTTCTAGTAGTATTCCTTGAAACATTATTATACTGTGGACAAAAAGCAACTTGAACCATTCTTTCAAAATTAGAATTTTCACCCATAGAAATAGGTTGATCAGTAGTTGCAATATACCTAGCAATTTCAGAACGAGCAACATCAGAACTATAAACCCAAGTACTCACAGAGCCATCAGGATTGAAGTTTAATTGAGTTTGTGTTGCACCACTTTGTCTTAAAGCAAATTTTTTCAAACATGATGAATAATGGCGATTCAAATGGCCCGTGCCACTAGAGGATAGTGCGGAAAGAACCTTACCACAATATTTACATGTGGCGGTAGTTACCTTCATCTGACCATTCACCATTTCCTCATGCCCAATGAAATGTTCCCAACATTTTGCTCTAGGCTTATGAGAGACAGTAGAGGATGCTTGAACATCTTCATTGCTAGGTGCACCTTGTGTACGTGCAGGTACATTTTCATGGACAGAGTAGCTTCCAGTTGCACCTGCATCATTCGAGTGAAATTGATTAGTTTCAACTTGAAACTCGTCGAAGGCATCCTCACCTTCCAAATGCACATCATCCATCCCAAAGTCGCCCATGCTTGGGGATAGACGACGAGGATTCGGTTCATCGGCGGTGTTGTCGCCACGACCACGACCACGACGACGCGACGATGACACCCCAATCTTTTTTCTAGTACCAGTACCACCGGTGGTGTGGGGGTGACTCATGATTGGGAGTGACCGAGTCTGGGAGCTGAGCGCAGGCTACGCAGCCGGCCTGGCGACGCGCGGCGCGCGTGCACGCGCGTGCCGCGTGCGCGGGAGCTGGGCCCGGGAGGCGGGGCAGCGGGAGCGGGGCGGCGGGGGGTCTGGCGGCGGGGGCGGCACGGGGCCGAGGCGGCGCAGCGGCGGGGGCGGCACGGGGCCGAGGCGGCGCAGCGGCGGGGCACGGGGCCGAGGCGGCGCAGCGGCGGGGCACGGGGCCGGAGCGGCGCAGCGGGCCAGCGGCGGGGCACGGGGCCGAGGCGGCGCAGCGGCGGGGGCACGGGCCACGGCAACGGTCTAACCCTATCGAATGGGCACGGGCGGGGGCACAGGCACGCTTTTTTTATGTCTGGCTACACGACGGGCTGAATTCGTGCCGATGGGCTTTTTTCGGGCCGATTCAAATTTCGTGCCCATTTTAGCCCGACGTGCCTCGGGCCAATTTCGTGCCGTGCCGGCCCGGGCACGGCCCAACTCTCGTGCCGTGCCGTGCCGCCCGTCGGGCCCAAGATCACGGCCCGGCACGGCCCGACTACCCGTGTCGGGCCGGCACGGCCCGAAAAAATTTCGTGCCGGGCCGTGCCGTTCTTCGGGCCGGCCAGGCGTGCTTCGTGCCGCCCGTTCTGGGCACGGCCCAATTGCCAGGACTATGCACGGTACAACTCATTCCAAGCTAAGCGAGACTAACCTCAAGCTAAGCTACACACAAGCCATCCATACTCATCCACACTCATACAACACCTCGTTGAGTAGGGTATTACGCTCAGGCGGCCGAAACCACATAAAAACTCTCTGTGTCACTCTGTTCTTGGATCTTGATAGCGCCCTGCCTAAATACGAACATCTGCGGACTACTTCTGAGTAGTACCAGGGGAAGTGTCGTTGGCACACTTCGACACCTGCGCTGAGAGGTTTAATTGGACAGGGATATTCCATGTATGTGATGAATGATCAATATTCATGTCATGCGACTGGTATGAGTCATAGATTCTGTGATTACCTTGGAGTCCCGCACCTCCCCTGCCAGCATAATCATTTGTGTTGGCTCTGCCATAATCTCCTCTGTAACCTAGATTCCTCCCTCCAAACCTTCTGTTTGGGTAGCCTCCACGATTGCCCCTGCCTCCATGATGTGCTGGTCCATAGCCAATGCGAAACCTTGAGTTCTGTAGGTTTCGGTTGATGAAGCTTCCCTGACCACCATTCACTCCAAGCCTCTGGTTGAAAGCTGAGCCTCGCTGTCTGTCCTAGTTGTCACCGTTGTTCTCCATGACAGTCGTGTCGCTTCTGCATAGGAGTACTAGCGTGCGGCGCGAGGTTTGACGTGCGGTTCTCTAGGGTTCTGACGTGAGAAACCAACTCGACCAGATAAAGCCACAAGCCTAGGGACAGGTTGGTAGGGCATAGACGGACTCAGGTGAAAAAACTTCGGGCCCATCAACATGGGCTCATTGATCTTTCTACTCCTGTATTCAAACTTGGAATTTTAATCACGTTCCAACCCCATCGCCCCAAGACCGCTGAAATCTCGTTCTAAAAACTCGACACTCGAACTGACCCCATCGGCTGTTTTGCCGGATCTCTGATGCAGACTTGGAAGGCGTAGATCTGTAAATTCCTTGATGATCATCTTCCGGCACCTCACCAAGATCGGTAAGAGGAAAGAGCCGGTTGATCCTCAACGGATTCTCCACTCCGTGGAATTTTTTGGATTTGCCTGTCGAGGCTACGATCACTTCCATCGCTCTGGCAAAACTTTCAGCACTCGCATGACTGTTTCGCTTCTGATCAGAGTCCTTAACCGGAGCCAAAGCTGGTTTGCGGATTTGTAAATTTTTCTTTCCCATCGAGCGCGGAGTTCTCGGCCAGGAAAAGCAACAGTAGTCGATCGATCAAAGACGACGTCGTTGGCTGGTGTGAGTGGCTACAATGCCATGCAACTTGTAGCCACTCAGGCCAATTCGTGCGGCAAAAGAAGGGCTCGAGATTACCTGGTTTTCATCACGCACGATGATGTTGTTGAAGTAATCACTACCTGCGCATGACGATGCCTTGATGCGGAAAGCTAGAACCCGCTGAAGCCATCACCGGCGTCACCTCAGAGAGTTGCCTCCAGCGAGTTGCCTCCAGGGATCAAGTGTGTGGATCCTTATGGATCAATTGCATGGGGCCTCGAGAGAGAGGTATCTAACATAGTGGCAGTAAAAAAATAGATGTTGAATTGATTAGTTCTGCATACAATTTTTTAATTTCCTTTTTAAATTCCTCCTAACTAGATTATATTTTGTTAATATTACTCTAGTGCTTAAGTACCACATATATTTTTTGATTTTAATGGTAACTTAGAGGCCTACAACTTACTATTCTTCCTCACAATTCTACTTGATATCATCACCCCGCACAAAAAATTCACATAAAAGATACCATTTTGATGAAATCTCATCTAAATGTATCTTCTACGTCATTTAGACTCACATGTACAACCATCCCACCTAAAATGTTCCATCTGAGCTCACCGTGGTTGCGCTGAAGACCCGGGCGCCGAGTACCCACATCCATGCGTGTCCTGTACGTTGATACATAAGTGCTTAGGCATGATGAAGCCCAGGCATGAGCCCCCACCAGCCACCCCGCTCCCCCCTCTGACCTCACCGGCGATCCCCACCCCAGCTTCCGCCCACCACCGCTCGCCGGTGAAACCTCACCTAGCGACAATCACCCCCCCCCCCCCCCATCATGTCATGCCATAGCCTCCAGTTCCCACGCACGCACCCCTTTCTCCTCCCCGAAGACCCCGGAGATCCATTGCAGCCCTTTGTCCGACGTTGCAAGCACTGAAGAAGGTGAGCTCTCGCTGCTTCCCGTCCTGCATGGAGAAGTATCTGACTCCGAGGAGGATCGACTTTCTCTGTCTGGTGCCGGCCACGGGCACCACTCAGATTCTGGCTCTGGACGCTTCTCCGAGGGCAAGGGCTACTCGCCCTCTCTGCATTATCCAGTGGTCGTGGCCATGTCGCTCAACCCGGAAGACCAGGAAGCTTGTGTGACTACTTTGGGGAGCCTCCCATTGTCCGGTTCCATGGTGTCAACCGCGGAGCAGAAAGAAGCCATCAAACCGCCGGAGCTTGAGAAGACAGCCTCCAGCTGCCTGCTCCTTGTGGTGAAGGCCCCTGAGTGCCCATCGGGTAGGGGCATCGCCGCAGAGGGAACGATGGTCGGGCCATCGCATGATGGTCTTGCAGGGGTTCCCCTCGGTCCGATGTGTCCAGCGACAGCACGCGCTGGGTCGCCACCCAGTGCAGACGCCAAGGTGGTTGACTGCGCCCAGGTCAACTCTGATTCCAATGTTGCATTCCCCAAGGCGGCTGTAGGTGGTGCCCACAAGGCCCTGGAGCCTCTCGTGAAGCCGCTTGCCACTTCTAGCCAGTCACGGGCTGCCTTCCTCTGGCTTGAGGAACTGCACGGGCCTCAAGTGCTCTCCTGCATGGCTGCACCGACCTCGAATCCTGCTTTGGCATCTGGCTCAGAATGGATCACGGTGACTTCGAGAAAGAGGGCACGCCGATCTGACAAGCCCAAAACCTCGTCCAATCCTGGTCGCATAGCCCCATCCAGGATTGACCGCCTATCACCAGAGCTCCGCAAGGCACTTCTTGGACGGTGCTTTTGGGGCCTTGCCTCTGATCACCAGCTTGCCTCTTGCCGTGACCCCCCTCATTGCGTTGCTTGCCTTGCGACTGGTCACTTCGCACACCATTGCTAACTGCCACTGGGGCCTCATGGGCGCCACCGCATCCATCCCCGCCTAGTTGCTATAAAACCAGATATTCGTGATCGTCTTTCCTTCCCCACCCTCCCATCCGCCACTACGCCCAACACCACCCCAACCATTGCTTTCAGCCCCACCCCGCCTATGGCCTCCCCAGGTGCTTATGAGCCGGGACATGCTGAGTAGCGCCCCCTATCTAGACAGGCTGCGCTGGTGGCTGGAGGCCTCGCAACTCGTGAGTTCACCAGGCTGCGTTGCCATGCAGCACTGATCACGGGGATGGATCGTGGCCGTCGTGTTGCTGCCTCTGAACTTAGCTTGGCCATCCATCGCCAGTGTGGGATACCGAGGCGTAGCCTTGTGGTTTCCCGCCACCACCCTGAGGACTTCATTGCCAAGTTCGACACGACTGAGCTACGTGACCGTGCAGTGGACGCTGGCCCCTTAACGGTCGACAGCGCTCGCTTTGCGCTGCAGCCGTGGCGCATCTCTCCTACTGCCCGCGTCGTCTCCTGGTGCTACCGAGTGAAGGTATATATTGAAAACTTGCCCCTGCATGCCTGGTCTGCAGATGGTGTTTGACAACTCCTTGGAGACATCTACCTCTTCGACCACATGGTCCCTGCATCGTACTCACAGGAGAGGGCGTACATCTTCGGCTTTGTGGGTTGGATGTTCAACCCGGACCTCCTTCCCCGCACCAAGACGGTGGTTTTCTTCCAGCATGGTGCTAGACGTTCAAGCTCTTCCGAGGGCCCGCCACCTGCCGAAGCCCTGGCTGATCCACCAGAAAGATTGTGCTGCTCTTCCACCTAGACCACTACTACGACTTCAACTGGCCCCGCTCGATTACGCCGGCATCTGCAGCCAGTGGTCTGCCCTCATCAGTCAGCTCCGACGATCCCCAATATCCTTAGTTCAAAAGGTTCACCTGGTGGAGGGGATTCATTGACGGGCGGCAGCCAGGCCGAATGGTTGCTCCACGCTGGGAAGCATGTCGCCACATGCATCACCATGGTACGCATGATCGCGACCATGGCGACGACAGTCAGCCGCTGCACAGAGATTGGCGCCTGAACCCGCAAGCGTGCGGGCGTCCTGCAGATGACCTATGCTGGCGCGAAAAGCAACCTGTACGGGACCGTACGCGCTCTCCACGTGCGGGGGAGCCTCGTCAACGGGCGGCTTTAGGCAAGGAGATGTCAACTCGCTCTACCGACAGCAGCCCTAGAGACCGCGGGAGGAGCTAGACCCGGTGGTCATCCACCTCGTCAGTTGAGAGGCGTCGCCGTTTGACCTCGACTGCAACTGGTCGCCGTACCTTGCTCCACGACGCATCGCCTGTGTTACTGGGCAACCCCGTCGGCCTGCTGCGCGTCATACCAACTAGTCCAGATCTAGCGCCTGCCCCCCGAGGCGGGATGCCCGATCCGCTGCTCGACTACATGGTGGACCTTTGTCAGGCAGGTCTTGACAATGGACCACCCAAGTCTCTGATGGGTCTAGACCCCATGATGGAGGAGTTCGCCAACTCATTGGTCACAGTGCCTCTCTGTTTCCTATCGCAGCCGTGCGGTTCCCAGTCCCCGGCCTGGGTCCTTGCGCGACCCGACTCCCCTGCTGTTTTGCAGGTGGAGGGGCTGTAGCAGGATCCTCCCCTAGAAGAATCAGGCCTAGACGCTGGCGAGCTGGACAGCGGCACCCAAAGCACCATGAGCCCGATGCGCATTGGATCGAGTGCAGTTCATAGTACCACTCCAGCTGGCGCAACCCAGGCGGCCCAACAGTTCCTCTCCAATATTTTACTGCCTCCTGTGCCATCTCTCCTGCCTGATCCAAGCAAGGGGGGCAGGAAGGTGCGGAACACTCGCTCGGCATCGGTAGAACCCCTCAGGAAGAGTCGCCGTCAGGCGGCCCAGCACTCCATAGTGCCCATAGTGCACAGGGCAACCCACCGCCTTATTCGTCAACTTGATCTGGTGGGGCCAGGAGAGCCCATTGGTGACGAAGCAATGGCCAAATACCTCAAGCTGTTCAGGGACCCGCTACCAGAGGCGGCAATCAGTGCCATGAGGAGGGCGACATGATTGCAGAACACTAGGGAGTCACCTGCAGCGACATCTGGGGATACCACAGCATCGATGCACAGCGTCACTAACCATGCTGCAGAAGGCAGTGCAGCGAAGGTACTGGATACTGCCTAGGCTGTTCTCAGTACAACCCCGTTGTCAGCAGTTCCATCCATATGGCTTTGTATCAGGTTCCTGGCTGTTCCTTGATGTGTATTGTGTTACGGATAGAGGGTTGGTCTGAGAGATCGGCGCCTTGCCTAGAAACTCTCTTAGTGAAGTGTCGGTGGTGTGTGCTAGTTGGAGGGGAAATGCTTTTGGTAGTTGGCGTTGTATTTTCCCCACCCAGTTGCCAGGATTGGTGGTGTGATCAATGGACTGCTTCTGTGTTACTGTGGCTTCTACCATGTGGATATGAGTGATCCATTCTCCATCCTCTCTTGGAATGTCCGTGGCCTCAACAGTATAGCTCGTAGAGAGGCTACCAGGGCGATGATCGACGCAGTCAGGCCTGCAATTGTATGCTTCCAAGAGACTAAACTTGCCTCGATCAATACACAATTACTGAGAGAGACCTTGGGTCCTGATTTTGGCAACATCAGCTTTGTCCCAGCTATGGGAACACATGGTGGCATCTTGACTGCTTGGAAGCCACATCTTTCACCAACAGAGCCAGCGACGCTTAAGGATTTCTCCCTTACAGTCTACCTGCAATGGTCAGGACTCCCCATCTCCCCGACCAATGTATACGGCCCCACGGACGATTCTGCCAAGTCTCTCTTCCTGGATGAAATTGTCTCCTTGAAACCCAATCGTCCCCTGGCCTGGATATGTGTTGGCGATTTCAACCTCATCTACGAAGCCAGGGATAAGAATAATCTCAATCTCAATCGCCGAATGATGGGGCAATTCTGGCGGGCATTGGACTACAGTGAGTTGCTTGAATTCAACTTGCATGGCAGACGGTTTACGTGGAGCAATGAACGGCGCAACCCAACAATGGTTCGGATTGACTGTTTCTTCTGTAATAAGGAATGGGATCTCAACTGCCCTGGCTTCAGTCTGCAATCACTTAGCTCTTCAATATTGGATCACGCCCCTCTTTTGTTGTCTGCTCAAAACCAGCCCTAGCGCCCGACACGGTTCAGATTTGAATCGCATTGGCTTCGCACTCCTGGATACTTGGACACAGTGCAGCAGGCATGGCAACAGGATGTGCACCTCCAGTCCCCCATCAATGCACTCTCCGCAAAATTGCAGAACATGGCCAATACATTGAGAGAGTGGTGCCGCCGGGTCTTCGGCAATGCGCGACTGCGGCTGCACATGGTTAACGAGATCATCCAGCGACTTGATACTGCACAAGAAAGTCGTGTACTGTCCGATGATGAGATCGCACTAAGGCAAGACCTAAAAATCAAGCTGCTCAGACTGGTTGCCGTCGAGATATCTAGGAGGCGTCAAGCCTCCCGCATCATATGGCTCAAGGAAGGTGACACATGCACGAGATTCTTCCACTTAAAGGCTAATGCACGGGCGAGAAAGTTGTATATCCCAATTCTGAGAACTGCATCTGGAAACCTGGTCTGGAGCCATACTGAGAAGGAGCAAGCTCTGCATGATCACTTCCATTCCGTTCTTGGCACCAAGATCGCACATACTGCATCCATCAATTGGGCAGAACTGCAATTATGCCCTATCGGCCCCAATCAGCTAGATGCTGAATTCTCTAAACCTGAGGTCTGGAAGGCGATTCAGTAAATGCCGGTAGAAAAGGCCCCCGGGCCGGACGGTTTTACGATCGACTTCTACCGTGCCTACTGGCCAATCATCAAATTTGATATAATGGCAGCTTTTCAGGCCGTGTACCTCCTCAACCTAGGCTCCTTATCTAAGCTGAATGGCGCCCTTGTCACGTTGATACCCAAGGCTGATGAACCTGCAAATGCAGGAGACTACAGTCCGATCAACCTTGTTCATTCGTTTGCCAAGCTTCTCTCTAAAGTGCTCGCCACTAGGTTATCAGTGCACATTGACCGCCTGGTATCACCTACCCAAAGTGCCTTCATCCGTGGTCGATCCATTCAGGACAACTTCATCTATGTGCGGAGCCTAGTAAGAGAACACCACCGCAGAGCTGATCCAAGCCTTCTGATAAAGATTGATATTTCAAAAGCATTTGACTCTTTGTCGTGGGAATTCCTAATCGAGCTGCTGGAGAAAAGAGAATTCCCCACAAGATGGCGCAACTGGATCTCTATAATGCTAGCGTCCTCCCACTCGGCTGTTCTGTTAAACGGTATTGCTGGACCGAACGTCTGGCATCGTAGAAGCCTACAACAAGGCGATCCCCTATCACCGTACCTCTTTATCCTTGCCATTGATGTTGTCCAGAAACTGTTCCAGATTGCCACCGACTGCAATATTCTGTCCCCCGTACGACATGGCATGGAACGACTTTCCCTCTATGCAGATGATGTGGTGTTACTACTCAAGCCATGCCAAGATCAGGTCGCATCTGAAATGAGCATTCTGACCAGCATAGGGGATGCTACTGGGCTCCGAATCAACACAGTGAAGACTACTGCTTTCCCATACAATGTCAAGAGCTGGATTTGAATTTGGAACTGCAGGAATTCCCTGGCCGCAGGGGAACTTTTCCCCTCAGATATCTGGGTCTACCCATATCACTAGGAAGGCTGCGTATGGTTGATCTTCAACACGTTCTGGATAGAATCCATGCAAAGTTGACATCGTGGCAAGGGCAGCTTCTGACCTTGGGAGGACGTTGTGAACTGGTTAGAACGGTCCTCAGCATCCTTCCTATCTATGTGCTGACTGCACTCAAAGTGCCAAAGAGGTTCATCAAAGAAATCGACAAGGCTCGCCGCCGCTTTCTATGGGATGGCAACCAGGACCTCCATGGCGGAAACTGTAAAGTCAATTGGAGCCGGGTGTGTAGACCGACTGATAAGGGTGGTCTGGGGATCGTTGACCTTGATCGCTTTGGCAGAGCGTTGCGCCTCAGGCCGCAACGGAATCAATGGAAACACTCTGATCGACCATGGTCACGGTTAGAAGTTCCAATAGACAGCACTGGTCGAGACCTCTTCGCTGCGGCAACTGTGGTCAAAGTGCACTCTGGTCTCAAGCTCTATTTTGGCAATCGAGCTGGTTGAATGGCATGGCCCCAACCTCCTTGTGTCCTAACCTATTCAGACATGCGCGCCGAAAAAACAGAACAGTGGCCTCTGCAATGCTAAACGATAGCTGGATTACTGATATATCCCACAATATCACATTCCCACTATTGCAAGAATTTGTGCAGCTCTGGTCCTCAATCCAGGAAGTCCAGTTCAACCCTGGAGATGATGCCATAGACGAAATATCATCGGCAGCCTCTGCGAATGGAATGTACTCAGCACGGTCGGCCTACAACCTGCAATTCGAGGGGAGCCTTTGCTCATGGTTCCCGAAAGTGATCTGGAAGGTATGGGCACCAACTAAGTCAAAGTTTTTTGCCTGGTTGATGCTCCAAGACCGACTTTGGACAGTTGCTCGCCTGTTACAACATGGATGGCCAAATGATTACTTTTGTGCCCTCTGCCATCGGAATTTGGAAACTCCATACCACTTGTTCTGGGAGTGCCCAATGGCCACGACAGTATGGACACTATCCGCCAACTGGTTGAAGTGCCCGAACCTTCACCCGGCTAGATGGCCAACAGATAGAATCGGGAGGCTGCTAGGGGTGTCCGGTCACTGATCATCCTCACGTGCTCGACGCTATGGCGTGAAAGAAACAATAGAGTCTTCCAACGCCAGGAACGTACAGCAAGTCAGGTCTTCCAAGCGATACAGAACGAGGCAAAGGATTGGGCTGCTACTGGCGCCTCACATCTAGCGCAGATCATCGACCATTCATCAGACGGGGAATAGTTCATTCCTCGAACACGCAGTGACTCGATGTTTCTTTTCCTTCTTTTGTTCCTTGTCTCCTGTAATCCTCACCAGGGCTGCACCTTTAGCAGCCTTGACCTGTAAAAAACTCTACTCCCTACTTAATTGAGATCACAGGTATTGCCGGGTGTTTCTAAAAAAAATGTTCCATCTCGGGTGGCCAAGTTTTTTGTATGTGTGAACCAGGAATGTTGCAAGCTTTTAGACATTTCTAATAGTGACACTTGCTAAAGGGGGGGGGGGTAGCAGTCTAGCATCTGTTGATAATGCATCTCCAATTTTTCATATGGATGTGTGCAAATCGCAAACGAGAGGTATGCACATAATTTTTTTTCTACTGGCTATTATTGAATGACAGTATGAATACTATAAATCTTCTTCATAGGAAGAACACGCAATTTAACTATAATTGTGCATTGTACAAATCAAACGCTGGAGAGACCCTTCTTTCACTTATTATTTGAGTGCTTCTTTAGTCATGGTGCTTGAGATTCTTGAACATTGAATAGGACTATTTGGCATGTCACCACAACTCAATCATTTTTTTATGGAGGTTCCCTTTTCTCTTAGTCACTGGAACTAAAAATCATTTAAAGATGAAACACTACTGCTCCCTCCATCTCTAAAACTTTGTGGTTTCATAGTTCATTTTTGAACTACAAAACGACAAACGTTTAGAAAAATGAAAGGAGGACAAAAGACCATTATAGCGATCATGATGTTGTACATGCAGTGCCCCACATAAAAAAAAATAGGGCAGAAATATGTCACTGCAATGGCACAAAGGCAGACCCCAACGACATTACTAATGTTAGACTATCCGCATACACTACGATAAATGACGACAAAATAATTGGCGATGGTACAGTCGTAAATTATTGAATTGGCAACAGCTGGATCCAACCATCACTTACAAGTCCTCAATTGACGACGGTTAACCTAGTATAGTCGCCAATTAGTTATGAGTGACGGCCCAACATCGGCAATAAGGGTCGTCCTCAATATGAGCTGAGGATGAGGTCCACCTGAGCCATAATTGGCGATGGTTGACCTAAACCGTCGCCAATAAGGCCCATAATTGGTGACAATGGCCATAACCGTTGCCAATAAGGCCCATAATTAGTGACGGTGGCCATAACCGTCGCCAATAAGCCCTTTTTAGCCAACCCAACACACTTCCTCCTCATTTCGCGTGTTCGTTTTTGCCTGTTTGTCTTCACCCCGCGTGCCTCGCCTCGCCTGTTCGCCTTCGCCGGCCGTTGACTGCCACCGCCGTCGCCCACCACCTGTCAAGTAAGCTCTCTCCTCTCTCCCTCCCTCCTATCCCCTCCATTGCCACCCACCCGAGCCCCTACCCCATCCATGGCCGACGGTGATAAGGAGGTTTAGGCCCGATCTTCTGAAAGGTGTTGGATACGTCGATTGATGGAGATCTTGACGTTGATGATCCGAGGCTCTTGAGTAGAACACGAAAAATCCCTGCAATTACTACACCACCGCTCCATTGGTTATCAACTGTGCTGCACACGATTGACCTTGCCAAGAAGACTCATCCCTGCAAGTGCAAACAAGAACACAAGCAAGAACGTGGAAGACACGATCTGAAATCGCGAAGTTGGGATTTCACAAACCGTAGAACGTCGATATTATTAATCTAAGCAAAACCCAATTGTTTATGGCAGTCACCATGGAGTATATATAGGTGGTAGGACGTCTAAGGAGGTGTTGGGGTCGTGACCTAACCCTAAGACACAAAAATAATAGACTTAGACTTGATACAAGGCCCAATGGCCCAATACGGTGGCACAACACCCTGACAAATTTTGAACTCGATTTGTTTATATGATTCCGGTCTACTCCGAAGGAATTTTGACATGGGACCAGTAGCATTGGAAATGTTATCCTCTCCCCTTTCTGTGCATATGTAGAACGTTCAAAACGGAGATCGTATGCGTCCTGGACAACCATTTTAGTGCGAACTGCTCCTGGACTATGAGTTGGACACGATTTTGAGTTGGGCTCGGTTTCCACCTTCCTTGACCGTATTCTCTGGTTCTCCACGTCCTTAAGACTTCCTCCAAGTACTCCTTGAACCTCTCCATGCATCCTAATCACAATTAAATCATTAGGTAGCAATCTATGCTCAAAAACATATAAGGAAACATATAAGAACGAACTCACCTCTGAAATTCATTGTTGTGTGTGAACTCTATTGATTACATCTTGTATGTTCAATAGAGTGTTGTTTGTATCCATAGAAGTGATGTCCTCATCATCCTACCCTTCTTGAATTGGAGTCATCCTCGACTCAAGTTCATCGTCTCTCATGTGTTGTTCCAAATGTGCAATGCCACCAAATCTTCTTGTATGCATGAAAGGAGGCTAAGGTGGTGGATGACATAGTGCACCATCTTAATCTTGTCCATCAAATAAGAGCGCACATTCACTTGAGTCAGGATCCCAAACAAATAAACATTGTGCCATATTTGTAGGTGCAATGATAACGTGCATGATCTCGTCATTCTCCCCTTCTTTATGAGAAGCCGTCCTCGGCTTGCTCGTATGTCCAAGAAATAGGCTGTTGGGGATAGTATGAGTGCTGTCCATATTGCACAACCACAGCAAACAGTGCTTTTCTTTTATTTGTTGTCCCCGCTGCAAGGAAAAAATACTAGAAAAACTTGACAAGACATTATTATCATTAGTGCATTCATTTACTTTACCATGTTGTTATAGCACAAAAGGAGCTTGCACATTTGAACATATGTAAACTTTATGCACCATAAACATACAACTATGTTCATATTTGCCTATAGTATGAAAAATATTTCTTGTCAACAAAAGTAATTCAGTTTTCAAAAATATTCTTCTCTCTACAGTATCTCGATCACAAAGAGTGTCAAATTCAATATAACCCAAAGTATTTAGTGAAGACAACGATTTTAGCTCCTCATTTTCAGCAGTAATGAGAATCAAATTATTAGATTCTGCACAATTAGGTGAATCCAAAACAGAATAATCAAGTTCACTAACTTCTTTTTGCTAGAATTATCAGCACACAATTCTTTCTTAGCGCAAGGATTAGCAAGAAAATCAACATGTGGCAATGGTGTATCAATAAACGATTTCACTAGTTGCTCCTCGACAATAGCATGGTTGGTAGGAAAATTCAGAACATCTAAAAACTTCTCGCCTTCAACAGGTGTGTTGTGATATTTGTTACCTTTATTTTGATTTTCAGCGGGAAGTTTAGATGCATTATGTGTTGATTCATCAAACTATTCATAAGAGTTGTTCAACACTCCTCTTTTGTATAGTTTCTTGTGGAAGGAGTAGTGAAGGTAGCCTAAAGATCATGTGAAGTCTCGTTTGGTGTGTGATCTTAATTTGCCAATCTTACCTTTCTTTGTGCTTCCCTCTTGTCTAGCAGCTCCAACATTCTATCCACTAGGTTACGGAACTCCACATTATTTTTGGTGAACACCTCCGTCATATTGTTCATCATGTTACACAACCCAGCATTCAAAATTCCGTCACCATTATTTCCTTTCATTATTAGTAGTACACAAAAGACAACAGGAAGATGTTATCTCTATCAACTACAAAGGGTAGTGGCAATGTGATAGGTGGAAGGACAATCTCTCTCGCTCAAGCGTCTTACCATACTCTTACAAGTGTTCTTACCGACACAGCAGGTAGTGTGGACGGTGAGATGAACCAATGAAGCGTGAGATGATTGCAAAAGGTACCTGTTCTTCTCAAGAGAAAGTGAAGCTTGGATGGTACTTTATTTGTAGCAAGGATTAGCAACAATGTAATCAGATAAAAAAGTTGAATAAGTGTCCAAAGTACTTGTCAAAGTTGCTGGCCTAAATGTGTTCCTAGTTGTTCAAGCTAGCAAGACATGAAACAAAACTATAGTACACAAGTATGCAAGCACTTCCGTTTTTATTTTTCTTTGTTTTCTTTTCTTTTTTTTGTGCGGCTTTTCTATACATTTTTTTGCACTTGCCTTTTTCTTTTTTTCTTCTTTGTTTTTTAGAATGTGCTGCAAAAGAAGAACACAATGCAAAGCAATCAAATATATCTTGTAGGTCTGTTACAGATCTTCTGCTCAATCTTCTAAGGACAATTAGGCACCTTTAGAGGCCCCAAATCTAAAAACTTTCAACAGAAAGATTATAGACCTATCTCTCCTATGTAATTTCAGTATATGGAATATCTATTTTGGATCAGAACAATAAGAGATATTGCCCCCAAAATACAGACTGTTCAGAAATTCTAGGTCAATAACAGTTTTGGATGTAATGCAATTTTGACCTTGCTAACTCTATGTTTTGGGAAACTGATGAATACAAATGTTATATAAAACTTCTTAACCTTTCCATAAAGTACAAGAACACCAAAATCTGAGTTTGTATGAGTGAGATATGATGAAAATACCGAACTAGACAGAGATGAATCTAATCTGGATGTGATACGTGATTCAAAAGGATGAATCAACACAATGCAAAACTCAAACTAAGGTGAAAAACACTTTCTGAACCAGCAATATGACTCAACCATGGACACAAAATCAACAAAACCAAACTGAAAACAAAAGTTGTAAAGGCTCAATGGTGGTTTGGACAAAGTAATGAACATATCTACTAAACTGCAAGTTTTTTGTGGCTTTTTTGTGGACACTAGGTATGAAAAAGGAAACTAATGTAATGGATAGATGAATTACCTAAGGGCAACCTGGAAATCTGATACCAATTGATAAGGAGGTTTAGGCCCGATCTTCCAAAAGGTATTGGATAAGTCGATTGATGAAGATCTCGACGTTGATGATCCGAGGCTCTCGAGTAGAACATGAAAAACCCCTGCAATCACTACACCACCGCTCTGTTAGTTATTAACCATGCTGCACACGATTGAACTCGCCAATAAGGATAATCCCTACAAGTGCAACCAAGAACACAAGCAAGAACGTAGAAGAGACGATCTGAAATCGTGAAGTTGGGGTTTCACAAACCGTAGTACGGCGATATTATTAATGTAAGCAAAACCCAATTATTTATGGTGGTTACCATGGAGTATATATAGGTGGGAGGACGTCTAAGGAGGTGTTGGGGTCATGACCTAACCCTAAGACATGAAAATAATAGACTTAGAATTGATATAAGGCCCAATGGCCCAATACGGTGGCGCAACATCCTGCTAGATTCTGAACTCAATTTTGTTTTCATGATTCCTGTAGATTCTGAAGAAATTTTGATATCGGACTAGCGGCATTGGAAAGGTTATCCTCTCCCCTTTCCGTTCATATGTAGAATGTCCAAAACGGAGATCGTATGCGTCCTAGACGTCCGTTTTAGTGCAAACTGCTCCTGGACTTCGAGTTAGACACGATTTTGAGTTGGACTAGGTTTCCATCTTCCTTAAACGTATTATCTAGTTATACATGTCCATAAGACTTCCTACAAGTACTCCTTCAACCTATACATAGATCCTAATCACAAATAAATCATTAGGTAGCAATCTATGCTCAAAAACATAGAAGGAAACATAAAAGAACGAGCTCACCTCTGAAATTAATTGTTGTGTGTGAACTCTATTGGTTACATCTTGTATGTTCAATGAAATGTTGTTTGTATCCATAGAAGTAATATCCTCATCAGACGGCCATTGCCGCCCCACCCGAACCCCCCCTCCTCCCAAGCCCCCTCCTCTCAAGCTCCCCCCACCTGACGACCATGACCCCCCACTCGAGCACCACCCTCCCCTCCCCCACACTGCCCCCACCCGACGGTCATGCCCCCCCCCCCCCCCAACTGAGCTCCACCCTCCCCTCCCCTGCACCGCCCCCAACCGAGCTCCTCCCCTCCCCACCATGCTTCTCCCTCCCCAATCGAGCTCCACCATGGACATAGCAATTTTGATTAATTGTTTATGTTGGCTATGTTGATTATGTTGCTAATGTTGATTAATTTGCTTATGGTGCTTATGTTGTTAATGTTGATTAATTACTTATGGTGCATATGTTGCTAATGTTGATTAATTGCTTATTATGTTGATTGTTTAGCTTTATTGTTTATTATGTTGCTTAAATTCATTAGTTAGGTTAATTGTTGCTTAATTGCTTATTACGTTGCTTAATTTCATTAATTAGTTTAATTGTTTATTATGTTTTTTACATGATTATTATCTTGTTTATATGATATTGTTTTTTACATGATTATGTTGCTTTTATTATATTGTTTAGGTCAATTGCTTAATTGCTTATGTTTTTGAGTGATTACTTGCTATATGTAAGTAAATGGGTTTCCGGTCTGCTCAGCAGGGCACAGCCCGACCCGACACGGCACAACACGCACTAAATGTGTTCGTGCCTTATAGACAGTTGTAGTCGTAACGTATGCGTTGAGACGGCACGGCAGCGAACGGTGATGGCAAGGATGTCAATCACCCGTGCTTATAAAGTCTCGCCGCACTATGCTGGCTCCGAGACGGCACGGAAGCGAACTACGGTGATAACCCTAGGCCGTCGCAAATAAAGTCTTGGAGCCATAGTTGGCGACGGTATGCGTCGTTGTCCATAGCCGAGCTTGCGTGGATGGTGGATCCGAACGTGGAAGTGTCATCTAAAACTAACTTTCTTCTCTCTCTCTCTCTCTCGTTCTTTCTTTGCGCGTAAATGACTTTAAAATGAAAAGAAAATACGTAACCTATAAAAATGTGTCATCCGTTTTGGAGTGGCACATATCACATGCAATAGGCATGTGAGACATGCAAGTTCGGAATTGTCCCTTTTTGGACAGTCTGAGAGTGACTGAGGGCGCGATTATGATGTGCTAGGTACGAAGTCTGTATCCGAATGTGATTTCGACATCATAACTCTGTTATCTCAGCTGCACCATTTTTGGGCATGCAGTTGGAGAACAATGGGATTACGCTGCCAAAATTTTGTTTGGATTCGGTCCTCGTGTCTCGTCATAAGCACGTTGCCTCGGTCACAGGTGGGTTTAGGACCTATCTGCCTAGTTTTATGGCCGTGACATAACAACAAAAATAAACTAATAATGATTTGTGTTCTTTGAAGGTATACCCTAAATATGGATGAAGATCGCACTTGGATGTATACTGGTTGTAAAAAGGATGGGAGACACTCAGAGGAGTGGTTCACCAAGACGGATGCTTTATACAACGAGCTTTTTCGTTATCAAAAAACAGTAAGGTGCGATGCCCATGTACCAAATGTCAGAATGCTAAGTGTTTTGATAATATGATGACGATGTTTTACTTGTGTTGAAACAGTTTTATGCGACATTATAAGATGTGGACCTTTCATGGCGAGACACCTTCTCAAGCCGTAGAAGATCGAGATGAGGCTGTCAACACGGGGATCGATAGGATGGACGAGATGCTTGAAGCCATAAATCTTGAATTGACGGAGGATCCTCTTACAATAGATGTGGACAAGTTCTTCGAGCATCTCAATGCACCAGAACAACCGTTGCATGAACACACCAAAGTGATGATCCTCAGTTTCATGACTAGGTTTATGGAAATTAAGTCTAAGTATTTCTTCTCCAATAACTGCTACAACGATCTCATTATATTGATAATCGATGTCCTTCTGCAACCCAATAAATTGACTAAAGATATGTATCAGTCTAAGAAATTAATTTCTTGTCTTGGTATGAACTATGAGAAGATTGATATGTGTCTAGATAACTGCATGCTTTTCTGAAAAGAGCATGCCAACGAGAACAAGTGCTTAAAATGTGATAAAGCAAGATTTGTCAAACTTGTTAATGATAACGGTACAAAAGTAATGACTAAAGTCGCACAGAAGCAGCTTCGCTACTCGACTGTCACACCTAGGTTGAAGCGCTTGTTTCTCTAAAAAAAAGACAGACACATGAGGTGGCACAAAGAAGGTGTACGTGAGAACAACGGAATAATGGTGCACCCGTCCGACGACGAGACATGGAAAGCGCTTGACCGCTTCAATCCAGATTTCGCTAATGACACAAGAAATATTCGCATCGGGTTGGCGATAGATGGCTTCTCACCGTTCAGTACAAACGCAAAACCATACTCTTGTTGGCCCGTGTTCGCTATTCCTTACAACATACCACCATCTCTTTATATGAAGTATGAGCTCATGTTCTTTTGCCTTATTGTACCTGGATCGGATCATCCTGGTTCACGACTGAACGTGATTTTGAAGCCGTTGATTGAAGATTTGAAAATGTTATTTACAGGAATCGAAGCGTACAACAGTTTCAACAAATAGAAATCCAATCTTCAAGCTGCATACTTGTGGTCTGTCCATGATTTCCTAGCTTACAACATGGTTTCTGGCTGGAGCACTCATGGTTGTTTGACATGTCCGATATGTGCTTCGAACACATAATGTTTTTGTCTAGATCATGATGGCAAGATTTGCTACTTTGATTGCCACAGACCTTGGTTACTGCCCAATCATGTATTTCGGCAATAGAGAAATGCCTTCAGGAAGGACACCATTGTCAAAAAAGAACCACTGCAACGTCTCAACGGGTCAGAGATTGGTGAACAGTTGAACAACCTAGTGGCAGATGAAGGTCATCCTGATATTTTGTTTGTTACGAAGAAGACCACAATTGGACTCATATATGTGCACTATGGGAGCTATCGTATTTGAAGTCCTTAATCCTAATGCATAACATTGATGTCATGCACCAGAAACGTAACATGGGCGAATGCATCATAAGCACATGCTTGGATATGACGGACAGAACAAAATACAATATAAAGGCTCGAAAGGATTTGGCAGAGCTCTCGGAAATTGGTGGAAAACCACATGCTTCTTTTTGTCTTCGACCAAAAGAAAAGAAAGAAGTTTTGAAGTGGTTAAAAAAAATTGAAATTTTCAGATGGATATGCTGCTAGCCTGAGACGAGCCGTAAATGTTAAGACTGGAAATCTCACACGGTTGAAGAGTCATGATTATCACATAATCATAGAAAGCTTCTGCCGGTTATGTTTTGGGGCTACCTTGACGATGCGGTGTGGAAGGTGTTAACCGAGCTTAGCTACTCTTATTTTTAGTTTACTATCACGAACTTTGAATACAAAAATTTGACAGTCTTATTTCTTTGTGTAGGTTAGCATTCTTCGATGGAGTGGTCAACTCGAGGGAGGCGCGGCCTTCCTTGAGAGCCTCTTCATCGTAGGCGGTTGGGTCCAACAGACGTGGCAGTCGCGATCAGGAGCTCCAGAGTGTCCGGGGGAGCTCTAGAGGATGCAGGAAGAGCTGCATTCGATGAACGAGCGGCAAGCAGTGACCTTGAGGGCTAGGGACGAGTAGTGGAACTTGTTTATGCTACAACTGCAAGCTTCCCTGCAGGTAAGTTTTGGCCATTGTACTTAACAATTCTAATATCTAAATGACTTTTTATATGATGATGTTTTACTTTGTATTTGCAGGCTTTGAACCCGATATTTTAGGCGGCCTTACCCCAGTGGCAGCCGCCACTGATAGAGGTGCCACAGGTGCTGCCGACAGATGCATAGGTACAAACTCTTACTCAAACCTACTCAAACTTGCTCAAACTTGGTGAAACTTGATCAAACCTAGTCAAACATAGCCAAAACTAGTCAAACATGGTGAAATACGATGAAACTTACTCAAACATAGACAAAAATAGTTGAACTTGCTCCAACTTAGTCAAATATGTTGAAACTTATTTAAACATAGCTAAAACTAGTTGAACTTGCTCAAACTTGCTTAAACATAGCCAAAACCAGTAGATATTGCTCAAACTTAGTAAAATACGACCAAATTTACTCAAACATAGCCAAATATAGCTTGTAATAAGAAAATTTAGTCAAATGTGCATTTTGAAACTTATAACTTGTCTAACTACATTTGCACATCACTGGGATCGGCGACGGAGGCTCAAACTCCATCATCGCAGGTTCCAGCGCTTGGACGTCGGCTCGAGGACGACTTCGCGGGCTCCAGAGGCAGCGAAAGGTGTAGTGTTTAGCGTGGTGTGTGTACATGTGTGTAATGTTTTGTGAAATAGTGTTTTGCTATGCCTGTGATGATATATATCTGTTTTTATTACGCCTGTGTGAGCTAGCCATCGAGCGAGGGCTGGCCTCGAAACCAGGGCAACATTTTATGTGTTTTAAAAAATTACCTTCCTTACTGGCGATAGTTTCTGGTACTTGGCCGTCGCCAATAGGCCATAATAATCCGTGATGGCCTGACTCACTGTCGCCAATAAGCTCCACTTATTAGCGAGGCCAGTAGTATTGTCGCCAATTAGTCGCACTTGTCGTCACGTGGCGCGATAAACTAATTGGCGACGGGCTAGGTTAGCCTTCGCCAATTATATTATAGACGATGGTTCCCGTCGGGTTGGCAGCAAGTGGTGACAGCTCTGTCCATCCTTCATAATCCCCCACGTTCGGCTATGCCACAGGCTCGACACGAGAATCGTCCTGACATTGTCAGGGGCAAACAAGTACCTAAAATTTCATAAGCATTATTTATTTAACTTAGTCATTCTCTGCCTAGGTTTAGTAAACAAAGCTTATGAAATAACATAATGGTTGAATTGGCATATAGCAACTTAGGAATAGTGATATGCCAATAGTGTAATAAACAACAAATTATTGGCGACGACTGTAAACCGTTGCCAATAAACTAAAACCATCGTATATAAGTTATAAATGACGGTAAGACCCTTATAAACAACGATTTTCAACCATCGTTTATGGTCAAGATTCCTGTAGTGATAGGCATACTGTAAAGCATACCGGATAGGTGTAAATCTATAGGATTTAGATGAAGATACTAGAAAAGTAGAAAAAAATAGTGTATAAAGTATGCTTTAGAGGAAACGAATGCGGATAGCCTTAGGTGCAACGATTTACACTAGCAGGAATTTCTTAGTGCTGACATCGACAACCTGCCATTAGTATATTCTATTTCTAGAGTGGACCCTGGCATCAATAACTCACCACTAAAAATATTAAGACCCATTAGACACATCAATAGACACTTCACAACTCAATCATTACCAACAATCTAAAGAGGCAACTAGGTTTTCACCCACAAATCTGTCCCAATTCCGCCCTACCTACTGCCTCTTCCCCTATCTTTCCTACCACACGATACTCCTTCCTCTTTGCTCTCCCACTCAACCAACCCAACCACCTCTAGGCATGACAATGAGTCGGATTCAGATCGGGTGGAGCAAAAATCCACCAGGATTGAAAAGTTGTACTGGTGGATTTTCAAACCTGAACATACGGCGAAAAATGACACCCTCACTTGATTGATTTTGGACAGATTTCGGGTACCCGTCGGACTTGACCAAAACTCTAAAGGTTTGGATGGGATTGCCAAGGCGAGCCTGCACGTGGTGCTGCGCGTGCCACCGACGTTGCTGCTTGAGGTTGGCATGGTGTACATGCTATGAGATTTACGATTTTGTGGCTTGAATTATGGATGTCCCTGCCCGTGTGAGTAAGTGCAATAAGATCTTAACTTGCTGATGTAAATGGTAACACAATGCAATGATATTGAGGCCCCTGGAATTTCAAGTGGTTGTAGTGTTGTACAAAGATTTTGCACTCACGATCACAAAAATGAACTTAAACCCAAATCATCAGCTCAACCCATTTCCATTCGAACTTAGAATCGTTTAGAAGAAGAGCAACTGAAGAAGCTGGCATCTAAAGATAGCAAAAATATTTCCAGAATGACTTAAAAAATACAACTTTGAGCTTGACAAGCATAGGAGCCGGGGAGGCCTGCAGGTGAGAGGCTGCAGCGCGCGCCGCCTGCGGGAGCCCTGCCAGTGAGAGAACACTCTCGACAAAGGTCTTGTGACGGGTTTGGTGTGGAGGATCCCCTACCTCTCGTACATATAGATTGTCCCACATGAACAAGGAAGTAGTGGGGGCGAGCGAGAGGGCCAGCACCGTGGCCAGGACTATGAGGAGGTTGCAGCACTGCGGGATGGACAAGTTACGATATGGCGGGGGCAACAGGTGGGAGGCAGCAAGGCACCAGACGGCGGGAGCACAATGCAAGAGGTGGTGGGGGATCAAGCATTTGACTCAAGAGGGACGGGGTGGCAGGGTTACGTGGTTGAGGTGAGGCTATTGGGCTGGCTGCATGGGCCAATTTTTTGTATGGTTTCGAGCACTCGGGTGCAAAATTAAACTTGTGGCACCTCAAGTTTTTTGTGTCCTCACACACAACAACCCCACACTGCCTCCGGGCGACACGATGTGACATCCAATTCTGAAAATAAACCAAGCGTGATGCATATGTGTGTCCAGGATGTTTAACACACATACACAAATGATTCACAAACGATAAACAGATAAAACCATGTTTCAAATAATAACACTAATAATAGTACATTATTACAAACCAAATAGTCTCAAATACAAGCTCTAAAAGACTGTAGCAGAAAACACAAACACTAATGACTTCAACTCCACAGGCAAGCTTGACGGAAACAAGCACGCCTAGAACTCCTCAAAGACCTCCTGATACTCCACGTTGATGTCTGCGTCTGAATTTGTTAGGGGCATAGCAAGGGTGAGCACATGTCGTACTCACCAAGTGTGGGAAAGTATGACATGTAGCTTAAACAAGGAATGATAATTTAAAGACTAATTGCATAAAAGTACATTCAAAATAGTTGAAAATGCAATATTATGATAATTAAGTATGGTCCTTCCCAGAATGACCCAAATATCATTAATTTCAACTTAAATAACCAATACCAACAATAATAATCCATAATGAATCCACAACTGCTCATCTGTCTTAATTTCACCAAACCCATATACCAAAGCCAATTAATTTACCAACACCAACTCCTAATTCAATTGTAGCCATTAAACCATATTCAAGGTCCATACTCTAATCATGTGAGGGTCCAGGTTGCTCATAACCGGGAGCATGACTATCATGAATTTTTAACACACTCTGTAGAGGTTGTACCACTTTACCGACAAGTTTGTGATTTCATCACCTTTCGATGATTAAGGAATCTCAATTATGTCGTCTCACACTTCCTTAGGTGTGTGGCAAAGAGATCACAAAATAGCCTTTACAAAGTGATTACTAGCATATTTAGACCCTATTGAGGTTTCACCGGTGGTGATGTCTCCAACTAAGCACATCCAACCAAGGGCCACCTCTTGAGCCATTCGGATCCCAGGGTAGTCCCAGCATCATTGCAAACCCATCCAACTGTCCCTTTCCCGAGCTTTCCTAATGATCCAAACAGTACCGGCAATAGACTAATTAGTCAGCTAAGCCGCACCCATACTTGGCCCTGTGGTGGCACTGTAAATCCTGGATAATCGCTCCACAAACCAGTCCTTAGATCTAAAGCAAGCAAAACCACCAAAACAGTCCAACCCATTCCACATAACCGGCTTGCTCAGATCCCTAGGCACCATGTTGCTAATGAGTCATTATTATCAATTCTCATCATTTAAGTGTTCAATAGTTTATAATAAGTAATATGATTGTGTCCCAAACCCAATTGATTATAGCGAAGTAAAATTGTAAAATACCCTTCCCGACTCTCTACATTATGTCCAAGCGACAAAGGTGGTCATACAAGACTAGTAAACTCCTATAATTGGGTTCTCCCATCAATTTGACATAAGCATGCAATTTAGCAAACAAAACATTTAAAACATGGATCAAAATGATCAAGGACACTTGCCTTGCTCTTGAGCTTGGTTTGGATTGAAAGCTTCGAAGTTCTGGTTCTGCATGTCCTCAAAAGCACTCTCTACGACAATACCTTCTATTCCGCACGCCAAACATGCAAAACAAACATTACAATCAACCAATGCTCATATATTACTCAATATGCCATGATATGCATGATCGATGCAATTGTGAGGTAACACTTGTTAATGAGTTGCTATTAATGTTACTAACTAGTTACAATAGTTTTTAACAAGTTTAAACAGGTTTTGAATTGATTTGAATCAAATTGGAATTAATTTAGCACAATACAGATTCAGAAACCAGACAAGTCCGGTATCAGGGTCAGACTAGTCCGCTCTATCCAGAACTGCGAAATAGGGTTTCTGGACAATGAGGTGTTACAGTTGAATTCACGTGGAAACTTGGATGTAGTGGGTGTACCGTGTGTCTAGAGATCCAAGGTTCAAGAATTGAGTGTAAAGCTTGAATCTTGACGTCTAGGGCTTGGTGAGAGGTGTTGATGACGATTTTGGTGATGAAGATCGTTGATGTCGAGAAGTTGATGAAGATCGTGCTTGATTGATCCTTACCCCTCTTTTCCTCCTTCTACTTTCTCCTAGACTTCTTGATGACGGCTCAAGGTAAAAGGTGGTAGCGAGGGTTTTCAATTGTGATGGAGAGGTGTGGGGTATTGGATTGTTTATGTAGAGGTGGAGAGGTAGGTTTTGGGGTGAATTCCAAGTAGATTTCGGTGGGGGACGAGTAGGGGTCGAGGTGGGGTCCACTTGGGCTCCTTTGAGGTTGGGCACAATGTTCTCGGGCCCAACTAAGGCAATTACCCAATAACCAATCGTGGAAGAAAAACAAAATTTGAGTTGAATTCTACAGGCCGGACTAGTTTGCAATAGGACCGGACAAGTCTGTTTTGGAACAGAGACTATTTCGGACAAGTCCAGTATAGGTGCCGGACAAGTCCGGGGTGGCTAGAAAAGAGTGATCCGGACTAAAATTTAGACAAGATCGGACTAGTCTGCTCAAAATCAGACAAGTCCGGAAAAACATCAGAACCTCAAACGGACTAGTCCGTGCAGTGTGCCGGACAAGTCCACGCTCTGAAGAAGACTGAATTTTCTGAATAGAAGGAGAATATCGAACTAGTCCGGGTCAGAGGTCGGACAAGTCCGTACCCTGACAGACTTAAATTTCTGATTAGACCTAAATTCGTTTTAATCTTGTTCATTTTAAGGTTGCTTTATGTTAAACATGTATGAGCACGTCGTCGTCTCCCGGACCACGAGTGGCGACGCCTCTCGGCCCTTCCCGAGTGCTGCCCTCCCGTCCCTCGCCGCCTCACTATGGTCGAGGCCGCCGCCCACCATCGATGCCTCCCGCCATGCGCGGGTCCACATCGAAGCCCCGCCCTCCCCAAGCGCCACCTCCCTCCATCCATTTCTGATAGGATCTTGGTTCCCGATCTTTCAATGAGAATAGGAGGGTTCAATTTGTGGAGGAGAAAACGTTGGCGATCCGACTACACCGTCCCCAAGACGATGTGCCTTAGCGATCGATACACCGACTCCGAAGTTGTATTTATCTTGCTGGCGCACAATCAACCTGACCACAAGGGCCTTTGTTCCTGCAAGCAATCGAAGAACACGCAATAACAAGAAGAACAAGAACTTATGAGTTGAATCAATCTAAAGTGGGGTTCTGGATACAAGTAGACGGGCGATCTAGTCGACACGTGCGTGGACAAGGAAGCAGCAGAAGCTAACTTACGAATAAACAAAACCCACCAGCTAATGAGGGCGGCGACTACTATTTATTACCTCCCTAGGGTCATGAGAAACCCTAATCACGAGTCCCTAATGGACTCCAAACGATACATGGGCCATGGGCCCAATTTTGGTGATGCAGCACCATGGACAGAAAAGGTCTTGGGCTACTATTTTGGTATGAAGTGTGCCATTTTAGAAAATCTATCCACGACAACAAAGATGTTACCCCTCCCCTTCTTTGTTCTAGGCAGTCCTAAAACAAAGTCCATAGAAATATCCCCCCAAGGCATGCTAAGAACAGGAAGATGCATGTACAAACCATGTGGATTAAGTCGTGACTTAGCTTTTTGACATGTCGTGCAGCGAGCAACGAAGCGCTCCACGTTTCGCCTCATCCTTGGCCAAAAGAAATGACCAACAAGTATGTCCTCCGTATTTTTCACTCCAAAGTGCCCCATCAGCCCGCCTCCATGCACTTCCTGTAACAACAACAAACAAACGGAGCTAGCTGGAATGCATAACTTGTTAGCTCTAAACACATAGCCATCATTGAGGACAAATTTATTCAATGTTTTTCCATCTTTACACTTCAGCAATACATCTTTGAAATTAGCATCATGTTCATATTGATCTTTAATCGTTTCTAATCCAAAAATTTTAAAGTCAAGTTGAGATAGAAGAGTATAACATCTAGATAAAGCATCAGCAATAACATTATCCTTTCCCTTTTTGTGTTTAATGACATAAGTAAAAGACTCAATAAATTCCATCCACTTAGCATGCCTACGGTTCAGTTTCCCTTGACTCCTAATATGCTTTAGTGATTCATGATCAGAATGGATAACAAATTCTTTGGGCCACAAATAATGCTGCCATGTTTCTAAAGTTCGTACAAGAGCATATAATTCCTTATCATAGGTAGAATAATTCAGAATAGGCCCACTCATTTTCTCACTAAAATATGCAACAAGTTTTCCTTCTTGTAACAAAACACCACCCAATCCAATCCCTCTAGCATCACATTCAAGCTCAAAAGTCTTAGAAAAATCAGGAAGTTGGAGAAGAGGTGCATGCATCAACTTATCTTTCAGTATGGTAAAGGCGTTATCTTGTGTGGTGCCCCAAGAAAAAGGCACCCCCTTTTTCGTAAGGTCATTCAGTGGAGCAGCAATGGTGCTGAAATCCTTCACAAAGCGACGATAGAACCCAACCAGCCCTAGAAAGCTCCGCACCTATGTGATGGTCTTTGGTACATGCCACACCTGAATAGCCTCTACCTTGGCTTGATCAACTTCAATTCCATAACCTTTGTCGAGTAGTTCTTGTACTTGGCACTGAATCTCCTTTGTTTCTTCCGGATTTGTCCTGTATGGTGCACAGTTGGGCAATGAAGCACCGGGAATGAGGTCAATCTGGTGCTCAATCCTTGGAAGTTGTGGTAGTCCTGGTGGTATTTCACTTGGAAATACATCAGAATATTCTTGCAAAATGTTAGCAACAGCAGGATGCAAAGAATGTTGCATATTGTAAAGGGAAATCAAAGCATCTTTGCATACCAAAGCATAGGCAACAGAGGTGGAAGCAATCAGTTCATTAATATCAGATTTTGTAGCAAACAAGCATTTCCCCTTCGGAGATATCTCATTTTTCTTATCAAACACAAATTTGGCATTGTTGTTGTTCTCAACATTAGCATGGTCCTGAGATTTAGTTTTCCTAGCTCTAGCAACATCATCTTGCACAATAGCTTCAGGAGACATAGTATGCAACACAATTTTTTTATCGTGGTAAAGAAAAGAATACTGATTTGATCTACCATGATGCATAGAATCTCTATCAAATTGCCAAGGTCTTCCTAGCAGAATATTACAAGCTTGCATAGGAACACATTCAACGACATCCTTATATGATCCAATAGCAAAATTGATTCGCACAAGTCTAGTTGCCTTTGCCTTACCGCTGTGGTTTAACCATTGAATGTAATAGGGATGTGGGTGCGGTTTGGTGCTTAGTGCTAGCTTGGTCACCATGTCACTGCTGGCAAAGTTGTTGCAGCTACCTCCATTAATGATCATGCGACAAGATCGCTTTTGACGACACACTTTGTTTGGAATAATGTGTGCCTTTGATTTTGTTCCGCTTTCTCCATTTGTGCACTAAGCACACGTTGCACAATGAGACTATCATAGCGCGCTGCATCTTCTGCACAAATATGCTCTTCTTGATGTTCATTGCTACCTGCATAGTCAGCTGCAAGCAAAACACATGTATCTTCATCAAAATCGCTAGCAGATGAGTACTCACCGTCATCTTTAATAATTAGAACACGTTTGCTTGGACAGTCACGCTGCACATGGCCAAAACCCTTGCACTTGTGACATTGAACGTATCTAGATCGTCCGGTAGATGCTACGGAAGAATCACTCTCGGTGGGCTTTTGGGTGGTCTTTACTGCTGAGCTAGTGGAAGAAGCATGTGGCTTGTTGCCGGAGGAAGAAGGCGCTGCCCGACTTGATGAAGGAGATGGCGGGGAAGCACGCCCAGTCGAAGGAGTAGTCGTGCGTAGTTGCCATGAGCTAGTCTTTCTTGTAGAAATATTAGTTCTAGAGCTAGCTCGTCGTCCCTGCACTTCCCTTTCAGCTTTACAAGCAAGATGAGACAAACAGGTAATATTATTGTAATCTTTATAAGTAAGTATGTCGTGAATTTCATGGTTTAAACCACTCAAAAATCTGGCCATAGCTGGTTCCTCATCCTCGTCTAAATTACAATGCAATATCCATTTTGTAATTCCTGAAAATACTCTTCTACACTTTTAGCTCCCTGTCTCAATTGTTGTAACTTATTTAATAGATCACGTGCATAGTAAGAAGGAACAAATCTAGCCCGCATGAGCCGTTTCAAAGCATCCCAAGTTTGTGGTATGTTATTTGGATTTTTCTTGCTATGTTCTATCCACCAAACAGAAGCAAAATCAGAAAACTCACTAATGGCTGCTCCAACTCTTGTGTTTTCAGGAAACTCATGACATGCAAATTTTTGATCAACAGAAATCTCCCAAGTAATAAATGCATCAGGGTCATTTTACCATCAAAATGAGGTATCTTAAATTTGATCTTGTTAAAAGTATCATCATGATTGCGTACCTCACACCAACGATGTCCACCCATACCTTGACGGTTGCGTTGTAGCCGGTGCCGTGGCCTAGCTTCCTCATCTTCCCCAATCTCGGTATCTGCAGAATAGTCATCTTCATTGTCACGTACAATAATAGGAGCATTGCTCACCTGTCCATCTGCGGTGCGTCCACGATTCCTCTCCTCAAGGCGCTGCAGGATGGCTCCAATAGAGGTGTTCAATGTTTGAATGGAAATCTCCAATGTGCTGATTTTGGTGTTGGTGTCGATCTGCATATTTTCCAGTTGACCAAGGCAGTCACTGGTAACACAAACATCCTCATCAAGCGCTTCTGTGCGTAGCCACACTTGGCGTTCGAAGTGTTGTATAATTCCCCGTGTGCGAGGTGAATGCACGTCTTCGTTTGTATTTGCTCCTCCTGCCATGGTTAGTAGAAAAAAAAGAACAATCCAATATGAAAGGGTAACGTTATCCCTAGCTACAAAGGTGCTGGTCGAGATAACTCGCTCACTCTCAACCTGTTCAATCAAGCTCTTACTTGTTCTTACCATGCTCAGCAAGAAGGTGGTGGCAACCAACAAGTAATGAACAATTTCAAGAGCATGTGTCAATCTATGGCTTTAGGTGGCTGAACTAGCACAAGGAGCAAACTTTCACCACGTTAATCACAACAAGCTGAATAAATGTTCTATGACAGTACTGTGCTGATCTTAGTCTAGACCGTACTAGAGATGCGAGCTGAGACACCAATGTCGTCACCAAAAACACCCCAAACAACAATATGATTTTTTTTCATTTTTTCTTTTGTTGGGGTGGTCACCCAAACTCTCACTAGATGGAATCAGGAGACCCTAGAACAAAATTTGCACATGCAGCTTTTGATCTTACACATGCCTTTTTTTCTTCTCTAATTGCTTGTGGCTTTTGTGCGGCTTTTGATTTTGCATTTGCCTTTTTCTTGTTGTCAAACTAAAATTACTAATTGTCGAGGTGTCTAAACTGACACCTCCCCCGGACCTACTCGGGAGTAGTCCGTGGAGGTTCGATGTATAATCGAGGGGTTAGTCCTAGCAAGATCGAGCGCAGTGGACGATGAACACGAGGGATTTACGTGGTTCAGGCCCTCTGAGTGTAATACCCTAC
This sequence comes from Tuctoria greenei, assembly GCA_036927565.1. NCBI lineage: Eukaryota > Viridiplantae > Streptophyta > Magnoliopsida > Poales > Poaceae > Tuctoria > Tuctoria greenei. The sequence goes on along the minus strand of JAYESD010000005.1, from coordinate 90,298,254 downwards.
TCCACGGTGGTTTTTCCGTGTTGTATTGCTTGGGTCTGAGAGTCTTTTTTTTTTTACCATGGCTGCTCGATCCTTTTACAGCTCAAGGTCGAGCAGCTTACATGTGGGGCCCAGAGCCCGACAGGTGGCCCTGGGGTACCAAATCCACCCTAAGATCCGGAAGTAAATGCTACCCCTGACAACGGCCTCAATGTGTCGCCTGTCCATACCCTGCCGCGGGGCTACCTATAGCCCCTCATCATGGTCGGCCGTGTCTTGTCTATCTTGTCGAGGCCTCCTACTAGTCCACCGTACGTAGCAGTTCGGCTCTGACCAGTCATGACAAGACCGGCCACTGTCCACTTGACTTATGAGTGCGAGCTCCCGCCTACCTAGGGAACATGCGTGTCCTTCCTAGTTTCGGTGTACCGAGCACGCCTCCCTTTATTGCTCATTCCACAGGGAGGCTCCGGCTCAGCGCTGCTTGACATGTGGTAGCTTTCGGACCTTCCCTCAGTGAGGGGTCCAGGTCCGGGAGGTTGGGTCCGGAGCTGCCGGGAACGTAGCAGTATCAGACCCTCTCCTCATGTGGGGAGGTCCGGGGTCACCGACCTAGTGAGCACGCCAGACCTTCCCTTTGCATGGTGACAGACCCAGTGCTGTAGGCCTCGTGGCGGCACTGGACCATCTCTCAAAGGGAGGTGTTGCTGCTCCGCTTGCCGCGTGGCACCCTGGGCCCACGGCAGGCCTCGCCCCTGTGGGTGATGGAGCCCAGTATGCATTTATCCCTGTACCCAGGGATACCCGGTTCGCCAGGCACTGACAGTCGCCCCCAGGCCCACCTCGGGGAGAAACTTCCTTGTAAAGGTGGTTATACCCGTGGTGGGGCCATCCTGAATCTTCGTGCCGCGGCTTTAAGGTCTTCCCTTGAATGCGGCAGACAAGATCTTTGTCTGCGGATACTGCACCATCAACTGGCGCTGGTTCCCGAAATTTGTTTCGGCTCCACGCGTCCATTAAGTTTCTATGCTTAAATTTTGAATTCTCACCTACGAAAGCAGCTACCTCGAGGTGGCCACTCGATATTTCCGCCGATTCTGGCTCCTGACCCACCAGTCATACGCGGGTTGCTCCAGTATCCTGGTGCCTGGGGTTTCCTTTCAAATGCCGTAGATCCATTCTTAAGAGGGGGAGTGGCACAAGTCACATACTCTCCACTCCTCCACTCGCACCCGCACTTGAGCCCTTGCAGCCTTCCCACTTCCTTCGACCTTGAGCCCTAGTCCTCTGCTAATCCGACCTCTCCCTCCCCCATCTTGTCGCCATGGAGTTGGGTCTGCCTGCTAGCAAGATCAAGACCGAGAAAGGGTTGAAGAAGTTTCGGGCTTACATGGGTTGGTCCCACGAGTCCTTCAACGGCAGGATCCGCATCGGTGAACTTCCCTTCGAAAAGAAGAACGCCGACGACATAGTCTTCTTTCAGGGGTACGTTATGGCTAGCCTGCTTCCCCCCTTCTCATCCTTCTTGATGACCGTGCTGGAATTCTACGGTATCTAGCTACACCTTCTTGGGCCCCACTCCATTCTGCTGGTTGCTATCTTCGCCCACTTCCGCGAGACGTGGGTGGGGGTACAGCCCAATCTGGAGCTTTTCCGGAATGTCTTCACCCTATAGACGACCGGGAAGGTGAACAAGTTGATTGGGATGTTCTACTTCGTGAAGCAGAAGCGGTCCCCTTTCAAGTACTTGGACACCTTTTCTTCCGGCAAATGGGACGAATGGAAGAAGGAGTGGGTGGTCATCACTGTGGCTGGCACAAGAGGCTGGAGCTGCCAGAGAGCCTCCCGAACGTGGACATGGACCTCTGGAACGAGATCCTGGAGCTGCCACTGGCATACGAACCCGTTGTGGCAAGAATCGAAGGCTGTGTAGAGGGTGGAGTGACTCCTCAGATGGTCTTCTGGAACTTCCCGAGGAACAGGTGGGCGCCACTGAAGTTCAGGGAACGGATGGCGTGGACATTCTCTCCACGAGATGCTGACACCCAAGTGAAAGAAGAATCGTTGAAGGACCTGCTGAAGAAGTTCCAGAGCAAGCCCAACATCTCGCTTGGGTCCTTGGAGCCCCCAACGTCCTTCCCACCTTTGAACACAGTTCCTGAGTTCTGTCGGGAGCTCCAGAAGCTGATGCCGAGGTTGGATGACATCGGGATCGCGCCGAGGGTGGCTCCTTCGGCAACTAGTGCTCCGGGAACCTCTGGGGGTCAGCCCCAGTCTTCCTTAGCCCGGGGGGTGGAGCCGTCAGCTCCGGCAAGGGCGAGGCTTCGGCAGCACCCTCCAGTCGCAAGAGCAAACTGGTGCGGTGTGATGGGAGTCACGTTGGCGCCTCCGGGGAGCAACCCCATCCGGCTCTGGGACCTCCGGTGGGAGCAAGTTCCGAGGGGCCACCTCCCGCTACGGCGCCAAGTACGGGACCGAGCTCTAGAGGTCCCCTTCAGACAAGGGCTTCTCCGGCCAGGGAGGCTCCAGCTCCAGCTCCTATCCAAGCCTTTGAGAGACCTGAGGCTCTGGCCACATCGGGTCCTTCAGGCTCCGGCTCTAGTCCTGCCCCGAAGCGGCTCTGCCTCCATGGGACTTGGGGCTTCCCAAGGTAAGCAGCCGAGCTTCCTGCTTCGATTCCACTTCTGGCCAAGGTCACCCTTTAAATGTTTACAACTTGATTGTGTAGCACTTCCAACTAAGATGAGCCGACCACCACACCTCCGGCATCTCGGGAGGCTGTGCAGGTAGGTGCCTCAGCCTCTATGCCCGCACTGGCCCAACGACTGCGTAGGCTCTGACCGACACGAGGGTGACTCCCATCCCGAGTGCAACTGCATCTGAATCAAGGGTCCCGACTGTTGACACGGAGGAGGTTGGGGCTCCGAAGGCTGGGGCTTTAGTGCCAAAACTAGTGGCCCCTGAGGCCCCGACGGAGGTGCCAAGTGTCGGCCCAACTCAGGAGTCGGCGGGGGCCCCGCCCCTGGTGCCAGGAGCCACCGAGGCATCGGCCACCGAGGCACCGGCCCCGGCGCCCCTGCCGGATCAGGTGCCGGTGGAGGCTCCACCCTGGTGCCGGAGGCCACCGAGGGACCGGCTTCCGTGCCATCTTCCGAGGAGGTCCCGACGCCCCAACCGGATGTAGCTGAGGAGCTGGCCCCAACGCCAGACACAGGAGTGGCTCCGGTCAGCGTGCCAGGAGTGTTCAAAGAGACGATGCCTACGCCAATTAATGCGGAGGTTGAGTGGCCATCCTGGCGGTCGTCGAAGTACCCGCTCCCACTCCAGTGCCTCAGTCAGCGGCGTCCAGTGTCCCGGCGACAGTGCTTCAAGCCGCGGAGGCTCCGAGCACACGTCCCGCTTATCAAGCATTGAGGGCTGAGCCACGAGCACCTAGAGCCGGGCTGGGAGCATCTGCAGTTGCTCCAGAGGGTCTGGCAGGGACCCTAGGCGCCCCAACCCCACAAGTGCCACCGCCTTCAGGGGATAGCCCCTCCCGGGTGATGGCGGACATCTTAATGGAGATGGGGGAAGGGACGCCCCTATACGGTCCAATACCCCTTCCCTTAGAGCTGGCCATCGACAACGCTCGCTCCAGTTTTCAGCAGGTCGCCGTGTCCTTCGAGCACAACCTTAAGGCTCTAGAGGAGGAGCGCAGGAGGCTCCGCCAACATGAAGAGTGGGTCAAAGGCGAGCAAACCTGGCTGGCTGAGTAAGGTGAGATCCTCAACGTGAGAGAGGCTACCATCGAGGCTCTTAACTAGAAGGCCCAAAAGATCTATGAAGAAGCTGCGGAATGCCACCGAGCTGTGGACCAGCGCCAAGGTGGTTTGGTTGCCTGGCATGAGACCCTCCAGAAGCACCAGTAGGAGCTCGACTTGGGTGAGTCCAGGCTCACCGATAAGATGGGACCTGACTCAGAGGGAGGAGGAGCTCTCCCGTAAGCTGTCGGCGGGGGAGCAGAGCTTGGCGGAGCGCCGCGAACAGTTTGAAGCGCGGTGCAAGCTCGAGGCGGACGGGCTCTGGAAGCGGGGGAAAAGCCTCAATGCGCGGGAGACTGACGTCTCTGCCAGGGAAGCCACTATGTGGGGCCAGGAGGAAGACTTGGCAGAGCGCCGAAACCGCATCCTTGCTAGAGAGTCGGAGCTCACTGATCACGAGCGGCAACTTGCCAAGAGCATCCAACAGCACGGAAAGGAGGCCGAGTGCCTCGCAAAGGAGGGCGTAGAGCTGGCGGCCACTAGGAGGGCTCTAGAAGAGTTGCAGGGCTCAAGGGCGTCCGAGTCCTAGTGAGTGTGGGACTTCCTGGAGCGGGCAGACAGAGCGCTGGCACAGTTTGGTCTCATCCCTGTACGTCCTGTCCACCCGGCGCCGGAGCTACACGATGCGTTTGCGACTCTTGGCTCTGTTGGCTGCAAGCTCGATGCAGTGATCGAACGTTGTTGCCGACCAGCTGGAGACAGAGGGGAGGTCCCTGACCAAGACTGTCGCTGAGTACGTGCTAGCGTGCTACCGGAGTTGGGACCCCCACTTCCCCTTGAGTCCGGCGGTCGAAGGGCCAATCGCGGCAGGGCTGGACACTGCCCGGGAGGGCGTTCAGGAGGCCGCCGAAGCTGTCACCTTAGCTATCTGTAGGACTTAGGTCTCTCTTCTCTCGCTCCCTCTTGTATGCTTCCAACTTTGTAAGAAAATCTTTTAATTGAATGGAGTCCTCTTGATCTTTGGTTCTGATATTTTTGTGTCCTGCTCCCTGATATATGCATGCAACTCTGATCATGTACTTGTACCAAGGGGGACTAGGACTTGCTTCGGGAACATCGGCCCCCCTGGGGTTGTCGGAGCTTAGGAGCTTTGGCAACATTCGTGGTCTCGATAGGAGATGCCACCGTCGGGCCCCCTGGGGTTGTCGGAGCTTAGGAGCTCCGGTAGGGCCAGACCTTCATAGGCGACGTGGCACACTGCCTGGCCCCCTGGGGTTGTCGGAGCCTTTAGGGGTCCGGCAACACCCATGATATCGGTAGGACGTCGACGCCATGTCTCCAGCAATTGGTGGAGCTCAGGATCTTAGGGGTTGTACTGTAGGGACCTGTGCATATGAGAGACAAAAGGTAATTCCGCTCTCGAGTCAATATTTTACATATGCTCTATTAGTGTCGCTTGTCTCACGTTCTGCTGCCATTGTGGAGGCTTGAGCAAGTACCCAAATCGGCCTACCGGCAAACGGATTGCAAAGCTCCCACTATTGCAGAGACGAAGGAAAGATTGACCACACCCACGCTAGGTGAAGAGCTAATGGCAATTGCGTGACACCATTCATAAGAACTAAATATAATTTCAAATGAACAAGGCATACTAGGGTAGGGCAAACAACATTTTCATTATAACTTCTCATAGGGAAGAACAGACTTTACATGAGGAACGACCCTTGGTTATGGATAGAACTTACGGAGGTGTTCGTTGTTCCATGGGTTGGGTACCGGCTGTCCATCCTCCGTGGCTAGGCGGACACACCCTGGGCGACAAACCTCTATGACCCAGAAGGGACCCTTCCTTTTGGGGGAGAGTTTGTTTGTCCCTTGCGGGAAAGCAGACGTCGCAGAACCAGGTCATTCACCTTGAGCTCCCTACTGTGCATGGTCCGTTGGTGGTAGCGTCAGAGCGCTTGCCTGTACCGTGCATTCCATAGGGTAGCTCGTACGCGTCCCTCGTCGACGAGGTCAATATCTTCGCGCCGGAACCGGTCCTGTGCGGCTTCGTCGTACATCCGGACACGGGGGGATCCCATGGTGATCTCTCGGGGAAGGACGGCCTCCGCCCCGTACACCAGGAAGTAGGGCGTTTCTCCCGTAGCCCGGCTTGTTGATGTTCGGCTATCCCACAGGGCTTATGGAAGCTCATCCACCCAGTTCGCACCATGCTTCTCGAGGCTTGAGTATGTACAAGTCCGGAGGCCCTTGAGAATTTCGGCGTTCGCTCTCTCTACCTGCCCATTGCTCTTGGGATGGGCGACAGAGGCATAACAAACTTGGATCCCAAGGTCCTCGCAGTATTCTTGAAATGCCGCACTCGTGAATTGGGTCCTGTTATTGGTGATGATTCTGTTCGGGACTCCAAACCTGCAGACAATCGACTTGATGAACTTCACTACGGACTGCTTGTTAATGGTGACGACTGGGGTGGCTTCTGGCCATTTGGTGAACTTATCTACGGCGACGTAGAGGTGCCAGAATCCTCCGACGGCTCTCGGGAAAGGTCCCAGGATGTCTAGTCCCCACACAGCGAATGGCCATGAGGGAGGGATCATCTGCAGTGCTTGAGCTAGTGTGTGGATCTGCTTGGCATGGAACTGGCACACCTTGCATCTCTTAACCATGTCAGTGACATCCTGGAGTGCCGTGGGACAGTAGAAGCCATGCTGAAAGGCTTTGCCGACTAGCGTACGGGCCAATGCGTTGTTCCCGCACTCACATCCATGGATTTCTGCGAGCAAGTCGCAGCCTTCCTCCCGGGTAATGCAACGTAGTAGGATGCCTTTGCGCCACACCGGTAGAGATCCCCCTCTACCAGCATGTACCTTTTAGCCATCCGCACGATCCGTTCTGCGAGGGCATGTTCTTCGGGAAGGTAGTTGTCTTTCAAGTAGTCCCAGACCTCCGAGATCCATGCATCGGGACCTCCTTGAGCTCCTGGTTCTTGGGCGCCCAGCTGCTCGGAGCTGCTGGAGGTGCATAGGAACCTTGGTGGGCACTATGGCTGTAGCGCCGCTGGGGTTGTTAGCTTCGAGGTGCTAACTTCACCCCCTTCACCCGGTTTGGCAACTCGGGCGGTTGGTCGCGATAACGTCCTTGCAAAGACCCCTGCAGGCACTAGTGCCTCTGTAGAAGCCTTTGTTGACAGGTCGTCTACGACTGAGTTTTCAGCTCGGGGTACATGGCATAGACCCAGGACCTCAAAATATTTTTCTAGCTTCCTGACGTGCAGGAAGTATGCTGCCAGCTGGGGGTCATTGCAACTGCACTCCCCTTTGACCCGCTTGACAACTAGCTAGGAATCACCCTTGGCAAGGAGATGGCGGACGTTGAGGGTCAGTGCTATCTTCAGCCCGTAGATAAGGTCCTCGTACTCTGCCATGTTGTTGGTGGCTTTGAAGCCAAGACACACTATATATCTGAATTGCTCCTCCGTCGGGGCTATGGGCACCACACCGGCCCCGGCCCCCTACCTCCGGGCAGAACCATCGAAGTAAAGTATCCATGGGGTTTTAGTGAAAGCCGGTGCCCTGGACAGTGTATCTCCACTGACTGGGCTTTCAGGGTTGCCAGGCGATGGAGTCCACTCAGCCAGGAAGTCTACCAGGGTCTGGCTTTTGACCGCATGCTGAGGAAGGAACTCGATTTCAAACTCTGCTAGCTCGGCTGCCCATTTGGCAACGTTGCCGGTGGAATTAGGGCTGTGGAGGACCGTTCTCAGTGGGAAGGAGGTGACCACTGAGACCTTATGTCCCTGAAAGTAGTGTTGGAGCTTCCTCGATGCTATCAACACGGCGTACAACAGCTTATGTATCTCTTGGTATCTTGTCTTTGCTTCATGGAGGACTTCGCTGATGTAGTAAACCAGCCTCTGAGTGGTCCGGACTCTGTCCGAGAGGTCCAGTAGTTCCTGCATTGGATCCAGGTCTGGGGGTTCCTGGCTCCCAGGCCCCGCATCACATCTCGGGGGCTGGGGGCCAGCGACTTCCTGGCTCCCGGAGCCCTCCTGAGAGAGGTGCATGACTTGGTCTGGGATCGGAGGCTCGGCGTTTGCGCTGTGGGATCCTCCTTGTGTATGTTGCTGTTGCGATTCGGACCGCTCTGCGACTAAGACCATACTGACCACTTCAGCTGTTGCAGCAACATACAGCAGCAGGGGCTCTTCGGGCTCCGGCGCCACCATAACCGGGAGGGACGTCAGGTGCCTCTTGAACTATTGGAACGCTACTTCCGCTTCTTCCGTCCAAGCAAAGGGACCGGCGTTGAGCAGAATCTTGAAGAAGGGAAGTGCTCGTTCTACCAACCTCGAGATGAAGCGGCTAAGGGCCGCGAGGCAACCGACAAGCTTCTGTACATCCTTGATACGCGCCGGGGTCGCATCAGTTCTATTGCCTTGATCTTCTCTGGATTGGCTTTGATCCCCCGGTGGGAAACCAGAAATCTCAGCAACTTCCCAGAAGAGACTCCGAAGACACACTTTTCAGGGTTCAGCATCGTGCGCGTAAGGCGCATCTTGCTGAAGGCTTGTGCTAAGCTGTCTAGGAAGAACATGCGATCTTTGATTTTGACCACCATGTCATCAACATACACCTCAACCAGGTCTCTAATGAGGTCCCCAAATGTTTTATGCATTGCATGTACAAAGGTAGGGAGAGCATTCTTAAGACCATAAGGCATGGGGACATAACAATACATGCCATCTACTGTTACAAAAGAAGTGTGTTCCTCATCATCTCTAGACATAGGTATTTGATGGAAACCGGAATACGCGTCGAGGAAACATAGCAGATCACAACCTGACGTAGAGTCTACAATTTGATCTATTCTAGGGAGCGGGAAAGGATCTTTCGGACATGCCTTGTTTAGGTTGGTGTAGTCGATGCACATCCGAAGTTTCCCGCCAGCCTTGGGGACGACAACAGGATTGGCCAAACACCGAGGGTGGTGAACTTCCCGGATGAAGCAGGCGTCGAGCAACTTCTTGATCTCCTCCCGGATGAAGTTCTGGCGCTCAACGGACTACTTCCGGGGCTTATGTTGTATCGGGCGGGCATCAGGGTAGATCTTCAAATGGTGCTCAATCACCTCCCTTGGGATCCTGGGCATCTGCAATGGTTGCCAAGAGAACACATCGATATTGTCCCGGAGGAAGGTGACGAGCGCGAATTCCTATTTGCAGTCTAGGTTACCCGCTATGCGGGTCGTCTGGGCAGCCTCAGAGCCGATCCTGACGACTTTCACTGGGACGTCGTCTTCGGCAGGCAGCACGCGTGGGGCTGCGGTGGGGGTTCATTGAGGCGCCCCCTGACTTGGCTGGCCCTCCCTTGCATCATCCAGGTTCGGGGTTCGACCCGCAGCGAGTGCTTGGAGCTGCTCCAAGGCTGATACTGCTACGGTGCGATCCCCCCGGACCCTGAGAACTCCAGAAGGCGTTGGAATCTTCAGGATCAGATAGCCGTAGTGGGCTATGACCATGAACTGGTAGAGCGTCGGCCTTCTGATGATGGCATTGAAGGGGAGCTCAACATCCATGACATCAAATATGATATTCTCCGTGCCGTAGTTCTCTGGGGTACCAAAGGTAACCGGGAGGTGGATACTTCCACTGGGCACAATCCGCCCCGGGCCCACGCTCGAGAACGGGCTCGAAGGAGCGAGTCGGGACATGGGTATCTGCAGCTTACGGAAAGCTGCAGTGGAGATGAGGTTGAGGCCGTGTAACACCCTCAATTTTCGCATCATGCATTGCATACATGATCATGCATTAAACATTAGTAGAATAAAAAAAATATAATAAAAGATAAAACATACATATATGTGTAGCAAAAGAAGAAAAAGAAATAATAGAGTAAAACATGTATTAGGGAATAAATATAAAAATAATAATAATATATATATATATATAAAATATATAAATAAATAACATATATAGTAATAAAATATATAATAAAAATAATAAAATAAAATAATAATAAATAAAATAATAAAAGAAAAGAAAGTATAAAAAACGAGAAAAAAGGAAAAAAAAGGGAACTGCCCCGCCGGCCAGGCCGAACCAGGCCCAGCCAGCCAGCCGCGCAGCGCCCCGCCCCGGCCCCGCTCACACGCTCCCGCGCGACCACCCCGCTCGCGACCCCGCGCGCCAGCGCCGCGCGCGTGCCCCCGCACCCCCGCCCGACCAGACCGCACCGCGCCAGCCTGCCCCGGCCCCACGCCCGCGCTGCAGCGCACGGCCGCCCGTGCGAGCGCTCCCGTGCCCAGCGCGCGCCGGCCCTAGCGCCCTGTCCCGCTGCTATAAAAAGGAGACCGGGACTCGTGTTTTCCCGACACCAGGAGCCCTAGCCGCCGTAGGAAAAAGAGAGGGGACCAGAGGGCTGCGCCGCCAGGGGAGGAAAAGAAAAAAAAGGAGGGGAAAAAGAAGAAAACGAGGAGGGTGCCGTCGTCTGACGGAGATCGTCATCGTCGTCGCGTCGTCGTCGTCGTGCCGCCGGAGGACCTTGCATTGTCTACTTCGTCTATGCGTCGCCATCATCCCACGATCTTCGAAGCCTCACATCTACGGTAGGATTTGTTTTTCCGATGCGAATTTTAGTGATATATTAGATCTGATAGACGTTAATTGATTTTAGTTGCATTGTCTTTTTATTTTTAGCAGCATTAATTCTCGTTAAAACCCCGTAACGCATATGAACTAGTTGCATCTAGTTAGTAAACAACCATAGTTAATTAATAATTGAACCTTGCATGCATGCATGTCATCGCATGTTGATTAATGTGTGTGCATCGTGTTGATTTGTATATGTTTTCTTGTATGTGTGATCGTGAGTAGAGGGAGGTGCTCATGAAGTCATGTACGAGGATTTCGAGAACCAAGAGTTTGAAGGCTTTGACCCTAATCAACAGCAAGAGCAAGGAAAGTGTCCTTGAAACATATTAATCCTGTTTTTAAAATAAATGTTTTGTTGTAAAACTGCATGCTTATGTCAATATGATGGGAATCCTATGGTAGAAAGTTTACTAGCGTTGTTTGACCACCCTTGTAGCCTGAAATTTATGGTAGAGAGTTGGGAAGGGCTTTTTATCTTTTTGCTCCGCTTAATTAATTGGGATGGGAAAACAACACTACACATTTAATTATGCATTAATGATAGTTTGGTTAATGTGAACTGGTCAATATGATATGGTAATGGGTGATCTAAGCAAGCCTGGTATGTGGATGGGTTGGATGATATGGTGATTTGCTTGCTTTAGATCTAAGGACCGGTTCATGCGAGAATAGGCCAGGACTACAGTGCCACCACGAGGCCAAGTATGGGTGCGGCGTAGCTGATTAATTAGGGCTTTGCCAGTGCTATTTGGACCATTATGGATGCTCAGGGAAGGGGTAGTCGGATTGGGTTTGTTGATGAATGGCGGGACTATCCTGGGATCCGAATGGCTCAAGAGGGGGCCCTTGGTTGAAGATGTGCTCAGTTGGAGACATTGCCACCGGTGAAACCTCATTGGGGTCTGAATAGACTAGTAATCCCTTTTTAAAGGCTATTTTGTGATCTCTTGGCCATACACCAAAGGAAGTGTAATTGGCGAAAGGGAGGTTCTCTAGTCGTCAACGGGTGATGAAATCACAAACACGTGGGTAAAGTGGTATAAACTCTGCAGAGTATTAAAACTATCGTGATAGCCGTGCTCCCGGTTATGAGCGCCTGGATGACCTACATGATTAGAGGCAAATTGGGATTTGGGATGGTTATGGTTTGGAAATGGTTATGGTTGATATTATGATTATGGTTATGGTTATGGGATGGAATTATGGTTTATGACATTGATTATGGTTATTGGTAATGGTGAATTATGGACTGGTATTATTATGGTTACATGGTTTATGATGGGTTTACTTCACATAAATATGATACATTGCTTTTCCAAATGGTTTTATGTACTTTTCAGTACTTAGCCATTATTATTGTCGTCATTTGAATCAACCACATGTCATACTTTCCACACTTGCTGAGTACGACATGTACTCACTCTTGCAATCCCCCCAACAGTTGCAGGTCAGGGTTGTGAGTTTAATAGCTATAAGGCAGAGTTCTAGGCCGTGTCTACCGTCAGCTTTGCCTGTGGTGTTGCATGGAGCTGCACTATCCCTTATGCTTAGTCTGCTTAGTTGCTTAATTAGTTTATTTCCGCTGCATTAGTTGAACTTGTCATAAATATTCATTAGAGTTTGTATTCGAGGCTAATAAGGGTTGTGTAAAAAAATTTGATAATTAATCTTGTTCCGTGGTAATTTTCTGTATACTCTTTTGTGATTGGACTCGTGTATGTGTGTTGAACATCCTGGGCACACATATGCGTTAGCTTGGTTCATTTTTCGGAACCGGGCGTCCCAGGCCGGCCCCGCCATCGATCCGCACGTAGTGGAGCTTCACGTTGGCGATGGTTGGGGCCACGAGCAGCGGAAGCACCCCAGCTCTTGCCATGTTCTTCAGGCAGTTCGAAGCATCAAAGCTGATAGCCATGTTCATCCACTTGCTGTGGGGAGCCAGGCTTGGTACCGGAGCCACTGCCGCCACGGCGCGTCACAGGACTTTCACTGCGTTTCGAGACACGGGGTCCGAGGCGCCCCCGTAGATGACGTAGAGGAGTTTTCGGTGCTCCTGATCACTGCTAGTGTTCGAGTCAGCGCCCGTGAACACTGCTTTCACTGCTCTATGGGGCTCCTGGGACCCCATATCGTCGTCTTTCTCTTCTGCAGGGTCAACCTTCTGATTACCCTCCCTCTGGCGGGGGGGGGGGGGGGGGGGTCACTCTCTTGACTCCGCTACTTCTGCCATTGCTCACGGAAACGCTCCGCGAGTTTCTTGACTTCCCGACACTCGCTCGCACAGTGACCATTGGTCCGGTGCACCGGGCATCTGAAGTCAGCATCATCCCTTTCGGGGGACGGGCCCGAGCGCTTATCCTGACGCGAGCTCCGGTCTCTGCGAGGTGCCGCAGCTGCCACCGTGGGAACTCCGGGCTCCGGCTTACTCCTGCCGCGACCCCCATTCTTCCTCTTGCCCCCTCCTCTGACAGCAGCCTCTGCTTCAGACTGAACGGGATCCCCACTTTCTGAGGAGGCTCAGGCGTGCCAGTTACGCCCCTCTGCAGCCTTGGCACATCTGTCTGCCAGGGCAAAAAGCTCGGAGACATCGCGCACATCATGCGTGGCAAGCTTCTCGAGCATCTTCTTGTCCCTCACACCCTATCTAAATGCAACTATGACAGTTGCATTCGAGATGTGGGGGATGGTATTCCGTACCTGGGAGAATCGCTGGATGAAGGCCTGCAACAGTTCTCCCGATCGTTGTCTAACAGCGTGAAGGTCGAGCTCCGTGCTGGGACGCTCGTACGAACTTCCAAAGTTTGCTACGAACTGCCGACACAGCTCCTCCTAGGAGGTAATGGATCCGGGGGGCAGTTTCATGAGCCATGATTGGGCTGGTCTAGCCAGAACCACAGGGAAGTAGTTGGCCATGATGACCTCGTCACCTCTAGCGGCCAGAATTGAGATGCAGTACATCTGTAGGAACTCACTCGGGTTGACGCTCCCATCATACTTCTCCGGCGTGTGTGGCCGGAACTTGTGGGGCCAAACCACCCTTCGCAGGTGGGGAGCTAAGGCTGCACAACCACCACCTGTGCTCGCGGGTGGCAAGTTTGGCGCTGCGTGGCCATAATGAGCTGGTTGCGCCGCGTATGTCAGTTGCTAAGGTATTGCGGCCGGCGTTTGGTGCGGCGGGGGCACACCATATGCTTGCAAGGAGGAGCAGCATACACTTGGTGCAGGGGATACATCATGTACGCCTGGTGTTGCTCGGGAGGTGCCGCGTACGCCTGACGCGGTGGACGAGCGTCGTGCACCTGGGCCCCAGCACCCGACTGGCTTTAATTAGCTTCGAGGTTGCGGCGTCGCTCCCGTTGTCGCTCGATGACGACCCGACAGTCCTCGCCGGCTCTGCGGCGATGCTGCAACCTCGTCAGCAGGTCCGCTGACGAAAGCCTAGTTGAACGGCTGTCGGCGGTCCGCCGGTCGAAAGTAGGCGTGCGTGACAACGAAACAAATGTTGTTGCCGCTCGCCTTCCGCCCTGTGGAGTCACCTGGAGCGCAGCGACGACTAGATGGTCGACGTCGTTTACCCACTGCTGGGTTGCCCCTTGAGGAGCGCCTGCAGTTGGTGCAATGTGGAGCAACTCCCGTGCAGCTACAAGCGCGCTCTCTAGTCTTGCCGTCAGTGGTGTCGTGATGGTTGTCGGGGGTCCGTCGTGCCCCATCGTGCTGACCTGTAGTCGATGGGGTGGCTGTTTGGCGAAGCGACGACCCAGATCATCCCGCCCTGGAGCGGGACCTGTCTCTGGGGTGAGATGAAGCTTGGTCCTCACGCGCCACCTGCTGACGGGGCTGTGGCCTGGAGGAACCGTCATTGGAACAAGTGTTCACCATACTGCTGGTGAAGATTCTTGCAATAGAAAGCCCCTACCTGGCGTGCCAAATGTCGAGGTGTCTAAACTGACACCTCCCCCGGACCTACTCGGGAGTAGTCCGTAGAGGTTCAATGTATAATCGAGGGGCTAGTCCTAGCAAGATCGAGCGCAGTGGACGATGAACACGAGAGATTTGCGTGGTTCGGGCCGCCTGAGCGTAATACCCTACTCCACGGTGGTTTTTCTGTGTTGTATTACTTGGGCCTGAGAGTCTTTTTTTTCGACCGTGGCTGCTCGATCCTTTTATAGCTCAAGGTTGAGTGGCTTACAAGTGGGGCCCAAAGCCCGACAGGTGGCCCTGGGGTACCAAATCGACCCTAAGATCCGGAAGTAAATGCTACCCCTGACAACGGCTTCAATGTGCCGCCTGTCCATACCCTGCCGTAGGGCTACCTATAGCCCCTCATCATGGTCGTCCGTGTCTTGTCTATCTTGTCAAGGCCTCCTACTGGTCCACCATACGTAGCAGTTCGGCTCTGACCAGTCATGACAAGACCAGCCACTGTCCACTTGACTTATGAGTGCGAGCTCCCACCTACCTAGGGAACATGCGCGTCCTTCTTAGCTCCAGCGTACCGAGCACGCCTCCCTTTATTGCTCCTTCCACGGGGAGGCTCCGGCTCAGCGCTGCTTGACACGTGGTAGCTCCTGGACCTTCCCTCAGTGAGGGGTCTAGGTCCGGGAGGTTGGGTTCGGAGCTGCTGGGAACGTAGCAGCATCAGACCCTCTCCTCATGTGGGGAGGTCCGGGGTCACCGACCTAGTGAGCACGCTAGACCTTCCCTTTGCATGGTGACAGACCCAGAGCTGCAGGCCTCGTGGCGACACTGGACCATCTCTCAAAGGGAGGTGCTGCTGCTCCGCTTGCCGCGTGGCACCCTAGGCCCGCGACAGGCCTCACCCCTGTGGCCGATGGAGCCCAGTATGCATTTATCCCTGTACCCAGGGATACCCGGTTCGCCAGGCACTGACACTAATCTGACTCAAACTTGAAGTAACAATCTGATTCGAACTCGAACTAGTAATCCGACTCAAACTCGAACTAGCAATCTGACTCAAACTCAAAGTAGCAATCTGATTTGAACTCATAATCCGACTCAAACTCGAACTAGCAATACAACTCAAACTCGAAGTAGCAATCTGATTCAAACTCAAACTAGTAATCCGACTCAAACTCGAACTACGAATCTGACTCGAACTAGGTGACCGAATGTGACACGAACTCGAAACTCTAGTGGTGCAAAACTAAAGACTAGCAACTTGACTCATCGAAGCAACCATGAACTCAACAAGTCTTGACTAAGTAGAGAAAGTAAAAGGCACAATGGTATAGGAATAATGGAAAAAACAGATCTGGTATTTTTTTGGGCTTTTTCTGGACTATAGGATGATAACAGCAGAGAGAAAAGTAATGGTAGTATTCTCACCGATTAACCTTGCTCTGATTACCACTTGATAGGATCTTGGTTCCCGATCTTTAGATGAGAATAGGAGGGTTCGATTTGTGGAGGAGAAGACGTTGGCGATTCGACTACACCGTCCCCAAGACGATGCGCCTTAGCGATCGGTACACTGACTCCGAAGTTGTATTTATCTTGCTGGCGCACAATCAACCTGACCACGAGGGCCTTTGTTCCTGCAAGCAATCGAAGAACACGCAAGAACAAGAAGAGCAAGCACTTATCAGTTGAATCAATCTGAAGTGAGGTTCTGGATACAAGTAGACCGGCGATCTAGTCGACACGCGCGTGTACAAGGAAGCAACAGAAGCTAACTTACGAATAAACAAAACCCACCAGCTAATGAGGGCATCGGCTACTATTTATTACCTCCCTAGGGGCGTGAGAAACCCTAATCACGAGTCCCTAATGGACTCCAAATGATACATGGGCCATGGGCCCAATTTTGGTGATGCAGCACCATGGATAGAAAAGGTCTTGGTATTAAAATAACGATTGCAGTGCACTCCGAATAGATATGAACATGAGGCCAGATCCGTTTGAATGTAGACCTGATAATCTTTCTAGGAAGTACTTGAACGCCCATATCGGAGCCCGTATGAAGTCGTGGTGGCCGTCATAAGTTGGTTCTGTTCTGCTGTCCAAATCCCGTACGCGCGAATTCCCTTCCCATTGGCTCCTCTCCATTGTTCCTAAGTAAAACCAGAAAGCACGTAGTTCCACGGTCTAGATAAGATAGACATAAGGCCAAGAATGAGTTCACCTCATAGTTTAGTTGACGTGCACGAGTGTGAGTGATCGGACCTGAAACCGGTAGCTGAGTTGGTGTGGCTGTATCGAGGGTGTTGATGTCCCCATCAATTTCCTCCCAGATACGTTAAGGTGAAATCCTGGTTTTTACTTGTTATTTTTCCCCTTCCGGTCGTTTACAAGTTAATTAATGATTGGTTATGATGATTACTTGTTGATATTGTCACACTAATATGATTATGTGAGCTTGGTTAAATGTATATGCGAGTTGAATGTACATGCGAGTTGATATTGTCACACTAGTATGTATACGTCACACTAATATTCACACAATGCAAGTTAAATTAGCAATGGTTAACGTGTATATGTAAGCTTCATTGTATGTTGATAATTTAATTTGTACTAATTTAAGGTGTAATAATTGAACTTGTACATGATGTGACTTAATTAACAATAATCTATGCAACTTTGAATGTTTAGTTCGAATATTTTGTATGTTGATTAATGTATTATGGCGTACGTGTGTTAATGCATCTTACGCCTCAACCCGACACAGCATACATTAAATGTGTTCGTGTCGTAAAAGATGATTCTAGTCGTAACATATGCGTCAAGACGAGCACGGAGGCGTACGGCGACAATGAGGACGACCAACTTTGTCCCTATACTAAATATAGCCATATCTGGAACTTGGTAGGGATAATATGGCACACATTGCAATTCATATATTACTAAGTCAAAAACTTGATCCTATGAGAGACTTATGCAACAAAGAATTTGACAAAGAATATCCTTGTGCACATGAATGGAATGGATAATTGTGGACTCCATAGTTTTCTCTCTTTTAAGGATGAAACATGGCTATTTTTTTGGCATACTTCCTCTTTTTGAATAGTAGATGCTTCTCTTTTTTTCGTAGCCATGTCCTATACTCCTTTTTATTTTTCTACAGAGATTTGGATAACCATAATGTATGAAGTTTCTTTATTAGATGGATGAATGATGGATGCAAATTCTCAATATGAGATACTTTGCATGAATGGGGTGCACAAGAATTTTTAAGTAAAAAGTTCATGTATGTCACTCAATTGAGTCACGAGTTTGACAAAGTTCAATGAAAAACAAAGTGGCACATGCATGTGGTTTTCATTAAGTGTATCATATGTCCTTGGTGGGTATTTTAAATTTCCAATGAGAGAATCAGACAAAGTTCAAGACTCCAAATTTTTGCAAACATCAAAATCAATTTCAAACAAAGAGATATCTCCTGGAATAACTCATTTACTATATCACACTAGTCAAATACTTAGATGGTGTGTTTCTCCTACTTTAATTGTGGGAATCACAAACAAGGCAATAACTTAAAATATAAATATTCAAATTTTCAGCTCAAGCAAATTTTACTAGTTTTAATCTCAAATATTGAGTTGATTCATTTTAAATGTTCAGTTTTAAATAGGAAATCAACTTAAACAACAGCGTAGCACATATATTCGGAGATAAGAGATCCAAATCGAACTTGTGGAGCGAAACGGAGCTGTGTGGAGCCCACACCAGGTCGGCCGACCCCCTTCTGGCCTCTCTGTTGCTCTGTTTGGACGGGTCGAGTCGTATGTTTGGTTGCGACGTGTTTCGAGATACAACACTATTTTTTGCACGTCTGGATTTCGTGATTTGGGGGTGCCTCCCCCACAGTTGTTCCTTGGACTCTTCATTCAACAAAAATAAACTAAAGGGGGAACTTTACCGAGTTAGATGAACCGGTAAGTTCACTTTATTGAATTCAAAATATTGGGCATGCTTACATTATTCAATATAAACATAAGGAATAAAAATTTGGAATAAAACTAAACTTAACCTAGTAAGCATCCTACGCGGTCGGAACATCTAAACTATGGTGCGTTGTACATGTCGGCAGGGGTGGGTGTTCAGTCTACCCACTAATTTCGGTTCTGTTATTTTTGGTTTTTTTGAATTTTGATTTTCTAAAATCACTACCCGAAATGTTATACAAATATTAGATACCCAAAATTTTTTGGTACCTAAATTTCAGTTTGGTCTTCGGTCTTACCCGAAATACCCGAATTGTATATTATTCTCATTTCATGTTTTCAATAACCAATATAAGTTTATATCATTTGTAAATTTAATCTCGAGAGAAAATAAATTATTAGTTTACTAATGATGGATCGTAAATAAATAGTTTAATCTAATGACTTCACATATCCTAACTCACAAATGAAACATCAAAATTCATATTGTTTAGAGTTCATAGATCAAAATTTCACTCGAGATTTTATTGTTCGATTATTCGGGTATTTTGGGTAGCCGAAGGTAATACCCTAATCTGAAATTAATATATCGGTTATTTAGATTTGATACCCGAATAGGTACCCAATACCCGGTAATTCAGTCTTTTCGGTCTCTGTCTCGTTTTTTTTCGGTTTCGGTTTTTTGGTCTCGGTTTTTTTGCCCACCCCTAGATGTCGGGCTTCTAGAAGGCATTGCATATGTGTCGCAGCTTGGCGCTCATGTCATGGCGAACACCATTTATCTTCTTGAGGGAGATGAGCTCATCCTTTAGTTCAGCCTTCTCTCTGTGCCATTCAGCCACTAAGTCCGATAGCTTCTTATTCTCAAAACGGATAAAACTAACTCCTTAGAAAGATAGAGGTGATGCCTAATTTTGGATGGTGACGAGCCCATCAACTCCTCCATCACCAAATTATCCACTTGCTTGAAAAAGCCTTTTGCATAGCCTCTTTCAGGCTTGCGCACCCCATGGATAACAAGGCGATCTCCCACACGCTCAGGCGAGGTACATGTAGGTGACTTATAGTGGTGGCTCACTGCATCACCGTCCTTGGTCTTCAGAGTGTACATAAACTCCTCGTCAGGCTGCAGCTTTGGAAGAGACTCATCTTTTTCAGGAAAAATACGGATCTTGACTGGATTAAGGCCAGCCGTAGTCGAACGATGAGCAGGTGTCGTCGACTTCATGGGCATCCTCCAAGGGGAGAGCGACCGTGCAACACTACGAGGTGTGGTGCTACACCCAAGTGGAGGCATCGTTGGTGACGGGATCATGGAGAGAGGTACAACATCTAATGCCATGACAGACTCCAATGCGAGGGTGGAGTTGTCATTGGTCGGCGCGATGTCTCCGCTCAGGTTAAAGGTTGAGCTAGAGGAGGCATGAGGCACAATTTTCTTTTTGGCCATGACTTGGATGGGAGGAACAGGAGATTGATTTTTTGTTCTGGATGGTACAAGGTTCACCTCTCTGTTCCTATCAATAAATAAGCAGGGAAAATACGATAGCACCGAGAGTCTTGTTGGGATACATCTAGAGAGTCCGCACGAGAAAACAGAATGTCAACAGTGCGAAGGAGGAGTCGGTCGACCCTAGGATTCGGCCAAACCCCTACTTGCTCCGCTTAGGCCAGGTTTTCGTGGGTTATCTTAATGGGCCCCATAGATGATTAATTGGATGGGCCAATCAATTGGACGCGGAGAATTCAGATAGAATTTAAAAAAACGGCGTGAAAATCAATAAGATTTATCACATCAATTTCTTTTTCCGCCTCCTCCTCCTGGGATTCAAAAAGTAATTTGAGTCGGTGCCCATTCACTTTAAATAGCTGATCATCATCACCTTGGAGTGTGATTGCTCCATGGGATGAGGTTTCTACTACAGTGAAGGGTCCTTCCCATTTACTTCTAAGCTTCCCATGTCCAAAGAGTTTAACCCTAGAGTTGAAGAGTAAAACTTTATCTCCAGGTTTGAACTCTTTAGGCGTAATCCTCTTATCGTGCCATGTTTTGGTTCTTTCCATGTAGATTTTGGCACTATGGTACGCCTTATCTCTCTACTCTTCCAACTCGGAAAGTTGCTTCAATTGGTGTTTTCTGGCTTCATGAAGGTCCATGTTCCACTGCTTGATAGCTCAATAGGCTCTATGTTCCAATTCTACAGGAAGATGGCAAGTCTTCCCATAGACAAGTTGAAATGGAGACATGCCGATAGGTGTTTTGTAGGCAGTACGGTATGCCCACATTGCATCGGGTAGTTTATGCTTCTATACCGTTCCCATTTCCAAGACGATCTTTTGTATAATATTCTTAATTTACTTATTAGATGTTTCTGCTTGACCACTTATTTGTGGGTGGTATGGGGTAGCAATGTTATGTTGGACACCAAGCTCCCTCAAAAAGTCCTGGAAGGTCTTATCTATGGAATGAGACCCTCCATCACTTATGACCATACGGGGAGTGCCAAAGCGTGGGAAAATGATCTCATGGAACATATTCCTAGCTTGCTTGGAATCAATATTTTTGCATGGCAAGGCTTCTACCCATTTTAACACATAATCTACAGCCACCAAGATATACTCGCAATCATAGGACCTAGGGAAAGGTCCCATGAAATCAATACCCCACACATCAAATAATTCCACTTGGAGATTATATGTCAGAGGCATCGCATTGTGAGCGGAAATTCCTCCATGCTTCTAGCATTTCCAACATTTGTGAATGAATTCTTTTGTATCTTCATACATAGAAGGTCAATAGAATCCACACTACCTGATCTTTGCTTGGGTACAGTAACACCGTAATGGCCACCATAGGGGATAGCATGGCATTTCCCATTATCTTGGTGCCTTCAATTGATGAGACGCACCTTCTAAGAAGGCCATCGGCACAAACTCGATAGAGGTATGGGTCATCCCAGAGGTGTCTACGACTCTCATAGATGAGTTTCTTTTTGTTTCCCCCTGGTGGTACATATCCCATGACCATGAAGTTCACGATATCTGCATACCAAGGGTGAGAGTCAGTCACCTTGAGAAGCATATCATCTTGTAGGAAGTCATTGATAGGAATGTCCATGGTTTGTGTGACTTCCATACGCGAGAGATGATCTGCCATGGAATTCTCTACTGCTTTCTTATCCTGGATTTCTAAGTCAAACTCTTCAAGTAGAAGAATCCATCGGATTATCCTTTGTTTAGCATAATTTTTGGTGATCAAGTACTTCAAGGCAGCATGGTCTGTGTAGACTATGACCTTGGATCCAACCAATTAGGACCTAAACTTATTGATATCAAAAACTACAGCCAAGAGCTCTTTTTCAGTTGTGGCATAATTGAGTTGAGCTCATGTTAGAGTTTTGCTAGCGTAGTCTATTGCGTGATGGTTTTTATCTTTGGTTTGTCCCAAGACTGCACCAACAGCAAAGTCACTAGCATCACACATGATTTCGAATGGCAGCGTCCAATCGGGAGGTTGGATGATTGGAGCTGAGATGAGTGCCTTTTTGAGTGTATAAAATGATTAAAGGCATTCATCATCAAAATAAAAGGGAGCTTCCTTATCTAGTAGGTTAGTGGGGGGTCTAGCGACTTTTGAGAAATCTTTGATGAAACGCCGATAGAACCCCGCATGACCTAGAAAGCTGCGGATTCCCTTAACATTGATAGGAGGTGGAAGTTTTTCAATGGCTTCAATCTTTTCTTTGTCCACCTCTATCCCTCTCTCAGACACTAGGTGTCCAAGAACGATGCCATCACGGACCATGAAATGGCACTTTTCCCAATTAAGTACTAGGTCCTTCTCTTGACATCTTTTTAAGACCTTATCTATGTTTTATAGACAATGATCAAAAGTTTTTCTATAGACGGAGAAATCGTCCATGAAAACATCCATGATATCCTCAATCATGTCGGAAAAGATATACATCATGCACCTTTGAAAGGAGGCAGGAGCATTACACGGTCCAGAAGACATACACTGATAGGCATAAGTACCGTAAGGACATGTGAATGTGGTCTTAATTTGATCGTCGGGATGGATTGGGATTTGATGATAATATGAATACCCATCAAGGAAACAAAAGTAGGAGTGTTTTGCCAACCGCTCTAACATCTCATCGATGAAGGGTAGTGGAAAATGATCCTTCCTTGTTGCCTTGTTAAGTTTTTGGTAATCAATGCACATCCTCCAACCCGTGACAGTTCGTTAAGGAATTAATTCATTCTTCTCATTCTAAACGACCGTCATACCTTCCTTCTTAGGTACTACTTGAACTCGGCTGACCCACTCACTATGAGGAACAGGGTAGATAATCCCGGCATGCAAAAGTTTCAAGACTTCCATCTTGACAACTTCCTGCATTGCACTATTCAATCGCCTTTGAGGTTCCCTTGAGGGCACACTCTCAGGGTTAATAGGAATGCAATGGGTGCATATGATGAGTAGGTTTAGGCCCGATCTTCCGAAAGGTATGTCGATTGAGGTGGAGAACTCGATGTTGATGATCTGCGGCACTCGAGCGGTTCGAGTACCCCTACAATCACTACACCACGGCTCTGTTGGTTATCAACCGTACTGCACACGCTTGACCTCGCCAAGAAGTCTAATCCCTGCAAGTGCAACCGAGAACACGGGCAAGAACATCGAAGACACGATCAGAAATCGCGAAGTTGGGGTCTCACAAACCGTAGAACGATGATATTATTGATCTAAGCAAAACCCACCGAATATGACCGGCGGCTGCAGTATTTATAGGCTAGGGTTCGACCAAAACACAGTTGTACGCGTCCCTAATAGACTCTTATGGAATACAAGGCCCAAAGGCCCGATTCGGTGGCGCAGCACCGGCAGAAATCTGGACTCGACATGTTTCAACGATTCCCAATGAATCCCGAGGAATTTAGAGGTGGGACTAGAACCATTGGAATGTTTATCTTCTCCTCTTTCCTTGCATATGTAGAACGTCGAAAACGGAGTCTATATGCCTCCTGAGCGTCCGTTTCAAGGTGGACTGCTCCTGGACTCCGAGTTGAACTCGAGTCCGAGTTATAAACTGTTTCCATCAACTTGTGGACATCCCAGCTGGTTCTCCACGCTCCCAAGGGCTCTTTCCTTCAATTGTTGATCTTCTCCATTATTCCTAATAACAATTAAATCATCACATAGTAATCTATTCTCAAACTCATATGCAAAAGAAGTTAGGAACGAATTCACCTGCTGATTCAATAACCGTGCTCGTGCTCTTGTGATTTGTCCTTGCAGTTCATTGTGCGTCTCCGCTGTTGTGATGTCCTCATCATCCTCCCCCTCTTGAATTGGATTCGTCCTCGACTCAAGTTCATCTTCTTCTCCCAAGTACGGTCGCAAATCTGAAATGTTAAATGTAGGACTAACCCCAAAACCGGGAGGCAATTCAAGCTTGTATGCATTATCATTAATCTTTTCAATGATCTTAAAAGGGTCAGCAGCTCGTGGCATAAGTTTAGATTTTCTCAAGTCGGGAAATCGCTCTTTTCTCAAATGTAACCACACCAAATCAACCCGGTTCAAGTTTTACTTCTTTTCTACCTTTACTACCTGCAATCCTATACTTCTCATTCATCATTTCAATATTTTTCTTTGTAGTTTCATGCATCTTAAGAATGAATTCAGATTGTTGTGTAGCATCCAAATTTATAGTTTTAGAAGGAGGCAAAGGTAGTAAATCAATAGGAGCATGGGGATTGAAACCATACACTACCTGGAATGGACTTACCTTTGTCGTGGAGTGAACGGATCTGTTGTAAGCAAATTCTATATGTGGTAAACACTCCTCACACAACTTCAAATTTGTTTTCAAGACAGCCCGCAACATAGTGGATAAAGTACGATTAACTACCTCGGTCTGTCCATCCGTTTGTGGGTGACATGTAGTTGAAAACAGCAACATAGTTCCCAATTTATACCACAAAGTTCTCCAAAAATGACTTAAAAATTTTGCATCACGATCAGAAACAATGGTATTTGGCACACCATGTAAACGAACAATTTCCGTCATAAATAAGTCAGCAATGTGTGAGGCATTATCATTCTTATGACAAGGTATAAAGTGTGCCATTTTGGAAAAACGATCAACAACCACAAAAATACTATCCCTCCCCCTCTTAGTCTAAGGCAATCCCAAAACAAAGTCTATAGAAATATCCTCCCAAGGTACACTAGGAACAGGAAGAGGCATATAAAGACCATGTGGGTTAAGGCGAGACTTAGCTTTGTTGCAAGTAGTGCATCATGACACGTAGCGCTCGACATCACGCCTCATCTTTGGCCAAAAGAAGTGTGTGGACAGCACGTCTTCAATTTTCTTCACTCCAAAATGTCCCATCAAACCTCCTCCATGTGCATCCTGCAAAAGTAATAGACGAACGGAGCTAGCTGGAATGCATAGCTTGTTAGCACGATAGAGGAGACCCTCTCGCAGCACATATTTATTCCAAATTCTTCCTTCTCTACAATTTTCAAAAGCATCTTTGAAGTCCAAATCAGTAGGATATAATGCTTTAATTGTTTCCAAACCAAAGATTTTATGATCAAGTTGGGACAGCATGGTATAACTCCTAGATAATGCATCGGCAATGATATTTTCCTTCCCTTTCTTATGCTTAATGATGTATGGAAACGACTCTATGAACTCAATCCATTTAGCATGTCGTTTATTCAGATTGGTTTGACACTTAAGATACTTCAATGATTCTTGATCAGAATGTATGACAAACTCCTTAGACCAAAGATAATGTTGCCAAGTTTGTAATACACGCACTAAGGCATATAATTCCTTATCATAAGTAGAATAATTCAGAGAAGGACCATGAAGTTTTTCACTAAAGAAAGCAACGGGTTTACCTCCTTGTATGAGAACGCCTCCAATACCAATGTTGCTTGCATCGCATTCTAGCTCAAAGGTCTTGTCAAAATCAGGAAGTTGTAGCAACGGTGCTTGTGTAAGCTTCGATTTGAGAGCATCAAAAGCTTGTTGCTGCTGTTCACCCCATCGAAATGGAACTCCCTTCTTCATTAGCTCATGTAGAGGTGCTGCAATGGTGCTGAAATCCCGCACAAAGCGCCGATAAAATCTTGCAAGACCAAGAAAACTACGAACCTGTGTGACAGTTGTTGGGGCTGGCCAGCTGGTGATTGCTTCAATTTTTTGCCTCATCCATCTCAATTCCCTGCGAGGAAACGACATAGCCAAGAAACTCGATTGGTGCAAAAGACGCACTTTTTGAGGTTACCAAATAAACGTGCATCTCTCAAAACAGTAAAAAAAGCACGTAAATGATCAAGATGTTCATCATATGACTTGCTGTAAATGAGGATATCATCGAAGTAAACCACCACAAATTGTCCAATGAAAGCACGTAAAACCTCATTCATTAATCGCATAAAGGTGCTGGGTGCATTAGTTAAACCAAAAGGCATGACTAACCACTCATAAAGTCCAAACTTGGTTTTAAATGCAGTTTTCCATTCATCTCCTAGTGCCATTCTAATTTGGTGGTAACCACTACGCAAGTCAATTTTTGTGAAGATGATAGCACCACTCAATTCATCAAGCATGTTATCTAATCGAGAAATAGGATAAAGATATCGAATTGTGATGTTATTAATCGCTTGATAATCAACACACATGCGCCAACTACCATCTTTCTTAGGAACCAAAAGAACGGGAACGGAACAAGGGCTAAGACTTTCACGAATGTACCCACAGTCCAAAAGATCTTGGACTTGTCGCTGAATTTCCTTAGTTTCTTGTGGATTCGCCCTGTATGCTGCACGATTTGGCAAACTTGCTTCTGAAATCAAATCGATCTTGTGTTCAATGCCTCTCATCGGTGGTAAACCAGGGGGTATCTCGGAGGGAAGCACATCCTCAAACTCCTGCAAAAGGTTAGTAACAGCAGGGGGTAATGCAATAGACAATTCATGAAGTGAAAACATGGCTTCTTTGCAAACTAAAGCATAGCACATCCCCTTAGCATCGAATAAATCAGCAAGTTCAGATTTAGTTGCGAACAACGATGGTGATTTTAACTTAATAACTTGCTGTTTTTCAGATTCTAATTTTGTTGCTTTGCCATCACGAATTTTACTCTTCTCAAAATGCACAATTTCAGCAGGAGTCATGGGAGCAAAGTGATTTTATTTCCCTTATGCATGAGAGTATATTTATTGGTTCTACCATGATGAATAGCATCTGTATCAAATTCCCAAGGAAGACCCAATAAAAGAGAACAAGCATCAATAGGAACAACATCAAAATCAGCAAAATCATGGTATGAACCAATTGAAAAATGTATTCTTGCTGTTTGTGTTACCAGAACCTTACCGCTGTTGTTGAACCATTGAATGTGGTATGGATGAGGGTGTGCTCTTGTTGTCAAACCGAGTTTCTTGACGACGTCCGTGTTCACCAAGTTATTGCAGCTACCTCCATCAATTATAGTGTGTACACGGCAGTCCTTGACGATGAGAAACATGTGGAAGAAGTTGTGTCGTTGTAGCTTGTCGTCGGTCTCCACTTTGGAGCTCAAGGCACGCTGCACAATGATGCTCCTATAGTTCTCCATCACCGCTGTACCAAGTACCTCTTCTTCAGTGTGTTCGTCATTTGAATCTGTAAAGTTAGTAGCAAGAGAATATTAATCTTCAACATCTGAAGTACTATCATACCCGCCATCGTCGTGTGCTATGTATGCGCGTTTGCTCGGGCAATCTCTCATCATATGACCAAGTCCCTAGCAGCGGTGACACTTAATGTCAGAAGTACGACCCGTAGATGGAGTGGACGACGAAGGATTGAATGATGTCGCCTTGTTGCCTTCTGGCACGCGAGAAGGTGGAGCAGCAGGTATAGTTCGTTGGCCGCCATTGGGTGGTGTAGTCGCTGCACGGGGGTCGAAGATGGTGCTGTTTTGGATGGTGTAGTCGCTGCACGTGGCGTGAAGTTGCTCCTCATGCGATGTTGCTGTTGTTGTCGGCCCTGCAGTTCTTTTTCTGCCAACATAGCAAGCTGAAACAATCTGTTAACAGTATCATATTCCTTGTAATCAACAATATCCTGAATTTCATGCCTCAACCCCCCATAAAAACGAGCTACTTTATCATCCATGTCCTCTACTACCCCACAACGCAGCATACCCTTTTGTAACTCTTGATAATACTCCTCTACGGACATGTTACCTTGGTCTAAGCGCTGCAATTTTTTTGTGAAGGTCCCACTAAAAAGATGGAGGAACAAATCGAACACGCATAGCTTCCTTTAATCTATCCCATGTTGGAGGATCAGTTCTAGTTTTAACAAGTTCATTCCACCATATGATAGCAAAGTCCTTAAACTCACTAGTGGCTTGACGAACTCTATGTTGTTCAGGAACAAGATGGGAATTAAATTTTTGCTCTACTGTCATCTCCCAATCAAGATAAGCATCAGCATCATAAGCACCAGAAAAAGAGGGTATATTAAATTTCACTTTAGCAAAAGGATCATCAGGAGGACGATTATAATTTTTATGATTATTACCTCCCATACCTCGACGATAAAGTGGGTCTTGGCTGATTATTGTGATCTTCCAGTTCATCATAAGCATTGTCTTCTTGTCTTCCAGCGAGAGGCAACCGAGCCTCAAAAGTATTCATCCGAAGAGCAAGGTCATCCAGTTGGCGAGTCAAGTTCGCCAATGACTCCTCTGTTGGTTATCAACCGTGCTGCACATGCTTGACCTCGCCAAGAAGGCTAATCCCTGCAAGTGCAACCGAGAACACGAGCAAGAACGTCGAAGACACGATCGGAAATCGCGAAGTGTCGAATAGCAAGAAAACAAGGACAAAACACGATAACTAGGACCCAGAACACAAAGCTAAACCAGCAACAAGACTCGACCACACAAATGCAAACTCAACAATGCAAACTGAAAAACGAAACTGCAGGCACTATTGTCTGGGAAGCGGTAAAAACGAACTAATTTTTTTGTGGATTTTCTGTGGACTCTAGGTACGAAACAAAATCGATCTAATGGAAGGAAAACAAAGATACCTCACGGGCAACCTGGAAATCTGATACCAATTGATGAGTAGGTTTAGGCCCGATCTTCCGAAAGGTATGTCGATTGGGGTGGAGAACTCGATGTTGATGATCCGCGGCACTCGAGCGGTTCGAGTACCCCTGCAATAACTACACCACGGCTCCGTTGGTTATCAACCGTGATGCACATGCTTGACCTCGCCAAGAAGGCTAATCCTTGCAAGTGCAGCCGAGAACACGAGCAAGAACGTCGAAGACACGATCGGAAATCGCGAAGTTGGGGTCTCACAAACCGTAGAACGGCGATATTATTGATCTAAGCGAAACCCACCGAATATGACCGGCGGATGCAGTATTTATAGGCTAGGGTTCGACCAAAACATGATTATACGCGTCCCTAATGGACTCTTACGGAATACAAGGCCCAAAGGCCCGATTCGGTGGCGCAGCACCGGACAGAAATCTGGACTCGACTTGTTTTGAGGATTCCCAATGACTACGGAAGAATTTTGAGTTGGAACCAGAACCATTGGAAAGTTTATCTTCTCCTCTTTCCGTGCATATGCAGAACGTCGAAAACGGAGTTCGTATGCCTTTTGGGCGTCCATTTTAAGGTGAACTGCTCCTGGACTCCGAGTTGAACTCGAGTCCGAGTTGTAAACTATTTCCATTAACTTGTGGACGTCCCAGCTGGTTCTCCATGCTCCCAAGGGCTCTTTCCTTCACTTGTTGATCTTCTCCATTATTCCTAATAACAATTAAATCATCACATAGCAATCTATTCTCAAACTCACATGCAAAAGAAGTTAGGAACGAATTCACCTGCTGATTTAATAACTGTGCTCGTGCTCTTGTGATTGGTCCTTGCAGTTCAATGTGCGTCTCCGCAGTTGTGATGTCCTCATCAGCATAACGCTGGACTAATCCCCTTGAGATCCTCTAGTGAATATCCAAAAATAGCTCTATGCTTTTCTAACATGGCTATGAGTTTGAGTGTCTCATCATCTGAAAGCTTTTTACTTATGATGACAGGGGCCTCCAAATCGCAATTTAGAAAGGCATAACGTTGGCCTGGAGGTAGAATTTTTAACTCAACAGGAGTATTTGAGAAAACTCTTCTGTTGGCAATTCAATTGCCTCCTGAAATTCATCCTCCTCTTGGATGGAATCTTCTTCTCCTTCAATTTCAGGGGTTGCTAATAAACCCAACAGGTATGGGGGATGCCCTATCTTTCGATGAGAGATGTTTGTGGTGAATGAATTTGGTGGAGGCCGATGTTGGCTGCCCGGCTACCACAACTAGAATGGTGTGGCGCCTTGAGCGACACTTACACCATCTCCTGGTAACTACGATTTGGGTGTAGGTCGACATTGTGCTACCCGACTACAACAACCACAAGGGTGCTGCGCCTTAGCGATAGTTACACCGACTTCTGTTGTTGTTGTTCTTGCTGTGCCAAGAACAGCCTTGAACCTGCAAGCAATCGAAGAACAAGCAAGAAGAAGATAACAAGAAAACACTCACGGGTGTGATAAGTTGGGGTTCTGATTCAAGTAATCGGAAGGTCTCGTCGACACTTGCGCTACAAGGAAGTAGCAATGGCTAAACTTACAGAAAACAAAACCTAAGTTCTTCCTATGGCTGCTAGTTGTTTATATAGAGGAGGAAGACTAGAACTCAGGATGGAGTCACGAGTCTTGTTCGGCCTTTCCTCAGCAGCTCAAGCGTCATCTGCCTTTGATTCTTGATCCAATGGAAAGTAGACGAATATACCTTTCCAGCAAGTACTTATTTGCATTAAACAACCTTGGGAGTTAAAAGTTATGCCCCCTTTAAGTTGGTACTTGCTGCAATTACGAGGACCCCTCGGGTGGAGCAGCCTTCATTGCATTAATCCCTCCATTCCTCCTAGCTGGATCAATTCCCAAGCACCTAACAATAACAAGGTCATCACAAGGCTTTAATAGTTCCCCATTTGAAGGATAATTACTTTGAACAGCCACAAATGAGTTCACCTGATAATTAAGTTGACATGCACGAGCGCGTGTCGTTGGACCTTGATTAGTTGCAAGTGGTGAATGGGCTGCTGTTGTGGTTGTATCAATGGTAGCGATGTCCTCATCATCCTCCCCTTCTTGCAATTGAGTCATCCTCGACTCAAGTGTGTCTTCCTCGCCCACATATGGTTTTAAATCTGCAATATTAAAAGAGGAAGTAACCCCAAAATGTGCAGGCAACTCAATTTCATATGCATTATCATTAATTTTTTGAAGCACTTTGAAGGGTCCAACAGCTCTATGTAGCAATTTAGATTTTCAATGTAGCAATTTAGATTTTCTCAAATCAGGAAATCTATCCTTTCTCAAATGCACCCAACCCAAATCATTAGGTTCAAAAGTAACATGCTTTCTACCCTTGCTATTGGCTTGTTGATACTTAGCGTTCATGCTCTCAATGTTTGCTTTAGTTTCTCATGCATTTCACGAATTAATTCAGCTCAACGAGAAGCATCAAAATTCAATTTCTCTGAAGGTGGCAGAGTCAAAAGATCAATGGGAGCACGAGGGATAAAACCTATACAATCTAAAAGGGGCACAATTTAATAGTAGAATGCAGCGAACGATTGTAAGCAAATTCAAGATGAGGCAAACATTCTTCCCAAAATTTAATGTTATGTATCAGAACAGCCCTAAGCATGGTAGATAAACTACGGTTCACTACTTTGGTCTGTCCATGAGTTTGAGGGTGACAAGTGGTAGAAAAGAGCAATTTTGTCCCCAACTTAGCCCATAAGGTTTTCCAAAAGTGACTAAGAAATGTGGCATCTCTATCTGAAACAATAGTGTTTGGAACCCCATGCAAACGAACAACTTCTCGAAAGAACAAATCAGCAAGGTAGCATCATCAGTTTTGTGGCATGGTATGAAGTGTGCCATTTTAGAAAATCTGTCCACAACAAAAAATACTATCCCTCCCTTCTTTGTTCTAGGCAATCCTAAAATCAAAATCCATAGAAACATCCTCCCATGGAGCACTAGGAACAGGGAGAGGCATGTATAAACCATGTGGATTAAGACGAGACTTAGCTTTTTGACAGGTGGTGCAACGAGCAATGAACCGCTCCACATCTCTTCTCATCTTTGGCCAAAAGAAATGGCTTGCTAGGATGTCTTCCGTCTTCTTGACACCAAAGTGTCCCATCAACCCTCCACCATGTGCTTCCTGCAATAGTAGGATATGCACGAAACCAGCTGGAATGCACAATTTGTTAGCTTGAAAAACAAAACCATTAGTGAGAACAAACTTGTTCCATGTTTTTCCTTCTTTACATTGCAGCAGCAAATATTTGAAATGAGCATCAAAAGCATATTGTTCTTTAATTGTTTCCAGGCCAAAAATTAAAATCAAGTTGGGACAACATATTATAATGGCGAGATAAGGCATCCGCAATGACGTTATCTTTTTCTTTCTTGTGTTTCATGACATAAGGAAAGGACTCAATGAAGTCCACCCACTTGGCATGCCTACGGTTCAGATTAGTTTGGCTCTTAATGTGCTTCAAAGATTCATGATCAAAATGTATAACAAATTCTTTAGGTCATAAATAATGTTGCCATGTTTCCAAAGTTTGTACTAGTGCATATAATTCTTTATCGTAAGTGGAATAGTTCAGACTAGGCCCATTCAGTTTCTCACTAAAATAAGCAATATGTTTCCCTTCTTGCAACAAGACACCTCCCAATCCAATACCACTATCATCACATTCCAATTCAAAAGTCCTACTGAAATCTGGTAATTGGAGAAGGGGTGTATGAGTTAACCTATTCTTCAAAGTTGCAAATGCAGCCTCTTGCGCCTTGCCCCATGTGAATGGAGCACCCTTCTTTGTAAGCTCATGCAGTGGGCCTGCTATGGTGCTGAAGTATTTCACAAAACGATGATATAATCCAGCAAGTCTGAGAAAGCTTCGTACTTGTGTGACTGTGGTAGGAGTCGGCCAGCTGTGTATCGCCTCCACCTTGACTTGATTGACTTCAATTCCATGTGGTGTCACAACATAGCCAAGAAAATAGACTCTATCCGTGCAAAATGTGCACTTGTCAATGTTACCAAATAAGCGTGCATCACGTAAAGCATTGAAAACAGCGCAGAGATGATCAAGATGCTCTTCTAGAGATGTGCTATAGATCAAGATGTCATCAAAATATACTACCACAAATCTTCTAATAAAAGCACGTAAAACCTCATTCATAAATCTCATAAAAGTGCTAGGTGCATTCGTGAGACCAAAAGGCATGACTAACCACTCATACAAACCGAACTTGGTTTTAAATGTTGTTTTCCATTCATCACCTAGCTTCATGCGAATTTGATGGTATCCACTACGCAAGTCAATTTTAGAGAAAATCATCGAGCCACTAAGTTCATCAAGCATATCTAACCTAGGAATAGGATGACGATATCTAATGGTAATGTTATTAATTGCTCGACAATCTACACACATGCGCCATGATCTATCTTTCTTTGGAACCAAAAGAACAGGAACAACGCAGGGAGTAAGGAACTCACACACATAACCTTTGTCGACTAATTCCTGTACCTGTCGCTGAATCTCCTTAGTCTTCTCCATGTTGGTCCTGTATGGTGCTCGGTTTGGCAAATAAGCCCAGGGATGAGGTCAATCTGATGTTCAATCCCACTCAATGGTGGCAGCCCGGCTGGTACGTCTTGTGGAAACACATCAGCGTATTCCTGCAAAAGCTTTGTGACAGCAGGGGCCAAAGCACATGGTTCGTCGTGAAGTGAGAACAAAGCTTCTTTGCAAGCAAACACATAGCAGATTGCAACATTATTTTTTAATTTAAAAAAATCAGATTTGGAAGCAAGAAAACAAGCACTCTTCAATTTTATTTCATTCTTCTTCACATGAGCAGATTTGGAATTGTCAGTCTTAGAGTGTACCGATTCCTTCACAATATTTGAATTTTCATTTTGAGTAGATTTCTATATTTTTCTCTTTGCAAGCTCTAGCAATGTCATCCTTCAAAATAGCATCAGGAGACATAGGGTGCAAAACAAGCTTCTTCTCATTATGCATGAAAGAGTATTGATTTGATTTTCCATGATGTAATGTATCTTTATCAAATTGCCAAGGTCGACCAAATAGCGTAGAGCAAGCTTGCATAGGTACAGCATCACAATAAATGTAATCATGGTAGGAACGAATTGCAAATTCGACACGAACCAGACGTGTTACCTTAAGCTTACCACTGTCGTTGAACCATTGGATGTAGTAGGATGTGGATGTGGAAGTGTTGTCATCGCAAGCTTCTCTACCATGGCAACACTTGCTAAATTTTTGCAGCTTCCTCCATCAACAATAATGCGACACGGTCATTCCAAAACTACACACTTAGTTTGGAATAGATT
Organism: Tuctoria greenei; assembly: GCA_036927565.1. Classification (NCBI taxonomy): domain Eukaryota; kingdom Viridiplantae; phylum Streptophyta; class Magnoliopsida; order Poales; family Poaceae; genus Tuctoria; species Tuctoria greenei. The sequence continues at coordinate 90,264,448 of JAYESD010000005.1, read as the reverse complement.
GTGTCGCTGGTTCTGTTCAGCTTTGATCATTTGGGTACTCAAGACACGCCTCACAACAAGACTCTCATAGTGGTCAGCATGATCAGCCCCAATGTGCTCTTCACCATCATTCTTCTTTCTTGCATCTTGTGCAACAAGCATGGCATATGTTTCATCATCTGAATCACTAGCGGATGAGTACTCACCATTCTCTCATACAATCAGCACACACTTGCTTGGACAGTCCCTTCGTAGGTGCACAAAACCCTGGCACTGGAGGCATTGAATGTCTTTTGTTCTCCCGGTGAAAGCGATGGAAGAAGAAGTGTTGGCTGCAACTTGGGTGGATCCTTTTGTTGTCTCGATAGCACGCGAAGGTGCTGATTTTGAGGTAGTCCTGGGCAACCGATTGGAAGCATCGTCCGGAGAATCATGCTTAAGACCAGCAGCACTTGAGCGGGACTGCCATGTGGTAGTTCGACCTGCAGAAATGTTAGTTCTTGTGCGTCGTCCCTGCACTTCTCTTTCAGCCTTACAAGCAAGTTGGAATAATCGAGTGACGTTAGGGTATTCCTTATAAGCCAATATGTCCTGAATTTCTCTTGTTAAACCCCCATAAACCTAGCCATTGCAGCCTCTTCATTTTCAACTAGGCCACATCGCATCATGCCTATTTGGAGTTCTTGATAATATTCCTCAACATATTTGTTGCCCTGCCTAAGTTGTTGTAATTTATGCAGCAGGTCATGAGCATTATAGGAAAGAACAAAACGACGACGCGTGATTCGTTTCAAGGCATTCCAAGTTTGTGGTACGGTAGCTGGATTTCTAGTTTGATACTCATGCCACCAAACAAAAGCAAATTCAGTGAATTCACTAGTGGCAGCTATCATCAGAGAAATCATGGCATGCAATTTTTTGATCTACTATAATTCCCAAGACAGATATGCATCCGGATCATATTTACCATCAAAGGGTGGTATGGAGAATTTAATGCTGCGTAGGCAATCTTCATTGTCACGTACCTCACGTCATAGGGCTCGACCACCCATACCATGATGCTTGCAACGTGGCTGCCGTCGATACGTGAAAGGTCCATCATCAAGCTCGGTATCCGCTGAATACTTCGCCTCGTCATATCTTGCAGCGCTGCCAATGGAGTCATGGCTGTCATCAACACGTCTTTGCCTCTCTTCGCGTCCAACCTGTTCCATCCTCTCCAATCGCTCAATGATTGCTGCAAGAGAAGTGTTAATAGCCCCAGCAGTGCTTTCTAATGTGGTCAGCTTGGTGTTCGTGCAAATATGCGTCAACTCTAATTGACCAATGCGTTCATTGGTGACTTGAATATCCTCGTTGAGAGCATCTGTGTGTAGCTTTACTTGGCGTTCGAAATGCTTAATGATGTCCCTCGTACGTGGTGAATGTGGAGATGTCTCATTCGCATCAGCTGACATGGTTAGTAAAGAAAGGAAATACAAAAGCAAGCGGATTAATCCTAGCAGTTGCCAAGAGGTGGTAGGACACAATCACTTCCTCACTAGCAAGAAATCAAGATCTTACATGTTCTTACCACGCGATGCAGGAGGCGCCGGCAAACAGCAAGAACAACAACAAACGGTGGCTGCCAGCACAATCCTGTGGTGTTGTAGATGATTTTATGGAGCTGTAGGTGGCTGCTAGAAATGAGTTGCACCACGGAAAAGCTAGTACCACACTAGTCACAACGAGTTGAATAAACATTCCACGATGGTACTGTGCTGGTCCTAGTCTGATAGAGACGCGAGCCGTTACTCCACGTGATGTTAAATTTACTATAGTAGAAAAGTTCGAACAGCACAATCGTTGTGTTTTAACAAAATGTTCAAAACAGCAAGTTGAACTCCGAAACTTGAAACAAATGTTACACAAACTGTTTCTTTTTTTTGTACTAAGAAACTTTTTCTAGCAATTTCAATGAGTGCGGCTTTTCTTTCTTTGCATGTGCCTTTTTCTTGCTGATCCGTGCAGCTTTTCTTTTGCACTTGCCTTTTTTTCAACTTTGGGTAGGTAATGAAAAAGGACTAAGAACAAAGTGGCACGAACTCGAAACTCTAACGGTGAAAAACTTAGGACCAGCAACTCGACACAAAAAAGGCAACCGTTAATTCAACAAGTCGAGAGCTAAGTAGCAAAGCAAAAGGCTCAAAGTGTTTTTAGGATTTTTAGACGAACTATTGTAGGCAAAGGTGGACTGTAGGTAAATGAAGAACAAGGAGAAGAAAATCTCTCACCGAGCAACCTGAAATCTGATACCACTTGATAAACCCTACGGGTACGGGGGATGCCCTATCTTTCGATGAGAGATGTTTGTGGTGAATGAATTTGGTGGAGGCCGACTTTGGCTGCCCGACTACCACAACCAGAATGGTGTGGCGCCTTGAGCGACAGTTACACCGTCTCCTGGTAACTACGATTCGGGTGGAGGTTGACGTTGTGCTACCCAACTACAACAACCACAAGGGTGTTGCGCCTTAGCGATAGTTACACCGGCTCCTGTTGTTGCTATTCTTGCCGTGCCAAGAACAGCCTTGAACCTGTAAGCAATCAAAGAACAAGCAAGAACAAGATAACAAGCAAACACTCACGGGTGTGATAAGTCGGGATTCTGATTCAAGTAATTGAAAGGTCTTGTTGACACTTGTGTTACAAGGAAGTACCAATGGCTAAACTTACAGAAAACAAAACCCATGTTCTTCCTATGGCTGCTAGTTGTTTATATAGAGGAGGAAGACTAGAACTCAAGATCGAGTCACGAGTCTTGTTCAGCCTTTCCTGAGCCGCTCAAGCGTCACCTACCTTTAATTCTTAGCACCTTTGAGACTTTTCCGGCAAGTACTTATTTGCATTAGACAACCTTGGGAGTTGAAAGTTATGCCCCTTTTAAGTTGGTACTTGCTGCAGTTACGAGGACCCCTCGAGTGGAGCAGCCTTCATTGCATTAATCCCTCCATTCCTCCTAGCTGGATCAATTCCCAAGTACCTAATAATAACAAGGTCATCACAAGGCTTTAATAGTTCCCCATTTGAAGGATAATTACTTTGAACAGCCAGGAATGAGTTCACCTGATAATTAAGTTGACTGTAGCACCCTGATTTTCAAGTTTTGGTAAATTATAAATTAAAATAGGAGTTTAGAGTCAATAATAGGAAGAAATTGTTTTTATAAAGAAAAATATAAAATACATGCATCTCATCTTGCATTTTGCATTCATTCTCAAGTATTGAAAATTAATTACCAGAACAAATACGCTAAGAGTAATTTATTTATCATAATGAATATGAGATAAAAGAAATATATGAAATAAAAAAATACATATATGTGTATATAAATAAAATTTTAATAATATGATGAATTCATGCAAAAAGAATTAAGTAGGATAAAAAGGAACAAACGTAAAAGAATCAGAAATAAAGAAACAAGTAAAAATTGAGCCAGACACCGGAATAGTCTGAAAAGTAGCGGACTAGTTCGAATACCCTCTCTGTAGCATAACAGACTTGTCCGGTACTAAACGGACTAGTCTGATACTCTAGAGTTCGGTTTATTTACACTTCACCACATTAAATAATAACAAAAGTCAACTGCTAACCAGGTCACTGATCGCACAGTAGCCTTGCCGCACGCGAAAGAAAAATAATAAAAAAATGATCTAATATAGAAGGAAGAGATGATAATTATTAAGTACAGTAAAAAAATGAAAAATAAAAGTGGCCAGCACCGCAAAAGAAAAAAAAAGAAACCTAAGTCAACCCTATCCGCATAAAGGAGAACAAAAAAAAAGAGAAACTTACCCACCGTCTAGGTGCCAAACAATCGGCCACAGACCTGGCCGCACCCTAGAAAGAACTAACCGTACTACCAAAGGAAAGAAAAAGTAAAATAAAGAAATAAATGAATAAACTAAAGACCGACATGGCTGGCTCTCCGTCACTGAGCCGAGTCATGCGCCCGGTCCCGAGTCCCAAAGGACTCTCTCTGGTAACCCAGGTCGCAAAAAAAAAATCAATGTGCAGTACGTAAATCAATGTGCAGTACGTAACCGGCCGAGTCCCTGCCCGTGCCAAAGTCGAGTCCAACTCCGCCCGAGGCCCCTAGCGCACGCGGTCTGTCCTCCGCTTATAAAATCCACCGCCGCCTGTTCCGTACCAATCACCAGAGATCGAGGTAGAAACCCTAGCCGCCAGATGAAAAGAATAATGAGAACAGAGGCTGCACCAGAGAGGAAAAAAGAAGAAAAGGAGGAGGAAGCCGCCATCCGCCGGAGATCGTCGCGTCTCTATCGTCGTGCCGCTAGAGGATCGCTGCACCGTCTACCTCATCCACGTCACGCTTCCATTCCACGATTGTCCAGACCACACACGCACACTGTAGGTATTACGATTTAGATCTAGATAACTATTTTAATTCTAAACTGAAACATGTGTAGGATGTATTTTATTTTGCGCAGTCATTAATCATCACCAGATCATCTTAAAACACTTGGAATTAAATCATACGAGATCAATCTGTTATTTTAGATTTGACAAAATTTATATTTTCAGTGTTATTTAATCTGTTTTTCAGATTTAATAAATAAGATTAAGTCCAGTTAATTCCTAAAGTATCAAAATAAATCTAGAAAAATTCCAGAAAATTTAGAATAAATTCTAGTAAGCTATTAGTAATATTTTCGCCATATTTAATGTTTTGAAATAATTACTTTACCTCTGAATTAATTGTTACTAATTCCAAACTTGCTAAAATAAATAGGAAATCATTATCAAAATTTTTAAAAAGCCATAAAAATTTATTTAGCATTAATATAAACACATTTTCTGCTTACATCCATATTTTGCATATTGATTAGTGTTTGCAATGTATTTATAGTGTATGTTTGTATGTGTATGTGCTTGATTGAGAATAGACCGGTACATTCAAGGAGTTATGATCGAGAAGCGAATATCTGAAGTTCTTTTGTGCAATACTTTGATATGCTTGACCATCGAATTGTGGGATACAAAGGCAAGTGTCCTTGAAGCATATTGATCCAGTTTTGAAATAAATATTTTGTTTGCAAATCTGCATGCTTGTATCAATTTGATGGGAAATCCTATGGTAGGAAGTTTACTAGTTTTGTTGACCACCCTTGTCACATAGAATATATGGTGGAGAGTCGGGAAGGGCTTTTTACCTTTTTGCTTCGCTTAATCAACTAGGATAGGAAAACAACTATACCACTCAACTTAATTATGCATGGATGAGATTATGGTTAACATGAACTGGTTAATATGATATGGTAATGGGTGATCTAAGCAAGCCTGGTATGTGGATGGGTTGGATGTTATGGTGGTTTTGCTTGCTTTAGATCTAAGGACCGGTTCGTGGAGCGATCATCCAGGGTTTACAGTGCCACCACAAGGCCAAGTATGGGTGTGACGTAGCTAATTAATTAGGGCTTTGCCAGTGCTATTTGGACCATTAAGGATGCTCGGGGAAGGGATAGTCAGGTTGGGTTTGATGATGATTGGTGGGACTACCCTGGGATCCGAATGGCTCAAGATGGGGCCCTTGGTTGAAGATGTGCTCAGTTGGAGACATCGCCACCGGTGAAACCTCAGTGGGGTCTAAATAGGCTAGTAATCCCTTTGTAAAGTCTATTTTGTGATCTCTTGGCCATACACCAAAGGAAGTTTAATTGGTGAAAGGGAGGTTCTTTAGTCGCCGACGGGTGATGAAATCACAAACACGTGGGTAAAGCGGTACAACCTCTGCAGAGTGTGTCTAAAACTATCATGATAGCCGTGCTCCCAGTTATGAGCAACCTGGACCCTCACATGATTAGAGGAAAATTAGGATTTGGGATGGTTATGGGTTGGTATTGGTTATGGCTAGATATGGGTTAATTCTGATATTGAATATGGATATTGGTATATGATGATGGATATGGAATATGGACTGGTATTATGATAAATACATGGCTTATGATGGGTTTACTTCATATACATGTAATATATTTCTTTTCAAATGTTTTAATGTACTTTTCAGCACTCAACATTATTATATTCGTCATTTGAATCAGCCACATGTCATACTTTCCACACTTGCTGAGTACGACATGTACTCACCCTTGCAATCTCCCCACCAACAGTTTCAGGTGATGGTTGGGAGTGTCTTGAGGATAATGCGGAGTTCTAGGTTGTGTGCTGCTGTCAACTTGCCTGTGGTGTTATTGGAGTTGCATTATCCCTTACGCTTGGTTTGCTTAGTTGCTTAATTAGTTTATTTCTGCTGCATTAGTTGAACTTGTCATTAATATTCACTAGAGCTTGTATTCGAGGATATTTTGAATTGTGTAATTAAAGCACTTATTTAATAATATGAGTTGTGGTATGTTTTTCATTTGTGAATCAATTGTATATGTGTGTTGAACATCCTGGGCACACATATATTTCACTTGGTTCATTTTTCAGAACCGGGTGTCACAGATTGGTATCAGAGCCACAGGTTGACCGTAGGATGCTGTCTAGATAGAATGGGCACTTTAGAGCACATAGGAGCACTTAGGAATCGATGTGTTTTTGCTTGGAGTGCCGTTTGCTATATATATTGTTTGCTTGTGTGCTTAATAGAGGATTTTGGGATGCTTTAGCATTGCCATGTCCACCTAGGCTAGTATAGCTAGTTGTTTAGTTTCATATCCCTTGATGCATCCATATAGGTTGGGATTTCTTCTATCTTCATTCTTGTCTTTACTTCTGTTGAAGATTGCCACTACAAGAAGATTCATAACTTCAGATGAAGCTACATGGAAGCGTGAATATATTATCAAGGGTTTTCTCACCTCTTCCTTAATCCATCCGAATCTCGAGGGCGAGATTCATTAAGGGGGTAGAATTGTAACACCCTGATTTTCAAGTTTTGGTAAATTATAAACTTAAATAGGAGTTTAGAGTCAATAATAGGAACAAATTGTTCTTATAAAGAAAAATATAAAATACATGCATCTCATCTTGCATTTTGCATTCATTATCAAGTATTGAAAATTAATTACCAGAACAAATATGCTAAGAGTAATTTATTTATCATAATGAATATGGGATAAAATAAATAAATGAAATAAAAAAATACATATATGTGTATATAAATAAAAATTTAATAATATGATGAATTCATGCAAAAAGAATTAAGTAGGATAAAAAGGAACAAACGTAAAAGAATCAGAAATAAAGAAACAAGTAAAAATTGAGCCAGACACCGGATAGTCTGAAAAATAGCGGACTAGTCCAATACCCTCTCTATACTATAACGGACTTGTCCGGTACTAAACGGACTAGTCTGGTACTCTAGAGTTTGGTTTATTTACACTTCACCACATTAAATAATTAAATAATAACAAAAAGTCAACTGCTAACTAGGTCACTCATCGCACAATAGCCTTGCTGCACGCAAAAGAAAAATAATAAAAGAATGATCTAATATAGAAGGAAGATATAATAATTATTAAGTACAGTACAAGAATGAAAAATAAAAGTGGCCAGCGCCGCAAGAAAAAAAAAGAAACATAAGTCAACCCTGCCCGCATAAAGGAGAACCAAAAAAAAAAAGAGAAACTTACCCACCGTCTAGGTGCCAAACAATCGGCCACAGACCTGGCCGCACCCTAGGAAAGAACTGACCGTACTACCAAAGGAATGAAAAAGTAAAATAAAGAAATAAATGAATAAACTAAAGACCGGCATGGCTGCCTCTCCGTCACCGAGCCGAGTCGTGCGCCCGGTCCCGAGTCCCAAAGGAACTCTGGTAACCCAGGCCGCAAAAAAAAAATCAATGTGCAGTATGTAACCGGTCGAGCCCCTGCCCGCGCCAAAGTCGAGTCCGACTCCGCCCGAGGCCCCTAGCGCACGCGGTCTGTCCTTCGCTTATAAAATCCACCGCCGCCTATTCCGTACCAATCATCAGAGATCAAGGCAGAAACCCTAGCCGCCAGATGAAAAGAATAAAGAGAACAGAGGCTGCACCAGAGAGGAAAAAAGAAGAAAAGGAGGAGGAAGCCGCCATCCGCCAGAGATCATCGCGTCCCTGTCATCATGCCGCTGGAGGATCGCTGCGCCGTCTACCTCGTCCATGTCACGCCTCCATTCCACGATTGTCCAGACCACACGCGCACACTGTAGGTACTACGACTTAGATCTAGACAACTATTTTAATTCTAAACTGAAACATGTGTAGGACGTATTTTATTTTGCGCAGTCATTAATCATCACCAGATCGTCTTAAAACACTTGGAATTAAATCATACAAGATCAATCTGTTATTTTAGATTTGACAAAATTTGTATTTTCGGTGTTATTTAATCTATTTTTCAGATTTAATAAATAAGATTAAGTCCAGTTAATTCATAAAGTATCAAAATAAATCTAGAAAAATTCCAGAAAATTTAGAATAAATTCTAGTAAGCTATTAGTAACATTTTCAGCATATTTAATGTTCTAAAATAATTACTTTACCTCTAAATTCAAATAAATAGGAAATCATTATCAAAAATTATTAAAAAGCCATAAAATTTTATTTAGCATTAATATAAACATATTTCTGCATACACCCATATTTTGCATATTGATTAGTGTTTGCAATGTATTTATAGTGTATGTTTGTATGTGTATGTGCTTGATTGGGAATAGACCGGTACATTCAAGGAGTTATGATCGAGAAGCGAATATCCGAAGTTCTTTTATGCAAGACTTTGATATGCTTGACCATCGAATTGCGGGATACAAAGGCAAGTGTCCTTGAAGCATATTGATCCAGTTTTAAAATAAATATTTTGTTTGCAAAACTGCATGCTTGTGTCAATTTGATGGGAAATCCTATGGTAGGAAGTTTACTAGTTTTGTTGACCATCCTTGTCACTTGGAATATATGGTAGAGAGTCGGGAATGGCTTTTTACATTTTTGCTTCGCTTAATCAACTAGGATGGAAAAACAACTATACCACTCAACTTAATTATGCATGGATGAGATTATGGTTAACATGAACTGGTTAATATGATATGGTAATGGGTGATCTAAGCAAGCCTAGTATGTGGATGGGTTGGATATTATGGTGGTTTTGCTTGCTTTAGATCTAAGGACCGGTTCGTAGAGCGACCATCCAGGGTTTACAGTGCCACCACGAGGCCAAGTATGGGTGCGGCGTAGCTGATTAATTAGGGCTTTGCTAGTGCTATTTGGACCATTAAGGATGCTCGGGGAAGGGGTAGTCGGATTGGGTTTGTGGATGATTGGTGGGACTATCCTGGGATCTGAATGGCTCAAGAGGGGGCCTTTGGTTGAAGATGTGCTCAGTTGGAGACATCGCCACCGGTGAAACCTCAATGGGGTCTAAATAGGCTAGTAATCTTTTTGTAAAGGCTATTTTGTGATCTCTTGGCCATACACCAAAGGAAGTATAATTGGTGAAAGGGAGGTTCTTTAGTCGCCGACGGATGATGAAATCACAAACACGTGGGTAAAGCGGTACAACCTCTGCAGAGTGTGTCTAAAACTATCATTTAGTCATGCTCCCGGTTATGAGCAACCTGGACCCTCACATGATTAGAAGGAAATTGGGATTTGGAATGGTTATGGGTTGGTATTGGTTATGGCTGGATATGGATTAATTCTGGTACTGAATATGGATATTGGTATATAATGATGGATATGGAATATGGACTGGTATTATGATAAATACATGGCTTATGATGGGTTTATTTCATATACATGTAATATATTGCTTTTTAAATGTTTTAATGTACTTTTCAGCACTGAACCATTATTATATTCATCATTTGAATCAGCCACATGTCATACTTTCCACACTTGCTAAGTACGACATGTACTTACCCTTGCAATCCCCCCACCAACAGTTTCATGTGATGGTTGGGATTGTCTTGAGGATAATGCGGAGTTCTAGGCTGTGTGCTGCTGTCGACTTGCCTGTGGTTTTATTGGAGCTGCGTTATCCCTTACGCTTGGTTTGCTTAGTTGCTTAATTAGTTTATTTTCGCTGCATTAGTTGAACTTGTCATTAATATTCACCAGAGCTTGTATTCGAGGATATTTTGAATTGTGTAATTAAAGCACTTATTTAATAATATGAGCTGTGGTAATTATATGTTTATCATTTGTGAATCACTTGTATATGTGTGTTGAACATCCTGGACACACATATACTGCACTTGGTTCATTTTTGGAACCGGGTGTCACATTAACATGCACGAGCGCGTGTCATTGGACCTTTATTAGTTGCAAGTGGTGAATGGGATGCTGTTGTGGTTGTATCAACGGTAGCGATGTCCTCATCAGGTGCTAAGAATTAAAGGGTTCTAACATCCTCTATTGGTTCATCTTGGATGAGAGATTCTGCGGATGTGTTCTTGGAACGTAGGATAGGAATAGAGAATTTTCTCCCTCCAAGTTTGACATTGAGGTTTCCTTTCAAGGGAATTTCAATGAGAAATTTCTCAATGGGAATCCCAATCATAATATCGAAATCTTGGATTTCGAACACACGGAAGTCTAGGATAGCCTCAATATCTTTGTGTCTTACAGATACCTGTTGCAAAACCCCAAATCCTTCAAGAATGTTTCCAAAAGAATCTCGGAAGGATTTACATGTTGGTGCCAATGGCACACCGTCCAGAATGGTGAGAGCACAATAATCAGAAATGAGATTTGCTCCAACAGTGTGGTTGTATAGGACCCTTATTGGTGTCCCTCTAACGAAACATACAATGGTTGCCAAAGGTGAGGTCATCCGAAGGATTCTGAGTTATTGCTCAACTTCTGCAGTCCATTCCCTGCTTAGAATAGAGGTTAACTCCTTGACCCTCTGTTGAACGAACACTCCATCAGGTGGGTCAGGTGGAGTTAGTGGCAATGATGGTTTCTGATGGCAACAATAATTCGAGGTATTTCAAAAATCTTCAAATATTTCTTCCTCAAAGTAAAAGGGAAACTTCGAAGGTTGAATTTCTTCTTCCTTCGTAGTTTCGGGTTCGGGAGAGGATTCCTCCAGCAAGGATTTAGATAAGCAAGAAATGGGTTCATCCTTGTCCGTGGATTCATCCTCAGTTATTGACATGACTTCCTCTTGAGGAGGCTTATTAAGACCCATAATGAAGGAATAATTTCTAGAATTCAATTTAGAAGATCCTTGCCTTCTTCCGACGTCTTATGGAGGAAAGATCCTCCAACCGTAATGTCAAGATGTAGGGCAAAGTCTTTGTTCAATCCCATGAAGAAGTGTTGCAAAAGCAACGAATCAGAGAAGGACAAATCTGGGCTAGAATTTTTCAAAAGAGAAATCTATCCCAAGCTGCACCTATAGACTCCTTCTCCATCTACTGGAAGCATAGTACTGGAAGCAATTGGAAAGAAAGCAAGACAAAATATGTCTTGTAATTCATTCCAATTTCCGTTTGTCTTCCCAATGTTGTGGTTGTACCATTGTTTGGCTTTTTCCTTGAGAGAAAAAGGAAACAACTTCAATTTGAGAGTTTCTGATGTCATACCCTTGATTAGAAGGCATGAACACAATTGTTCAAACTCTTGTACGTGGTGGTAAGGGTTTTCACAATCCTTTTCTAAGAAGGATTGTTCCCGAACCATGGCTATAAGGCCAGGGTGAAGTTCGTAGCTAGTAGAAAAAATGGGTCCCACCGAAGGCGGTGGCTCACAGAACATGCCCTTTGGGGCAAAATATGAAAGAATGGTGAGCTGCTCCATATATGTGGTGGTGGTAAGAAAAGGAAAGGTAAGATAAGATAGATACGAGGGTGAACAAGGTTCAAAGATTAACAACAACTGTTCCCCGACAACAGCGCCAGAACTGCTTGTTGACATTTCTTATGTCACAGATAAAAATCCGCAAGCGTACGGAAACTGTGGTGTAGCACTTCCCCTTAAGGAGTATTCCCAAGGTTATCGAATCCAAAGAACGTGTGTGCTAATCTTATGAACTAATTCATCCAAGGACACAAAGTTGTTTGGTAGTCAGGAACAGAGAGGAATTCAAAGTATTGATTCTAATTCAAAGAAATTTGCGGGAGCTGCTTGCTTCGGGCACTGGCTTACCCCTAGCAATACTAGGATGACTTCCGCCAAGAGCCTATGGCATAGCCGAACGTGGAGGATTACTAGGACAAATAGGGCTGTCACCACCTACTGCCTACCTCTTCAATCCGTGGGTATACGAGATATTCACTGGTGATTTCTAACCTAAGCACCACCCTTACGTTCTAAATCACTACTCTAGTTGTTTCGACCATAAAGCTACAACTAGAGCCTCTAATAAATTACAGCAATGAACCCACAGTAATTACTTGTGCAAACTACCTTGAATTGGAAATAAAACTTGTAATGAATTCACAAAGGCTTACTTGATTTTGAATCAAACCTTTGTAGGGGTACAAGTGTAGAAAATGGACTTGACAAGCTGAAGCCTCCTTCTCCTAGACTCTTCATCACACTCTCCTTCTACTTGGCAGCCTGTAGGACTACTCTAAACCTTAGGAGTGGTATTTTATTCTCATCTTTTGGTGTGTGTGTGTGAAGTGAGGTGTGGGGTACCATTTATAGGGGGAGAAGGGTCGGTTCCCGCCACCAATTCTGTGCGAATCAGTCATCAAAGTCTTCAGGAAGTCGGGAAGAGCCAACACATGGCGATTGACTAAGTTTGGCGCCAGGACCAAGTCGGCCGACTAGGGGGTCGACCGACCTGGTCTTTGCACCATTTTGCGTGTGCTTTCTCCAGGTCACTGCCAAGTGGGTCTCATCCATTGATATGGGTGCTACACCATTGTATTGCCTCGGATACCACTGTTTGTGGGCCATTTGATCCATGTGATGACACGTGGCATCGCCTGATTTGTCAAAATCCAATTTAATGGATTACTCCTTGCATGACTTGGTATTTTTGGATATAATTCACCTGCATACAAATAAACACCAACACTTGTGTAATTGGTTAGTTTTTAACCCTACCACTATGTCGTATTTCTCTTTTGTGCACATTATTAGGTGAATTGACGGTCTAAATATGGCACTTAAGGATCATCAACAATCATCCGACACTTTGCGCCCACATAGAGGTCCACCAAGGAGCAAGCTATTGATGACGTTGCTTGGGATGCACTCACCAGATTGTGTTACTCCTACCGTGAGCAGCTTGGAGGTACTAGATTTGCACTACACTCACGTCGCAAGAGTGGAACGAGGGAAATCATGGGATCCCAAGAAGGAGCTCAGTTCGACCCTCATGCCATTGACAGGTCTCAGAGGATGCTTGTGAATCTCGGAAATTGTTATGCTGACGCCCTGGAAGAGATACGCTACCTCCATAGGAGACTGTATGTCATGGAAAGGAAAGAGGAGGTCTGTGCCAGCATGGAGTGCGCCTACATAGACGACCAACTCACCTTGGCGTGCGCCTGTGTATGATTCGTTGCCGCCATCCCCTTCACTGCCTGATAGCCAGAACAACCATGGCTCTCACAATTAAGTTTAGGATTACCGTTAAGAAGTTTGTAGACGCTTAGATCGTAATAGTTATACTTAGTGTGGTGCGCTGAATTTTCTTTGGTGTGTGCTTGTGCTTGTGTGCTTGGTGTGAGTTACAGAACACTTCGGCGATTTGTCCACATTCGCACATAGTAGAGAGATGTGGGATGCTTTGGGTCTTGTCCACACCCTCCTATAGGGTTTTATTAATTAAGAGAGTTGTTTAGTTTCATATACCTTGATGCTTATAGTTGGGGACATTTTCTTTCAAATCTGAATTCTTCCATCTCGTACTCTTTTCCCATCCACAGATGCCGAGGGTAACCTGCAACCAAAAGAACGCCAATCGTGAGGATGCGAATGTGGATGTTTCTTAGAATGTCAACCTTGGAGCCGATGCAAGAAACATTGAGCGCCTCATAGCCACGCAAAACCAGCTCATGCAGACTATAATGCAAACCTTGGGACACTAGCAAGCCAACAACAACAACCAGAACCACATGCTTGCGCCACAGCTGGCACCACCCCTGCCGGCCCATAACCGGCTGGGAGAGTTTATGAGGACCAAGACATGTACTTTTGCTCAAGACAATGATCTTATGGAAGCTGATGGTTGGATGAAATTTATGGAGAAGAAGCCTTCTATTGTTCAATGCAGTGACCGAGAGACTAGTCTTTTTACGTCACACCAACTAGTTGAAGCCGCCGCAGATTGGTGGGAAGCTCTTTGCAATGCCCATGCTAATCAAGAGAGAATCACTTGGGCTGAATTCAAGGAGAGTTTCCACTCGCACTATGTACCTGAAGGAGTCATGATACTAAAAAGGCAAGAATTTGAGAGTCTCAGCAAGGAAGGATGAGTGTGAGTGAGTACCTCAATAAATTCACACAGTTATCAAGGCATGCTCTTGAGGACATCAACACAGACCGTAGGAAGCAATATTCGTTCATGTGGGGGCCTGCCGTCAATGTTTCTACAACAATGGTGGGCGACATCGGAGCATCCATCTCCGACACCTAGCAGAGGGCCTGCCGTCGACGTCCCAACACGTCATAGATAGCAACAAGCGCGGACAAGTGAGTACACTCTCCTGCCCTACTCTTGCTGCTAACAAAGTTCGCTTTTGGTATCTTGTGCACAAGGCGCCCGCCGTTGTCGACTTCATGACGATGGTGGACGACGCCAGAGCACCGAGCTCCAGCACCTCCTAGGGGGACCGCAGTCAATGACTTCACAACAATGGTGGACGACAACGGAGCACCCAACTCCGGCACCTCCCAGGGGGCCTGCCGTTGATGACTTCACAACAACGGAGGGCGGCGCCTGAGCAGGCAGCTCCGGCACCTCCCAGGGGGGCCTGCCATCGACGACAACACTCAGGAAAAGATCGACGCTCCCGAAATGGGCACGCGGAGACCAGTCACTCATGCTCCCCCACTCCGTTGGGGGCCAGTCGAAGACATCATGCGTTCAAGTGGCAGGCGTACCTAACAATCTGGCCACGACTACCAAGGGGCCTCTGAGGGGGGTTCCATAGGCAGGACATCATCTAGCAACAAACCGGTCGCGTCAACTGTGCAAGTGTTGGTCCCTAAAAGGCTAACAACATCAACAAAGGCTCTTCAAGACCTTACACAAGAGAAGGAATTGGGGCAACAATTTTAAAAGCACGCGACAAGCCAACAAGCAAAACAACATGAATCCAAATTCATAAATAGTTATTTACACATGGGGGCCATCCCCGGATACAAAAGCATTGCGCCTAGGTGTCGCCGGCCTCAACTGCGCTGGAACAAAGAAGCGACCTCCTTGGCAAGGTCTTGGACTTTGGCCCTAGCCTCATCCTACTACTCATCAAGGGGACCTTTCTCCACCGCCTCCAGTGGGATCTTCGGGTACCATCTTCCGAAGCATACCAGGATGTGGCAGGCCACCAGCTCAGCCAACTCCTTTCCTTCGACCTCCAGCAGCCTTGCAAGGACAGTGTTCACCGACCCCAACGACAAGCAGAGGGAGTCCAAGGCGGGAAGCAGCTGGGCCACCTCCTGAGATGGCTCCCCGCATGGCACGGGACCAAGGTCGAGGGGTTCCAGCACCGCCCCAGCACAGGCCAAGAAGTCTCAGACCCCTTGGGACTCGGCCGTGCGGGAGGCCTAGAGGCTCTCCGCCTCCCTCCGAGCAGTCTCCTCCCAGTCGGCAAGCTCGCGAGCATGACACTCCAGGTTTTCCTCTCGGCACTGGATGGCCAGCTCCAAGTCTTGCAATGCCCGGTGTTTCTCCTCCAGGCTTCGGGAGAATTCCTCCTCCTTCGTCGCCAAGTCCCGTTCTGCGTCAGCAATGACAACTTCGCGACGCACCAACTCCAGCCGCTGGTTCTTGCACAGCTTCAGGTGGGCGTCGGCGGTAGCATGGGCCTTCAAAGCCTTCACCTCATGCTCCTTGTTCTTGGCGTCTACCAGCTTCACCAAATGCCGCTACTCCACAAGCTGGTCCCACTCTCGGGCGAAAGCAGTCTGCGTCTGGTGCAAGATGGACTGGGCCATATCAACAGCGTCGACGAGAGGGATTGGCTCAACCGTTGCCACCAACAGCTGCCCCTTCGCCCCTCCTGCCGATGCTGTGGGAGACACCAGCTTCTGGGGACCAGATGGTTTCCCGGCAGGAGCCCCAAGAACCACCGCGACGCTACCCGGCGCCAAAGTCCCCTCCCCACTGCAAGGGCATCGCCGTCCGCTGGTGGCGAGTCGCCTTGTTGCGCACCAATAACATCAGGCGCTGGCACCGCTTCAATGACCGACAGGTCAGCCCCACCAAGGGAGGCAGCCTCAACCAAGGTAGCCCCTTCCTCGCAAAGCACCTCCTCGCGTGTCACTTCCTTGTCGGGCTTCTCCTCGCCAAGCACCTCCTCGTCTAGCACTTCCACGCTTGGCGCCACTTCTGCCACACCTGCCTCGTTCGATGGGGGTGCAGAGTCATCAATGGCACATAAGGACGATGCACCTTCGGGCATAGGATGCGGCATGGCAGACCCCGTTCCAGCTCCAGGAAGGGCAGGGGCTATCAAGCCCACCCCTGGAAGCACCAAGGGCACCAAATTGGCCGACGAAGCCCTTAGAAACCAAGATAAAGCTTCATTAAGAACGAAAAAGAAAAGAAGAGAAATAGTAGAGGGGAGAAGATGCGACTTACCGGCGAGTCGGGCCACTCCAATGACCCTGGCCTCCCACCCCGCGTGATAGATCAAGGTCGCCGGGACGTGATGATAAGGCCGGCAGCACCATCTCTGGTACCGACTCCCCGTCAACCTGCGCCAGCGTGGTTGTCTGCGCAGGCCCCTCGACACCTCATCCAAAACTAGGGCCACTGCTGGAATCGAAGACTAAGTCAACGACGGAAGCCTCAGCCCCACCGCCCCCTGGTGACGGGAGATGGGAGTACCGTCACCCCGAAATAGCTTCCGCTTCTTCGGCATAGAAGTAGCGGAGCCCGCGACAGTGTGCGGGAATGCTTTCTTGGCTCCGGAGCTAGTGCCAGCTGGCTGACCTCTGCTCTGTTAGGGGTAGTTGAGGGCTTTGCCTCCACCCTTACTGAAGGACGCGAGGAAGACTCCGACCCTGGATGCGCAGCTTCACGACACCGCTTTAGAACTGCCGAGGCTCCATCCGTATCATCGGGATGAAAGCGAACGAGGCTAAACATGTTGACCTTCGACATCGAGCTCCGCAACTGAGACCTCACATCGGTGGTCATGTGGAGCGGCTGGCAGTCATCTGGAATGGAGACGTGCTCATCATCAACAATGTCAGAATTCATTGTTTTCAACATCTCCTCCAGCATATTGGGAGTTGGGGTGTCCAGACCCAATTGCCATTCGTCAAATTCGTCGTTGTAGACCCAGGCCCTGTACAGACGATGTTGGAGAGAGGCGGTACAGTGGAGCAAGAAGTCTGCCAACACCATCATGGAGGTCAAGCCCTTGCCAGCCAAGAACCAGATCCTCCTTAGGGCGGGCTTATACTCCTATGGAAACCCCTGGGATGCCTCCCAGGTGGTAGGGTCGGAGCCTGGACCGTTGGACGACATCTTCAGTGAGGGATGCGAGTCTGTCCTCACAATCGCCCAGTCTTCCCTCTAGTCACTCCATTTGTCCCCTTTGAATGAGGCAATGTAATCCCGGGAGGTATTGTCCCGATGGTGGAAGTAGTAGTCCCCCACTTGAGTCGCCGCACTACTTCCATTTGTCTTCATCACAAAGAAATGTCAGAACAGCTCCACCGTGGGTAGGCAGCCCACGAACGCCTCGCATAGGTGGACGAACATAGCGACCAAGGAGATGGAGTTCAGCGACATGTGGTGAAGTTGCATCCCATACTCCCCCAGCACTGCAAGGAAGAATCTTGACAACGGGAGTGCGAGCCCAGCAGTGGCATAGGCGACGAAGAGAACAGTCTTGTCCTCATGCAAATCCAAAAGATTGGGAGACCTGCATCGGATCATCCATCTGCACTCTGAAGCTGCCCAGCCAAGGAGCTGCCTCATCGGCACTAGATCTCTGGCCGATCGGAAGTGGAAAGGAGGCAGCAGAGGAGCCACTGGAGCAAACTAAGGTGAGAACTTTGGCAAGAGGGTATAGAAGGTTCGGGCGCTCAAGGAAGAATGCAAAAACTCAGGCTGCGGGGTTTGAGTAAGGAAGGAACTGTTCCCCCTAACAAAGGTTTTTCTTTTTGATCACCCCCACGATGCCTGAGTACTCCGAGCGAAGGTTCAGACTGCACTTCTCAACACACGGCAACCATGACAACGGATCCTACGTCCCCACTCTGACGCACTGGCCCAGTCGGTCAACCGCCCAGGGAAGCCGCTGATGTGACTCCCATAATGGTAGAGCGATCAAAAGTGTTATAGCTACATTGGGAACTGTCGCAGTTAAAGGCGCTATAGAAGACAAAGATATTACAGCAAGCAAAGATCCCTTCGCTGTAGTCTCTCAACCAAAAGAGGACGCGTGGTGACGATTGGCAGAAGCGCCCACCGCTTCGGCTATCCAAGACAGAATTCAAAGCATAATGCGGGAAGACATGGAAAGGGCTCCACCTTTGGGATCTTCACCACGCCACAAGGTGGACCCAGGGGCCACTCTCGGTACCCTGCAGACGGGGTACCCTCGCACACAGGATGAAGACACTGAGGCATGTCCGGAGCTGCCACGTGTCCTTTAGGCGCCAAGGCCTTTGCCTCCCTCAAGATCGAGTTGCGGTGTTGCCACGTAAGCCTTGAAGATGGGACTTGGCCCCTCCGGTGTGACGGACTACCGAGACACCACGTGTAGGGATGGGACCTCACCCAACCATGGGTGAGCGCCCCCAGAACAGCCATGTGCACGGGGCGCAAGGACTAGCACCCTCCAAGGGAAAGGGCCTGGAGATACCACGTGCCCTAACGAGCCCCGGAGCTGCCACGCGTCATGGAGGACCAGGTCTAACCTCCCCAGCGGATATCATCCCCGGTGCTGCCACATGTCCCGCAGCTCGCCTCAGACGGTAAGATACATAGATAAGGGATGGAGCGCCCTGCATTGAAGATGCGCACCCACCTCCGGCACCCAACGTGGAGCACGCCAGCCGTCAGAGACCGCTACAACCAATCGCATCGCAGTGAAGGCACTGCAGGTCTATTCCACTTGGCCAAGTGGGTAACTTGTGACAACAAGACAGGCCGACGGGACACCTTCTGCCGCTGTCAGCAACGGCGCATGGGCTACTGACTAGAGAGGAGGCAAGACGACGAGTCTTCACTGCCTCGGTTAGGCAAGCTTGTGGGAGAAGCCATAGATCTTTAGGATAAGATCACCCCAGGACCACCTGTGAGGCCCCGGGACCCCACTTGTAAGGCATCCAACATTGACTATAAAAGGCTCGGACCACCACCGTTACAAAGGACCAGACTGAAACATCACACACGCATACACACATACTAGCAATACCATCCACCGTGGAGTAGGGTGTTATGCTCCTTGCAGCCCGAACCACGTAAAAACCACTGTCTCATACTTCCATCCGCTAGAACACTTGATTGAGGCCTAAGCCCCGCCGAACAAAGAACCTCTGTGTGCTGCTCCTTAGCAGATCTGGGGGAAGTGTCGCTCTAACACTTCGGCAGTGTTCATAGATGATATCATGATATATTCAAGAAGTGAAGAAGAGCATGAAGAGCATTTAAGACTGGCATTGCAGAAATTGCGAGAGCACCAGTCGTATGACAAGTTTAACAAGTGTCAATTTTGGTTGAGGGAGATATCATTCTTAGGCAACATTATCTCCGAGGGAGGATTATGTGTTGACCCTGGAAAAAACAAGAGATGTGTTGAAGTGGGAATCCCCACAGAATGCGAAGGAAATTCTGAGTTTCCTAGGAATGGCTAGATACTATCGTTGTTTCATCAAGGATTTCTCTGAGATAGCGAAGCCCATGACTGAGCTACTGATGAAGGGGAAACCATTCAAATGAACTTAGGCTTGTTAGGACAGATTTGAGGAGTTAATAAGAGGTTAACCTCCGCACCGGTCTTGATACTACTAGATGTGGGTAGGAGCTTCGACGTTTATTGTGATGCATCGAGGCAAGGATTTGGTTGTGTATTGATTCAAGAAGTCCGAGTAGTAGCTTATGCATCTAGGCAACGGAAGAAGCAAGAACTGAATTACCCTACGCATGATCTCGAACTCGGAGCCATGGTACATGCTTTGAAGATTTGGAGACACTATATTCTCGGACACCAATGTGATATTTACATGGATCACAAGAGTCTCAAGTACATATTCACGCAGATGGATCTTAATTTGATACAACGAAGATGGTTGGAACTCATCAAAGACTATGATGTGGGAATCAACTATCACTCGGGAAAGGCCAATGTAGTGAATGATGCCTTAAGCCGAAAAGGAGCGAGCCACCAACTCACGGTTCAAGAATTACTGCCCGAACTATGTAAGGAGTTTGAACAATTGTGCCTCGGATTCATGAACGAAATTGGGGTAATGGAAGTTAATCCGACACTAGAACGTGAGATACGAGAAGGTCAAACAACGGATGAGGAAATCCAGGAGATCAAGGAAAGGATCCAAGAGGGAAGGGAATAGAGATTCAATGAAGCACATTCGCGACAAAATACTAGAAGAGGCACATGACTCGCCTTATTCTATCCATCCCGGTAGTATGAAGATGTACAAGGATTTGAAGATGTGCTATTGGTGGGATAGAATGAAAAAGTACATAGCTGAATACGTCGCACTATTTGATATCTACCAACGAGTGAAGGCTGAGCATCAAAGGCCAGCTGGACTATTACAACCACTGAAGATATCAAAATGGAAGCGGGAAGAGGTTGGTATAGACTTAACAGTTAGATTACCACGCCCTCAGTCGGGATATGACTCAATATGGGTTATTGTGGATCAATTAACCAAGTCTGCGCATTTTATCCACGTCAAGACTACCTATAGCGGTGCGAAGCTAGCAGAATTGTATATGGGAAGAATAGTGTGTTTACCGGAAGTGCCCAGAGAAATAGTATCTGATAGAGGTTCTCAATTTACCTCTAGGTTTTGGTAGAAACTGCACGAATCCATGGGAACTCAGCTGAATTTCAGTTATGCATATCATCCACAGACGGACTGGCAAACCGAAAGGATAAATCAAATATTTGAAGACATGTTGAGAGCGTGTGCGCTAAGGTATGGAGGAAGTTGGAACAAAAGTCTGTCATATGTTGAGTTCTCCTACAACAACAGTTACCAAGCTAGTATGAAGATGTCGCCTAATGAGGCACTGTACAGGAGAAGATGTAGAACACTCCTGTTCTGGAATAGACAAGAGAAACCCAAGTATTTGGACCTGATGTGATACAGGATGCAAAAAAGCAAGTTCAGATAATCCATGAAAGTTTGAAGGCTGCCCAACCGCATCAAAAAGGCTATGCAGATAATAGGCGAAGAGACTTAGCTTTTGAAGTGGGAAACTTCGTGTATCTTAAAGTATCGCCTATTTGAGGACACAAGCAATTTAATGTTAAAGGCAAGTAGGCACCTCGTTACATGAGACCATTAAAGATTTTGGACAAATGTGGAGAAGTGACATATCAATTGGAGATGCTGACACATCTTTCTGATGTTCATGATGTGTACCACGTTTCCCAACTCAAGAAGTGTTTACGAGTTCCAAAAGAGCAAGTACCAGTGGATGAATTGGAGCTCAAGGAAGATTTGACCTAAACCGAGCTACCTATCAAAATCCAAGATACAAAGGAGAAGGTCACGAGAAACAAGGTGATACGATGGTGCAAAGTACAATGGAAACATCATACTGAATCTGAAGCCACGTGGGAGCGTGAAGATGATCTCGAGAAAGAATTTTTCCATCTTTTCTCCTTTACGACGAATCTCGAGGGCGAGATTCATTTTAAGGGGGGTAGGTTTGTAACATCCTCATTTTCCGTCATCATGCATTGCATTCATCTCCATACATGTTAAACACAAATCAACATAAAAAGGAGCAAGAATAAATAGAACTTAAGGCAAAAGAACAACTAAAACTAGTTCTGGGTATGAACTTGTCTGGTCCCAACCCCAGACTAGTCCAGTGTCCGCAGTCAGCTTAGACTAATTCAGTGTCTTCTGAGCAACGAACTTGTTCATTAATTCTTGTGGACTAGTCCGGTTATGCTTCTATTCCCAGTCCAGACTTGTCGATTAAGTTTGCGGACTGGTTCGATAATGAAACTGTAAAGCCTTGGATTTGTCTAGATAACTGCATCTAGTCCGGAATCCCCCTTTTAGCTGTGGCACAGGGGACTTGTCCAATCATTAAATAGACTAGTCTGTTGTGACAACAGAGAAGAAAACAAACTTTTCCGGTCATTAAACGGACTAGTTCGATCCTTAGGGTTTCGACTTGGATTCAATTTTTCCTCTACAACGTTTTATTAAGTGTTGATGTATTTGAGCCCTAGAACGTCGTGCCCCACCCCCAAGGAGTCCTAGTGGGACTGCACCAAGGTCCTACTTGTCCCCACCAAGTCCTACTAGGATTCCACCCTAACCCACCACTCTGCCTCTATATAAACAACCCAAGGCCCTCCTCTCACTCCTGCCCATGTGAGAAAACCCCACCGCCCTAACGTCTCACTGTGAGCCGCCATTCAAGAGAGGAAGCTCTAGCCGCGAGGAAGGAAGGAGAAGGAAGAGAAGGAAGAGGAAGAAGAAGAGGAAGGAAGAGGGAGGATCAAGAAAAATATTCATCGCTGCTGCGTTCTTCTTCATCAAATCTTCGTCGTCAATGTTCTTCTTCTACGTCCTACTTACGATTCTTCGTCAACGAATCTAGACATCAGTTTCGCGCATTATGCCCAATCCTCGACCGTTGGACCGTTGCATTCACAGTAACTACCTTAGAACCAACTTTCTGCGTTGATTTTGATCCCCTACTTGATTCAAACCATGCCATAGCTGAGAAGTTCACAAAACCCTGGACCACAACAGACTAGTCCGGTTCAGAGCGGACATGTTCGGCCAGTGCGTACTAGTCCGATTTCTGAATTCCAGAAATCTTGAAACTTTTGCAATTTTTCCGGAAATGACTCAAAACTTACTCAAACACGTAAGAAAAATTGTAACCAATTAGTAAGCAATAGTAGTAACTTAATAACATGTATTTCACCATAACTGCATCACTCATGCATATCATGGAATATTGTGTAATATATGAGCATTTATCGATTGTGATGCTTGTTTTGCATGTTTGTTGCGCGAAATAGAAGGAAACACTCTAGAAGGTGCTTACGAGGGTCTTCAACACCAGAACTTTGAAGCTCTCGACCCAAACCAGCCATCGGAGCAAGGCAAGTGCCCTTGAACATTTTGATCCTGTTTTGAGATGTTTTATTTTGAACTTGCATACTTGTGTCAATTTGATGGGAAAAATCATGATAGGAGTTTACTAGACTTGTCTGCCCTACCTTGTCACTCAAGAAGTTTAGAGAGTTGGAAAGGGTATTTTATACTTTTGCTTCACTTTGCTTAATTGGGATTGGAATAACTAAACAACTCACTTATGAACTTTTAATTATCTGAACTAATGTAAGATGATGGTAATGACCCTTAGCAATATGGACCCTAGGGATCTAAGCAAACTGGTTAAGTGGAATGGGTTAGATGATATGGTGGTTTTGCTTACTTTAGATCTAAGGACTGATTCGTAGAGCGACCACCCTAGATTATAGTGCCACCATGGAGCCAAGTATGGGTGCGACTTAGCCAATTAATTGGTGTATTGCCAACATCATTCATATCATTTTTGAGGATTAAGAAACGAGAGTTGGTTGGGTTTGCAATAGTGGCAGGACTGCTCTGGGATCCGAACGGCACAATAGGGGCTCTTGGATGGATGTGCTTAGTTGTGAGACATCACCTCCTGTGAAACCTTAGGGTGTCTGCACATGCTGGTAGTCACTTTGTAAAGGATATTTTGTGATCCCTTGGCCACATACCGACGGAAGTATGAGACGGCATAACTGAGATTCCTTAGTCAACAAAATGTGATTAAATCACAAACTTATGGGTAAAGTGGTGCAAACTCCGTAGAGTGTAAAACTATCATGATAGCCGTGCTCCCAGTTACGAGGGACCTGAACCCTCATATGATTAGAGTTATGGACCTAAATATTGTATAATGGTTGAAATTGGAATTGGATTGGAATATAGGTTCAGTTATGATGAGTTGGATATGAATGGTTATGGACAAATATGGATGGTTATGGCTATTTATAACGGTTGGCTATTGGATGGTTGGAATTGGTAATTGATGGAATTGGATATGGTATTGTTGGTTATTCGGGTTATGATGGGATTTGACCTCACATAGTAAATGTAAGGCACATTATTTTCCTTTTGTAAATGAAGTTGCTTTTCTGCAACAAACCATTATTATTATCATCCTTGTTTAAGCTACATGTCATACTTTCCCACACTTGCTGAGTACGACATGTGCTCACCCTTGCTATTCTCACATTAATTCAGTAACATGTGATAATTTGGAGTATCCAGAGGATTTTGAGGAGTACTAGGCGTGTGTGTTACCATCAAATGCATGTGGAGGTGGAGTCTACTAGTGCTTAGTTTTTCCGTTGCAATATTATTAGAGCTTGTATTTGAGACTATTTGTATATTGTAATAAGTTACTGTTTATTATTTGAAACATGGTTATTATCTGAATATCGTTTGTGATATACCCGTGTATGTGTGTTGAACATCTTGGACACACATATGCGTCACACTTGGTTCATTCCCGGATTCAGGTGTCACATCACGTCCAATGGAATGGTGGGCGAGTGCGCAGTACAGTGGGTGTGTGTGCACTCTGGTACGGCTCTCTCCAGTGATAAGACAAGAGCATGCTGAACAATAATCTCCCCATCATGGTAGCTTCATCATGTACCGTGTCCGACACGCTAGCGAATAGATGTCCCTGTAACTAGGGTCCTATTTAGGAGGAGATGATGGAGAGTGTGAGATAGTTGGTAGTGCAGGTTGGAATCCCTTTAAGAAAGACCGACGATCGTCCTTGCACGAGGAGGCAACTCACTTGTAAGAGAACATTCCTATTTTCAACAAAGAAGAGCGAGACATGCAAACTAGACTTAGGCACCTTGCCGGAACTAGTATAACCCAACTGTCTTCTTAGCTAGACCTCCTCGAAGACGAACACGTTGCATATTCGGTACTAGTCAGAAGTCCAAAGACCAACAATAGGATGCTAGTATGTTTTTAATACGATAACCTTTCTTTGTTTACACATTCTATTGATATGAAAACAGGGTAGTGTATGACCGGTTTCCGCTTGTCGGCAAACTACATTGCAGATCTCGAATCACAGTTGAGAAGAGTTTGACCTCGTGTTGTTCCACCTCAGATGATCCTAACAGCAAGGAAGCCAACCGTCTCCGCTCCATTACGCTGCCAGCCAATGGCCCAGAAGACCCTTCATGTGACATCAGGTTCCGAAAAGTGAACCAAGTGCAACGCATATGTGTGCCTAGGATGTTCAACACACATATACGAGTGCATCACAAATGATATGCAGAAAATTACCACAACACAAACTAGTAAATAAGTACTTTTATTACAATATTCAAATAACCCTCAAATTATAAACTCTAATGATAATTAATACTATTAATTCTGCAGCGAAAATAATCTAAACTAAACAAACTAAACAAATGGGATAGCACGACTCCAAGCACAACCACAGGCAAGTCGACAGCAACACACAACCTAGTACTACGCATTATCCTCAGGGTACTCCCAAACATCACCTAAAACTATTGGTGGGGTAATTGCAAGGGTGAGCACATGTCGTACTCAGCAAGTGTGGGAAAATAATGACATGTAGCTTAAACAAGGAACGATAATAAATAATGATTATTTGCTGAAAAGTACATTTAAAACATATAAAAGCATCTTACAATGTCTATGTGAATTAATCCCACCATGTCCCAAATAATTAACATAATAAGAATCCATCACCCATTATCCATCCATATGCCATATTCTTACGATCATTATCAACCATGTCCATTTATCACAACCCGATCCATAACCAAACCATCCCAAATCCCAAGTTTCCCTCTAATCATGTAGGTCATCCAAGTGCTCTTAACCGGGAGCACGACAATACATCTAATTAATTGGCTAAGCCGTACCCATACTTGGCCTTGTGGTGGCACTGTTGTCCTAGCTTATTCTCACATGAACCGATCCTTAGATTCAAGGCAAGCAAAACCACCATATCTTCCAACCCAATCCACAAACCATGCTTGCTTAAATCTCTCAAGTCCCATGTTACCAACTAACCATGCCATCAATTCTCATCAATTTATAGTCAGGTCATTTGGTTGTTTTCCAATCCCAATTAATTAGAGCGAAGAAAAAAGGTAAAAATACCCTTCCTAACTCTCTACAATATATATTCCAAGTGACAAGGATGGTCAAACGAGACTAGTAAACACCTATAATGGGTTTCCCATCAATTTGGCACAAGCATGCAGTTTTGCAAACAAAACATTTTAAAACAGGATCAAAATGATCAGACACTTGCCTTGCTCTTGAGATTGGTTAGGATCAAAAGCTTCGAAGTTCTGGTGCTGGAGGTCCTCGACAGCACCCTCTAGAGCAATATCTTCTATTCTGTGCAATAACATACAAAACAAACGTTAAAATCAATAAATGCTCATATATTACTCAATATGCCATGATATGCATGATTGATCTAATTATGTGGTAATGCATGTTATCAAGTCGCTATCATTGCTTACTAACTAGTTACAGTTAAATATTACATGTTAGAACAAGTTTTAAGTCATTTTGGAGAATATTGGAGAAGTTCCAAGACTTTTCAGAACTAACAGACCGGACTAGTCTGCAACAGGCCGGACATGCTCCTATCTCCTCGATGGTGGCTCCTATGAATTAGGGTTAGGGTTTTCTTCAATTGTGGCAAAGAGATGAAGGGTGGGTGTTGGGGTGTTTATATAGGGTGGAGATGGTAGGGTTTGGGTGGAACTCAGGTATAAGGCGGCGGAGGCCTTGGTGGGGTCCCACATGGGCTCCACATGGGTTAGGCACGATGTTGTTGGGCCCACTTAAGGCAAATACCCAATACCCAGAGTCGGGCACACTGGACTAGTCTGCTAGGGGCCAAACAAGTTCAATATTGATCAGAGAGTAGAACGGCCAAGTCCGGTGCAGATCCAGACAAGTCCAAAAAGGATCAGAAAGCTAAACGGACAAGTCCTGTATGAGGCCGGACAAGTTCGGGGGTTCGTCCAATTTTCAAAGTCCGGACCAAATTGGGGAATTATCGGACAACTCCGAAAGTTTCCAGTGACAAAAATTGGACTAGTCCGTACTCGATAAGTCCAGACTAAAACAGAAACATATTCAGACCAATCCACAGCAAAAACGAATAAGTCCGGGAAACAACAGAGGGAAAAACGGACTAGTCTGGGGTCCAGTTCGCACAAGTCCACTCTAACACAACATTTTAGCTGCTGTTTTTGTTCTAATTCATTTTAAACTTGTTCCTTTTTGTGTTGCTTAATGTTAAGAATGTATAAGAATGTATACAATGCATGATGGATGAAAATGAGGGTGTTACAAACGTACCCCCCTTAAAATGAATCTCGCCTCGAGATTCGACGTAGAAGGAAAGAGATAGGGAAATTCTTTCTTAAGCTCTTCTTCCAGCTCCCAAGTCGCTTCCGATTCTACATGATGCTTACATTGTACTTTGCACCATTGAATCACCTTGTTTCTTGTGACTCTCTCCTTGGATTCCAAAATTTTGACAGGTTGCTCGGCATAAGTCAAACCTGCTTCTAATTCTTATTCTTCCATTGGCACTTGTTCTTCTGGTACCCTTAAGCACTTCTTGAGTTGAGAATCTTGGAACACATCATGTACATCAGAAAATGTGCTGGAATCTCCAACTTATATGCCACTTCTCCACGTTTGCCCAAAATCTTGAATGATCCAATATAGCAAGGTGCCAACTTGCCTCTGACGTTAAACCGCTTATGACCTCACATAGGTGATACTTTGAGATATACAAAGTCTCCCACTTCAAAAGCGAAGTTCCATCGCCTATTATCCGCATAGCCTTTTTGTCTTGATTGAGCAGCCCTCAAATTCTCAAGGATTGTCTGAACTTGCTTTTCAGCCTCTCGCAATACATCAGGTCCAAATAATTGGTTCTCTCCTGTCTCATTCAAAAACAAGGGTGTCATACACTTCCTTCCACATAGTGCTTCATATGGAGACACCTTCAAACTTGCTTGGTAAATATTATTGTAGGAAAATTCAGCATACGACAAGCTTTTATCCGAGCTGCGTCCATGCTTCAAAGCACAATCTCTCAACATATCTTCCAATATTTGATTTGTCCTCTCGGTTTGTCCATCGGTTTGTGGATGATATGTGGAGCTAAAATTTAACCTTGTACCTATAGCTTCATGCAGTTTCTCCCAGAACCTAGAGGTAAATTGAGACCCTCAGTCAGACACTATTTTCTTCGGAACCCCATGTGGACGCACAATATGCTCCATATATAATTCTACTAGCTTCGCGGTGGTATAGGTTGTCCTGACGGGAATGAAATGAGCTGGTTTCATCAACCGATCCACAATAACCCATATCGAGTCATGACCGGACTGGGTTTGCGATAGTTCAACTATGATGTCCATACTGATTTCTTCCCTTCCATTGTGGAATCTTCAATTGCTGCAATAATCCAGTTGGCCTTTGATGTTCAGCCTTGACTCGTTGGCACACATCACATAATGCAACATATGTTGCTATGTTCTTTTTCATCCTATCCCACCAATAGCAGGTTTTCAAGTCCTCGTACATCCTCGTACAGCCAGGATGAATTGAGTAAGGTGAGTGATGTGCCTCCTTCAATATCGTCTCTCGAAGGTGCTTCACATTAGGCACGACAGTTCTTTTCCCAAGCTATAGAGTACCATGATCATCTTCATCAAACCTCCATTCTCTCCCTTCTTGGATCCTTTCCTTGATCACCTAGATTTACTCATCCTTTGTCTGACCTTCTCGAATTTCTTGTTCCAAAGTCGGATTTAACT
This sequence comes from Tuctoria greenei, assembly GCA_036927565.1. NCBI lineage: Eukaryota > Viridiplantae > Streptophyta > Magnoliopsida > Poales > Poaceae > Tuctoria > Tuctoria greenei. The sequence continues at coordinate 90,235,216 of JAYESD010000005.1, read as the reverse complement.
CCATTACTCCCATCTCATTCACAAATCCAAGATTCAACCATTCAAACTCATTGCATAGCTCGGATGGCAATTCCTAAACCGTGAGTTGGTGGCTTACTCCTTTCCGACTCAAAGCATCGACCACTGCATTAGCCTTCCCTAAATGATAGTTGATTCCCACATCATAATCCTTGATGATCTCCAACCATCTTCGTTGCCTCAAATTCAAGTCTTTTTGTGTGAAAATGTACTTGAGACTATTGTGATCCATGTAAATCTCACACCTATGACCAAGAATGTAATGTCTCCAAATCTTCAAGGCATGGACCACAGCTGCAAGTTCGAGATCATGCGTAGGATAATTTTGCTCATGTTTCTTCAACCGCCTCGATGCATAGGCTACCACTTGGCCTTCTTGCATGAGCACACATCCAAGCCCGTGTCTTGAGACGTCGCAATATATGTCAAAACTTTTACTAACATTGGGCAAAACCAAGACTGGTGCGGTGGTTAACCTCTTCTTTAGTTCCTCAAAACTGTCTAGACAAGCTTGAGTCCATTGGAATGTCTTCCCCTTCATTAGCAATTCAGTCGTGGGCTTCGCTATCTTGGAAAAGTCCTTGATAAACCAACAGTAATATCTAGCCATTCGAAGAAAGCTCCTAATTTCCTTAACATTTTTTGGCGGTTCCCACTTCAACACATCTCTCACTTTCCCTAGGTCAACAGATACTCCTCCTCCGGATATGATATGTTCCAAAAACAACACTTCTCTTAACCAAAATTGGCACTTGCTAAATTTGGCATATAATTGGTGTTCTCTCAATTTCTGCAATGTGAGCCTCAAATGCTCCTCATGTTCCTCCTCACTTCTCGAGTAGATCATAATGTCATCAATGAACACCACAACGAATTTATCCAAGTACTCCATGATAACCTTATTCATGAGGTACACAAAGTATGCAGGTGCATTTGTCAATCCAAAGGACATGATGGTGTACTCAAAGGATCCATATCGTGTCCGAAAAGCCGTTTTGGGTATATCCGACGGTCTAATCTTCATTTGGAAATAACCTAACCTCAAGTCAATCTTGGATAAAACACAGGCGCCCTTCATCTGCTCGAACAAATCCTCTATACGGAGAAATGTATACTTGTTCTTGATTTTCACCTCGTTGAGAACCCGGTAATCCACACACATCCTTTGGGATCCATCCTTCTTATCCACAAAAAGCACTGGTGCTTCCCAAGGTGAAGAGCTTCGGCGAATGAAACCCTTTTCTAGCTGCTCTTGAATTTGCTTCTTGAGCACTGCTAACTTCATAGGAGGCATCCAATATGGCCTCTTAGCTATAGGTGTTGTTACATGTATTAATTCAATGACAAACTTGATATCACGATCAGGTGGCATACCTGGCAACTCATATGGAAACACATCCAAAAATTCACACACCATTGGGATCTCCTGTATTGCTGCACCATCCATTTGATTCAGCTCCACCTGCTTTGGTGTGTGTTGGGATGCTTCAAATTCTATGCCAACCCCTTCTTCATTTGTCAACTTCACCGTCTTTGTGGCACATTGAATTATTCCATTGTGCTTCCTTAACCAGTCCATACCAAGTATTATGTCCAGTCCTTGCGAATCCAAAACAATAAGGTTGCCAAAAAAAGTCTACCCCCTTATTCTAAGGCTTACTTTGGACATACTATATTCGTCCTCGTCTCCCCTCCAGGAGATTTAACCAACAAGGTATACTTCATATGAGATATGGGCAAACTATACTTGGCAACATACTTTGATGTAATGAATGAATGCGATGCTCCAGAATCAAATAACATAGTCACTGGTTTGGAGTTTGCGAGAAACATACCAATCACCACGTCATCCGCTTGTTGGGCTTCCTCCATAGAGACATGGTTCACCTTGCCACGAACAAAATTTGTGGTCTACGGTTGCCTTGTGTCGCTCCTCCATTCGGTCTTGGGTTCTGTGTCAGAGTATTGTTCCCTTGACCAAGGCCTGACTTATGACATTGAGATGCAAAGCGTCTCATCTCACCACAAGTATAGCACAACCTCGCTGCACCAAAATTGTTTGGGAGAGCTTGGGTTTTAGCATTAGTAGGAAATTGGCGCGGGGCGCACGAGGCATTGGAGGGCGAGGTGCTTGCATAGCGGGGCATTGATGCATGGGCTGAGCTGGGCGCGGTGGAATAGCAGCGCGATATGCAGGAGCAAATGGGTTATAGTATGGTGCATTTGGTGGTGCAAAGCGGGGGCTGTTGATATTTCCTACGCACTACTAACAATTCATTCATAGGCCAGAAATGCTTGTTGATAGTTTTTGAATCACAGATGTAAATCCGCAAGCGCACGAAATCTATCGATGCAACATTTCCCCTTTTAGAGTATCCCCAAAGGGTGTCATATATATTCTCCCAAAGGAAGGCTAGGTGGAAGCAAAGCAATCATCAAATGGAGAGGCTAGGCTGGTCTAGGTAGGGTTCTAGCAAGGATGGATAAATGATAATTGGAGGTAGTGTGACACACACTTGAGCATTCTATCCTAAAGGGGTAAATGAGGTAAAGAGGGACTAGGATAAGAGTTAGGTAGATACTCCTACTGAGCTTCTAATGTACATATACATAGCCTAAGTTAGTTACTAATGACCATATTAATTATGAATTCCCATGCTAAATGGATTAACACATCGGGCACAGATTTACCCCTAGCAACACTAGGACGACTCCCGTCGAGAGCTTGTGGCATAGCCGAACATGGAGGATTACAAAGGATAGACAGGGTTGTCACCACCTACTGCCTACCTCTTCAATGCGTGGGTTTACGAGACATTCAATGCTACTTATCTATCCTAGCATCATGCTAGCATATTAAGTAATTACCTTAAGAGCCTAGGCACAAGCCGTCCTAAGGCAATGAACTAAATCATCATTGAACCAATGTTAATACACAACATAAGTGATTCATATTAACATAATCATGTAATTGCTAATTAACTATAGTGGGGTTTTGTAGTGTTTATGATGATATGATGAGAATGGTATAGCATAATCATAACTACTACTCCTACAACATATATGGAATCCACAATCAAACAAAAAATGCTTCATCCAAGTATATGAACAATGCAAGACTAAAGATAACATCTTTATTAAGAGTAAAGTCACAAATACAAATAGGAATATGAGAGTCATACCTTTTCCAATTAAGAATGTGGAAGAGACTCCTTCTACTCCTCTCCTACTTGGACTATAGACTAGAGGCTCTCCTCTCTACAGCCTAAACTCCTCTAAACCTATGAAAAATAGTGGATACAATGGATGAATACTCAAGTGGTGTGTGTGTGTGAAGTGAGGGTAGGGGGTCCTATTATAGGAGGAGAAGGGTCAATTTCCGCCACCAAAAGCGCGAGAATCAGTCACCACTAACTTCTTCAAGCCGGGAGGATCCAACACGTGGCGATTGACCGAGTTTGGCGCTAGGACCAAGTCGGCCGACTAGGAGGATCGGCCGACGTGGTCTCCACACCATTTCTCGTGTGCTTTCCCAAGTCACTGCCAGGTGGGTCCCATCTCTTGATATGGGTGCGACGCCATTGGGTGCCACATGACGTCGCTTGACTGGCTGGGATGGTATTTAATAGGATTGATCCCCCTCTTTTACCTCATTTCCTGTAATAATTCCCTGCATGCACTATCTCCAAGGACAAGTGGAAATAGGTTAAATAGAAAGGTGATGTGTGCAAGAAATGACAATTCCATCACATAACTGAGTTATATTGACGGGTGAAATTGGTATCTAACAGTTGTGAACAAACTCCCCCAAGCTTATCCTTTGCTCGTCCCGAGCAAAGTCAAGACTTTAGGTTGATGGTTAGGAGTTGCTACAATGCTATATTTTTCAAAAGTACCACGTGCACAACAAAATACTCTACCTAGTATTGCAAAAATTGGCATGGTACTTCACCCATCTCAAGTCATTATGGGGCTTATGCCTTCTCCTATTCATGGGTGGTTGAAAGATAGAACAGCAAATGGAGCACACATACCCTAGAAATCAAGTTCCACTCAAATTCCGGAGAGTTCAATTTAGATTTTAAGTATCTCAATTTGATTCTCTCGGTCTCTCCTTTATGTGTAGTGGAAATATGTCCTCACCAAGGCATTGTGCCTAAATTCATCCTACCTCTAAATAAGGCTTGTATGTGGAGCTTGGTAGGGAATATAGTAGGCATATTTGCAACACATAATATTGCTAAGTCAAAAAAGCAAGCATTAGGAGAAATCAATTGAAAACAATTTGATTCAAGATTTGTGCATGTGTGATGGAATGGAGCTGGATGTGGACATTGAGATGACTCCTTTTTGAGTGGACTCTCTTATTTTGCAGGGATGAATCATGGTTACTTTTCTTTTTCTCTTTCTTTTTTTATCATGCTTTTGAAGTAAGCATGCATTTTCTTTTCTTTTTCTTTTTGTTATAGCCATGTCTTCTACTCCGTTTATGCAATAAATTGTGAGAGAGTACTAAGCATGAAGGATATGAAGTTTCTCTTTTTATTTGAGGAATGGTGGTATGAAGATATTTTGCTTACTTCTAGTGTAGAAGTATAGCATGTGCAAGTGAAGTCTTGAATTCAAAAGTAATGAATGAAATCTCACATAGGTATATACTAGTTTGACAAAGCTCAATGTGAAGACAAATAGCATATGCATAAGGTCTATCAATGTAATATATCATATGGCTTTGGTAGGTATTTCCAATCAAATGAGAGTAACTTAAATCTTTTTAGAATTTTCTCCAGAAATTCAAGTTTCACTTTCAAACTAGGAATAGCAGCCCTATCACTATATCATATCTCACAACAACTTAGAATGGATTAAGCTTGGGCTACCCACAATTTCCAAATCAAGACAAAAGCAATTTTAGCCAGTGAGAGCATTGGAGAGTAGTAAGTTGTAAACTACGGACTTAGGAAAATTAAAATATAGCAACTATTCATCATTTCATTTATGTGAATTCCAAGTCATTCTTATCGCATATCTTTTATTTTATTTGAAAACAAATCTGTACTATTTTACTTACTTTTTTTATATGCAAGGTGGATGATGGGTGAATGGAAAATAAATATGCAAGGGGTGTGATACAATTTACCTCAAGTGGGGGTCCTCCCCAAGTTTGTTCTTCACTAACCTCCATGATGAGGGTTGAACACTTGATGAAGGAAGTATGCTGCGAGATCAGCTTGTTGTTGTTGTTGCAGCGTAGAGTTGAAGTTGGTGAATGAGCGTTCATGTGTTGTTGCCAGTCTTGGGTACCTTGGACATGTCCTGGGAGAGTGTTGTAGATGTCACCCGTTCTAGCTTCAAGCTCTTCCATACATCTAGTGAGATCTGTCATTCCTTGGCTATAGTCACGATGACTTCTAGCTGAAGAGGAATGACATCTCCTCATGGATGTTGGAGGCAAGCTGCTAGAGCTTGAAGTGGATAGGGGTGGCTCCCATGTGGCACCTGGCCATCAATGCCAAGATGAACCTTCGATCTCATACGATGGAGGTTGAGTCCATTGGGTGCATCACCCGTTGGGTTCTCTTCCTCTTGGTACTCATGGACTGTGGAGGTTGTCGGGGGCATGGTCGCTCTCCTTGTACGGCTTCTAGTTACCCTGCTTGAGAAAATACTTCTTCGGGCTTCCTCGATGGGAAGAAGGTCGATGGTTAGCCTCCGACATTTGTACAAATGATAATCCGGTTTAGGTAACCGAATTTTATTGACAAAGCTGGGATAATAAAATAACAAAGAGTCATCTTGATCATGCTTAAGGGTATGTCCTTGCACTAAATAATCTTTATTAATCAATTCTCTTCCATTTTCAATATACTCAAATGAAGAATATTCTGGTGCTCCTACCCTAGTAGCAATACGGGTAACTAATGAAGTGCATTCAATTGACCCTGTTCTTCAAATGTAATCTAACCATTGTGTCATCATGGCAATAAATGGAGCAACTTTTATCTTTTTAATCATGGCAAATAAAATTTTCATCTCATCTTCACGCACTACCCTTACATCTCCTCTAGGGAACATAGTCATAGCCACCCATCTATGCATGAAGCGTAAAGTAGGGTTGTGTAAGTGGCTATTCCTAGGTGCACTACATCTGACCTCACTAGTTAAATCTTGCCAAAAACTTTGTTTGTTAAACTTAGGCAAAACGTCTAAATCTAGCAAACAACGTTTATGGAAGCCTAGGATTTCACTTAATTCTTTCCATAGGACATTGTATTCTTTTTGAAATAATCTAAAAGAAATACTATCAAATCCTATTTTGAGTGTGCAAAGGAATTGCATGGAGAGAAGGTGTGAACCTCTCTCCTCTATGTGAGCAAAGTTTTCCCATACCAATGCACACCAAATGGAAAATAATTTGGAATCCATACCTATTTTGGAGATCAAATCCGGATCATAAGCTTTTGTATGAGAAAACTCACGATCTTGGAGGAGCTTGTGTGCTTGATCTTCAACTTCACTTTGTATGTCGAGGTCGTCATCATGAAGAAGGTGGTGCGGGTTGCTTCTCTCACCCATGGGAGTGTCCTCACCTACACTCCTCCTCTGTGAATTTGGTGTAGCAACGGAAGAGGGGCGTGCACTTGAATCTCCACCATGGCTTGAGCTTGTAGCCTCCTTCCTCTTCCCAAACTACCCCCTTCATTCCTTTCATGCCACAACAAACAAGAACACAACAAAGCAAAAACTCGAAAGAGGTGATGTTAGTAAAAGCAAAATCCCCGATGAATTTTCCCTTGAAGAGCTTGAGAGCAAATTGCAATTGCAAACAAAAGCAAATCTTTTTGAGTTGGATTTCAAGCAAGAGTATTTCAATGAAGAGCAAGAAAAACAATGTGAGCAAGAGTGACTTTGGGGAGGTGTGAAATGAGGTGAAGTGTGAAGAGGGGTGCTCCTCACGGCCACCATTTATAGTGTATATTCCCCCAACGGTCACCATTTATAGGGAAACAAATGTAGCCGTTGGAGGAGGGAGAGCCAAAATGGCCCTTTCCCCATGTCGGCCGAACAGGGGTGTCAGCCGCACTGCAATGTGGGCCCCCCTGTTCTCTCTTTCGGCAGGTGGCTCCCCAACGGCTATGAAATTAGCACATGTGAATTACCACTTTTGCAACTCAGAAAAAATGTTTTTGAAATAAAAACTCTTTTTTTTTCAAAACCCAACATTTTTTTGAAAAATAAAGAAATAAAAATGATAATTGAGAATAGAAGATTTTCAACTTGCTAAGAAGAACCAAATATGCAGTGGGGAAAATCAAACTAAATGGAAAAAAATAAATGAAGAGAAAAGAAAAATCAATAAAAAGATAACTACCAAGTTAACCTATTGGATAGGTCTCACCACCGTCCGATGAGATGGACATTCCTCCTTCATTTCTTGACATCTGGCCCTGGAGGGATAGGCTCGTAGGCTTGTCTTGCTTCTTCCGTCATTCCTTCTTTAGCAGTTTGGTGGACTTCGGCATTTGGGGAGGCCCGGACTTCCGTCTTCTTGAGGTGTCGGCGTCGACGATAAGATGGGTTCTCCGCATAGATCAATTTCCTCATGAATGCAATGAGCGGTGATGAAACCATCAGGTACGGCGGATGCCCTATCTTTCGATGAGAAATGTTGGTGGTGAATGAATTTGGTGGAGACCGACGTTGGCTGCCCGACTACCACAACCAGAATGGTGTGGCGTCTTGAGCGACAGTTACACCATCTCCTGGTAACTACAATTTAGGTGGAGGTCGACATTGTGCTACCCAACTACAATAACCACAAGGGTGTTTCGCCTTAGCGATAGTTACACCGGCTCCTGTTGTTACTGTTCTTACCGTGCCAAGAATAGCCTTGAACCTGCAAGCAATCGAAGAACAAGCAAGAACAAGATAACAAGCAAACACTCACGGGTGTGATAAGTTGGGATTCTAATTCAAGTAATCGGAAGGTCTCATCGACACTTGCGTTACAAGGAAGTAGCAATGGCTAAACTTACAGAAAACAAAACCCAAGTTCTTCCTATGACTGCTAGTTGTTTATATAGAGGAGGAAGACTAGAACTCAGGATGGAGTCATGAGTCTTGTTTGGCCTTTTCTGAGCAGCTCAAGCGTCATCTGCCTTTGATTCTTGATCCAATGGAAAGTAGACGAAGGGACCTTTCTAACAAGTACTTATTTGCATTAAACAACCTTGGGAGTTGAAAGTTATACCCCTTTTAAGTTGGTACTTGCTGCAGTTACGAGGACCCCTCGGGTAGAGCAACCTTCATTGCATTAATCCCTCCATTCCTCCTAGCTAGATCAATTCCCAAGCACCTAATAATCACAAGGCCATCACAAGGCTTTCATAGTTCCCCATTTGAAGGATAATTACTTTGAACAGTCAGGAATGAATTCACCTGATAATTAAGTTGACGTGCACGAGCGCGTGTCATTGGACCTTGATTGGCTGCAAGTGGTGAATGGGCTACTGTTGTGGTTGTATCAACAGTAGTGATGTCCTCATCATCCTCCCCTTCTTGCAATTGAGTCGTCCTCGACTCAAATGTGTCTTCCTTGTCCACATATGCTTTCAAATCTGCAATATTAAAGGAAGAAGTAACCCCAAAATGTGCAAGCAACTCAATTTCATATGCATTATCATTAATTTTTCGAAGCACTTTGAAGGGTCCAGCAACTCTAGGTAGCAATTTAGATTTTCTCAAACTAGGAAATCTATCCTTTCTCAAATGCACCCAAACCAAATCACCAGGTTCGAAAGTAACATGCTTTATACCCTTGCTACCGGCTTGTTGATACTTAGCGTTCATGCTCTCAACGTTTGCTTTAGTTTGCTCATGCATTTTAAGAATTGATTCAGCACGGCGAGAAGCATCAAAATTCAATTTCTCTGAAGGTGCAGAGCCAAAAGATCAATGGGAGCACGAGAGATAAAACCATATACAATCTAAAAAGGGCAAAATTTAGTAGTAGAATGCAGCGAATGATTGTAAGCAAATTCAATATGAGGCAAACATTTTCCCCATAATTTGATGTTATGTTTCAGAACAACCCTAAGTATGGTAGATAAACTACGATTCACTACTTCAGTCTGTCCATCAGTTTGAGGGTGACAAGTGGTAGAAAAGAGCAATTTTGTCCCCATCTTAGCCCATAAGGTTTTCCAAAAATGACTAAGAAATTTGGCATCTCTATCTGAAACAGTAGTGTTTGGAACCCCATGCAAACGAACAACTTCTCGAAAGAACAAATCAGCAATATGGGTAGCATCATCAGTTTTGTGGCATGGTATGAAGTGTGCCATTTTAGAAAATCTATCCACAACAGCAAAAATACTATCCCTCCCCTTCTTTGTTCTAGGCAATCCTAAAACAAAATCCATAGAAACATCCTCCCATGGAGCACTAGGAACAGGGAGAGGCATGTATAAACCATGTGGATTAAGATGGGACTTAGCTGTTTGACAGGTGGTGCAACGAGCAACAAACCGCTCCACATCTCTTCTCATCTTTGGCCAAAATAAATGTCTTGCTAGGATGTCTTCCGTCTTCTTGACACCAAAGTGTCCCATCAACCCTCCACCATGTGCTTCCTGCAATAGTAAGATACGCACAAAACCAGCTGGAATGCACAATTTGTTAGCTCAAAACACAAAACCATTAGTGAGAACAAACTTGTTCCATGTTTTCCCTACTTTACATTGGAGCAGCACATCTTTGAAATCAGCATCAAAAGCATATTGTTCTTTAATTGTTTCCAAGACAAAAATCTTAAAATCAAGTTGGGACAACATATTATAACGGCATATAAGGCATCCGCAATGACATTATCTTTTCCTTTATTGTGTTTGATGACATAAGGAAAGGACTCAATGAATTCTACCCACTTGGCATGCCTACGGTTCAGATTAGTTTGGCTCTTAATGTGCTTCAAAGATTCATGATCAGAATGTATAACAAATTCTTTAGGCCATAAATAATGTTGCCATGTTTCCAAAGTTTGCACTAGTGCATATAATTCCTTATTGTAAGTAGAATAGTTCAGACTTGGCTCATTCAGTTTCTCACTAAAATAAGCAACAGGTTTTCCCTCTTGCAACAAGATACCTCCCAATCCAATATCACTAGCATCACATTCCAATTCAAAAGTTTTACTGAAATCTGGTAATTGGAGAAGGGGTGTATGAGTTAACTGATTCTTCAAAGTTTCAAATGCAGCCTCTTGCGCCTTGCCCCATGTGAATGGAGCACCCTTCTTTGTAAGCTCATGCAGTGGGCCTGCTATGGTGTTGAAGTCTTTCACAAAACGACAATAGAATCTAGCAAGTCCGAGAAAGCTTCGTACTTGTGTGACCGTGGTAGGAGTCGGCCAGCTGTGTATCGCCTCCACCTTGGCTTGATTGACTTCAATTCCCTGTGGTGTCACAACATAGCCAAGAAAAGAGACTCTATCCGTTCAAAAGGTGCACTTGTCAATGTTACTAAATAAGCATGCATCATGTAAAACATTGAAAACAGCACGGAGATGATCAAGATGTTCTTCTAGAGATGTGTTATAGATTAGATGTCATCAAAATATACTACCACAAATCTTCCAATGAAAGCACGTAAAACCCCATTCATTAATCTCATAAAATTGCTAGGTGCATTCGTGAGACCAAAAGGCATGACTAACCACTCATACAAACCGAACTTGATTTTAAACGTTGTTTTCCGTTCATCACCTAGCTTCATGCGAATTTGATGGTATCCACTACGCAAGTATATTTTAGAGAAAATCATCAAGCCACTAAGTTCATCAAGCGTATCATCTAACCTAGGAATAGGATGACGATATCTAATGTTAATGTTATTAATTGCTCGACAATCTACACACATGCGCCATGATCCATCATTCTTTAGAACCAAAAGAACAGGAACAAAGCAAGGACTAAGGGACTCACACACATAACCTTTGTCGAGTAATTCCTGTACTTGTCGCTGAATCTCCTTAGTCTCCTCTGGGTTGGTCCTGTGTGGTGCTCGGTTTGGCAAAGAAGCCCCAGGGATGAGGTCAATCTGATGCTCAATCCCTCTTAATGGTGGCAGCCCGGCTGGTACCTCTTGAAGAAACACATCAGCGTATTCCTGCAAAAGCTTAGTGACAGCAGGGGGCAAAGCACATGGTTCGTCGTGAAGTGAGAACAAAGCTTCTTTGCAAGCAAACACATAGCAGATTGCAACTTTATTTTTTTAATTCAAACAAATCAGATTTGGAAGCAAGAAAACAAGCACTCTTCAATTTTGTTTCATTCTTCTTCACATGAGCAGATTTGGAATTGTCAGTCTTAGGGTGTATTGATTCCTTCGTAACATTTGAATCTTCATTTTGAGTAGATTTCTCATTTTTTCTCTTTGCAAGCTCTAGCAATGTCATCCTTCAAAATAGCATCAGGAGACATAGGGTGCAAAACAAGCTTCTTCTCATTATGCATGAAAGAGTATTGATTTGATTTACCATGATGTAATGTATCTTTATCAAATTGCCAAGGTCGACCAAATAGCATAGAGCAAGCTTGCATAGGTACCACATCACAATGAATGTAATCATGGTAGGAACCAATTTCAAATTTGACACGAGCCAGATGTGTTACCTTAAGCTTACCACTGTCGTTGAATCTTTGGATGTAGTAGGGATGTGGATGTGGAAGTGTTGTCATCCCAAGCTTCTCTACCATGGCAACACTTGCTATAATAATTCGACATGATCGTTCCAAAACTACACACTTAGATTGGAATATATTGTGTCACTGGTTCTGTTCAGCTTTAATCATTTGGGCACTCAAGACACGCCTCACAACAAGACTCTCATAGTGGTCAGCATGATCAGCCCCAATGTGCTCTTCATCATCATTCTTCTTTCCTGCATCTTGTGCAGCAAGCATGGCATATGTTTCCTCATATAAATCACTAGAGGATGAGTACTCACCATTTTCTCATACAATCAGCACACGCTTGCTTGGGCAGTCCCTTCTTAGGTGCCCAAAACCCTTGCACTAGAGGCATTGAATGTCTTTTGTCCTCCCGGTGGAAGCAATGGAAGAAGAAGTGTTGGCTGCAGCTTGGATGGATCCTTTTGTTGTTTCGATTGCATGCAAAGGTGCTGATTTTGATGTAGTCCCGGGCAACCAATTGGAAGCATCGTTCGGAGAATCATGCTTAGTACCAGCAACACTTGAGCGGCACTGCCATGAGGTAGTTCGACCTGCAGAAATGTTAGTTCTTGTGCGTCGTCCCTACACTTCTCTTTTAACCTTACAAGCAAGATGGAATAATCGAGTGACATTAGTGTATTCCTTATAAGCCAATATGTCCTGAATTTCTCTTGTTAAACCACCCATAAACCTAGCCATTGCAGCCTCTTCATTTTCAACTACGCCACAACGCATCATGCCTATTTGAAGTTTTTGATAGTATTCCTCAATAGATTTGTTGCCTTGCCTAAGTTGTTGTAATTTATGCAACATGTCACGATCATGATAGCAAGGAACAAATCCACGATGCATGATTCATTTCAAGGCATTCCAAGTTTTTGGTACGGTAGCTGGATTTCTAGTTTGATACTCATGTCACCAAACAAAAGCAAAGTAAGTGAATTCACTAGTGGCAGCTATCATCAGGGAAATCATGGCATGCAAATTTTTTATCTACTGATAATTCCCAAGACAGATATGCATCCGCATCATATTTACCATCAAAGGGTGGTATGGATAATTTAATGCTGCGTAGGGAATCGTCATTGTCACGTACCTCACATCATAGGGCTCGATTACCCATACCTTGATGGTCACGACGTGGCTGCTGTCGATACCTGAAAGGTCCATCATCAAGCTCGGTATCCGCTAAATACACCGCCTCGTCATATCTTGCAGCGCTGCCAACAGAGTCGTGGCTGTCATCAACACGTCTTTGTCCACCTTCGTTTCCAACCTGTTCCATCCTCTCCAATCGCTCAATGATTGCTGCAAGAGAAGTGTTAATAGCCCCAGTAGTGCTTTCTAATGTGGTCAGCTTGGTGTTGGTGCAAATCTACGTCGACTCTAATTCACCAATGCATTCATTGGTGACTTGAATATCCTCGTTGAGAGCATCCGTGTGTAGCTTTACTTGGTGTTCGAAATGCTGAATGATGCCCCTCGTACGTGGTGAATGTGGAGATGTCTCATTCGCATCAGCTGACATGGTTAGTAAAGAAAGGAAATACAACAGCAAGCGAATTAATCCTAGTAGTTTCCAAGAGGTGGTAGGACACAATCACTTCCTCACTAGCAAGAAATCAAGCTCTTACAAGTTCTTACCACGCGATGCAGGAGGCGCCGGCAAACAGCAAGAACAACAACAAACGGTGGCTGCTAGCACAATCCTGTGGTGTTGTAGATGATTTTGTGGAGCTGTAGGTGGCTGCTTGAAATGAGTTGCACAAAGGAAAAGCTAGTACCACACTAGTCACAACAAGTTGAATAAACATTCCATGATGGTACTGTTCTGGTCCTAGTCTAAACCGTGATAGAGACGCGAGCTGTTACTCCACATGATGTTAAATTTACTGTAGTAGAAAAGTTCAGACAACACGAACTTTGTGTTTTAACAAAACGTTCAAAACAGCAAGTTGAAGTCCGAAACTTGAAGCAAACGTTACACAAACTGTTTCTTTTTTTCTACTGAGAAACTTTTTTCTAGCAATTTTAATTAGTGCGGCTTTTCTTTCTTTGCACATGCCTTTTTCTTGCTGATCCGTGCGGCTTTTCTTTTGCACTTGCCTTTTTCTCAACTTTGGGTAGATGATGAAAATGGACTGAGAACAAAGTGGCACGAACTCGAAACTCTAGCGGTGAAAAACTTAGGACCAGCAACTCGACACAAAAAGGCAACTGTGAATTCAACAAGTCGAGAGCTAAGTAGCCAAGCAAAAGGCTCAAAGTGTTTTTAGGATTTTTAGAGCAAACTTTTGTAGGCAAAAGTGGATTGTAGGTAAATGAAGAACAAGGAGAAGGAAATCTCTCACCGAGCAACCTGAAATCTGATACCACTTGATGTACCCAATGGGTACGTGGGATGCCCTATCTTTCGATGAAGATGTTGGTGGTGAATGAATTTGGTGGAGGCCGACGTTGGCTGCCCGACTACCACAACCAGAATGGTGTGGTGCCTTGAGCGACAGTTACACCGTCTCCTGGTAACTACGATTTGGGTGGAGGTTGACATTGTGCTACCCGACTACAACAACCACAAGGGTGCTGCGCCTTAGCGATAGTTACACTTGCTCCTGTTGTTGCTGTTCTTTCCGTGCCAAGAACAGCCTTGAACCTGCAAGTAATCGAAGAACAAGCAAGAACAAGATAACAAGCAAACACTCACGGGTGTGATAAGTTGGGGTTCTGATTCAAGTAATCCAAAGGTCTCATCGACACTTGCATTACAAGGAAGTAGCAATGGCAAAACTTAAAGAAAACAAAACTCAAGTTCTTCCTATGGCTGCTAGTTGTTTATATAGAGGAGGAAGACTAGAACTCGGGATGGAGTCACGAGTCTTGTTCGGCCTTTTCTGAGCAGCTCAAGTGTCATCTGCCTTTGATTCTTGATCCAATGGAAAGTAGACGAAGGGACCTTTCTAGCAAGTACTTATTTACATTAAACAACCTTGGGAGGTGAAAGTTATGCCCCTTTTAAGCTGGTACTTGCTGCAGTTATGAGGACCCCTCGGGTGGAGCAGCCTTCATTGCATTAATCCCTACATTTCTCCTAGCTGGATCAATTCCCAAGCACCTAATAATAACAAGGTCATCACAAGTCTAATAGTTCCCCATTTGAAGGATAATTACTTTGAACAGTCAGGAATGACTTCTCCTGATAATTAAGTTGATGTGCACGAGCACGTGTCATTGGACCTTGATTAGCTGCAAGTGGTGAATGGGCTGCTGTTGTGGTTGTATCAACGGTAGCGATGTCCTCATCAAGCGAGTCCACCTTTGGAGGTGTGACTTTGACCTCTTGAATGTGCTTAACGTTCGCCCCAATGCCGATCGTGGAGCATTGCTCCAACTTTGGGTGAAAGTTAAACTTCTCCTCCTTGCCATTGATATGGAAGTAGATTTTTCCAGCTCCCACATCTATGTGAGCCTTCACGGTGCTAAGGAATGTTCGCTCAAGGATGAGCGGTATATCCTTCTCAACCTCCATGTCGAGCACCACAAAATCCACGGGTATGAAGCAATTTCAGATTTTCAACGGAAAATCTTCAACGATACCCACCGGATAACAGACTGAAGAATCTACCAGTTAGAGCTGCATTGGTATTGGAGTAAGCTCCATGAAGTTTAGCTGGTCGAAACCCACCTTGAGCATCACACTCACACTTGCTCCAAGGTCACAAAGGGCCTTGTCAAAGTGGTGAGCCCCAATCAAGCATGAAATCGTAGGACACAGAGGGTCCTTCAGCCAGTTTCCTCCTTGTAGAGAAATCATGTTGACATTTTCCACGAGAGGTTCGGGTTGTCCTGGCATCTTGCCATTCTCCACTGGAGGAACAACAGCTAAAGTTGAGCCAACTGAGTTTCCAACATCTTGTTGAATCTCAATTGATTCTTGAAGGCTGAGAATAGTCCTTTGATCTTTGAATTAATGCTTTCTAGGGTCTTTTCATTAGCCAACAGCTTCTTGGATAGAGCATCATTGATCTTCAGCTGGCTAATGGCAAGCTCTCTCAGGTTGGGTTGATTTCCATTGTTGCTAGTGTTGTTGTACCCTCCTTGAAAGAAAGGGTGTGGTTTGCCCCACCCTTGACCTCCTGGATGATAGCCATTGTTGTTTCCATTGTTGGCTACATATAGGGCATCCTCACGGGTTTCTGGGCAGTCATTGCCCAAATGGCCCGTGTTGCCACATACTTCACAAGTGATGTGAGAGTCTAAGGCATGGACATTGCCACATACCTCACCATTGCCTTGTCCATCAATCTTTTTCATAAGGAGGTCCAATTTGGCAGCGATCATGTCCACCTCCTTCAAGGTGTGCATGCCTCGCTGGCGGGTATGGAGACGCTTGTCGCTCCAACCCATGTTTGACACCATCTTCTCAATCAAATCATTGGCTTTGGGCACCATCAATGAGAAGAAGGCACCTCCAGCAGCATCATCAATATGGACACAAGCAAAAGGGATTAGCCCGTTGTAAAAAATTTGGATAATTAGCCAATCATCCACCCCATGGTGGGGACAGGCTAGGATATACTCCTGAAGCCTTTCCAAGCCTCAGAAATGGAAATAGACTCCTTGGCATCTTGCTAGAAGCTGGAAATTCTTCCACATAGGACATTGATCTTTCCCAACGGAAAAAAACTTGGCGAGGAATGCCATAGAACACTTCTCCCAAGTGTCTAGAACACTTTGGTTCGCGTAGAACCACTATTTCGCTCTGCCAAGAAGAGAGAACGGAAACAGCCTAAGACAGACAACATCATGAGATACATTATTGATCTTAGAAGTGCTGCAGATCTCAAGGAACTGTTGCAGGTGGGCACTTGCATCCTCGTTAGCCTTCCTACAAAATGGGTTGTCTTGCACCATAGTGATTAGGCTAGTCTTGATTTTGAAGTTCACATCTCCCGTGTTAACAGTGGGCCCAACAGACACATTGTTAGCAGAGGGAGCCAAAAACACACGAAGGGTCTTTTGGGCCATTGGCATTTCGGTTGTTGGTGCAGTTACGCTGGCTTGCTTTACCGCTCGAAGCTTCTGAGGAGTAACGACACAAGGTCGATCTCTCAGAAGGGATTCGAGATCTTCAACAAAGTTTTTCAGCAAGCGGAAACCAGACATACACTACCCTATTTTCACATAAAATGCAAAAAGAAGAAGGGTTATCCTACTAAAACTTACCCAAGGTCCTATCCTATTCACTCAATCATGCAATACTTCAGCTGCCTTCCTTGGCAAGGGCGCCAAAAATGCTTGGTTATATTTCCTATGCACTACTAACAATTCATTCCTAGCAAGGGTGCCAGAAATGCTTGTTGATAGTTTTTAAATCACATATGTAAATCTGCAAGTGCACGGAATCTATCAATGTAGCATATCCCCTTTAATAGTATTCCCAAAGGGTGTCATTTATATTCTCCCGAAGGAAGGCTAGGTGGAAGCAAAACAATCATCAAATGGAGAGGCTAGGTTGATATAGGTAGGGCTCTAGCAAGGATGGATAAATGATAATCGGAGGTAGTGTGACACACACATGAGCATTCTATCCTAAAGGGTTAAATGAGGTAAAGAGGGACTAGGCTAAGAGTTAGGTAGATACTCCTACTGTGTCTCTAATGTACATATACATAGCCTAAGTTAGTTACTAATGATCATAATAATTATGAATTCTCATGCTGAATGGATTAACACATTGGGCGCGGGTTCACCCCTAGCAACACTAGGACGACTCCCGCCAAGAGCCTGTGGCATAGTCGAACGTGGAGGATTACAAAGGACATATAGGGCTGTCACCACCTACTGCCTACCTCTTCAATCTGTGGGTCTACGAGACATTCAACGCTACTTATCTATCCTAGCACCATGCTAGCATATTAAGTAATTACCATAGGAGCCTAGGCACAAGCCATCCTAAGGCAATGAACTAAATCATCATGGAACCATTGTTGATACATAGCATAAGTGATTCATATTAAAATAATAATGTCATAGCTAATTAACTATAGTGGGGGTTGTAGTGTTTATGATGATATGATAAGAATGGTATAGCATAATCATAACTACTACTCCTACAACATATATGGAATCCACAATTAAACAAGAAACGCTTCATCCAAGTATATGAACAATGGAAGACAAAGATAACATCTTTATTAAGAGCAAAGTCACAAATACAAATAGGAATATGATAGCCATACCTTTCCCAATTAGGATTTTGGAAGAGAATCCTTCTACTACTCTCCTACTTGGACTATGGACTGGAGGCTCTTCTCTCTATAGCCTAAACTCCTCTAAACCTATGGAGAATAGTGGATACAATGGATGAATACTCAAGTGGTGTGTGTGTGTGAAGTGAGAGAAGGGGGTCCTATTTATAGGTGGCGAAGGGTCGGTTCCTGCCACCAAAAATGCGTGAAGCAATCACCACTGACTTCTTCAAGCTGCGAGGAGCCAACACGTGGCGATTGACTGAGTTTGGTGCCAGGACCAAGTCGGCCGACTTGGGGGGGGGGGGGGGGGGGGGGGGTCGGCCAACCTGGTCTCTGCACCATTTCTCATGTGCCCATCCCTTGATATGGGTGTTACATCGTTGGATGGACTCAGATACTTCTGTTTGTGGGCCATTTGATCGATGTGGTGCCACATGTTGTCGCTTGATTGGCTGGGATGGTATTTTATAGGATATCTCCCCCTCTTTTTACCTCATTTCCTGCAATAATTCCCCGCATGCACTATTTCTCCAAGGACAAGTGGAAAAAGGTTAAAAAGAAAGGTGATGTGTGCAAGAAATGACAATTCTTTCACATAATTTAGTTATATTGATGGGTGGAATTGGTATATAATAGCTGTCAACAGGGGCAAACATTGATTCCTTGTGGCTGTCCTTGATATGGCGTCTTCCTCTTATTATCTTGCTCCATCATGAACCTTATTCTCAAACACAATAGCTTTGTCCATAAGCTTCTGGAAATTTGCATAGTCACAATTAAGCAATTGGACTTGAATCTCATTGTTTAGGCCCCTCATAAACAAGTATTGCTTGCAGCTGTCCCGGTTAACATTATATGGAGCATACCTTGAGAGTTGAGTGAATTTGTTTAGGTACTCACTCACACTCGACCTTCCTTGCCTTAAGTTCTCAAATTCCTGCCTCTTCAAGATCATAACACCTTCAGGAACAAAATGAGAACGGAAGCTCCCCTTGAATTCATTCCAAGTGATCCTCTACTGATTAGAATGGGCATTGCCAAGGGAGTCCCATCAATCCACAGTTGCTCCAACTAGTTGATGGAAAAAAAACCTTTTCCCTGTCAGTGCAATGGACAATTGCAAGCTTCTTCTCCATAGATTTCAACCAATCATCAGCTTCCATAGAATCATTCACTTGAGCAAAAGTGGGTGGCCTAGTCCTCATAAACTCTCCCAATATGTTATGAGGTGGTGGGGGTGGTGGTGGAGGCATATGGGGCTGATTCTGGTTATTGGCCTGCAGCTGTCCTAAAGTTTGCATCACGGTCTACATAAGCCAATTCTGCATAGCCATCAACCGCTCAAGATTGCTAGCCTCAGGTCCAAGGTTGTTGTTGTTGTTCTTAGGTGCCCCATTGTTCTCCTCCTCCTCATTGACATTCCTTTGGTTGCGGGTCCTCGGCATCTGAAGAAAGAGCAAGAGGTAGAAGAATTTAGAAAATATCCCCAACTATATGCATCAAGGTGATATGAAACTAAGCAACTACCTATATAAGCCTATATGGATGTTGTAAGTGCTAAGGCATCCCACGATCCTTTACTAAGCACAGAAGCACACAAGCAACCATTACATAGCAATCGGCACACCAAACAAACCTCAACTGTTCCTATGTGCTTCTATGTGCTCTAAAGTGTACATTCTATCTAGGTTGCGTCCTACGGTCAACATGTGGCTCTGATACCAATTTGTGACACCCGGTTCCAAAAAATGAACCAAGTGCGACGCATACGTGTACCCAGGATGTTCAACACACAAACATGAGTGCACTACAAACGATATGCAAATAATTACCACAGCACAAACTAGTAAATAAGTACTTTTATTATAATATTAAAATAATCCTCAAATTACAAACTGTAATGATCATTAATACTATTAATTCTGCAACAGAAATAATCTAAACTAAGCAAACTAAGCAAATGGGATAGCGCGACTCCAAGACGGCAAGACACAACCTAGTACTCTGCATTATCCTCAGGGTACTCCCAAACATCACTTAAAATTGTTGGTGGGGTAATTGCAAGGGTGAGCACAAATCATACTCAACAAGTGCGGGAAAATAATGACATGTAGCTTAAACAAGGAATGATAATAAATAATGGCTATTTGCTGAAAAGTACATTAAAACATATAAAAAGCATCATACAATGTCTATGTGAATTAATCTCATCATGTCCCAAATAATTAACATAATATGAATCTATCATCCATTATCCATCCATATGTCAGATTCATACCACCATCATCAACCATATCCATTTATCACAACCCGATCCATAAACATAACCAAACCATCCCAAATCTCAAGTTTCCCTCTAATCATGTAGGTCATCTAGGTGCTCTTAACCGGGAGTACGGCTATCATGATAGTGTTTAACACTCTGCAGAGGTTGTACCACTTTACCGACAAGTTTTTGATTTTGTCACCCGTTGGCGACTAAAGAAACCTCCCTTATGCCAAATACACTACCTTAGGTTTATGGCCAAGAGATCACAAAATAGCCTTTACAAAGAGATACCAGCATATTCAAACCCACTAAGGTTTCACCAGTGGTGATGCCTCCAACTGAGCATATCCAACCAAGGGCCCCCTCTTGTGCCGTTCGGATACCAGGGCAGTCCAACTACTATTGCAAACCCAACCAACTCCCATTCCTCGCTCCCCCAAATGATCCGAAAAATGCTAGCAATACACCTAATTAATTGGCTATGCCGCACCCATACTTGGCCTTGTGGTGGCACTGTTGTCCTGGCTTATTCTCGCATGAGCTGGTCCTTAGATCCAAGGCAAGCAAAACCACCATATTTTCCAACCCAATCCACAAACCATGCTTGCTTAGATATCCCAAGTCCCATGTTACCAACTAACCATGCCCATCAATTCTCATCATACATAAGTGCATTAATTCATAGTTAGGCCATTTGGTTGTTTTCTCATCCCAATTAATTAGAGCAAAGCAAAAAGGTAAAAATACTCTTTCCAACTCTCTACAATATATATTCCAAGCAACAAGGATGGTCAAACGAGACTAGTAAACACCGATCATGGGTTTCCCATCAATTTGACACAAGCATGCAATTTTGCAAATAAAACATTTAAAAATAGGATGAAAATGATCAAGGACGCTTGCCTTGCTCTTGAGATTGGTTAGGATCAAAAGCTTCAAAGTTCTGGTGCTGGAGGTCCTCGACAACACCCCCTTGAGCAATACCTTCTATTCCGTGCAATACCATACAGAACAAAAATTAAAATCAATAAATGCTCATATATTACTCGATATATCATGATATGAATGATTGATGCAATTATGTGGTAATGCATGTTATCAAGTTGCTATCATTGCTTAATAACTAGTTACAATTAAATATTATATGTTAGAACAAGTTTTAAGTCATTTTAAGATATTGGAGAAGTTCCAGGACTTTTCAGAATCGACAGACCGGACTAGTCCGCAACAGGGTTGGACATGTCCATTCTGGAATAGAAAAGAAATCAGACTAGTCCGCACTAGGACCGGACAAGTCCGTTATGGCTAGGGTTTTGCGAATTTTCAACTAGGGCATAGTTTGATTAATATGGAACCATAATTCATGAAGAAAAGATGAATCTAAGATATCTACCACGAATCCTAGGGTTCAAAGGTCGTAAACACAAGAATTAGATGTCTAGATCAAAGGAGACGAAGAATTTGTTGAGAATTGGCGATGATGTCAATGAGTTGACGAAGATCGATCTTGCTTGATCCTCCTATCCTCCTCCTCCTTCTCCTGGCTGCGAGCTCCTCTCTCCTCGATGGCGGCTACTACGAGCTAGGATTAGGGTTTTCTTCAATTGTGGCAAAGAGATGAAGGTGGGTGTTGGAGTGTTTATATAGGGTGGAGATGGTAGGGTTTGGGTGGAACTCGGGTATAAGGCGGTGGAGGCCTTGGTGGGGTCCCACATGGGCTCCGCAGGGGTTATGCACGATGTTCTTGGGCCCAGTTAAGGCTAATACCCAATAACTTGTCGTGGAGGAAAAATTGAATCGGAGTCGGGAACACCAGACTAGTCCGCTAGGGGCCGGACAAGTCCGATATTGAACAGAGAGTAGAATGGCCAAGTCTAGTTCAGATTCGGACAAGTCCAAAAAGGATTAGAAAGCTAAACGGACAAGTTCGGTATGAGGCTGGACAAGTCTGGGGGTTCGTCCAATTTTCAAAGTCCGGACCAAATTGGGGAATTACCGGATAACTTCGAAAGTTTCCAGTGATGAAAATCGGACTAGTCCGTACTCGATAACAGACAAGTCCGAACTACAATAGAAACATTTTTGGACCAATCCACACCAAAAACGGATAAGTCCGAGAAACAACAGAAGGAAAATCGGACTAGTCCGGGGTCCAGTCTTGACAAGTCCGCACTAACACATGCTTTTAGCTGCTGTTTTTGTTCTAATTCATTTTAAACTTGTTCCTTTTTGTGTTGCTTAATGTTAAACATGTATAAGAATGTATGCAATGCATGATGGATGAAAATGAGGGTGTTACACTTTATGAGTTTTTGACTCCCTCTGCTGACAACGCGCCTACCTGGCTTGTCAACATAGGAGACATGAACTTCAAAATTAAGACTAACCTAACCACTATGGTGCACGCTAATCCATTTTGTGGGAAAGCCAACGAGGATGCAAGAGCTCATCTATAAGAATTCTTTGTAGCACTTTCAAGATCAAGGATGTCACTCCAGGTGTCGTCCAACTTTGATTGTTTTTGTTTTCCCTTCTTGGGAGAGTGAAGCAGTGGTTCTACACAAACCAAGTCCTACAAACACTTGAGAAAAGTGTTCTACAACATTGCTCACCAAATATTCTGTTGAGCAAGACCAGTGTCTTACATGGATGAATATCAAGTCTCTAGGAAGAACCCAAAGAATTCATTCTCAAGGCATGGGAATGGCTTACATCCTGGCCTACCCCCACCACGGGATGGATGATTGGCTCATCATCCAAAACTTCTACAACGGGCTGACTTCTCTGACCCATGATCATGTGAATGTTGCTGCTAGATGTGGCTTCTTCTCACTAATGGTGCCTAAAGTAAATGAATTAATTGAGAAGATGGTGTCCAACTTGGGTTGCAGCGACAAGCATCTCTAGCCCCGATAGTGAGGTAAGCACACCTTGAAAGAGGTGGACATGATCGCTGCCAAGATTGATCTCCTGATGAAGATGCTGGACTATCAGCAGAAGTGTTTGGTATGTCCCAGGCCTTAGATGCTAAAATGACATGTGACCTCTATGGCAACATGGGTCACATGGGCAGTGAATGCCCCGAGACCCATGAAGATGCCTTATACTTGGCCAACAATGGAAATTTCAACAATGGCTACCATCCAGGAGGTAAAGTGTGGGGCCAACCATATCCTTTCTTTCAAGAGGGCTACAAAAACAATAATGGCAATGAGAATTAGCCCAACTTAAAGGAACTTTCCATTAACCAACTCAAGATTAATGATGCACTATCCAAGAAGTTGTCGGCTAATTACAAGACCATGGAAAATATCAATACCAAGATCGAAGGTTGGTCTCTGCTTTTAAGAACAAGGTTAGCTTCAACAAGATGTTGGAAACTCAATTAGCTCAACTAGCGGTTGTTGTCCTTCCAATGGAGAATGGAAAGATTGCAGCGCAGTCTCAAGCTCCCTTGGAGAATGTGAGTGCGATAGCCATGAGCATTGGAAAAACCACTTGTGGTCCACCATACCCCACTCAAGAGAAGGTAACAATTGACAAGGACAAGTAGGAAATCCCTTCTGGCAAAAGCGAACAACTTAGCGAGAGAATGGTAAGACAATTTGAAGACACAAACTTCATGACATTCACTTACCTAAACTAGAAGCCAACTGCAGATGAGCAATTCAATCTCTTTGTTGAAGTTATCCAGAAGATGTGATGCAAGTAGCCACTTATGCTCGCTACCTCAAGGACGTCTTGAACAACAAGCGACCATTGTCCAACACAAAAATTGTCAAGTTGACATAGTACTGCAATGCATCCATCCTCAACACGCTTTCGAAAAAGAAGAAGGACCCAGGGTGTCCCACTATTTCTCATTTCATTGGGACACAACACTTTGACATGACACTTTGTAACCTTGGTGCAAGTGTTAGTGTCATGCCAAAGGTGGTATTCGACACGCTTAAATTCATGGCACTGTCTCCAATGCCAACGCAGCTCCAGCTAGCCAACTATTCAATCCACTACCTTGTGGGTATTGCTGAAGATGTTCTTGTGAGCATTCAAATCTGCTTCATACCCATGGGCTTCATGGTGCTCGAGAAGGAAACTCAGCTTATTCTTGGGTAACCTTTCCTTAGTACCACAAATGCTCACATAGATGTGGGAGCTGAAGAAATCTGATTCCATATCAATGGGAAGGATGAGAAGTTGGTCCATGATCAGGATCAAATATGGCCCGAATGTCAAACACATCAAAGAGGTCAAAGTGACACCACCATAAGTGGATAGCCTCATTGCATTCATGAGGAAGTTAATTATGAGGAGACTTCATCATTTCGTCCACAACGACATTTGAAGAAGACAGAGAGGCTTGGCCCATCGAGTCCACTAAGCCACCAAAAAGAGAATGGTAGAACAAACAAGCCGTGCCTTTCGAGTATACTCCTCCGGGGTCGGAGGCTGAGAATTGAAGCTACAGAAGACAGATAAAATTTATCTCATCCGATTTTTTGTGTGAGACCTCACCAATTGGATAATTTGGTAGTTATCTCATATTTATTTTTTTGATCTCTATTTGATTTTTCCATTTGAATTTTAATTTTCCACAACATATTTGTTTTTTTCCTTAGGGTGTTGAGAATTTTGTATTCTCAACTTAGATTTGTTTCTATTATTTTCGAAACACAAAAACAAAAATATTGGATTTGAGAAAGTTTTATTTGAAAAAACAATTCTCTGGAACAATTTTGTGGTCGATTCACCCAAAGGGTCGAAATATAGTTGTTGGAGATCCACTTGCTAAAAGAACAAGTAGGGGGCCCACTATTGACGGTTCTTAACACCAACGATCATCTCTCAGAAGAGATGAGATCCGCAAGCGCACGGAAGATACCGTTGTAGCATTTTCACCCATGAGTATTCCCAAGGGTATCATATTTATCCCAAAGGAAGGCAATGGAGTAAAGCAAACACTACTCTTATGATCAAGATATGGGATACTAATCAATTATCAAGACATGGTTAAGTTGATAATATGGGTAGTGTGACACACACCTAAGCAATCTATTCTAGAGGGTAGATGGGTCCTAATGGAGATTAGACTAAGAGTTGGGGAGTTGCTCGTACAATGCTTCTAGTATACATATACATAGCCTAGGTTAGTGTAAGACCTATGTGTGCTGAATATATTAGCTTGTAGTGAATACACCTGGCTTTGATGATAGAAGTTTTGAATATCACCAAAACACCTTTTTATCAAGGTCCGACTATAGCTCTGACATGTTTTTGTTAGCTCCGGCATGTCTTTGATAGCTTCAACATGTTTTTGATAGCTCCGCCGTATTTTTGTTAAGCTTCGAGTTGATTTTTCTAGCTCCGGCTTGATTACTAGTTCCGACTAGTTCTGGTTAGCTCCAGTGCTAGGTCCTGCTAGTTTTGTAAGCTCCGGCGGGAGCTTGGTTGTACTAGTTTTGGTAAGCTCCGGTGCTAGGTTCTAATAGCTTTTGTTAGCTCCGGCTCAAGGTTCGGGTTGCTCTGGCAAGGTCCGGAACTTGACCGTAGGGCTTCTGCTTTTCATTTGCAATGTTTCGTACTTGCTTTACATTGTTAGAAAGATTGCTTAGTATTCATTTGCTAAGTTTTTGGTGCGTTTTGATTGATATGGATGATATCGTGTTACTGTGGTTTTGCAACATGCTTATGTGAGGTTCTCACGTAGGGTGTTGTGTTAGAAACTAACTTGAGTCAAGTTGAGGACTTGGGCTCGTATGGATTGGTTGTTTATTAATGTGCAGGTGTTGCTTGAGTTCAAGACATGGCTGGTGACGGGATCCATTGGACTAGTCTAAGGGAGGAGATGAGGTTCCAACAACCAAATTCAGGAGGAATTGTGGTTGAGCTGATCAGGAGGTTGCGCAGCATGATTGAATCAAGAACAATGCATATGAAGGTATCGTGGACGTCATTGAAAGATGTTTGCACGTGTGCAAGGAGTGCATGGATGTGGCTACATGGTTCCGAGACGTGATGAAGATATGTGGACGTAAAGAGTTGGTCGGAAAGGTCCAACCGACTAGGTTATGGACTCAGGCTGCGGCTGAGTCGGGGTTGACTCAAATATGGAAAGATTTGAGTTGGTTATGATAGG
Source organism: Tuctoria greenei (assembly GCA_036927565.1). NCBI lineage: Eukaryota > Viridiplantae > Streptophyta > Magnoliopsida > Poales > Poaceae > Tuctoria > Tuctoria greenei. The sequence continues at coordinate 90,208,810 of JAYESD010000005.1, read as the reverse complement.
ATTTCGTGTGGGTCATGAATTTGAGTTATTTAGGAATGTGGGTTACGTTCCTAAGGTGTTTGGAAGTCTTAAGATTGCTTCTATCTGCGTATAGAAGAATCTTGAGCAGTTATGTAATGTTATGATTCGTGAACAGAGTAGGATTAGGTTCCTGATCTAAGTTGAGTTGGCTTTCGAGCTGGTTATATAAGCAAGGGAGCCCAGAGATCGTGGTGCACGACTTTGTGTCTGTTCCTCTTGTGTTCTATTGAATAAAATTCGTAGTTTAAATGAACTTTTGTGCCTTGTTTGTCCGACTTGTTCCAGACAAGTTTTACTCGTCGAGTTTCTGGACAGCACTACCTTTCGTCGGTGGTTTTATCATAACTCGAGTTTTACAGATCCAATTGACGTGATTCTTTTTGGGTTGTCTTCAAAACTTGATTTTCTATCGTATGTCAAAATTTCACGGTCATTGGATTTGTGGTCTATGATCTTCACGAGTTTCTTTGCAGCGTTCCAGAACTGTTTTTTTCTCGGGTAGGGCAGATTGACCATTGTTTGATCTTTCGATCATAACTTGAGTTTTTCTCAACGGTTTTGAGTAATTCTTTTTGTGTTGTTTTCGTGACTTGATTCTCTCTGATATCTATCACTTTTGTCACGGTGAAACACGTTTAGATTAGTCTCACACATGATTTCTTTAACAGATCTTTTTCTGCCGAAAGGGTTTGGGGTTTAATTGTTTCCGCTGCGTAAGATTTTTAAATCTACCATTCACAACCCCTCTGGTAGCTTTTCACGTGCTCTTCGATCCTACAATTGGTATCAGAGCCACGGTGCTCTAATCTTTGTGATTTGCACGTGTTTTTGACTAAGCATCATGGAGAAGTACTCTGCCAAACCTTGTGTGTTTGCTGGTATTGATTTTCAGGTTTGGAAGGCACGCATGGAGGCTCATCCAGGCACAAGGCTTTGCAATATGGGAGAAGGTATACAAACCTTACGAAGTGCCATCAAACGATCAAGTTACAGCTACAAATCTGAGAGATGTTGACAACAACAACAAGGCTCGGAACTTGATCATACAAGGATTAACACAAAGCGACTTCGACCGTGTTGCACACCTCCGATCTGCATACGATGTGTGGAAAGAACTTTGTGACTACCACGAAGGATCCAACACGATCAAAGAGGTAAGGCAAGACATGTTCAAGAAAGAATACATGCGCTTCGAGATGCAACCCAGTGAGTCTATTGATGACCTGTTTGCTCGCTTTAATAAGATTCTCAGCAACTTGCGTAGTGTCAATGTTAATTTTTCAGATGCTGAAAATGCTAGGCAATTGCTAAGTGCATTAGATATGTCAATTTGGGAGATGAAAGTCACATCTATTCGTGAATCTACTGTCATGAGTTCACTTACTTTAGATGTGCTATATTCCAAGTTAAAAACTCATGAAATTGATATAATCTCATGTAAGAACCCCAATAAGTCTATTGCATTTGTTTCACAACGTGATATGTCTAGCTCCGGCCAATCATCATCTTGCAATACTCTTGCTTTGTTGTCCTCACTAACCATAGAGCAAATCGAAGAGTTTCCAGAAGAGGAGTTGGCACTCATCTCTACTAGATTTTCAAAAGCATTGCAAAATGTGAGAACTAGAAGGAGAGGAAGCTCCAGACCTCAACGCTGTTTTGAATGTGGTGAAACAGGACACTTTCGTATAGAATGCCCTAACCTTTCAGGTTCGACCACCCGGGAAGAAAAACAAAGCAAGGTTCGGACATCCTCTGGAAATTCCAACAAGAAGAAGAAAGGTACCATAGGACGCAAGATGATCAACAGTTTCATCACCGCGATTCAAGAGTTCAGTTCAAGCGACGTGGACATTGGAAGTGATGAAGATGAAGATGATTTGGCAAACTTGTGCTTTATGGCGGGCAAGTCAAGATCAAGTATGGAGGAGGTAGAACACAACAGTGACAATGAAGAGGTATGTCCTACTTGCGAAGAAATGTGTGATGCCATTTCTCGTGCCACTATTATTGTTAAGAAAAAGGACAAAAAGCTCAGGGATCGTGCTGCTAAAATTGAATCACTAGAATCTGAAATCAACCGTTTAAAAACTTTGATTCCTAGTTATGATGTATGTTCCTCATGTGATTTAATATATGAACAATTGTCCTCATTAAGAAGTGCGCACACCTCCACACTTGATAAACTTGAGTTAGAAATTGAAAAGAACAAAGAGCTTGCTGCACTTAATGATAAAAACTTGAAAGATGCTAGCTGTTCTACAATTGATTTGTATTGTTTTACTTGTGATGATCTTGATAAGAAACTACAGGATGCTATGAATGAAATTTCTATATTGAACAATTCTTTACGTTCTCATGAAGTTAAATTTTGTTCCAATTGCAAACTAAAAGGAAAAACTTCATGTGAAAATTGCCTTGATCTGTCCAATAAACTTGATGACATGCATAGGACATTAGATCGGTTTTGTAATGGGAATAAGAACCTAAACTTACTGCTGAATTCTTCCAAATCTTGCAATGATGAAACTGGTTTAGGTTTTGATTCTCATGCTCATGCTAAGGCACATCCATCTAAAATTGTAAAGTCATTAGGAAGTGGTTTGATTCAAACAGTTCCTAAACAAAAAGGAGTGGTTTTCAAATCTGCAGGAGTGTTGTCTCATTCGGTTTCAAATAAAAATATTGCTTGCTCATCTAGACATGAACACAAAGTTAAATTTCATTGTATCTACTGTGATAGAGATGGTCATGTCATAAATTTTTGTTATAGACTAGCTAAACAACAGAAAAGGGAAAGAATGGTTGCTAGATCTTATAACTTTCATGCAAAATTTGCTGCACACATTGAACCGAATGTACAACCTGCTGTTTTGAGTCAAAAACATTCAAAGTTTACCTCCAGACCTTCTGTTTTTGCCTCCGGAGCTACTGATTTTTGTGCTACACAAGTAACACCTTATAGGTCAGTAGTCAAGAATAAAAAATCTCAAACTTTGACTCATAAACCTGCTGTTTTGTCTCAGCTTTCGCGTGTTTTTCCTACTGCACGTCGCGTGACTCAGTACTGGATTCCTAAATGCCTTTTGACTAACCCCAGTATTGAGTCATCGACGTATTGTGCTTCTATGTAGGTTACAAGTTTGAGGAAGGAGAACATTTGGATTGTGGATTCAGGTTGCTCACGCCACATGACTGGTAACAAAGATTGGTTCTCCTCCCTCTCTTTTGTGTCACGTGTAGAGAATGTTACTTTTGCCGATAATTCTTCAACTCCTATAATTGCTAAGGGTTCGGTTAGAGTAAATGATCACTACACTTTGAAGGATGTGGCACTTGTCAAAAAATTGAAATACAACTTGCTTTCTGTTGCACAATTGCTAGATGAAAATCTAGAAATTATTTTCAATAAAAACTGCTGCAAAGTTGTAGGTTCAAATAGTGAGCTTATTTTTAACATGTCTGGGTTTGGAAGAGTTTTTAAAGCTGATTTTGATATGTCTTTCTCTAAGCATAGGTGTCTAGTTGCTAATGATTCAAAGGACTTATATTTTTGGCATCGTAGACTTGGTCACGTAGGCTTTGATCACCTAACACGTGTTAGTGCTCTTGATCGCATACGTGGGCTGCCTAAGCTTAAAGGGGACAAAGAAATTGTGTGCTCTTCTTGTAGACATGCTAAGATGGTTGCAGGTTCACATACTCCTCTCACAATGATCATGACAACTGAACCATGTCAACTTTTGCATCTTGACACCGTAGGACCTTCATGTGTTCAATCCTTCGGAGGTAAATGGTATGTTCTTGTTATCGTTGATGATTGTTCTATATACTCTTGGGTTTACTTTATGGCGTCTAAGAATGAAGTTTTTAGTCACTTTAGAACATTATTTCTTAGATTATCAATTGATTACCCAGGATCTTTAAAAGCAATTAGAAGTAATAATGGAACTGAATTTAAAAATCAATCTTTTGATCACTTTTGTGCTGAAAATGGAATAGATCATCAATTTTCTTCACCATATGTACCTCAACAAAATGGTATTATAGAAAGAAAGAACAGAACCTTAGTTGAGATGGCTAGGACTATGCTTGATGAATATCAAACTCCTAGGAAATTTTGGGCTGATGCGTTAGCAACCGCTTGTTATGTCTCAAATCGTGTTTTCTTGCGTGCTAAGCTAGGTAAAACACCATATGAGCTTCGGTTTGGACATAGGCCTAGTGTTACACACTTTCGGGTCTTTGGTTGCAAATGCTCTGTTAAGAAACATAGTAATCTTGATAAATTTGAACCTAGATCCATTGATGGCATGTTTCTTGGTTATTCATCTCATACTAGAGGCTACCATGTGCTTTTACTTGACACTAACAAAATTGTGGAGACTTGTGAAGTGTCTTTTGATGAATCTAGCCCAGGTACTAGCTCAAACATTGTAGGTCCATATCCATATCCGCAGGGGGAGAGCATTTTCATCGAAGATGAGGAAGAATTGGAGTTGCTGCCAGAAGATTCAGCAGCTAAAGACTTTGGTTTAGCTCCGGATGTTAATTCTCAACCAGCACCGACAACCATCAATGCTGATTCAAATCATCCTCAAGCCACAAGCTCATCGATTTGTGATGAAAGTGAAGAAGAAGAAGAAGCTTGTGAGACATCTGTTCCCCTACGTTTTTACAAAGATCATCCCCCACAACAGATGATTCGAAGCTTGCACGAACGAGTCACACGGTCCAAGTTTTGCGATCCAAACTCTTATGCTCATTTTGATTTTGTTGCTTCTTTTGAACCCAAATATATATCACACGCACTCACTAATGATTCCTGGATTATTGCCATGCAAGAAGAGTTAGAAAATTTTGAAAGAAATAATGTTTGGAAACTTGTACCTTCACCTCAAGGTCACACTTTAATTGGAACTAAATGGGTATTTAAAAATACACAAAGTGAGGATGGGGTTGTGGTTAGGAATAAGGCTAGGTTGGTTGCTCAAGGTTTCACTCAAGTTGAAGGTCTAGATTTTGATGAAACTTTTGCTCCTGTCGCTAGATTAGAAGCCATAAGAATTTTGTTAGCTTTTGCAGCATCTAAAGGTTTTAAGCTATATCAAATGGATGTTAAAAGTGCTTTTCTTAATGGCTACATAGATGATGAGGTTTATGTCAAACAACCACCAGGTTTTGAAAATCCAGATTTTCCTAATCATGTTTACAAACTGTCCAAAGCCTTATACGGTCTCAAACAAGCCCCTAGAGCATGGTATGATAGGTAAAAACATTCTTACTTGAAAAGAGGTTTACCATGGGCAAGGTTGATAAAACTCTTTTTGTGCTTAAGCATGGCAATGACTCATTATTCATTCAAGTGTATGTGGATGATATTATCTTTGGTTGTGCTTCTCGTGATCTTGTGTCCAAGTTTTCAGAAATGATGAGTTCCGAATTTGAAATGAGTATGATGGGTGAACTCACTTACTTTTTGGGGCTGCAAATCAAGCAAACCAAGGAGGGTACCTTTGTGCATCAAACGAAGTATACCAAAGACCTCCTAAGGTGCTTCAACATGGACAAAAGCAAGCCTCTTCGGACACCAATGGGAACAGCAACAACACTTGAACTTGATGAAGATGGTGAATCTGTGAATCAAAAAGAATATAGAAGCATGATCGGATCACTTTTGTACCTCACAGCATCAAGACCGGACATACAATTCAGCGTATGTCTTTGTGCACAGTTTCAAGCTTCCCCACGTGCTTCACATCATCAAGCCGTCAAAAGGATTCTCAGGTACTTACATGGAACTCAAGAATTTGGCATTTTTCTTCCTTCCTCCTCAACCGTTACTTTGAAAGCTTTTTCGGATGCTGATTTTGGGGGTTGTAGGATTGATAGGAAAAGTACTTCCGGTGCTTGTCATTTTCTTGGTAATTCTCTTGTTGCTTGGTCCTCTAGAAAACAAAATTCAGTTGCACAATCCACAGTCAAATCTGAATATGTAGCTGCTGCTAGTGCTTGCTCACAAATTCTTTGGATTGTTCAAACACTTAAAGACTATGGGGTTGATCTAGATAGTGTTCCACTGTTCTGTGATAACACTAGTGCCATTTGCATTGCTAAAAACCCCGTACAACATTCTAAAACTAAGCACATTGACATTAGGTATCACTTTCTCCAAGATAATGTTGAAAAATGAAACATTGTGCTTCACCATGTAGATACCGAACAACAATTGGCTGACCTTTTTACAAAACCTTTGGATTTCACTCATTTTTGTTACATTCGTAGTGAAATAGGGGTTATACATCCTCATGGCTTAAATTGAGGGGGAGTTTTGAAACTTGGGAAGTCTATGTGTGAATCTGAAATTAAAATAATATGAGCATAGTATGTCATACATATATGACTTTTTGATTCCTTTTACATGCTGAAAGTTCTTACTACATTACTCGTGTTATACATTTTGTAGTTTTTGCCATGTCTAGTAATTGGAATAATTACTTACACTAAAACTGGTCATGGTCGAACTTTCTTGCTGTTTTGAACTTGTTACATGTTCACAAGTGCTTTTAATCATTAAGAATTCATCAAGTAATCAACTCACATGTTGAGTTTCTATGAACAAATATAAATTGAGAAAAGATCAAGAGAATATGCATGCATCGCACTTCTTTTTTTGAGATGGCTTATCATTGCACTTAGATATGAACTTGGAAGAAGTTGTGTATAACTAAAACCATGTCCTTAAGCTTCTGATTGTCAAATGACATAGGCTTGGCTTGGTTGGTTAGAATAAGGCAGATGCACATATAATCTCTTGCAAATATCATATGATCTAATTTTGTGCTTTGAAAAATATTAAAATGCAGCAACAAGTGTCATGCTTTCTGGTTTTGAAATAGTTAAGTTTGTGAGATCATGACCTGCTAAAATTGAAAATCACACTTGATCTCTACCATGTCTTACACTACTTTATGTATCTCATTGATGTGATAGTGTAAGTTACTTGATAGTATGACTTGGATGAGCTTTGTTTATATGTATATGTTATAATATGCTCATAACAACTAAAGGGGGAGAGATAAATTGTTTATATGCTCATGACTTGCTGAATACATTGTCAAAGGGGGGGAGATAAACATGAAGAGAAAAAGAATATGTGCATTAGGAGAGATAATATAGGGAGAGATAATATGGGATAATTTTTTGGATTTTCTTCTCATTTTACTTTTGATTTACAAAGAGGGAGAAATTGTTTTCAAAACTTCTATGTGAATAAGCCAATGTTCAGATTTTAAATGGTGTTGCTAATGCATTCATCAAGGGGGAGATTGTAAGACCTATGTGTGCTGAATACATTGGCTTGTAGTGAATACACCTGACTTTGATGATAAAAGTTTTGAATATCACCAAAACACCTTTTTATCAAGGTCCGACTATAGCTCCGACATGTTTTTGTTAGCTCCGGCATGTCTTTGATAGCTCTGACATGTTTTTGATAGCTCCGCCGTGTTTTTGTTAAGCTCCGAGTTGATTTTTCTAGCTCCGGCTTTTGGGATTACTAGTTCCGACTAGTTCTGGTTAGCTCCGGTGCTAGGTCCTGCTAGTTTTGTAAGCTCCGGCGGGAGCTTGGTTGTACTAGTTTTGGTAAGCTCCGGTGCTAGGTTCTACTAGCTTTTGTTAGCTCCGGCTCAAGGTCCGGGTTGCTCTGGCAAGGTCCAGAACTTGACCGTAGTGCTTCTGCTTTTCATTTGCAATGTTTTGTACTTGCTTTACATTGTTGGAAAGATTGCTAGTATTCATTTTCTAAGTTTTTGGTGCGTTTTGGTTGATATGGATGATATTGTGTTACTGTGGTTTTGCAACATGCTTATGTGAGGTTCTCACGTAGGGTGTTGTGTTTGGAACTAACTTGAGTCAAGTCGAGGACTTGGGCTCGTATGGATTGGTTGTTTATTCATGTGCAGGTGTTGCTTGAGTTCAATACATGGCTGGTGACGGGATCCATTGGACTTGTCTCAGGGAGGAGATGAGGTTCCAACAACCAAATTCAGGAGGAATTGTGGTTGAGCTGATCAGGAGGTTGCACAACATGATTGAATCAAGAACAATGCATATGAAGGTATCGTGGACGTCATTGGAAGATGTTTGCACGTGTGTAAGGAGTGCATGGACGTGGCTACATGGTTCCGAGACGTGATGAAGAGATGTGGACGTAAAGAGTTGGTCGGAAAGGTCCAACCAACTAGGTTATGGACTTAGGCTGCGGCTGAGTCGGGTTTGACTCAAATATGGAAAGATTTGAGTTGGTTATGATAGGATTTCGTGTGGGTCATTAATTTGAGTTGTTTAGGAATGTGGGATACGTTCCTAAGGTGTTTGGAAGTCTTAAGATTGCTTCTATCTGTGTATAGAAGAATCTTGAGCAGTTATGGAAAGTTACGATTCGTGAACAGAGTAGGATTAGGTTCCTGATCTGAGTTGAGTTGGCTTTCGAGCTGGTTATATAAGCAAGGGAGCCCAGAGCTCATGGTGCACGACTTTGGGGCTCTTCCTCTTGTGTTATATTAAATAAAATTCATAGTTTAAAGGAACTTTTGTGCATTGTTCGTCCGACTTGTTCCAGACAAGTTTTACTCGTTGAGTTTCTGGACAGCACTACCTTTCGTTGGTGGTTTTATCATAACTCGAGTTTTACAGATCCAGTTGACGTGATTATTTTTGGGTTATCTTTACAACTTGATTGTCTATCATATGTCAAAATTTCACGGTCATTGGATTTGTGGTCTATGATCTACATGAGTTTCTTTGCAGCGTTCCAAAACTATTTTTTTCTCGGGTAGGGCAGATTGACCATTGTTTGATCTTTCGATCATAACTTGAGTTTTTCTCGACGGATTTGAGTAATTCTTTTTGTGTTGTTTTTGTGACTTTATTCTCTCTGATATCTATCACTTTTGTCACGGTGAAACACATTTAGATTAGTCTCACACACGATTTCTTTAACAGATCGTTTTTCTGCCGAAAGGGTTTGGGGTTTAATTGTTTCCGCTGCGTAAGATTTTTAAATCTACCATTCACCCCCTCTGGTAGCTTTTCATGTGCTCTTCGATCCTACAGTTAGGTACTAATGAGCATGTCAATGGTGAATCCTTATGCTAAGTTGTTCAACACATCGGGCACGGGTTTACCCCTAGCAATACTAGGACGACTCCTACCAAGAGCCTATGGTATAGCCGAACGTGGAGGATTACAAAGGACAGATAGGACTGTCACCACCTACTGCCTACTTCTTCAATTCGTGGGTCTACGAGACATCCAAATCTACTTACTATCCTAGCACCATGCTAGTATACTAAGTAAATACCTTAGAGGATCGAGTACAAGTACCTCTCTAAGGCAATGACTAACCTAAACATCATTGAACCAATGTTGAGACATTGCATAAGTTATTCATATCAACATCGTCACATCATAACTAATTACACTATAGTGGGGTTTTGTAGTGTTTATGATGATAAGTTATGATCATTATGGCATAATCATAAAGACTACTCCTACCACATACATGGAATCCACGATCAAACAAGAAATGCTTCATCCAAGTATATGAATAAAAGAAGACTAAAGAGAGTATCTTTATTATGCATAAAGTCACAAATACAAGAAAATATACATGAGTGAATGTAGGCCTAGAGGGGGGGTGAATAGGCCTTTTTGAATTTTCTCGGTTCCTGTAACACTCAACAACAAAGTCAATACCAGAGATATCGGACTAGTCCGGTAAAGTGCGGACTAGTCCGGTTTTCACAGGCTAAGTTGATCAAGTTCAGTCAATTTGATTGATTCGTTAATGTTTGCAGCGGAAATATAAACTTGAATGACAGTTTAATAGTTGTATGTCAAATTCTATTACAATTAAGGCTCTTGTTCAACAATTTAACTCAAATTGAACAAAGTAAATCAAACCCTAGATTAAGTTGATCAATTAAGATGAAGAACGCAAAAAGGACAAGACACACGATTTATCCCGTGGTTCGGCTACCACGAAGGCAACCTACATCCACGTTGAGGAGCCCACAAAAGGACCGGATCTTCTCCAACCCTTCCCTCGTCGGATCGCCACGAAGGCCAATCCTCTTCCACTAATCACAAAGGGTAAATAACCAAGTTGAAGGGGCGTTCTCACACGTTGAGAGCTCCCTTGATTACAACTTACAAAGCCACCAATAACACACTCGAAAATTACAAATTGAAACGCAAGAGTGTGTTAGAGAATCAAACCAAGAGCTCAATGATGTGTGCCAAGTGTCTCTCCAATGATCTAGAAGTGATCTTCAAAAGATTGATCGATTTTGCACTTAGTTTCGTGGAGAGAGGTGGTTTTTGAGTCTCTTGGGAGGTGTGACGGCGCTAGGGTTCGAGAGATTGTAAAAGTGGGCCGTGCACCTCTATTTATATGGGGTTTCTAAAAGTGACCGTTAGGGTTCAGAAAGATCGGACTAGTCCGTGGTGGTCACCGGACTAGTCCGGTGTGCTGTGTGTAGCAAACCCTAAGTGTCCAGGAATATCGGACTAGTCCGGTTGAAACGGACTTGTCCGATTTCACTACTGGAAATCTTCGGACTAGTCCGATTGCCATCGGACTTGTCCGGACATATGAAACCCTAAGTGTTTAGGATGACAAGTCCGCACTTAGGGGACTTGTCCGATTTATATCAGTGTGTATATCGGACTAGTCCGTGTAGACACCGGACTAGTCCGAAGTGGAACAGAAAGAATATCGGACTAGTCCGGATCACAACGGACTTGTCCGATTTTGTGTGACTTGTGCATTGTGTTGAGGACTAGTCCGCATTGGGGAGGACTAGTCCGAAGTGGATCAGAAAGATATCGGACTAGTCCGGTGGATACCGGACTTGTCCGATCTAGTGCAGAAAGTGATATCGGACTAGTCCGGCTGATATCGGACTAGTCTGGTCCTGCATAACTTTGTGCATTGTGTGTGTGTGCTTGAAAGTGATTGAGCTCTTGGGTGTGTTTCCTTAACACACTCCATACATAATAATCTACTGTTTTCTTCTCCTTGAGCTCAAATTCACTTTGCTTTCCCTTCTTTTTGGCATTTTGCTCATTTTTCATTATTTGCCTGCATTCATCTCAACAAAAGGATTAGGATCCCAATTGCTTGTCATAAATCATCCAAAACCCACAAGGGAGTCCTAGATGCACTTTCAATCTCCCCCTTTTTGGTGATTGATGACAACCAATTGAGATTTCACAAAATAAGGCAAAAAATGAAATTTTCATAAAGTATACACATATGACTCAAAAATACATCAAGCAACAAGAGAATTATCCATATGTGCATTCTTTATGGTGGGATGCATACTAAGTGCATGAATACATTGGGAATGACAGAATTTACATTAATCAACCGATACCAAGTGCATATGACATTCCAGGAGCAAAAAATGCAGTTTTCATCACATACTCGCAAATAAATTGAGCAATTCATCACAAGACCAAACTTAATATGAAAACAATGTTAAACTATTACAATCACAAATAAAAGTACAGAGAAGGCTCTCTCCTCGCATCCTATTACAGCTAAAGCTAAGACTTGACTCCCTCTCAATCTCTCCCCCTTTGGCATCAAGACACCAAAAAGAGAGAGAGGAAGGTCCTAGTTTCTTCACTCTTTGATGTCTGTCCTCTCGTCATCTTCTTCGTCTTCTTCGCTCTCCGCTTGACGAGGAGGAGAGGGAGGAGGAGGAGCGGAGCTGCTCGAGCCCCCAATGCCAAAATAGGCAAGCTCGGAGGGGGACAAGGGCCCGAGCTTGGAGATGTCAAGATCAGAATCTTCAGAAATTACTGGAGATCCAATGGGGTTGATCTCCAGCTTTTCACTCAGTTGCTTCACATTGGCTTTGATATATCTCATATCCCCCTTCCTCTTCTGTTTGAGTTTATGAAGCTTTACTTCAGTCTTCTTGCAGGAGGAGAATATCGCGGACAAGTATTTGAGGATCCCACTGGCGGATCCTCTCTGAGGAGCTTCCCTAGAGGGGGAGGAGCCCTAGCAGCATCTCTTTCTCTTGCCGGTGCCCCAGGACTTGAGGCCGGCAAGGGAGCAGCCTCGACACTCACAGGCTGAGGCTTCTGAGGCCTCAGGGGAGTGTGCTCTACATCCTTCACGAATTCTATTCATGTGACCTTCTCAACCATGAACATCTAGTAGGGAGCATAGCCACAGGACCGGTTGGGGTGCTTGAGATGTTGACCATGTCGTTCCATATGTAATCAGCAACATCAAACTGTCTCTTCTTGCTTATGACACTCATTAGAGTCCGGAGGTAGCCCTGTACACTCCTTGCATCCCCATCCTTGGGGGCAATGGTCTTCCGGAGAACTCTGTTCAGAACCACTAAGAAGGGCTTCATGTTCTTTGTGGAGGGAGGAACATACTTAGAGTTGGGCTCATACAAGAACTTCATTCTGTCCCTCTCAATGACCCCTATGTTGTGGATGATCAGGTGGTCATTTTCAGCAGAGTCTAAATGGAGCAAGCTTGCAAAATCCTCCTGAGTGATGGAGTACTTGGATCCATGGGTCATCCAAGTCACACTCTCTTCATCTTCACTCGAGAAGTGGCACGTTGCATAGAATTGTGCAATCACTTCATCATTCCAATTGTGTCTGAAGGCAAACAGATCCTTCAGACCATGCCTTTCTGCTGCAGCAATGACCTCATCAAAAGCTGAGCACTTCTTCTTCTCTAGGTGGGCCCAGTCAATCCACTGACTGCACACCACCGGAGTCTTCATCGGCAGGTAAACCAGCCTGTAGAAATCAGCATGGAAGTTTGACCAAAACCTTCCATCAGCTGCCTGCTTTGGCCTTCCATAGCAATCAATGCTTCTTAGCTTGGCTGCCACATCGCTGCCTTTCCCATTGAATTTCTCTTCATTGGGGTCCCGGACCCCTTCTCTGGGAGCATGAAGCTTCAAGGGCCCAACTGGCCCCGTTGCGACTCCCTTGCCCTTTCCCTTTGCTTGACGAAGGCCGCTTGAAGGCGTAGCAGCCTCCGAGGCGGGCTTCTTGACACAGACCTTCCTTCGAACCTGGGGAGGGGAGGTAGCAGGCTCGAAAGGTCTTTCTTGGCGTTTCTTGCCAAGACCCGTCGAGGACCGAGGTGCCACCTCGTGGTCCAAATCGGCCTCAAAGTCGAAGATCTCGTTGTTGGAGCTCGACATGATCTGAGAATGATTGAGCAAGAATAGTGACAAGTTATACAAGGCATATGTAAGACAAGATAGCAATGGATGGCATTAAGGAATTAAGGAATTAGGTTTCAGGTTCAGAAACATCGGACTTGTCCGGTGCTCAGGCACGGACTAGTCCGGGGTACCGGACTTGTCCGTGCATGGACCGGACTAGTCCGGTGTTCATCCTTAAAAACCTAACAGATTGGACAGGGTACAATCCCTAATGCAAATCTAGTCTAGCATACACGTAGTACATCAACTAAACATGTAACTAGTGAAGGGTGCTAGGCCAAACGATCAACAATTGAGAAAAACACGATTTCTAGGATTTTGAATATTTTTACCGAAGAAATCGATGGAGGCTCGAAGTTTTATGGGTTGGAGGCCGGACTAGTCCGCTAGCTTCAATCCCCAAGTCTTCAAGCTTGATCTCCGCCCAAATGAGTGGCTTTTTGACGGAGGATGCAAAAGATCGCCTTGGGAGCTCGAGCGCAAGAGAGAGGAAGCCTAGAGCGAATGTGAGGGTGAGGAGATTAGGGTTTGGTGGCGGCTAGGGTTATGGACACGAAAAATCGGACAAGTCCGGACAAGACCGGACTAGTCGACCTATATCGGACTAGTCCGTGGTCTATTGGACAAGTCCGGCCTAACCGGCACTCTGCGGACTAGTCTGCATGGGCGGACTAGTCCGGGTAACCACGGACTAGTCCGTGGTCACCAGGAAAGAATTGCATTGCCCATTCATATATATTTGAAGGTTCAATAATAGAGAATAGAGAAGCAAAGCAATTCAAGTAATCTTGATGAATTTGACCAGTAAGCATACAACAATCATACAATGATCAAAATTCATCAAGATCTAATAATTGACATAGTTTTTTGAGAGAAAAATGGAGAGGGTTGATTTTCACAATTCAATCAACATTTTTGAAGCAATCATACAGGTATACAACTTTTCAAGCCACACTCCGAGAATCAAGAATATTTAGCTCATTTCGGAGTTCGCAAAAACGCTTTTCATCAAGTGGCTTGGTGAATATGTCGGCCAATTGTTTTTGGGTGTTGACATGTGAGATGGTTATGTCTCCTTTCATGGTATGATCTCTCAAGAAATGATGTCTTATGTCTATGTGTTTAGTCCTAGAGTGCTCAACTAGATTGTGGGCTATTTTAATGGCACTCTCATTATCACAAAGGAGAGGAATACGGTTCATATTGTAACCGTAATCCCTTAGAGTTTGTCACATCCAAAGGAGTTGTGCACAACAACTCCCGGCTGCAACATACTCCGCTTCGGCTGTGGATAATGCAATGGAATTTTGTTTCTTAGATGACCAAGAAACCAAAGATCTTCCTAGGAATTGGCATGTGCCAGAGGTGCTTTTTCTATCAACTTTGTACCCGGCATAATCTGCATCGGAGTAACCAATGAGATTGAATTTGGAGCCTTTTGGGTACCAAAGACCAAGGTTTGGTGTATGAACTAAATATCTCAAGATTCTTTTTACGGCTGTCAAGTGACATTCCTTAGGGTTGGCTTGAAATCTTGCACACAAACATACACTCAACATAATATCTGGCCTAGATGCACATAAGTAGAGTAAAGATCCAATCATGGAGCGATATACCTTTTGTTCGATGCTCGGTCCATCTTCATTGAGATCCAAGTGGCCATTCGTAGCCATGGGAGTCTTTATGGGCTTTGCCTTGTCCATGCCAAACTTCTTGAGTATGTCCTGCGTGTACTTGGTTTGGCTTATGAATGTTCCTTCCCTTTGTTGCCGCACTTGGAATCCCAAGAAGTACTTCAATTCTCCCATCATTGACATTTCAAACCTATCTGTCATAATTCTACTAAATTCTTCACAGAAAGATTGGTTAGTTGACCCAAAAATTATATCATCAACATAGATTTGGCAAATAAAGAGATCATTATCTAGATTCTTTGTGAATAATGTATGATCTACTTTGCCAATTTGAAAACCATTATCAATTAAGAAATCTATAAGACACTCATACCAAGCTCTAGGAGCTTGTTTGAGGCCATAGAGAGCCTTACGCAGTTTATATACGTGGTCGGGGAACTCTTCGTCTTCAAACCCGGGTGGTTGCTCCATGTACACCTCTTCCTTGATCGGTCCGTTGAGGAAGGCGCTTTTCATGTCCATTTGATACAGCTTGAAATCATGGTGAGTAGCATATGCAAGTAATATTCTAATTGATTCAAGCCTAGCTACTGGAGCAAAAGTCTCATCGAAATCCAAACCTTCGACTTGTGAGTAACCTTTGGCCACAAGTCGTGCCTTGTTTCTTGTCACCACTTCGTGTTCGTCTTGTTTGTTGCGGAAGACCCACTTGGTGCCCACTATATTTGCATTGGGTCTTGCCACAAGTTCCCAAACCTCGTTTCTCTTGAAGTTGTTCAACTCTTCTTGCATTGCCACCACCCAGTCCGGATCCTTCAATGCATCCTCAGTCCCGCGTGGTTCCAAAGAGGAGACAAACGAGTAATGCTCACAAAAATTAGCTATACGAGATCTAGTGGTTACTCCCTTTTGGATGTCACCGATGATGTTGTCGATTGGGTGATCCCATTGAATGCATTGGTGTACTCTTGGGTGTGGCACTTGGAGAGTTATGTGTTGGTGATCATTTTCTTCTCCCCCTGAGTGGTTGCCCTCGTTGATTTGTTGATCATCTTCATATTCTTGTGATTGATCTTGTATCGAAGCTCCCTCTTGATTGTTGATCTCCTCTTGTGGTTCACTTTCCTCTTGTATTTGTGACGATGACTCTTGTGGTCGAACTTCGCCTCTTCAATGCTTGATAAGGAGCTTCTTCTTTACCTAATTCACATTGATCAACTTGCTCCTTTTGGGAGCCATTAGTTTCATCGAACACTACGTCACGTGCCACTTCAACAAGTCCGGAGGCCTTGTTGAAAACACGATAGGCGTAAGTGTTCGAATCATAACCAAGCAAGAAACCTTCATCGGACTTCGAAGCGAACTTTGAAGTCCTGGGCTTCTTGTTCAAGATATAACATGGAGAGCCGAAAACTCGAAAATATGAAATGTTTGGTTTGTTACTGGTGAGTAGCTCATAAGGAGTCTTCTTGAGTAGTCGATGAAGGTAGAGTCGATTTGCGGCGTGGCAAGCGGTGTTAATTGCTTCCGCCCAAAATCGATGCGAAGTCTTGTATTCATCGAGCATTGTTCTTGCCATCTCTATGAGTGTTCGGTTCTTCCTTTCGGCAACTTCGTTTTGTTGTGGAGAGTATGGTGCTGAAAATTTGTGCTTGATTCCCTCCTCATCAAGGTACTCCTCCACTTGTATGTTCTTGAACTCCGTGCCGTTGTCGCTCCGAATACTCTTGATCGATAGTGAGAACTCGTTTTGTGCTCGCTTGAAGAATTTCTTGAGTGTCCCTTGTGTTTCTGACTTGTCATGCAAAAAGAACACCCAAGTGAAGCGGGAAAAATCATCAATAATGACTAAACCGTATTTATTACCGCCGATGCTTATGTAAGCAATTGGACCAAACAAGTCCATATGAAGTAGTTCGAGCGGTCTTGTCGTAGTCATGATGTTCTTTGCGGGATGATGTGCTCCAACTTGCTTCCCGACTTGGCACGCGCTACAAGGCCTGTCTTTCTCAAAAACAACATCTTTCAAACCTCGGATGTGATCGCCCTTGAGGAGTTTTTGAAGATTCCTCATACCAACATGTGCTAGCCGTCTATGTCACAGCCAACCCATGTTGGTTTTTGCAATCAAGCATGTGTCGAGTTCGGCTTTATCCTTGTTGAAGTCAACAAGGTAAAGCTTTCCCTTCAACATACCCTTGAATGCAACGGAACCATCACTCCTCCTTGAGACGGTGACACCCTCGTTAGTGAACAAGAAATTATAATCTTTGTCACATAATTGAGATATGTACAGCAGGTTATAATCTAAAGATTCAACATGTAAAACATGAGAAAGAGTGTGTTCAGAGGATATTGCTATTTTACCGGTACCGAGCACCCTTCCTTGACTATTATCTCCGAAGTAAATGCCTTCGTTTGGGTCCTCATTTTCTTCATATTCCACTCCTCCTTTCTCCGGTCATGTGGTTGGTGCATCCACTGTCTAGCACCCATTTGGATCCACCGGAGGAATAGGCCTGCAGAAACAACTTATGCCTTGGTTTTAGGTACCCAAGCTTGCTTGGGTCCTTGGAGGTTAGTTACAATACATTTGGGCACCCACACATGGGATTTTGTGTTCCCATGGCGTGGCCCGGCATAATAAGCATAAACTTTACCAAGATTGTTTCTCATTAATACATAAGAGGCATCAAAGGTTTTGAACAAAAGTTGCTGTTGTTTATGGATCGGACTAGTCTGGGTGACCGGACTTGTCCGGTCCACAACCGAACTAGTCCGGTGTTCATGAGAGTTCAGGTTCTTAATTTTTGAGTTACCAGGTTGTGAGGGTCCTCCCTTCACAAAGGTAATCCTTCCCTTGTTATTCTTATGACTTCCAGCATTTTGCTTTCCATCATAAAAGTAACCAATGCCATACTTGACATTTGGAGGTCTCTGGACCAAGTATGCACTACGTGCATAGTTGATCCTCTCCTTGTCAAATATTCCACATTGGGTAGGATTTTTATCCTTTGTGGAGGTAGACTTTTCCTTCAAACTGGTGTTGATTTTACCACATTTGCACATATGAACAAGATTAGTTGAAGTGGGTTGAGAAGGTAGACTTGAAGAGGAGGAAGATTCACTTAGCTTGAGTGACTCAAATTGCACTTCAAGAATCTTGTTAACCTTGATCAGGTCATCAAGTTGATCCTTGATTGCAACGTTTGAGTTGGTTAACTCCAAGCAAGTTTTCTTGCTTGAAGCTAGCTCAAGCTCTAGTGAGCTGTTTTTCTCCTTTTCAAGAACTAGAAGATTGTCAAGTTCGA
Source organism: Tuctoria greenei (assembly GCA_036927565.1). Lineage (NCBI taxonomy): Eukaryota > Viridiplantae > Streptophyta > Magnoliopsida > Poales > Poaceae > Tuctoria > Tuctoria greenei. Next base: position 90,190,567 of record JAYESD010000005.1, on the reverse strand, counting down.
CATACTTCTCCTTTTGGGAGATAATCATGTCCTCTTGACGATCAATTAGACATTCCTTCTCAACAAGTTGGTCAAGTAAAAATTTCATTTTAGCAGCAGTTTTTCTATCTAATCCAATTAACATATCTTCATCATCACTATCTAGTTCATCATTACTTGAGTAGGAATGCATGGAAGGAGTTTTGATGTTTACCTTGCGTTTACCTTCCTTTGCCATGAGGCAAGTGCCATTTCCCTTCTTTGTACCGAGCGTGGGGAAGAGTGTGGGTTTCTTGGACGTGCTTTCAATGGCTATGCTAGCCATCTCTTCTTCATCGGATGATAAGGACTCATCGTTTGAGTCCCACTCCTTTCCAATGTGTGCTTGTTCAGCTTGTTTCTTCTTCTTGAAGAATTTCTTCGGTTGAGGCTTGGCTTCTTTATTCTTCTTCTTGTTGTCCTCATACGGGCAATCGACTATAAAGTGGTTATACTCACCACAATTATAGCACGCCCGCCTCATCTTCGGCTTTGTCCTCTCCTTGTACTTGCCTTCACTTGATTTTGTTCCTTGTATTTTCTTCATTATTCTTTTGAACTTTTTCATGAACAAAATCATATCCTCTTCGTCCAGCTCACTGCTTTCATCATCGTTGTCCTCCTCAAGCTGTGCTTCTGTTGCTTCTTTGGATAGAGGCTTGAGTGTGGACTTTAAGGCAACTCCCTTCTTCTTGGCCGATGTGAGGTCGGCTATTTCTTTGACGTGCTTGGCTTGTTTCTCCATCATTTCAAAATTGATGATTTTGCCAAGCAATTCATCTGGAGTCATCCTCTTGTACCTGGGACTTTCTCTGATCATAGAGCATAGTGTGACATTGTGAGGCATAAAGGCTCTAAGGATGATCTTTACAACCTCGTGGTCATTCCACTTCTTGCTCCCATATGATCGAACCTTGTTTACAAGTGTCTTCAATCGGTTGTACATGTCCTGGGGAGACTTGTCTTCCTCAATTGCGAACCTTCCTAGTTCGCCTTCGATCATTTCAATTTTCGCCTCCCGCACATGCCGGTCACCTTCATGGGCTGTTTGTAGTGTGTCCCATATTTCCTTGGCAATCTCCAGTCCGTCCACCTTTGTGAATTCATCTCGACTTAGAGAGGAGGTGATTACGGCTGCGGCTTGAGCGTTTCTGTGGATGGCTTGCTCTTGACTTGGGGTGAGCTCTTCGTCGTCATCTGGGATGTCTATTCCTGTGCACACAATATGCCATAAACTTGGGTTATGGGAAATCAAGTGCATCTTCATATTTTGCCTCCACATGGAGTAATCACTCCCATCGAAGTGTGGGGCTTTTCCAAGAGGAATAGATAGGTAATGGCTGTTGTTTGAATTTAAACGATCATAGTTAAAAGGATATCGGGAGTAGTCGATGTGACTACTCCCCTTCTTCTTTTATTCAACTTTAGCTTTCCCTTTGGAAAGTGCTTTCTTTCTGAGGAGTGCTTTCAGCTCCAGCGTCTCCTCGTCATCATCATCGAAGTCTTGAATTGCTTCGAGATACTTTTCCAGCTTTTGGTTCTTGTCGTTGTTCACTTCTTCCTGGTTGTTGATTTTCTGAACTTCCTTCATGTCCGACATGATCTCTTCGAGTGGTTGCACTCTTTCTTGAAGAACCCGCTCTGATACCAATTGAAGGTAGGCCTAGAGGGGGGGTGAATAGGCCTTTTTGAATTTTCTCGGTTCCTGTAACACTCAACAACAAAGTCAATACCAGAGATATCGGACTAGTCCGGTAAAGTGCGGACTAGTCTGGTTTTCATGGGCTAAGTTGATCAAGTTTAGTCAATTTGATTGATTCGTTAATGTTTGCAGCGGAAATATAAACTTGAATGACGGTTTAATAGTTGTATGTCAAATTCTATTACAATTAAGGCTCTTGTTCAACAATTTAACTCAAATTGAACAAAGTGAATCAAACCCTAGATTAAGTTGATCAATTAAGATGAAGAACGCAAAAAGGACAAGACACACGATTTATCCCGTGGTTCGGCTACCACGAAGGCAACCTACATCCACGTTGAGGAGCCCGCAAAAGGACCGGGTCTTCTCCAACCCTTCCCTCGTCGGATCGCCACGAAGGCCAATCCTCTTCCACTAATCACAAAGGGTAAATAACCAAGTTGAAGGGGCGTTCTCACACGTTGAGAGCTCCCTTGATTACAACTTACAAAGCCACCAATAACACACTCGAAAATTACAAATTGAAACGCAAGAGTGTGTTAGAGAATCAAACCAAGAGCTCAATGATGTGTGCCAAGTGTCTCTCCAATGATCTAGAAGTGATCTTCAAAAGATTGATCGATTTTGCACTTAGTTTCATGGAGAGAGGTGGTTTTTGAGTCTCTTGGGAGGTGTGACGGCGCTAGGGTTCGAGAGATTGTAAAAGTGGGCCGTGCACCTCTATTTATATGGGGTTTCTAAAAATGACCGTTAGGGTTCAGAAAGATCGGACTAGTCCGTGGTGGTCACCAGACTAGTCCGGTGTGCTGTGTGTAGCAAACCCTAAGTGTCCAGGAATATCGGACTAGTCCGGTTGAAAACGGACTTGTCCGATTTCACTACTGGAAATCTTCGGACTAGTCCGATTGCCATCAGACTTGTCCGGACATATGAAACCCTAAGTGTTTAGGATGACAAGTCCGCACTTGGGGGACTTGTCCGATTTAGATCAGTGTGTATATCGGACTAGTCCGTGTAGACACCGGACTAGTTCGAAGTAGATCAGAAAGAATATCGGACTAGTCCGGATCACAACGGACTTGTCCGATTTTGTGTGACTTGTGCATTGTGTTGAGGACTAGTCCGCATTGGGGAGGACTAGTCCGAAGTGGATCAGAAAGATATCGTACTAGTCCGGTGGATACCGGACTTGTCCGATCTAGTGCAGAAAGTGATATCGGACTAGTCCGGCTGATATCGGACTAGTCCGGTCCTGTATAACTTTGTGCATTGTGTGTGTGTGCTTGAAAATTATTGAGCTCTTGGGTGTGTTTCCTTAACACACTCCATACATAATAATCTACTATTTTCTTCTCCTTGGGCTCAAATTCACTTTGCTTCTCATTTCCCTTCTTTTTGGCATTTTGCTCATTTTTCATTATTTGCCTGCATTCATCTCAACAAAAGGATTAGGATCCCAATTGCTTGTCATAAATCATCCAAAACCCACAAGGGAGTCCTAGATGCACTTTCAATGAGCCATACCTTTTCCAATCTGGACTTGGGACTAGAGGCTCCTCTCTACAGCCTAATCTCCACTAAAGAACTAGGAGAATTAGTGTATACAATAAAATGATGCTCAAGTGGTGTGTGTTGAAGTGAGGGGTGAGGGGTCCTATTTATAGCTGGAGAAGGGTCGGTTCCGGCAACCAAAATCGCGCGAATCAGTCATCAACGACTTCAGGAAGCCGGGAGAAGCCAACACGTAGAAGATGATCGGGTTTGGAGGAGCTACCAGGTCGGCCGAACCACTGTTCGGCCAACCTGGTAAACCCTCCAAATGGGTTGTGCTTTATCCAGGTGGCTGACAGGTGGGTCCCATGACTATTTCTTGGCGCTACGCCAATAGATCTCCTCGGATACTCTTGTAAGTGGGCCATTTGATCCATGTGCTGCCACATACCAGCGTCTGATTGGCTGGGAAGATATTCTTTATTGTTTTACCTCAATTCTATTTAAAATACCTGCATGCACAAATTTCTCCAAGTACAAGTGGAACTAGGTTATTTCTAACTATAATGTGTGTAAGAAATATTCACTCACTAACATAATGGAGTTATATTGATGGTCGAAATTGGTATATAACGACTGTCAACACCCACCTATCAGGGCTATCAAACCCCCTAGTCGGCTGACTTGCGGGAATTGCCATTTTTGCTCTCTCTCCTCCAACGGCTATATTCCTTCTTCTTTTGACCCTTGGGGGTGTAACACTATTTATACATGCCTGCGCAAGTGAGTTTCTACACACTTCACTCCATTTTCACCTCTCCAACTCACTCACACTCTTGCTCACATTGTTTTGTTCTTCATTGAAGCACTTCTCTAAATTCTAATTCAAAAATATTTGCTTCCATTTGCTTTTGCAATTTCAAGTTGCTCTCAAGTTTGGCAAGGCAACTCATCGAATTTTTCATTTAGTTTTTGCTAACGTAACCCTTTTTTGAGTTTGTTTTATTATTTGTTCTCAAGTTGTGCAGCCATGAAGAAAGGAATGAAGAGGTTGTTTGGGAAGAGGAAGGGAGCCTCATCAAGCTCAAGCCATGGGAGAGACTCAAGCTCGCACCTCTCCTCCGAGCCTACACCAAGTCCACAGTGGAGAGGTGTGCAAGACGATGTCCCGATGGAAGAAGGTCATGCTTCATCCTTCCTTCTCAACGATGACAACCTCAACTTGGAGAAAGACGTTAAACATCAAGCCTACAACCTCCTCTGAGGTCGTGAGTTTTCTCACACGAAGGCCTACGGTCCGGCGCTACTCTCCAAAATTGTATGGGTTTCGAATTCTTTACCATTTGGCATGCAATAGGATGGTTTTATTTTGCTCAAATAGATAAACATTGTTCTTGCCTCATAACAATTCAATTCTTATGCACCCTCAAAACATCCAAATAATGAACCGTTTGATGGGCTAGAAAGTAGACTTGAAAACGCTTCCAACCACTTATAGAACACCGTGTAAATCCTTGTATTTTGTCCGCAGTGATGCTTGGAATTTGTACCATATGTCAGTCATCTAGCTTTTGGTTGCATTCACATGCTAAGGTGATGAACAAACATTTCATTCATGCACACCATAGGCTTCTTGGTTCAGATGTCCAGATGCTTGAATCCATCTTGATTCCATGCTGGTTCATACACTCCATCATTCCTAAGGACATTGAAACAAGAACTCAAAAGTATAGGCTCATTCAACATAGACTGATTATTAAACATAAGGTTAGCGTTCACCTGAGAATGAATTTCCTTCTGCAATTGTTTACTCCTTATAATTGGACCAGCTATATCAAGTGGATTTTTATTTGAAGATGAGTGAATGCTAGGAATGTCCTCATTAGCCTCCCCCTCTTGAGAAGGAGTCATCCTCGACTCAGGCTCACCAACAAATGGAAGCAAGTCTTTGACATTGAATGTTGTACTTAGATTGGAATATTCAGGTGGCAGCTCGATTTTGTAAGCATTATCATTTATCTTTTGGAGAACCTTGAACAGACCATCACCCCGAGGAGATAACTTACTCTTACACTGTTGGGGAAAGCGATCCTTTCGTAGATGCAACCGTACAAGATCTCCTGGCTGAAATGTAACCTTCTTCTTACCTTTGTTTGCTTGCTTTGAATATTGTGTTGATTTCTTCTCAATATTCTTTCTTGTCTCCGCATGTAACTGCTTGATAAAGTCTGATCTTTTTGTGGCATCCAAGTTAACTTGTTCTTGTAATGGTAAAGGAAAAAGATCCATGGGAGTATGCGGTTTAAACCCATAAACTATTTCAAATGGACAAGAGTTTGTTGTGGAATGGACTGCCCTGTTATAAGCAAATTCAACATGTAGAAGGCATTCTTCCTAGAGCTTCAAATTCTTTTTCAACACAGCACGCAACATGGTTGACAAGGTACGGTTGACAACTTCAGTTTGGCCATCCGTTTGTGGAAGACAAGTGGTTGAAAATAACAACTTTGTGCCAAGCTTAGCCCACAATGTCTTCCAAAAGTAGCTGAGAAATTTAGTATCCCGGTCTGAAACAATAGTCTTTGGAACTCTATGTAAACGAACAATCTCCCTGAAAAACAAATTAGCAACGTGTGAAGCATCATCGCTCTCATCGCTCTGAGACCGAGGTAACCCAAGAACAAAGTCCATAGATATATCTTCCCAAGGTACATGTGGAATAGGTAATGGAGTATATAAACCATGGGGATTGAGGAGGGACTTAGCTTTCAAGCAAACGATGCAGCACCCAACGTGCTGCTGAACATCACATCGCATATGTGGCCAAAAGAAATGATCAGAGAGCATGTCCAATGTCTTTTTGACACCAAAATGACCAGCTAGTCCATCGGCATGTGCCTCCTGCAAAAGAACTTGACGAATCAAGCAAGCTGGAGTGCATATTTTGTTAGTCCAAAACAAGAAGCCATCATGCGTATAATATTTATCCCAACCTTTTCCATCAATGCAACGAGAGAAGGTTCTTTAAAATCAGCATCAGCAGCATAAAGTGTTTTAATGGATTCCAAACCAAGCACTTTTGTATCTAGTTGTGTAATCAACGCACATCTTCTAGACAAGGCATCGGCAACAATGTTATCTTTACCACGCTTATGTTTGACAACATAGGGAAACGTTTCAATAAACTCAATCCATTTAGCATGTCGACGGTTCAGCTTGCCTTGACTTTTAAGATATTTCAAAGCTTCATGATCAGAATGAATTACAAATTCTTTAGGTAACAAGTAATGTTGCCAAACTTCCAAAACCTGAACTAACGCATAAAGCTCCTTGTCATAAACTGAGTAATTCAGATGTGGACCATTTAGCTTTTCAAAAAAGTAGGCAACAGGTTTACCTTCTTGCAGCAGTACACCTCCTATACCAATACCACTTGCATCACATTCGATCTCAAATGTCTTACCAAAATCAGGAAGTTGCAGCAGCGGTGCTTCACAAAGCTCTGTTTTCAGCATTTGAAATGCTTGGTCTTCGTCATGTCCCCATTTGAATAGAACATCCTTCTTTGTGAGATTGTTAAGTGGCGCAGCGAGAGTGCTGAAATCATTGACAAAACGCCTATAGAAACTTGCAACACCATGAAAGCTTCGAACTTGGCTCACATTTATCGTTGTAGGCCAATCCTTTATTACTTTAACCTTCTCTTCATCAACCTGAATACCATTTGCGGAAACAACAAAGCTAAGGAAAACAACACGGTCTGTGCAAAAGGTGCACTTAGCAATGTTGCCATACAATTTCTCTTCCCTCAAAACAGCAAGTACTTGACGGATATGATAAATATGTTCATCAAATGATTTGCTATAGATCAGAATATCATCAAAATAAACAACTACAAACTTGCCAATGAAAGCTTGTAAAAGATGATTCATTAAGCGCACAAAAGTTGAAGGAGCATTTGTCAAGCCAAATGGCATCACAAGCCATTCATAGAGACCAAATTTAGTTTTAAACGCTGTTTTCCATTCATCACCAAGTTTCATGCGGATTTGATGATAACCACTATGCAAATCTATCTTGGTGAAAATGATAGAACCACTCAATTCATCTAACATGTCATCAAGTCGTGGAATGGGATGGCGATATCGAACAGTTATAGCATTGATAGTACAACAATCAACACACATGCGCCAAGAGCCATCTTTCTTTGGGACTAAAAGAACGGGAACTGCACATGGTGATAAGGATTCACGAACATACCCTTTGTCCAAAAGCTCTTTTACCTGTCGCTGAATTTCCTTTGTTTCTTCAGGATTGGTGCGGTAGGTTGGACGATTTGGAAGCGAAGCACCTGGTACCAAATCAATTTGATGCTCAATTCCACAGAGTGGAGGAAGTTCGGCTGGTATCTCATCGGGAAAAACATCTTCGAAGTCCTATAAGAGATCAAGAACAACACTAGGCAGCGATGAAGGTAAATCATGAGTTGAAAGTAGGATCTCCTTGTGCAAGAGCACAAAGAATGGGGTTGTGGTGTCTCTCACTTCTCTCAAATCACTCTTTCTCACAAAGAGACATTCAGTGTGGCGCGGCTGTTTAGGATTGGCATGAGGCTTTATGTGGCTGGATGGGTTAGAACTCTCTCTCTTACTTGGGTTGAGGGTCTCGCTCAATTTTCTTGTGTCTGATTCCTCTCTTATCTTGCGGGCCATATCTGAAGTATGTATCTCCTCTGGAGATAATGGAACAAGAACCACCTTCTTGTCATTGTGAATGAAAGTGTATTTGTTAGACCGTCCAAAATGCACCGAGTCCATGTCAAATTGCTAGGGCCGACCAAGCAGCAAATGGCATGCTTGCATGGGGACGATATCACAATCCACCTCTCCATGATAACCACCAATGGAAAATGACAAACGAATCATGGCTGAAACCTTAACTGTCCTGGAATTATTCAGCCATTGCATATGGTATGGATGGCGACGTGGCTGCAAACCAAGCTTCTCAACTAGCAAAGCACTAACAATATTATTGCAGCTCCCACCATCTATGATGAAACGGCACACTTGGCCTTGCACTTTGCATCGGGACTGAAATAAATTATGGTGTTGTCCTTGTTCAGCAGCAACAAACTGAGTGGAAAGAACTCTCCTAACCACCAAAGAAGGAGATGGTGTATTCATTGTAGAAGGCTCGAAAGCAAGGAAATCAGCAAGCAACTCATCAAAATCAGCACCAGTAATCTCATCAGGAGATGGAGAAATAACATCTTGTAACATGTCATTGGGAGCAAAAGTTGGAATCGCTAAACAATTCAGACCTAGGTCAAATGTACCATCTTCTGCTGAATACTCACAAGTGTCAAGATTAAAATCTGCAAATACATTGGTAAACTCGTCCTCCTCTTCACTTTGTGAATCATAAGAACCATCAACAACGGCAATAATAGTATGAAGATTGGGACATTCAGCTTGTTTATGCCCATGACCACCACACTTAAAACACTCAATCTTGCTTGTCCTGCGTTGGGTGGCTGCAGTAGAAGAAGTGGGCTGATTTGAACTCACAGCTTTACCTTTCTCATCCAATTGTTTGGAAGAAGGTGGGATGGATCTATTTGTTCCACGAGATGAAGATTTGGGCGTTGCAGCTCCTTGCTGTTGGAATTGAGGAGTGACATCCCCTTGCTGTTGGGAATGACGCCATGAAGCATTGTATTTGTAAGACGTAGCAACTTGCCGTTCAGCCCTCTTTGCAAAATGAACCAACTCAGTGAGACAAGTGTAATTTGTCATATCCACTTTATTATCAATGGATTTATTGAGGCCAACACTAAACCGGGCAATTGTGGATTCCCCATCTTCAGTTATCCCTGTACGAAGTAAGCACATTTCCAATTCTTGAAAACATTCATCAACAGTACGAGTACCTTGCACAAGACGTTTCAGCTTCAAATGTAGGTCACGAGAATAATATGCAGGAACAAAACAACGTCACATTTCCCTCTTCATGTCTTTCCAAGTTATACGAACATGCCCAACTCTTTGATATTCAGTACGGACCTGATTCCACCAAGTTATGGCATAGCCTTTAAACTCAATGGCTGCAAGCTTTGCCTTTCTTTCAGCAGGGTATTCATACAAATCAAATAGTTGCTCCACTTTGGTTTCTCATTCAAAGTAATCATCAGCATTCTCCTTTCCGTTGAATGGAGGAATGGACACTTTAACCTTGCCCAAACCATCATCATTATGATGTCGTTCATGATGACGTCGACGGTGATCACCATAACGACTACGGGCTCCAAAACAACCAAAGTTGTCACCACCATGATCATCATATGCATCACAACGACCATAAGGATCACCTCCATGTTTAGCACTATAATTTGAAAATGTTTCAGCATCAAAATCAGGAGGATGCCCAACAGGAACACGTCGTGCACGACCAAAACCAGCAGTAAATCCTCGGGCACGGCCACCTGCAAAGTTATCAAAACCAGTAGCAAATCCTCGGCCACGACCACCACCACCGCCACCAGCATGTTGATCATCATCCTCAATGTGTTCATCATCATGAGGTGGATGCTCCCCGTGTTGCTGCTGTAGTGATTGTTGAAGCGCTTGCATCACCTGCATCAATTGTTGCATTTGTGCACGCACTTCCTGAATTTCTTGACCAGAAATCGTGTGAGAAGGGGAATCTTCATTTCCTGCCATGTTAGTAACAAAGGAAGAAAGTAATAGGACAAAATATATGTGGAATCGCCCCCTCACCACTGACAAAACAAGTTCTTTCTCTCCCTGAAAAGAGCAAGAACCGGGCTGCAATATGTAGTGGAAGAGTGATTGTAACAGCGACGACGGTGCAACAACTCACGGTGCATTTTAAGTGAAGCTTGGTGGGGTAATATGTAAGTGGAATGCACTGAAAAATGTAGTGGTGCAAAACCGAATAATAATCCAAAAACACAAGTCTAAGTTGCTGAATATAACGGAAAAGATGCACAAAGATGTAGAAACAAGATGTAGGAAGTGGATAGATGAACACCAATTGCATCAACCGATACTTATTGCTGCCCAAACCCCTTTGGATGTGCTGAACACAATTCTCTTTTTATTTCTTCTTTCCTCTTTTTTTAACCTTTGTGACAAATGCAGCACAACTTTCAACTAAAGGGGCGGATAAGGATTAACTAAGATGGATGGTGCAGCACAAAAACAAGAAACTCGGGTGGGGAATTTGTGGCGGGTAGAAAACAAGGGTGGGATGGGTGGTATATGCAGCAAGCGATTTGATGATTAGAACAAATATAATAACTAGAACGATGTGGAAAAGAAAAAAAAATCAGCAACTAGACAAATCTTAAAGGATTAAAACTCGATAAAGCAAACTACAAAATCAGTAGCACGTGTGAATTTGGGCTGTAGGTTTTCTTTTTGGCTATTAGTGGACAGTAGGTATATAAAAATCTATCCTACCAAAAGCAAGAATAACCCTACTAAGGAAATGGAGGCTCTGGTACCAGATGATATGCACACGCCTAGGCAGCACGTGTAGCAAGTTGTTGTGGCCCGATCTTCTCATAGGATCTGCGAACTTGATAAATTGTCGCTGCGTGACCTGGTGAAGAGGCAGCGCACCGCGAGGCTGTCCACGTGACGAACTACCAAGACAATCACCCTTCCACGTATCGACGAAACAGCCCACGCAATCATGCCCTATAGACGTCAAGGCACGAACTGGGTGAACCGCAGTTCGGCATTCTACAACTCCCTCAGGAATCGAATGAACGAGTATTGTAAGCCTCTCAAGACTCACGCATAAACAAAACTCCTCGAGTTTGTGTATTCTGAATTCAATAAAAATAAGCTCTCCCCTTTGCATTGTCTAGTACAAGATATATATAGATATAGGGACGTTCAGCTTTGAGTAAATGGCTGCATGCGCATGCTCTAGTGGATTTCATGGCTGGTTCGCGCGTCTTTTCAGCTTCTGGCAGCAGTTACTAAAATGATCATAACTCCTTATTAAAACATCCAAATAATGAGCTGTTTGATGGGCTGGAAAGTAGACTTGAAAACGCTTCCATGAACTTATAGAATACTGTGCAAATCCTTGTATTCTGTCCGCAGTGATGCTTGGAATTCGTACCGTATGTCAGTCATCTAGCTTCTGGTTGCATTCACATGCTAAGGTGATGAACCACCATTTTATTCATGCACACCATAGGCTTCTTGGTTCAGATGTCCAGAGGCTTGAATCCATCTTGATTCCATGCTGGTTCATACACTCCATCATTCCTAATGACATTGAAACATGAACTTAAAAGTATAGGCTCATTCAACATAGACTGATTATTAAACATAAGGTTAGCATTAACCTGAGAATGAATTTTCTTCTGCAATTGTTTAGCTCTACTCCTTGTAATTGGACCAGCTGTATCAAGTGGATTTTTATTTGAAGATGAGTGAATGTTAGGCATGTCCTCATTAATTGACTACACCACCTTGAATAAGGCATGCCCTAAACAACCATTTCCACTACCTAGAATAGACCAGATAGTGGATTCCACCTCTGGGTGCGAACTATTGTATTTCCTAGATTCATATTATGGATATCATCAGATTCAAATGTCTAGGGAAAATGAAGAGCATACTGCCTCCATAACAGTAGATGGGTTGCATTGTTATACTGCTATGCCTTTCGGTATCAAAAACGCTGCTTCAACTTTTGTGCGAGCCATGCACAAAACATTTGGAGAGCTCATTAGGGACTTAGTGGAATTCTACATTGATGACATCGTCTTGAAGGTGAAGAACAAGGAATCATTCCTTGACAACCTGCAAGTCGTCTTCGACAAGCTGCACATAACGTGAACCAAGCTAAACCTGGACAAATGTGTCTTCAGGGTTAGCTTCGGGAAGCTCCTTGGATTCTTGGTGACTCACCGAGGAATTGAGAAAAATCCGGCAAAGATCAAGACTATTAAAGAGATGCGACCCCCAACCCGCATCAAGGATGTCCAGAAGCTAACTGGATGTCTAGCTGCTCTCAGCCGGTTCATCTCAAGACTGGCAGAGTGGGCGCTTCCCTTCTTCAAGCTATTGAGGAAATCCGGGCCATTCCATTGGTCCGAAGAAGCAGAAAAGGCATTCCAGGAGCTCAAGCAACTCCTCACCACATTACCAATCTTGGTAGCTCCGGATCCTAGTGATCCTCTTTTGCTTTACATTTCGGCAACTATGGGGGTCGTCAGCATGGTCCTGGTCCTGGAGAGACCGAAACCATCTTCAGTTCAAGAGTCCAGATCCCCCCCCCCCCGGAGGGTCTGGAGCTACCTGACGGCGAGTCTGGGTCCCAACCCCCAGCTAAAGGCAAGCTGCCCAAGGATCAACGTCTCTCATCCAAGGGAGTTCTCACGGCTGATCAAGAAGAAGATCCGAGCCCCTCTGGGAGGGTCCGAGAAGCTCAAGAAGAAGGTCTGGACCCCTCCAGGAGGGTCTAGGTTGATAAAGAAGAAGCTTTGGTCCCTTCCAGGAAGGTATAGACCGTCCAGCGGCCAGTGTACTTCATTAGCAAAGTACTACATGACGCCAAGACTCAGTATATTGAGGTGCATAAATTGCTCTATGCAGTTCTTATTGCCTCAAGGAAGCTTCGTCACTACTTCCAAGCCCACAAAATATCAGTGATAACTTCTTATCCACTACGTGCTATATTGCATAACCCCAACTCTACGGGAAATATTGCAAAGTGGGCAGCAGAGCTGGCAGAATTCGATCTTGAATTCTTGCCTCGACACGCTATCAAGAGTCAAGCATTAGCTGACTTCGTGGCAGAGTGGACCCCTTCTTCATCAAATTCAGAGGGTCACAGTGATCAGAAGCCGGAACCCAAGGTCCCGATCTTCACCGAGCCTCACTGGACTCACTACGTCGGCGGCTTCGTGTAGAAGCAGGGGGCCAGGGCTGGAATCCTTATCGCTCCGACCGGGGAGAAGGTCAAGTACATGGTACACCTTGACTTCAAGGCAACCAACAATATGGCGGAGTATGTAGCTCTCATCTACGGACTCAAGGTGGCGCTATCATATGGCGTCAAGCAGTTGCTGGTGAAAGGTGACTCAAAACTCATCATCAAGCAAGTCAAAGGTGAATGCAGTTGCAACAACCCTCAACTCGCTGCTTACCTCCTTGAAGTCTAGAAGCTACAGAAGGACTTCCACGTCCTAGACCTTTGTCATGTCCAGCGTCTCAACAACGCTGAAGCTGATGAACTCTCGACAAAAGCTTCAATCGGAGCTCAAGCTCCCAACGGAGTTTTTGTCAGGAGATTGTCAAGACCAGCCGCTCAGCCTGCCGAACTGAGCGAGGGGGGCAGACCAGCACCCAAAAGCTGGCGGTCCCGGTGGCCCTGTTACTATGGCGCCCAACAAGGATCGTAGGTGCTGCAGGAAGCTCCGAGCAACCCAGCATTTAAGATCCAGAAGCTCAAGTCAGATTCGATGCATGGATCTCGGAGATCCGGAGCTATTTGAAAGACAATATCCTTCCTGAAGACGGTGCTTCCGCTGACCGAATTGTCATATTGGCTAAAAATACATGTTAGTAGAAGGGGATCTCTACCGATGTGGTGCCAACGGCGTTCTATGCGGTGCATTGTCCGGGAAGAAGGTCGCGAGCTCCTCGAAGAAATCCATGGAGGCGAGTGTGGGAACCACGCATCTTCCCACACGTTGGTTGGTAAAGCCTTCCGGCATAGCTTTTACTGGCCGACAGCACTCTCGGATGAAGTTGAGCTGGTAAAAAAGTGTGAAGCGTGCCAGTTCCACGTGAAACAGATTCACACACTAGAGCAATCACTGCAAATGATACCTCCTACATGGTCATTCGTTGTGTGGGGGATGGACATTTCGGGACTTTTTCTAAAAGCCGTCGGAGGTTACAGGTTCCTCTTCGTCGCCATCGACAAGTTCACTAAGTGGCCAGAAGCTACTCTAGTTGTGACAATTAACAAGCAATCTACTATCAAGTTCTTGAAGTCCATAGTCTGCAGATTTGGCATTGTGAACAGAGTCATAACTGACAACGAAACCCAATTCACAAGTGCAGCATTCCAAGAGTATTGCAAAGATCTCGGTATACAAGTCAGCTACACATTGGTAGCTCACCCGGCAAGTAATGGCCAAGCTGAGAGAGCAAATGTTGAGATACTAAAAGGACTCAAGACACGCACATATGAGCGCCTGAAGAAACACGGAGCCAACTGGATAAAGGAGCTTTCATCTGCATTGTGAGCGAGCAGGACAACACCTATCCAGTCAACTGGAGAGACACCCTTCTTCTTGGTGTTTGGAGCCGAAGTAGTCCTTCCTCCGGAGATCACCATGGGGTCACTCCGGGTCCGGACCTTCGACGAAGCCGCACAGACAAGCTCCACCGTGAAGACCTAGACCTTGTCAACGAGGGAAGATGCCAAGCAGCTATTCGGAACGCACGATACCGCCAGCCGCTCCGGCGCTATCATCAAAGGTTTGTGCGCAACCGGCAGCTTGAAGAAGGCGATTTGGTGCTGCATATAATACTGACTCGAGAAGGGATGAACAAACTCTCCCCAGGCCGGAAAGGTCCCTTCCGAGTTATCAAAGTTTCCCGCCCCGGATGCATTCGCTTAGAACCAGAGGATGGGACCTCGCTTCCCAATCCATGGAATATTGAACACCTCTGTAAGTTTTATGCTTAGTTTCACGGAGGTGGGTCTGTATTTACACATAATGTAAATTATAGAGTCTATGGACAAAGTCTGGTAGGTCCTAGACAAAAGCACACTTAACTTGGTCATTATACTTTACGTGTAGCTTACCTACCCTGGGTTAGAACAAGATGAATAGCACACTTAGCTTGGTTCCATACTCTAAGTGTGTCCTTGTCTCCCCTGTAATTTAGACCTATAACGAAAAACATTTTTGCGTGAAAGCAGACTCCACGTGCATTAATTTTGTATAGGCTCCTTACTTTTATATATTTTCCTTCTTGTCTATAAAAAAGTTGTGCATTTCTTTTTGAAATTTAGTCCAGGTGATTCATGTGGTATATAAGTTATATTGTTGATCTTCATTTTGGATCTTAGCATTGCTCGATGGTCTAATCGCCTGAAAACCAAAGCCAATGACGGGTCCGGAGTGAGCTATCGACTTAGATTGGTCAGACACCCTAAGTACACCACTCTACCTATATCCTGGCAAGTCCTAGTAGGGCGGGTCCGAAAGGCATTCGGATCTAAAGAGATTGCATCAATATACTTGTTATCATGTTGAATTCCTTTAGAACTAGGATTCAAATAAGAACTGTAAGCCACAAATAAATTATAGACAAGAGGAAAAATTTTACTCCTTTTCTTGTCTTTAATGCGTAGGAAAAATGAAAAACTCATGGTGATGGTGGAAAATGCCAGAGTTGCCAAGCTCTAACAACCCCCAGGGTCCCGCCATTGATGTTCTACGCATCGACAGTGGGCGTCATCAAAGCTAAAAAGCTTCAACAACCCCCAAGGGGCTCGCCATCAACGTTCTAGGCATTGACAGTGGGAGCTGTCGAAGCTACAAAGCTCCGACAACCACCAGGGGGCCCGTCGTCGACGTTCTACGCATTGATAGTGGACGCCGGCGAAGCTACAAAGCTCTAGCCAACCCCCAGGGGGCCCGCCGTCGACGTATTACGCGTTGACAGTGGGCGCCGTCAAAGCCAGGAAGCTCTGACAACCCCCAGGGGGCTCGCCGTCGATGTTCTATACGTTGACAATGGGCGCTGATGAAGCCAGGAAGCTCCGACAACCCCCACGGGGCCCGTGATGTTCTATACGTTGACAGTGGGCGCCGTTGAATCCAGGAAGCTCCGACAACTCCCAAGGGGCCCACCGTCGACGTTCTATACGCTGACAATCGGCGCTGTCGAAGCCAGGAAGCTCCGACAACTTCCAGGGGGTCCGCCGTCGACGTTCTATACGCTGACAGTGGGTGTCGTCGATGCCAGGAAGCTCTGACAACTCCCAGGGGTCCCACTGTTGACATCACAAAGGGCCTTCGGAGGTGTTAGAAGTAAACTTCGGACCTAAGAGCTAACGTTCTAGCTACAAGCTTGGAGTGATCAAGTCTCATAGTCAGTGTCAAATCCTTATTGGTACATGTCCGCAACCAGGGGGCCAACAATTAGGGCTGTCAACAAGCCGAGCTCGAGCGAGCTTACCCTCTGAAGCTCGAGCTCATTAAGAATTCGAGTCGAGCTCGAGCCGAGCCTGAAATCCAATCAATCCTACAGTCGAGCTCAGCTCGATAAGGCTTGTTTACATAGTTAGGCTCGGTTGAAGCTCGTAAAAGCTCAAGTTCGAGTTCGGTAAGCTCGTTTAAACAATAAAACTAAATAACTTTTATGAGAAAAATATTAACAAATAATATTTATAAAACATAATTTCTATAAAGGAGCCTTATCGAGCTTAATGAGCTCGAGCTCATCAGGCTCGCGAGCTTGAGATGAAGCTCGAGTCCGTCTTGTTTATTTCTCGAGCCGAGCTCGAATCGAGCTTTTAACGAGCCAAACTCGAGTAGCTCACGAGCCCCGAGCTATATTGACAGTCCTACCAACAATATAAAGGGCAATGCATTGAAGACATGCAAAATGGGAAAATGGAATTCATTCATTCAAAGGATTGGATTTCATTCATTCAAAATTAGAGAATTACAAGTGAACGCAAGAAGAAAAAAGCCCTAGCTATTGGAGGTCCTATGGAAGAACGAGGCAACTATTTGGGTAGCTTCTTGAATGTTGGCCCTGGTGGCATCTTCCTCCTTAGTAACGGGTCCTTCGACTACCGGATCTAGAGACAGTTTGTGGTCCCAGATTTTGAAACATGTCAGCACATATTCGGTGACGTTCTTGGCCAGTGACTTCCCATCCGTCTCCAGTTGGTCAACAATGACATCACCCATTTCATAAAGTTTGTTGCCTACAGAGTTCAACGCCACCAGCGCCTTGTCCAGCTCCGGCTTTGGGTCAGTCGGACGTACCGTACTGAAGCCAAATGGCACCAGAGCTTTGTTACCTCGCCCCAGGAAGTCTCAGACTCACTGGGACTCAGTTGCCCTCAAGCTCCTTAATTCCTCCAATGACCTTCTAGCAGCTGCAAGCTCCAAACCCTTCCGGGCGAAACGCTCGACCTCCTTAGCATGCTACTGCATCCTTTCGGCCACATGCTTTTCACGATCAGCAAGCTCCATCTCCCGGAGGCGGATGCGATTCCTACGGTTCGCCAGGTCCTTCTCCATACCCTTCACTCTTTCCTCCCGAGTGGACATGTCAGACTCTCTCTTGGAGACATTCTCCCCCACTAGCCAAATCTGGTGCTTCTCTTCTTTGCACCACAGCTTGAACTGTTCGGCGCAATCAGCCAGACTCTTCTCTCCTAGGTAGAGTTTCTTGGAGAGTTTATCCTCCCGCATCAAGAGGTCCTCCTCTTTTTCTAGGAGCTTTTCCTCCTTTGTCGAGGGCTTCCCGACTCTTGAGGAGTACCTCGTTTAACTCGTCGAGGCTGTTCGAGCGGTTATCAGCTGCCTTGTTGGTCTCCTTGGCACAAATATCTCCCGGGTCTTGTCGTCGAGGGCCTTGATGGTGGCCTCTCGCTAATTCAACAAGCAGTCCCACCATGTCAGCCGAGCCTTCTCCTTGTCAATCCACTCCCGCTGGTCTGCAAGCCTTGATTGCGTTAGCTTGGTCTCGAAGTAAAGTTTGTTGTGCCAACACCCCGGGGTGTGGCGCTCTTCTTCGAGGACCTTGCTGTCATGGTTGAAGGCAAGCTGGACTTGATGGAGATAGGAGCAGGCGTTGTCTATAGACAATGCCAAATGAATTGGCTCCAGACCAGACTGGATCTCCTCCGCCAGCTCTAGCGGGTCTTCCAAGACGATTGAGGGGCCCCAACGCGCGAGCTCCCTCTCCAACAACTCCATGTCAGCTGGACCAATCGTCAGAAGATCCTCCACCTCCATAGCACTCAGAGCCAATGAGGAAGGTCTCCCTGCCAGATCTTCAATTGTTGGCTCGGTGGGTGGAGAACCTGCAATCGACTCCTCTAGGTGCTCCGGCTCAGACATGGACACCTCCAGAGCAATCACCTCCGGGGCTGGCACTGTAGCTTCATTCGGGGCTCCCACTACCTCCAGTTCGGGTGCCAGAACTTCAACTACCTCCATCTTAGATGCCGGAGCTTCAGTTACTTTCGGCTTAAATGTCGGAGCTTCTGTCGTCTCCAGCTCCAATGCCGGAGCCTCAACCGCCAGCTCTGAAACCGCTGGTGCTTCTTCACGAGTCTCTTCCTCATGGTATGGTGATACCATAGGAACATCTGGCGTTGTCGCTGGACTTGTTTCCACGACAACTGGCGCTGGAGCTGTCGTGTACTCAGCCACGACTGGGGGAGGCGCAGGGGTCAAAGAAGGAGCCTCTGCCTGCAAAGCCTCAGTTGTTGCAGCAGGGGCAGAACTTCAGTTTTCTTTTTTGATACCCTGGAAACAAAGGATCAAAAAATTCAAAACATGGTAAAGATAAAAATAGCAACTCAAGGTGAGAAGATAATGCTTACCTTGGGAGGCTTCCACTCCAGTTGCCACATAACTTATTCTTCTGTGGCCCGAAGTCAGAGCTCACCAGACCTGTGAGGTAGAGACTTCGGATCTAGGCCGGGAGCTTGCCGCAGGAGTTGGAGTCGCCTCAGTCGGGACTTCCCTTGGCTGGAAAGACCCCCGGGCCTGGAGCCCGTAGCCAGCACTAGGGTTAGGGTCGATTTGCCGGAGCTAGCGCCCCTCGTGGACGCCGGCTCCGAATAAGGTTTGGCTGCCGAAGCTCGACTTGGTCGGGGGAAAGATTAAGCTGAGATGGAGCCGATCTAATGGAGCTCCCATTAGCGTGTCTCACCTTCCTCCTCCGTCTGGATGATTCGGTTGGCTCCTTTCCATTGCCTTTGCTGGCGTTATTGACCCTCTGGCTTGGAGCAGTGGGATCCCTCCTTTCCGAAGCTCCAGGAATAGAAATTTCAGAGGTCCCGCGCTTCTCCACCAAGCTAAGGTCGTCCAGCTCCGGCATCCTTTTTCGATGCTCCCTCCTGAACTCAAGAACTATGTTCAGAGGGAGGAAGTCCGCTGACGGAGTCAGAGCATCCTGGGTGATGGTTCCGTGATGAAGCTTCTGTAGATGGAGCTTCAAAGAATTATCATCCAAATTATTCTAAAGACCAATTTTGATCCTGTTGTGATCTATCTCGCTGTTGAAAGCATAGGCAGGCCACTCCCTTTTATTCAGCGGAGCCCACCTATTGACCAGGAAGTTACCGAAGACCATCTGAGGGGTCACTCCACCCTCAACGCATTGCCGGATCCTAGTCGGGACGAGTTTGTATGCTTTAGACAATTCCGGAGCTGCATTCCAGGTGTCGGTGTCGACATTGGGGAGGCTCTTAGGCAACTCCAGCCTGTCATGATGATCTGCCATGATGACCACCCAGTCCTTCTTCCAATTGTCCCACTTCCCGGGGGGGGGGGGGGGGGGGGGGGGAGGTCTTCAAGTACTTGAAGGGAGAATTCTTGCGCTTTACGAAGTAGTAGAAGCCGATCAACTCATTCCCATTCCCAGTAGTGTGGACCGTGAAGAAGGTTTGGAAGAGCTCGATGCTTGCCAGCACACTCACCCACATCTCGCAAAAGTGGACGAAAGTCGCCACTGTCAAGAATGAGTGAGGGCCGAGGTGATGAAGCTGGAGCCTGTAGAAGTCCATCAACATCAGGAGGAAGCTTGAAAAAGGTGAGATCAGCGCCACCATGGCGTACGCCGAGAAGTAGACGATCTCTCTGGTGCTTTCCTTCTTGAAGGGAAGCTTGATCAAGTTGTTGAAGGAGACGCTGGACCACCCCATGTAGGTCCGAACGCTCGACAAATCATCATCGCTCGTTATCTTGCTGCGGGGAAGACCCAACTCCATCGCAGCAAAGCGAGGCGGAAGTTGGAAAAGCTATGCAAGGGTGGAGAGGTTTTGAGCGCAACTTTGAATGAAGGCGTAAAGAACCCTCTAACTGTGCAGGTTTTCCTTCTTAAGTAAGCCACTGCAACGCTTGGATGGAAACCGCGTCGGGATCAAGATCTCATTTCAAAAGTTTACCCTGTCAATGAAAAAGGGCTCGGGTCCACTCTGGCAAAAAAGTCGCACCAGGTGAACCGTTGTCATGATGGGAAGCTAGAAACCAGGGGGCGGCGGGACTGAAAGGGCTGGAGAGATTGCACTCGGAACCGATACAATTTTTGTATTGAAAACTGGCGGCCTTCAATTCTGTGAGATCCGCACGCCAGGATCTCACCCGCCATATCAAGAGGAGCCACGTGGCGATGGTTTAACTGCAGATCATGATCCCAACGGCTCTAGAAAGGACCTTTGAAGCTGCAGCGTGGGAATCGATGATGGCCCCACCTCGGGTATCGAAATCTCTCCCAGAGGTGTGCCCGGGGGCCACTATCGGTACCCTGGATACCAGATACCCATTGTTAAAGTGATTAAAACTACGGAGTTCCACCTATCCGAGTTAAAGACTTCTGAAAGCTCCACATGTCCCGCGACACCGGACCTGCCTCCCTTGTTTGGGTAGCTCGGGCACTGCCACATGTATCGCAGGGCCGGGCCTAACTCCCTTTATAGGGAAGCTCCGGTCATGACATGTGTCCAGTGGTCCCGGACCTAACCCCCAATAGAGGGAAGTTTCGGTGCCGCCATGTGCTTAGCAGCTCTAGACCTGCCTCCCAACAAAGGGAAGCTCCAGAGCTGCCACGTGTCGAGCCTCCAGATCTAAGTCTGCAATGGGAAGACTGCAGGATCTCCAATGGCACGGGCATTTAGGAGGCTATTAAAACAGCTGTTACAAGACCTGGTTAACACGTCATTAATGGTATATTAATGACATGCGATCAGAGGACTGTCAATACCATTAACACTGTCATTAAGACGTGTTATTAATTGCCCATAACACCAGTAGATCGTGTATAGGGTGTTCAATACAGTCGAGGCCACCTATCGGGCCAGGCAAACCATGTAACATCCAGTCCTTAACATATAAAAGGGATGCACGGCACAGTAGAAGATAACTAAGCTGAAGTCCACTCAAGCTCACATGCACACAATGCATACACTCTCATACAATCAACAATCACCCTGTGGAGTAGGGCATTACGCTCAGGCGGCCCGAACCACGTAAAATCTTCTGTGTCATCGTCTTGCTCTTGATCTTACGGGTGCCCCAACTGAATACAAACCTCTGCGGACTACGCTTTAGTAGTACCAGAGGAAGTGTCGTAGCAACACTTCGACAAACACTATTTGAAACTCTCTGGAATTCAGGTGGAACATAGACATTAGGTGATGCATGCTCACTTTGTTGTTCTATGCTTCAACCACCCAAGAAAAAAGAGGAGGCATAAGCCCAATAGTGACTAAGAAAAAGGGTGAGGTACATAGTCAATTTATTCAGTGCAAGGTAGAATATTTTGATGTGCATATGCTACTTTTGAAAAGTAGAACATTGTAACAACTCCTGATCAACAACCTATGTCTTTATCTTTGCATTAGGACGAGCAAAGAGTAAGTTTGGGGGAGTTTGTTGACTGTAGTTATATACTAATTTCGACATTCAATGTAACTCAAATATGTCAAGGAATAAATATTCCTTAGACACATCATTTTATATTTAACATAATTCCACTTGTACTTGGAGAAATAGTGCATGTAGATATTTTATAGCAAGAATGAGGAGAATTTTAAGGACCAATCCTAAAAAGTGACATCCGGCCAATCACGTAATGACATGTGACATCACATGTATCCATGGACCCATTCTCAGCCATATCCAAGAGAATCCAACGTCAATACATGCAAGAAGGGAATGAGGGCCCACAAGTCAATCACCTGAAGGAAGGACGCCACGAAAGGGGCTGGCACCAGGTCTGTTGAATCTCTGGCTTGGCCAACATGGTGTGAGTATCATTCACGGTCAAACGACGTGTGGTGCTCTCCCGTGGCTCCCTGATGGCGGTGAAGCCTGCTTCACGCACTAATTGTAGCAGGAACTGATTAAACTTCTTAGATAATTCGGACCCTGTTGACGGTCGTTATATAACAATTTCAACCGTCAATATAACTCAATTATGTGAATGAATGAATATTTCTTACATACACCATAGTTAGTAATAACCTAGTTCCACTTGTACTTGGAGAAATAGTGCATACATGTATTTTACACAGAATTGAGGTGAAATAAGGGGATGGATCCTATAAATTATCATCCTAGTCAATCAAGCACCTACATGTGGCATCACATGGATCAAATGGCCCACAAACAGAAGTATCACGCTGAAGCGGGCACGTCTCGCTTAACCATATCAAAGACGCCCTACTTTGAGCGCGTCGCTCATCATTGTCTCCTATTTGGGTTTTGTACGTAGTGGGCTAAGCTCCCTTTCACGTGGCTAATTCTTCAAAATCAAATTTGGACAGCGACAAGGCTGCACTAAAGAGGTTGGTCGAACATCTACTTTTGCCAACTCTGCTACCGAAACCTGGAAATGACTTCACGCATGATGCTAGAATGCTCCATGTCTCAGAAGGTCTGGATCAAGATTGCAAACTAGATTCAAGCATCGTCATCTAGCCCAATGTTTGTGGTCATTTCTTGATGACCTACCGAATTGCTTGACCTCTCTGAGCAACTGTTGCCCAAATGTGAAGGCCCTACGTTCCATATCAATCCTTTTTGCTCGACGCTCTGGAAGGAAAGAAACGGCAGTGTTTGAGAGTAAGGAGAAGCCGGTGGGCCATCTGGTGACCCAGATCTAAGAGGAGGCACTGCTGTGGTGTGGATAAATGCGGGAGCAAAACATCTTAGCGCTGCACTGAATAGGCTCGTCGGAGAGTTTAGTTTGAATGTCTCCTCCTTAGGACAGAGACGAATTCTCTACGGTAGAGCCGCACGCCCGCCCGCGTGCGACCCTGCTCAGATGTTGTTCATTCGGCACGCATCTAAGGCCCTCTTTGGCATAACTCCACGGAACTGATTCTCAGGCAGAATCAGAGAAGCTGTGCCAAACACTGTTTTTCGGAAGAAGTGATTATTGACTAATTCTGTGAAGTGATTCTCTGAAATGAACTAAGAGGCTGGAAGCTGAAAAAAATAGTTTCTCCTGATTCTGTGAAGTGATTCTCTGTCCTGATTCTAAGAGTTTATTCTAGAGAATCATAAAGAATCATTTTCAGTCACATAATCACTTCAACAGAGAATCAGAAGTGAATTCAGAAAATCAGCTTATGGAGGTGTGCCAAAGAGGGTCTAAAGATCTATTGATCTCACTTTCCCACTGCTCGGCTCTTTTGCCTGCCCGCTCCTTTGGTCCAGACACTAGGCTCCTTTGCCTGCCAGTTGGCTCGGTTCCGTCTTGGAGTATTGGGTGTTATGCTCAAAAAAAAATTATCGGTAGCAAAAGTCCTGTCACCTATCTTAATGTTATCATTTACCGTTAGAAGGTGCCGCAGAATTAAAATTACTCACCTCCAATTTCATGATCCGTACTGTTAATTTCTTTGCAATCGTCATTGCAATAGAAAACAAATCCGAAGAGTAAAGGCAGTGAACCGGCCACCGCTAGGAAGTCTCTGTATGGCTGACTGTGACATCTGAATTCTTCACCTCCTAATATATATCCCTGTCCTGCATTGCACCGTCTGGTTTTTTCAAAAAATATGAGTAAAGTACATCAGTGGTCCCTGAACTTGTCTAGCTGTATCATCTATGTCCATAAATTTTTGAAGTGAATATTTGGGTCTACAAACTTGTTAAACTGTTTCATTTGGGTCCAAAATACCGAAAACGCCCTTATGTTTATTAACAAAACTGTTATTTAAGCTTAATATTTCATATTTATTCTCTCTCAAAATCAACTTTGTTATCCTCTAATATGAATTATGATAAAAATGTTAACTTTGGAAGAGAATAAATATAAAAATTAAACTCAAGTTACAATTTTGTCAATAGTCATAGGGGTATTTTCGGTATTTTGGACCCATATGACATATTTTAACAAGTTTATGAATCTAAATATGCACTTTAAAAGTTCATATAGCTAGATGACACATTCATACAAGTTCAATGACCACTGATGCACTTTACTCTAAAAAATATATTCATTTCTAGTTCGTTTTACGATCAAACCACTAAAAGTAAAATGTTTATTAATCACCGAAGATACCTAAAACCTATCTCACTCTGACCAAGAAAGTAAAACTTAAATTCTTAACTATCACGATTAACACAGCACCTCACGCCAGTGCGTTAACCACGACGGGGCTCCTGATGTAGTGTGTCCCGTCCGACCAGACGAGCCTCCCGAACACGTAGCCCATCCCGAGCTTATCCTTCTGCGACGTCACCGTGACCTTGAACTCCTTCTCCTCGCCGGCCTTGCTGAACTCCAGCACCTTCGGATCGACGTCCATGATGATCCCGAAAGGGGCTCGCCAGGAGGCGCGGTACCGGGCGGGGCGGCCGACGTTCTTGAGCCGCCGCGTCACCGTCTGCGTGCCGCGCAGCGATGGCACCACGATGGACGGGTAGTTGAGGTCCTCCATCGCCGGAGTCTTGATCGGGCACGCGAACTTGCCGGCGCTGAGCCTCTTCATGTCCCCCGTGGTGAACCCCAAGGCGCAGAGGAAGGTGAAGTAGTCGTCGGCGGTGGCGTCGTACACGAGGCCCGGGTCGATAGCTCGGTTCGGGTGCACGTTGCCGGCGCCGTATGCGAACGCCGTCGCCTCCGTCCCGTCGTGGTCGCGCATCGGCGCTCCCGTGTTGTCCTGGGTGCGCGCTGTGGTCATGATTGCGGACCGCATCGCGGCGGGGCTCCAGTCCGGTCGCGCCGCCTTGAGCAATGCGATGACGCCGGAGATGTGCGGGCACGCCATGGACGTGCCGGACAGGATGGCGTAGTCGGACCGGCGGCTGTCGGAGGAGACCTCCGTCGGGCTGACGTACTCGGTGAACGCCGCCAGGATGTCCACCCCCGGCGCGGCGATGTCCGGCTTCAGGACGTACGGCAGCGTCCCGCTAGGGCCGCGAGAGGAGAAGGCCGCCACGGACGGCGAGTTCCTAACGCCGACCTCCGTCTTGGACGGGGAGATGTTGGCCACGGGGTTGTTGGTCGAGGCCATGTAGCTGTACAGCGACACGGCCTCGCTGTAGGTGATCATGGTGGCCGGGAGCACGTGCGGGTCGGCTACGATGTCGTCGCCGTCCATCTTGCTGTTGGCGAGGATCATCCCGACGCCGCCAGCGCTGAGCACGGCCATCCCCTTGGCCACCCGTGAGACCTGCCCGCCGCGGACGCACACGACGATCTTGCCCTTCACCTTGTCGGGGTCAAGCGTGCTCATCCCGCAGTTGGCGGCGTCGTAGGCGCTGACGTTGGCGCGCCCAGCTTGCCTGGCTTGAACCATCGGGTACAGCTTGTTGGATTGCAGGGTGGTGGACTCCAAGCTCATCCCCTTCATGCGCGCGCTGTTGCCGAGCGTGAGGTCGTTGGGGAAGTCCCTGTCGACGGTACTGGCCGCGACGGTGGTGACCCACGGCGCGGCGTTGACGACGGTGTCGTCGTAAGGCCCCGAGTTGCCGGCGGAGCAGACGACGGAGAGGCCGTGGATGGCGGCGTGGAGGGAGCCAAGCGTGACGGGCTCCTGGAACAGGGTGGTTGCGTCGGCGAGGGGCGCGTCCTGGCCGAAGGAGACGGAGATGACGTCCGCGCCGTCGTGGATGGCGGCCTCGAATCCCGCGAGGACGTCGGCGGCGGCGCACTCGCCCTTCCAGCACACCTTATAGGCCGCTACGCGGGCGCGCGGCGCGCCGCCCTTGGCAGTGCCGTTGGCATAGCCGAAGAGGTTGGCGCGCGGCACGAAGCGGCCGCCGGCCGTGGACAGCGTGTGCGTGCCGTGGCCCTCCGTGTCGCGCGTCCAGTTGCTGTCCACCGACGCCGGGTTCGACCGCAGCATGTTCTGGTTGAAGAACTTGGCGCCGATCAGCTTCCTGCCCCATGGAGACGATCGAAGCAGCAGCAGCAGCAGCCATGAACAACAAGCAGACGAAGAAACAATTGCAGAAAGGAAGAAGAGGATACTATGCTCACTTGTTGCAGGGCACGCCGTACTTGGCGCTGTCCGGACAGGACCCCTTCCAGCGCTTGGGCACGTCGCTCATGCCATCGTCGGTGAAGCTCATCGACTCCGGCCAGACACCTTCAAGTTAATAAGAGCAGTAGTCGATTTAAAACACATGATGTGAGTCCCAGTCGCCATGATCGAAATGAAACTAATACGATGCAATGCATTCTCCACCATTACCGCTGTCAAGGTTGGCGATGATCACGTCCTGGCCGAACTTGGCGTGCTTCCAGATGGAGTCGGGGAGGATCTTGCCGTCCCGCTCCAGGTCCATGAAGTCCCACGACCGCGTGGTGTGCAGCTTCAGCATCTTGCTCTCCAGCACCGTCACGACGTCAGGGTGCCCTGATGATGCGGCATGAATGGAACAATAATAACCGTAAATATTTTTTCATAAGTCGAGACTAACATTCGCATAGTGAGCGATATCACTGAGATAGTATAAGTTGCAATAAGTATTATTTTCGATGTTCCTACTTGCAATTTGATTTGCTACTTCCTCGTCGAGGTGCGCCGCGAAGCCGTTGATGTTCTTCGTGTAGGAGTAAAATATCGAGTCCCGCGCCACCTCCTTGCTGTTCCTTCGACATGTAAATTTTCAGGAAATCAAAATAAATCCCAAGAAAAGGAAATGGATATAAGAATTCGGAAATGTTCACCAGAATGCCAGATTACCTCCCAAGAACCGATCCCAGGAGCTCTTGGTGAGACTCCGTCGCACGGGCGTGCTCCTTAGGCGACGCATCACGGCCGTAGGCGTGTGCTCCCAGATACACGATGTAGGACTGTAGATTAACAACACGGAGGATACGTTTCAGATCAACTACCCCCTCCATCTCTAAATCATTTTTAACACTAAATTTAATTCAAAAAACGACATCTTTTTAGAGATAGATGGAGTACTAATTAAACACCAGACACATCATTATATTACCACGGAACCCTAAGGCCCAGCAGAAACCTATAGATACAGATATGTGTTAAAGGGGCATTGAGGGAGTTAATTTATTTGTACTAGTCCCAAAACGATACACGGTGCGATGGGGGGAAATATGATAAAATTACGAGGCATTGGTTAGTAGATTCGCTTGCCTTCTTGTATGCCTGTGCAAGATGCCACTCGGCCGCGCACAGCAGCAGGACGCCGATGAAGAGCAGCAGCCTCCTGCTCGCCATCTTAATTTGCAGACCCGTCTCCCCCGATGTTAGGGTGCGATCTGCGGGTCCGGTATATAATAAGCTGCAGAGTTTCAGGGTCTAAATTTGGCATGCTTTGACCAGGAGCAATAGGCCGGATCGGATCACCAAGCGAAAGTTTCAACACCGAACGACTTAGCTACGAACAAGGGAGTACACATCTCTTCTCTCTCTCAGCAGGCGCTAGGCTTGCTACGTGGCTGTACAGTTTATGCCTAGGACTTGAATAGGTGGGACGAAGCCTATTCTCCGAGATCAAAACACATTTTTAACCGACCGTTGGTTTATAAAATGTTTCTCAGTACTAAATGACACTACTAAAAAAGCATTTTCGCATGTGCTCTCCAATTTTTTTACAGGCAGCCCGAAAATAAAACCATCTATGCAGTGAAATGCATTAAAATATACCTGTAAAAATCACATATCACAGTCGGTTCGTAATTAAAAACCGTCTGTGACAGAATATGGATTGTCAAAAGCGGTCTGTTGTACAAACCGCATATCATAATGGATAATATAACAAGCGTTCTGTAATTAAAAACCGTCCGTAAAAGAATATAGATTATCATAGGCAGTCTTCGTTGCAAACTGCTTGTGACAATGGAGAACATCACAGACGTCCCGTTACTAAAAATCGCATGTGAAAGAATATGGATTATTCCAGACGGTCTGTGGTACAAACAGTTTGTGATAATTTACAATATCACATACGGTTGTACGATAACGGCCGCCTATTTGGTATTTCAAACGACACATGGTATTGCAAACGTTCCAGCAAAATCAAGCCTATATAAGACCGCTCCCGCAATATCACCCCACAAAACATAACTGCTAGTATCTCAAACAACACCTTTAGGCTGCCAAAACTATTCATCTCCCGCCAAACGCCGGTTCGCCTCCAGGTAAACGCAGCAGCCTCCCTCCTCCCCTCTAGCACAGTCGTCGCCGCACCCATGCCGCCTCCCCGCGCCTCACACCACCACCCCACGCCTCCACACAATAGTCATCATGTCTGGGGGATTTTTTGCCGACTTCAGGCGTAGCCGCCTCACAGAGGAGTGTAAGGCGTGGCGCAAGAACTGCCCTCACGTATTTATTGTATCAGATTCAGAGATGTTTCATTACTGTTCTGAATATACAAGGCATTTTCATGAACCTTCTTACATTGCCGAGAGTAGACAATCTCTTCTTGTTCCTTAAATGATAAGGATCCTCTTTTCAATTTTGTTCATGATGGTACACATGCACACTTCGAGTTGATAATATGATGTACGTCTTGGTGTTACAGGATTTCTCAGTGAAATCTGAGTCATTTGCATTATGATGTAGCGATGCATCGTCCCTGATAAAGAAGGGGTAAGTTGTAAATAAGCACAATCCACTATTTTATCATTTTTTCTTGTTAGTGAATTTATTTTGTAGACTAACGGGAAAGGTGAATACTACCCTATAACAATCTACTTCAAGGAGGACTATCCTTGGGTGCCTCCAAAATGCGTCTTTCCACCGGGTTTCTTCCACCCGAACGTCCATCACACAAGATCACTCTGTCTTTGGATTCTTGATGAAGAGATTGAAGATCGGTAAACATATTTTAAGTTCTTGTGATGTCTCACTTTGGAATTCTTATGTTCTTGCAATTAAAATTTTGCTAGGAGTGATCTTCATCTAGTAATGTGAAAATGATACTACTTGAAGTTCAGCGTTAGATTATTAGCCAAATGCGCCCGATAGTGAAAACGATCGCTATAATCTACTTACGAAGTTAATAACTTTGTTAGATATCATTCATCTTTGTGCTTTTGTTAATTTGAATAATCTTTGTGTTTCAAGATTTAGAGGAATATAAAAGACATGTTAGCGAGTAAGCTTGGCACTACATTGTACGATCGATGTGATCCAGATGACTCCTCAGAACTTAGCATGTAGTTTTTAGCTAAAATTATAAACTATGAATGGTAATGTATAGATGCATATATATATATATATATATATATATATATATATATATATATATATATATATATATATATATATATATATATATATATATATATATATATATATATATATATGAGTTGATTGTGAATATATGGGTCTGTGAATATATGTGCCTTTGAATATGTGTGTCCTTCAATATATGTGCTTGTGAATATATTGTGAATGCTATTATTTAAATTTGAGCAAGAAATTATGATGAAGACATCAACACCCTCGATACATCCACACCAACTCAGCTACCGATTTCTGGTCCGATCACTCGCGGTAGTGCACATCAACTAAAATATGAGGTGAACTTGTTCTTGGCCTTATGTCCATCTTATCTAGAACGTGGAACCACGTGCTTTCTTGTTTTGCTTAGGAACAATGGAGAGGAACCAATGGGAAGGGAATTTGCGCGGACGGGATTTGGACAGCAGAACAACACCAACTTGTGACGGCCACCACTACTTCATACGGACTCTGATCTGGGCGTTCAAGTACTTCCTTGAAAGATTATCAAGTCTATTTTCAAACGGATCTGGCCTCATGTCCATATCTATTCGGAGTCGGCCGCAATCGTTATTTTAATACCAAGACCTTTTCTTTCCATGGTGCTGCATCACCAAAATTGGGCCCATGGCCCATGTATCGTTTGGATTCCATTAGGGACTCATGATTATGGTTTCTCATGACCCTAGGGAGGTAATAAATAGTAGCCGCCACCCTCATTAGTTGGTGGGTTTTGTTTATTCGTAAGTTAGCTTCTGGTGCTTCCTTGTACACGCGCGTGTCGACTAGATCGCTCGTCTACTTGTATCCAGAACCCCACTTCAGATTGATTCAACTGATAAGTGCTTGTTCTTCTTATTCTTCCGTGTTCTTCGATTGCTTGCACGATCAAAGGCCCTCGTGGCCAGGTTGATTGTGCGCTAGCAAGATCAATACAACTTCGGAGTCGGTGTACCGATCACTAAGGCGCATCGCCTTGGGGACGGTGTAGTCGGATCGCCAACGTCTTCTCCTCCACAAATCTAACCATCCTATTCTCATCGAAAGATCGGAAACCAAGATCCTATCAAGTGGTATCAGAGCAAGGTGAATCGGTGAGAGTGCTATCATTACTTTTCTTTCCGCTATTATCATCCTATAGTCCAGAAAAAACCCAAAAAAACCAGATCTGTTTTTTCCATTATTCCTAGACCATTGTGCCTTTTACCTTCTCTACTTAGTTAAGACTTGTTGAGTTCATAGTTGCTTCGACGAGTCAAGTTGCTGGTCTTTAGTTTTGCACCACTAGAGTTTCGTGTTCGTGTCACATTTGATCACCAAGTTCGAGTCAGATTCGTAGTTCGAGTTTGAGTCGGATTACTAGTTTGAGTTTGAATCAGATTGCTACTTCGAGTTTGAGTCGGATTGCTAGTTCGAGTTTGAGTCGGATTACAAGTTCAAATCAGATTGCTACTTCGAGTTTGAGTCGGATTGCTAGTTTGAGTTTGAGTCGGATTACTAGTTTGAGTTCGAATCAGATTGCTACTTCAAGTTTGAGTCAGAATAGTAATTTGAGTTTGACAACAAGAAAAAGGCTAGTGCGAAATCAAAATCCACACAAAAGCCACAAGCAATTAGAGAAGAAAAAAAAGGCAAGTGCAAGATCAAAAGCCGCATGTGCAAATTTTGTTCTAGGGTCTCCTAATTCCATCTAGAGAGAGTTTGGGTGACCACCCCAAAAAAAGAAAAAAAGAAAAAAAATCAGATTGTTGTTTGGGGTGTTTTTGGTGACGACATTGGTGCCTCGGCTCGCGTCTCTAGTACGGTCTAGACTAAGATCAGCATAGTACTGTCGTAGAACATTTATTCAGTTTGTTGTGATTAATGTGGTGAAAGTTTGCTCCTTGTGCTAGTTCAGCCACCTAAAGCCATAGATTGACACCTACTCTTGAAGTTGTTCATTACTTGCTGGTTGCCATCACCTTCTTGCTGAGCTTGGTAAGAACAGGTAAGAGCTTGATTGAACAGGTTGAGAGTGAGCGAGTTATCTCCACCAGTAGCTTTGTATCTAGGGATTGTTCTTTTTTTCTACTAACCATGGCAGGAGGAGCAAATACAAATGAAGACGTGCATTCACCTCGCACACGGGGAATTATACAACACTTCGAACGCCAAGTGCAGCTACGCACAGAGCGCTTGATGAGGATTTTCGTGTTACCAGTGACCGCCTTGGTCAATTGGAAAATATGCAGATCGACACCAACACCAAAATCAGCACGTTGGAGATTTCCATTCAAACATTGAACACCTCTATTGGAGCCATCCTGCAGCGCCTTGAGGAGAGGGATCGTGGACGCACCGCGGATGGACAGGTGAGCAATGCTCCTAGTATTGCACGTGACAATGATGATGACTATTCTGCGGATAAGGAGATTGGGGAAGATGAGGAAGCTAGGTCACGGCGCCAGCTACAATGCAACCGTCAAGGTATGGGTGGACATCGTCGGCGTGAGGTATGCAATCATGATGATACTTTTAACAAGATCAAATTTAAGATACCTCATTTTGATGGTAAATATGACCCTGATGCATATATTACTTGGGAGATTTCTGTTGATAAAAAATTTGCATGTCATGAGTTTCCTGAAAACGCAAGAGTTAGAGCATCCACTAGTGAGTTTACTGATTTTGCTTCTGTTTGGTGGATAGAACATGGCAAGAAAAATCCTAATAACATATCACAAACTTGGGATGCTTTGAAACGGATCATGCGGGCTAGATTTGTTCCTTCTTACTATGCACGTGATCTGTTAAATATGTTACAACAATTGAGACAGGGAGCTAAAAGTGTAGAAGAGTATTTTCAGGAATTACAAATGGGTATGTTGCGTTGTAATTTAGACGAGGATGAGGAACCAGCTATGGCTAGATTTTTGGGTGGTTTAAACCGTGAAATTCAGGACATACTTGCTTATAAAGATTACAATAATGTTACCCGTTTGTTTCATCTTGCTTGTAAAGCTGAAAGGGAAGTGCAGGGACGACGAGCTAGCTCTAGAACTAATATTTCTACAGGACAGACTAGCTCATGGCAACCACGAACAACTACTCCTTCGACTGGGCATGCTTCCCCGCCATCTTCTTCACCAAGTCGGGCAGCACCTTCTTCCTTCAGCAACAAGCCACATGCTTCTTCCACTAGCTCAGCAGTAAAGACCACCCAAAAGCCCATCGAGAGTGCTTCTTCCGTAGCATCTACCGGATGATCTAGAGACGTTCAATGTCACAAGTGCAAGGATTTTGGCCATGTGCAACGTAACTGCCCAAGCAAACGTGTTCTAATTGTTAAAGATGACGGTGAGTACTCATCTGCTAGCAATTTTGATGACGATACATGTGTTTTGCTTGTAGCTGACTATGCCGGTAGTGATGAACATCAAGAAGAGCATATTGGTGCAGAAGATGCAGCACGCTATGATAGTCTCATTGTGCAGCGTGTGCTTAGTGCACAAATGGAGAAAGCGGAACAAAATCAAAGGCACACATTATTCCAAACAAAGTGTGTCGTCAAAGAGCGATCTTGCCGCATGATCATTGATGGAGGTAGCTACAACAACTTGGCCAGCAGTGACATGGTGACCAAGCTGGCACTAAGCACCAAACCACACCCACATCCCTATTACATTCAATGGTTAAACAACACCGGTAAGGCAAAGGTAACTAGACTTGTGCGAATTTACTATTGGATCATATAAGGATGTCGTTGAATGTGATGTTGTACCTATGCAAGCTTGTAATATTCTGCTAGGAAGATCTTAGCAATTTGATAGAGATTCTATGCATCATGGTAGATCAAATCAGTATTCTTTTCTTTACCACAATAAAAGAATTGTGTTGCATCCTATGTCTCCTGAAGCTATTGTGCAAGATGATGTTGCTAGAGCTAGGAAAACTAAATCTCAGGACCATGCTAACGTTGAGAACAATAACAATGCCAAATCTATGCTTGATAAGAAAAATGAGATATCTCTAAAGGGAAAATGCTTGTTTGCTATGAAATATGATATTAATGAACTGATTGCTTCCACCTCTGTTGCCTATGCTTTGGTATGCAAAGATGCTTTGATTTCCCTTTGCGATATGCAACATTATTTGCCTCCTGCTGTTGCTAACATTTTGCAGGAATATTCTGATGTGTTTCCAAGTGAAATACCACCAAGACTACCACCACTTCGAGGGATTGAGCACCAGATTGACCCCATTCCCGGTGCTTCATTGCCCAACCGTGCACCATACAGGACAAATCTGGAAGAAACAAAGGAGATTCAGTGCCAAGTACAAGAACTACTCAACAAAGGTTATGTACGTGAGTCTCTTAGTCCTTGTCCTGTTCCAGTTATTCTAGTACCTAAAAAGGATGGATCATGGCGTATGTGTGTGGATTGTAGAGCAATCAACAATATCACCATTCGATATCGTCATCCTATTCCACGCTTGGATGATATGCTTGATGAATTGAGTGGTGCTGTTGTGTTCTCAAAGGTTGATTTGCGTAGTGGTTATCACCAAATTCGCATGAAACTAGGAGATGAATGGAAAACTGCTATCAAAACTAAGTTCGGTTCATATGAGTGGTTAGTCATGCCTTTTGGGTTAACTAATGCACCTAGCACCTTCATGACATTAATGAATGAGTTTTTGCGTGCATTCATTGGAAAATTTGTTGTTGTGTATTTTGATGATATATTGATTTATAGCAAATCTATGGATGAACATCTTGATCACTTACGTGCTGTTTTTAATGCTTTACGAGAGGCACAATTATTTGATAATCTTGAGAAGTGCACCTTTTGCACGGATCGAGTCTCTTTCCTTTGCTATGTTGTTACTCCAAAGGGAATTGAAGTTGATCAAGCCAAGGTAGAGGCTATTCAGGGGTGGCCTGTACCAAAGACCATCACACAGGTGCGGAGCTTTCTAGGGCTGGTTGGGTTCTATCATCGCTTTGTGAAGGATTTCAGCACCATTGCTGC
The DNA here is from genome assembly GCA_036927565.1 of Tuctoria greenei. Lineage (NCBI taxonomy): Eukaryota > Viridiplantae > Streptophyta > Magnoliopsida > Poales > Poaceae > Tuctoria > Tuctoria greenei. The sequence goes on along the minus strand of JAYESD010000005.1, from coordinate 90,155,869 downwards.
TCCATTGAATGACCTTACGAAGAAGGGGGTGCCTTTTTCTTGGGGCACCACACAAGATAACGTCTTTACCATACTGAAAGATAAGTTGACGCATGCACCTCTTCTCCAACTTCCTGATTTTTCTAAGACTTTTGAGCTTGAATGTGATGCTAGTGGGATTGGATTGGGTGGTGTTTGTTACAAGAAGGAAAACTTGTTAGTGATAAAATGAGTGGGTATGTTCTGAATTATTCTACCTATGATAAGAAATTATATGCTCTTGTACGAACTTTAGAAACATGGCAGCATTATTTGTGGCCCAAAGAATTTCTTATCCATTCTGATCATGAATCACTAAAGCATATTAGGAGTCAAGGGAAACTGAACCGTAGACATGCTAAGTGGATGGAATTTATTGAGTCTTTTCCTTATGTCATTAAACACAAAAAGGGAAAGGATAATGTTATTGTTGATGCTTTATCTAGATGTTATACTCTTCTATCTCAACTTGACTTTAAAATTTTTGGATTAGAAACGATTAAAGATCAATACGAACATGATGCTTATTTCAAAGATGTATTGCTGAAATGTAAAGATGGAAAAACATTGAATAAATTTGTCCTCAATGATGACTATGTGTTTAGATCTAACAAGTTATGCATTCTAGCTAGCTTCGTTCATTTGTTGTTGTTACAGGAAGCGCATGGAAGCGGGCTGATGGGGGCACTTTGGAGTGAAAAAGACGGAGGACATACTTGCTGGTCATTTCTTTTGACCAAGGATGAGGTGAGACGTGGAGCGCTTCGTTGCTCGCTGCACGACATGTCAAAAAGCTAAGTCACGACTTAATCCACATGGTTTGTACATGCCTCTTCCTGTTCCTAGCATGCCTTGGGAGGATATTTCTATGGACTTTGTTTTAAGACTGCCTAGAACAAAGAAGGGGAGGGATAGCATCTTTGTTGTCGTGGATAGATTTTCTAAAATGGCACACTTCATACCTTGTCGTAAAAGTGATGATACTATACATGTTGCTGATTGGTTTTTCCGAGATATTGTTAGATTGCATAGTGTGCCAAACACAATAGTTTTAGATCGTGATGCTAAGTTTCTTAGCCATTTATAGAGAATGTTATGGGCAAAATTGGGGACTAAGCTTTTATTTTCAACTACTTGTCATCCCCAAACTGATGGTCAAACTGAGGTTGTGAATAGAAGTTTATCTACCATGCTTAGGGATGTTTTGAAAAAGAATATAAAAATGTGGGAAGAGTGTTTGCCTCATGTTGAGTTTGCTTATAATCGTTCCCTACATTCTAGTACTAAGAAATGCCCTTTTGAGATTGTTTATGGATTTGTACCCCGTGCTCCTATTGATTTATTACCTCTTCCTTCAATGGAACGAGTGAATTCTGATGCTAAACATCATGCTGAATTGATCTTAAAATTGCATGAAACCACTAAGAAGAATATAGAGTGCATGAATGCCAAGTATAAACTTGCTGCTAGTAGGGGAAAGAAACCTATCACTTTTGAACCTGGTGATTTAGTTTGATTACATTTGCGAAAGGATAGGTTTCTTGATTTGAGAAAGTCTAAACTGTTACCTCGAGCTGATGGTCCATTCTAAGTGTTAGAAAGGATTAATGATAATGCATATAAACTCGAGTTGCCTGCGGATTTTGGGGTTAGTCCCACATTTAACATTGCAGATTTGAAGCCATATTTGGGAGAAGAAGATGAGTTGAGTCGCGGGCGACTCAAATGCATGAAGGGGAGGATGATGAGGACATCAACACCCTCGATACATCCACACCAACTCAGCTACTGGTTTCTAGTTTGATCACTCGCGCTCGTGCACGTCAACTAAACTATGAGGTGAACTCGTTCTTGGCCTTATGTCTATCTTATCTAGACCGTGGAACTACGTGCTTTCTTGTTTTGTTTAGGAACAATGGAGAGGAGCCAATGGGAAGGGAATTCGCGCAAACGGGATTTGGACAGCAGAACAGCACCAACTTGTGACGGCCACCACTACTTCATACGTACTCCAATTTAGGCATTCAAGTACTTCCTGGAAAGATTATCAAGTCTACATTCAAACAGATCTGGCCTCATGTCTATATCTATTAGGAGTCGGTCGTAATCGTTATTTTAATACCAAGACCTTTTCTGTCCATGGTGCTGCATCACCAAAATTGGGCCCATGGCCCATGTATCGTCTGGAGTCCATTAGGGACTCGTGATTAGGATTTCTCACGACCCTAGGGAGGTAATAAATAGTAGCTGCCGCTCTCATTAGCTAGTGGGTTTTGTTTATTCGTAAGTTAGCTTCTACTGCTTCCTTGTACACGCGCGTGTCGACTAGATCGCCCGTCTACTTGTATCCAGAAACCCACTTCAGATTGATTCAACTGATAAGTGCTTGTTCTTCTTGTTCTTGCGTGTTCTTCGATTGCTTGCAGGAACAAAGGCCCTCGTGGTCAGGTTGATTGTGCGCCAGCAAGATCAATACAACTTTGGAGTCGGTGTACCAATCGCTAAGGCGCATCGTCTTGGGGACGGTGTAGTCGGATTGGCAACGTCTTCTCCTCCACAAATCGAACCCTCCTATTCTCATCGAAAGATCGGGAACCAAGATCCTATCACATGAATGATGAGAAATGATAACAAGACCCTTAGCAACATGGAACCTAGGGATCTAAGCAAGCCAGTTACGTGGAATGGGTTGGACCATTTTGGTGGTTTTTGCTTGCTTTTGATCTAAGGACCAGTTCGTGGAGCGACCCTCTAGGATTTACAGTGCCACAACAGGGCCAAATATGAGTGCAGCTTAGCTGACTAATTAGTGTATTGCCAATACTGTTCGAACAATTTGGAAAGCTCGGGGAAGGGGTAGTCTGCAGGGTTGTAGTGATGGTGGGTCTACCCTGGGATCCGAATGGTGCAAGAGGGAGCCCACGGATGGATGTGCTCAGTTGGAGACGTCACCTCCGATGAAACCTCAGTGGAGTCCAAATATGCTAGTAGTCACTTTGTAAAGGCTATTTTGTGATCTCTTGGCCACACACCAAAGGAAGTGTGAGACGCCATAATTGAGATTTCTTAGTCTTCGGAAGGTGATAAAATCACAGACTTGTGGGTAAAGTAGTACAACCTCTGCAGAGTGTCAAAAACTATCATGATAGCCGTGCTCCCAGTTATGAGTGACTTGGACCCTTACATGATTAGAGTTATGGACCTTGAACTTGGTTTAATGACTGGAATTGAATTGGGAATCTGTATTGTTACAGTAATTGGGTTAGGAACAAGAAAATGGTAATATGGAGTCGAGTTATGAGTAGAGTATGGCATATTATTGATGGTTCTGGTTATCTATGTCGGAATTATGGTATTGGAGATGAAATTAAGTGTTGATTGGGTTAATTACCTCACTTAACAATCATATTATTGCATTTTAACTGTTTTGAATGTACTTTTATGCAAATAGTCATTGTTTAATTATCATTCCTTGTTTAAGATACATGTTATACTTTCCCACATTTGTTGAGTATGACATGTGCTCACCCTTGCGATTTCCCCAACAAATTCAGTCGCAGGCGACAATGTGGAGTACTCGGAGATCTTTGAGGAGTTCTAGGCGTGCATGCTATCGTCAAGCTTGCCTGTGGAGTTGGTGTCATTAGTGTTTAGTGTTTCCGCTGCAGTCTTATTAGAGCTTGTATTCAAGACTATTTGAATTTGTAATAAGGTAATATTATTAGTGTTATTATTCGAGACATGGTTATAATCTGACTATCATTTGTGAATCACTTGTTTATGTGTGTTAAACATCCTAGGCACACATATGTGTTACGCTTGGTTCATTTTCGGAACCGGGTATCACATATTGGTATCACAACCGTGTTTGACCTAGGACGCATGCCTAGGTAGAATGGACATCACAAATCACTAGGACTTCCCTAATCAAAATTACTCCATTTTACATTATTTTACCTTCCACTAGCTATATAATGTGGGAAAATTTGTGTTTTTACTGCTGCTGTAATTTTTGGCACTTTTCCACCTTTTTGCGCAAATGCACATCCTCTCATCTTAATTTATGGCTGCTGCAATTTCAGGACTGATATTTATATTTTCCTCTAATATTCTCATGTTTCTTATAGATGGCTCACACCAAAATGACAGCCCGCAAGAGAGCTCGTTTGCCGCCCCTTGGAAGCAAGCTTAGGCCTCGCGAGAAGCCGCGAATGGAACTATCCCAAGAGGAGGAAGAAGTGAGTTCTCCCGCAAAGAAAGTTGAGCCTGAACACTCCAACACGACAGAGGAAGATCCTGAGGAGGTGGAATTCTATGATGATAATGATGAGGAGGAAGATCATGAGGAGGTGGAATTCTATGATGATGATGAGGAGGAAGGTGATACACATAAGGAGGATGAAGATGAGGCACATGAGGAGGAGGAACTACAAGAGGATGAACCCGCAGCCCCGGAAGAGGTACCCAAAACCCAAAGGAGTGCATCACGGCCTAGTGAAGCCAGAAAGGAGGACAAACGCCTAGTTTTCTGTTTTGCCCAAGAATTCTATTCCGATGGCACTGATGGAGGATTTGCAGCTATGCAATTGAAGGAGTTCCTTGATTTATGCAAAATGCACCCTAAATACTATGTTAAGAGGATTCCTCGCCATGGACGTGAAGAATGGAGGGCTCAAGTTACTATTCTTGCCAAAGATGAGGTGATCACCCGACACTTTGCATCAACATGGAGATCCACCAGCTAGCAAGTAATAGATGATGTTGCTTGGGAAGCACTCACTAGATTGTGCCACATCTATCGAGAGCAGATTGCACCATCGTATTGGGCTTTGGGCCTTGTATCCCCTATGATCCATTAGGGATGCATCTCAGGGTCTCTTGACCGAACCCTAGTATTTAAATACTGCAGCTGCCAACAATATTCGGTTGGTTTTGCTTAGATAAAAAATTTCGCCGTTCTACAGTTTGTGAGCCCCTATCTTTGTGATCTCAGATCACATCTTCTACGTTCTTGCTTGTGTTCTCAATTGCAGTTGCAGAGATTAGCCTTCTTGGCGAGGTGAATCATGTAACGTAAGGTTGATAACTAAAGGAGCAGTGGTGTACTGATTGAAGGGGTTGTCCGTGCTCTCCTCGAGAGCCTCGGATCATCAACGTTGAGATCTACATCAATCGACTTATCCATTACCTACGGAAGATCGGGACCTACTCTACTCCTTTACTCATCAATTGGTATCAAATTTCTAGGTTGTCGTGAGCTATCTTCATTTTCCATTAGATTACTTTTATTTTGCATACATAGAGTCCATTGAAAAGCCACAAAAAAATCGTTTTTACCGCTTCATAGCCTATAGTGCCTGCAGTTTTTGTTTTTCAGTTTGCATTTTTGAGTTCGCATTCGTGTGGTCGAATCTTGTTGCCGGCTTAGCTTTGTGTTTTTGGGTCCTAGTTATCGTGTTTTGTCCTTGTTTTCTTGCGATTCGATACGTATTCCATAATCCCTAAACAACAAATCGATCCACCACGATCATCTGTTTGCCCTAGCTAGCCACCTTGCTAAACTCTTGCATTGTCAACCCTAGATTAGGTCACAAACCTTTGTGCCACTCATCCTTGAATCATCACACACCATCCAATTTGTCGGTGTTGCAAAATTGTGATGGTTTTCACATCTGATTGCAAGATCTTTTCCAAAACCGAGTTGGATTCAACATAAAAAACCGTAAATCGGACAACCTACCTTAAAATGGTCATAACTTTCACATATGAACTCGAAATCGAGCGATTTTCTTTCAAATTGATCTATGCAAAATTTTGCATCCGATTTTTTGTGGCCTTGCTATATTCTGCAAAATTAGATTGACCAAATTCCCCTTAGAAGAGAGGCTATTCGACCTTCAATGTTTCAGCACGAATTTTAAAGAATCTTCCTAATTTTCTATATACCGCATATAACATCCAATTGAGCTGCAAATTTGTGTGCTTTCTATTTTTGTGCTCTTGAGTAAAGAAAAATATCAGAATATACAAAAAGAAAAAATAGCTAGGAGAACACATATTAAAGCAATTGGCCTATACCACTTGTGCTGTGATTGTTGGTTATATCATTCCGTCTTTCTTCTGCCTTGCTACTTCCTTGTGTTGTACTAGGCCTATAACACTTGGTTAACTAGCAATAGTTTCTTACATTGAATATTTATTCAACTTCGTTTTACTATTAAAGTTTTCTGCTCATTAGACACCATATTGTTCCATCGAAGCTCCACTTTTCTTTCGAGCATAACTTGTACCTTTGCAATCATCCCATGCATCATTGGTTAATCTCACCATCCACACCACCTGTTGTGTCAGTAATTATACTTGTAAGAGTGTGGTAAGATGCTTGAGAGAAAGAGATCTTCCTTCCACCTTTCACATTGCCACTGTCCATTATAGTTGATAGGTATAACATCCTTTTGTGTTCTTTTGTTTCCTACTAACAATGGCAGGAGAAAACAATGATGGCGAAAGCGTTCAACATGCTCAGTTATGTGATGTGATGAAGGCACGGAGAAGTCATTCGCGAACTTGACTCGCCAACTTGATGACCTTGCTCTTCGAATATATACTCTTGAGGCTCGATTGCCTCTTGTTGAAAGACGTGAAGACAATTCTTATGATGATATTGAAGATCATAAGAATTAGCCACGACTTCCACTTTATCGTCGAGGTATGGGATGTAATAATCATCATAAGAATTATAATCATCCTCTTGATGATCCTTTTGCTAAAGTGAAATTTACAATACCATCTTTTTCTGGTGCTTATGATGATATTGAAGATCATAAGAATTAGCCACGACTTCCACTTTATCATCGAGTTATGGGAGGTAATAATCATCATAACAATTATAATCGTCCTCCTGATGATCCTTTTGCTAAAGTGAAATTTACAATACCATCCTTTTCTAAGGCTTATCTTGATTGGGAGATGACAGCAAAGCACAAATTTAATGTCCATCTTGTTCATGAACAACATAGAGTTCATCAAGCCACTAGTGAGTTTAAGGATTTTGCTATCATATGGTGGAATGAAATTGTTAAAACTAGAACTGATCCTTCAACATGGGATAGATTAAAGGAAGCTATGCGTGTTTGATTTGTTCCTCCTTCTTTTCAGCAGGATCTTCACAAAAAATTGCAGCGCTTAGACCAAGGTAACATGTCCTTAGAGGTGTACTATAAAGAGTTAGGAAAGGGCATGTTGCGCTGCAGGGTTGTAGAGGACATGGATAATAAAATAGCTCGTTTTTATGGGGGTCGAGGCGTGAAATTCAGGACATTGTTGATTACAAGGAATATGATATTGTTAACATATTGTTTTAGCTTACTATGTTGGCAGAAAAAGAATTGCAGGACCACCAACAGCAACAACAATGCACGAGAAGAAACTTCACACCGCGTTCGACGTTTACACCACCCGAAACAGAACCATCTTTGAGGTTTCGTGCAGCCACTACACCATCCAATGACAGCCAATGAACTACACCTGCTGCTCCACCTTCTCGTGTGCCGGAAGGTAGAAAGACGACATCATTCAAGCCTACATCCTCCACTCTTTCTACGAGTCGCACTTCCGATATTAAGTGTCACCGCTGCCAGGGACTTGGTTACATCATGAGAGATTGCCCGAGCAAATGAGCATACATAGCACGACGATGGTGAGTATGATAGTACTTTGGAAGTTGAAGATGAATATTCTATTGCTACTAATGTTGCAGGTCCAAAGGATGAACACTATGGTTCTGATGAAGAAGTATTTGGTACAACAATGATGGAAAATTATAGGAGCATCATTGAGCAGCGTGCTTTGAGCTCCAAAGTGGAGGCCGACGACAAACTATAACTACACAACCTCTTCAACATGTTTCTCATCATCAAGGACTACCGTGTACACACTATAACTGATGGAGGCAGCTGCAAAAACTTGGTAAACAAGGACATCGTCAAAAAACTCGAACTGACATGTGACACCCAGTTCCAAACATAAACCAAGTGCGACGCATATGTATGCTCAGGATGTTCAACACACATACAAGAAAGAGCAAAAGATAGAAGAATTCAGAAAATGTCCCCACTATATGCATCAAGGGGTATGAAACTAAGCAACTACCTATATAAGCCTATATAGATGTGGCAAGTGCCAAAACACCCCACAATCCTCTACTAAGCACACAAGCAAACATTACATGGCAATCAGCACACCAAACATACCTCGACTATTCCTGAGTGCTCCTTTGTGCTCTAAAGTGTCCACTCCATCTAGGTTGCATCCTACAGTCAACTTGTGGCTCTGATACTAATTTGTGATACCCGGTTCTGAAAATGAACCAAGTGCGACACATATGTATGCCCAAGATGTTAAACACACATACACAAGTGCATTACAGACAATATACAGAAAATTACCACAACACATATTAGTAAATAAGTACTTTTGTTACAATATTCAAATAATCCTCAAATTACAAAGTCTAATGATCATTAATACTAATGCTGCAGCGAAAAATAAACTAAACTAAGCAAACGAGGCAGTGCGGCTCCAAACATAACCCCAGGAAAGTCGATGGCAGCACACAACCTAAAACTCCGTATTATCCTCAGGGTACTCCCAAACATCACCTCAAACTATTCTGGGGGAATAGCAAGGGTGAGCACATGTCGTACTCAATAAGTGTGGGAAAATAATGACATGTAGCTTTAACAACGAATGACAATAAAATATGGCTATTTGCTGAAATGTACATTTAAAATGTATGAAAAGCATACTAAGATGTCTATGTGATTTAATCCCATCATATCCCAAATAACTACCAATTACGAGTCCAACACCACCATTTTCCATCATATCACATTCATCAACATTTGTCCATCCATATACCAATTTCTTACCATCATCATTAACTATGTCCACTTATCACAACTCAAACCATAACCAATACCATAACCATAATCAAACCATCCCAAAACCAAGTTCCACTCTAATCATGTGAGGGTCCAGGTCGCTCATAACCTGGAGCACGACTATCATAATAGTTTTTAACACCATGCAGAGGTTGTGCCATTTTACCCACACATTTGTGATTTCATCACCTTTCGACGACTAAGAACCTCCCTTATGCCGTCTCACACTTCCTTTGGTATGCGGCAAAGAGATCACAAAGTAGCATTTACCAAGGGACAACTAGCATGTACGAACCCACTAAGATTTTACCAGCAGGCTTGAATCTCCATTCTCCCATTCACGGGCCCCCTCATGTGCCATGCGGTTCCCAGGGTAGCCCTCCTCGACCCCCATTCCCCGCACCATCCAATGGTCCATACAATACAAGCAACATACCCTATTATTCAGCTACACCGCACCCATACTTAGCCTTGTGGGTGGCACTATAATTCCTGAATAGTCACTCCACGAACCAGTCCTTAGATCTAAAGCAAGCAAAACCACCATAGCATCCAACCCAGTCCATATTCCATGCTTGCTTAGATCTCCCGAGTCTCATGTTTACCAATTAACCACATTTATCAATTCTCATCATATAAATGCTCATAATTCATAGTTAATCCATTTGGTTGTTTTCTCATCCAAATTAATTAGAGTGAAGCAAAAAGGTAAAATACCCTTCCCGACACTCTACAATGTATTCCAAGCGACAAGGATGGTTAAACAAGTCTAGTAAACACCTATTTTGGGTTTCCCATCAATTTGACACAAGCATGCTGTTTTTCAAACAAAAACATTTCAAAACATGATCAAAATGTTTAAGGATACTTGCCTTGCTCTTGAGACTGGTTAGGATCAAAAGCTTCGAAGTTCTTGTGTTGGAGGTCCTCGACAGCACCCTCTAGGGCAGTACCTTCTATTCAATGCAACAAACATACAAAACAGGCACAATCAATAAATGCTCATACAATACTCAAAATGTCATGCCATGCATGAATAATGCAATAATGTGATAATGCATGTTATTAGGTTGATATCATAGCCTACTAGCTAATCACAATTAAGTTCTACAAGTTAGAACAAGTTCCAAGTCATTTCGGAGGATATTAAAGAAGTTCTAGGAATTTTCAAAACAGGAAGACAGGACTAGCCGCACTATGGCCGGACATGTCCGTTCTGGAACAGAGAAGAAATCGGACTAGTCCGCATAGGACCGAACAAGTCTGTTATGGCTAGGGTTTTGGCGAATTTTCAACTAGAGCATAGTTTGAGTTAATATAGAACCATACTTTACGTAGAGAAGATGAATATAAGGTATTTACCATGAATCCAAGGGCTCAAAAGTCGAGAATTGGGTGCAACACTTGGATCTTGAGGTCTAGATCCCAAGAAGACAAATAATTGGTGGAGAATTGATAATGATGTCAATGAGTTGATGAAGACTGATGTTGCTTGATTCTCCTATCCTCCTCCTCCTTGCTGCAGGCTCCTCTCTCCTCAATGGCGACTCCCACAAACTAGGGTTAGGGTTTTCTTCAATTGTGGCAAAGAGATGAAAGGGTGGGTGGGTGGTGGTGTGTTTATATAAGGTGGAATTCGAGTATAAGGCGGTGGAGGCCTTGGTGGGGTCCCACCTTGGCTCCACAGGGGTAGGGAACGACATTCTTGGGCCCACCTAAGGCAAATACGCAATAACTAGTCATTGAGGAAAAACTAAATCCGAGTCGGGCAGACCGAACTAGTCCGCATAGGGGCTGGACAAGTCCGATATGGAACAGAACGATTAACGGACAAGTCTGGTGTAGGTCCGGACAAGTCTAATCGGTTCTAGAGAGCAAAACGGACAATTCCGGTATGGAGCTGGACAAGTCCAGAAATTTGTCCAATTTTCAAAAACAGGATGAAATCGAGGATTTACCGGACAACTCCGAAAGCTTCTAGTGACAGAGAACGGACTAGTTTGTACTCGATAACGGACAAGTCCAGACAACAATAGAAACGTTTTTGGACTAATCCACAACAAAATCGGATAAGTCTGGAAAACAACAGAGGGAAAATTGGACTAGTTCGGGGTCTAGTCCGGACAAGTTTGCACTAACACAGGCTTTTAGCTGTTGTTTTTGTTCTAATTCATTTTAAACTTGTTCATTTTTGTGTTTCTTAATTTTAAACATGTATAAGAATGTATGCAATGTATGATGGATAAAAATAAGGGTGTTACATGACAATAAGAGCATACCCTCGTCCATACCACATTCAATGGTTCAACATCAGTGGTAAGGTTCGGGTAACACAAACAGCGAGGGAACATTTTTTCATTGGTTCTTACAGTGATTCTGCTAATTTTGATGTCATACCTATGGATGCTTTTTCTCTTTTATGAGGTCGTCCTGGGAATTTGATACAGATGCTTTTCATCAAGGTAGAACTAATAAATATACTCTCATGCATAAAGGAAAGAAAATCACTTCGCTTCATATGACTACTGCTGAAATTGTGCATTTTGAGAAGAGTAAAATCTGTGATGATAAGGCAACAAAACTAGAATCTGAAAAACAGCAAGTCATTATGTAAAAATCACCTTCGTTTCTCACAACTAAATCTGACCTTGCTGATTTATTTGATCCTAAGGGGATGTTCTATGCTTTAGAATGCAAAGAAGCCATGTTTTCACTTTATGAATTGTCAATTGCATTGCCCCTACTGTTGATAACGTTTTTCAGGAGTTTGCGGATGTGTTCCCCTTCAAAATACCCCCCCCCCCCCCCCCCGGTTTACCACCCTTGAGGGGCATTGAACACAAGATCAACTTGATTCCAGAAGCAATTTTACCATATCATTGTTGGTATTTCTTAACACCATAGATCATCTCCAGTAGGAGATGAGTTCCGCAAGCGCACAGAAGGTACCGTTGTAGCATTTCACCCAAGAGTATTCCCAAGGGTATCGTATTTATCTCAAAGGAAGGCGGCAAAGTAAAGTAAACACTATTCTCACGATCAAGGTATATGGTACTAAGTATTTATCAGAACAAGGATAAGATTATAATAGGGGTAGTGTGACGCACACTTAAGCAATCTACTCTAAGGGGTAAGCTTGTCCTAGTGAGGGTTAAGCTATGAGACAGAGCTACTCCTACTGTGCTCTAATTACTCTTATAAATAGCCTAATAGAGTACACATGAATATGCTAATGGTGAGTACTAGAGCTTAGTGGTCCAACATATGGGGCACCACAGGTTTACCCCCGACAACATCAGAATGATTCCCGCCTCAAGCCTGTGGCATAGCCGAATATGGGGGATTACAAAGGACGGACAGGGCTGTCACCACATGTCGCCTTCCCCTACAACCCGTGGGTCTACGAGACATCCAATGCTACTTAACTATCTAAGCACCACACTTACATGCTAAGTAAATACCTTAAGGGCCTGAGTACAAATACCATCGTAAGGCAATGACTGACCTAAGCATCGTTGAACCAATGTTGGGACCAAGCACTAACTTTTTCATACTAACATAATCATTCTATTACCTTATTAGACTATAGGGTGGTGTATGATGTTTATCATAATATGATATAAGTATTATGACTAGACCATAATAACATCTACACCTATCACATATATGGACTCCACAATCAAACAAGAAACACTTTGCCCAAGTATATGAATAAAGAGAGACTAATAATAATATTATTATAATGCATAAAGTCAAATAAGGAAAGAAAGATACATGAGTCATACCTTTCCCAATTTGGACTTAGGACTAGAGACTCCTCTCTACAGCCTAACCTCCACTAAGGACCTAGGAGAACTAGTGTATACAAGAGAGAATGCTTGAGTGGTGTGTGTAGTGAAGTGAGGCCTCCCCCCTATTTATACACGGAGTAGAGGCGATTCTCGCCACCAAAAGTGTGTGAATCAGTCATCATCGTTATCAGCTCACCGTAGGGAGTCGACATGTGAAAGTTGACCATGTTTAGCGACACTACCAAGTCGGTTGAGCCACCAGGTCGACTAACCTGGTCAGGGCACCACTAGTGGTGTGTTTCCTCTGGGTGGCTGATAGGTGGGTCCTCTGACCATTTTGGGATGCTACATCGTTGCATGCCATTAGATACTCCTGTGGGTGGGCCATTTGATCTATGTGCTTCCATATGTCAATGTGTGATTAGCTAGGAAGCTATTCTTTAGGATTCCTTCCTTCAATTCACTTCAGATTTGCATAGAATAGCTGCATGCACCATTTTCTGCAAGTACAAGTGGAACTAGGTTATTTCTAAAAGCAATGCGTGTAAGAAATTTCTACTCCATCACATAATTGAGATATATTGACGATCGAAATTGGTACTTAATGACAATCAACAAACTCCAAGCTTATCCTTTGCTCGTCCTGAGGCAAAGTAAAAGAGTTAGGTTGTTGATCAGAAGTTGCTACTATGTCCTATGCTCCAATAGTACCAAGTGCACAATTAAATATTCTACCTTGTGTTGAATAAACTGGCAATGATACTCACCCTTTACCTTTGTCATCATGGGCCTTTGCCTTATACTTATCTTGGGTGGTTGAAAGATAGAACAGTTCACAAAGCATGCATTATTCTTAATGTCTAAGTTCCACTCAAATCCAAGAGAATTTCAAATGATTTTCAAAATTAGGCTTAAGTTCCTCAAATGATACTCTCAATCACTCCTTTGTGTAAGTCGAATTTTCCTCACCAAGGCAATGCCTTTATTGTCCTACATCTAAATAAGGCTTTTTGTGGATCTTGGTAGGGAACAAGAGTAGGCATTTTGACACACATGTTTTTCTAAGTCAAAGAGTAAACCATAATAGAAAACAAATCATACCTCTAGATCAAGATTGTGCAAGTGTGTTGGAATATTTGTGGTGGTGGAAGATTACTCCTTTTATGAACTCTTTTTATTGCAGGGATGAAGCTTGGCTACTTTCTTTTTTTTCTCTTTTTTTTTCTCCTACTTATTGCTGGAGAGCATGCTTTATTCTTTTTCTCTTTTTTTGTAGCCATGCCTTCTACTCTTTCTTTTCAAATAAAATTGAAGAGAGTTTTTGGCATTGAATGTATGGAGTATGTTTTTGGAGGTGAAAAATGGAATGATGGAAAATTTACTAACGTCCAGTGTAGAAGTTTAGCAAGTGTAGGTGTGTAATCTTTGATCATGGTAGTATGAAAGATTCTCGCATAGGTCTATACTAGTTTCACTAGGCTCAATGGGGTTTATCAGATTAAAATATCATATGGCTTTCATAGGAAATTCAAATCAAATGAGGAACTTCATTTTAAATCAATTTGAAAATTTCTTCGGAGATCAAGTTTTACTTTGATCAGGAAACTAGCAGCCCTATGTTCTATATCATATCTCACAACAACCTAGAATTGGATCATGCTTATGCTACCCATAATTTCCTATTTCTAGGCGAAGTGTTTAAAGCCAATAAACTCAATAGTCCGAGAATATTAAATTATAACTTAAGTTACTAAAGAAGAATAAAACCGAGCAACTATTCATCATTTCAACTTATGAAAGAATGAAACATTCTTACCACACATATTTTATTTTATTAAATCCTATCCTAAGTGTTTTTTTGATGCAATGATGTGAAAACAAGAAAATAAAATGCAAGATGGGTTGTGATACAAGTTACCTCAAGTGGGGGTCCTCCCCCAAGCTTGTTCTTGGTCAAGGTACGCGATAGGGGTTGAAACCCTAATGACGGACGTAGGCCATGAGGTTGGCCTAACCTTGTTGCAGCATGGCTTCGACATTGCAGGGTTGAGTGTCGATGTTGTGTTGCCTTCCATGGGTTCCTTGAGTGTGATCGAGGGGAGTGTTGTCAATGACGCTCAACCGCACTTCAAGGTCTCCCAACGTAGGGTGTCATACTTTATTCCTTGGCTAACGTCATGGTAACCTCTAACTACAAAGGAATGAGGTGCACCCATCATGTTCTATGTGTGATCTGCCATTCCCTGGCTAAGGTCAAAATAACCTTTAGCCACAAAGGAACAACGTGCACACAACAATGGTGGCCACTCCCTTGAGCTTGAATGGGTGCTTGGAGTAGTGGCAGCATAGAGATTCCACTTATCCATAGCAGCCCATTGGTTGCTCATAGATGGTTTCCATGTCAAACCCCCGGCCTCATAAAGCTATGATTGACCCTCGGGATTAAATCATGATAGGATTCAACAATGATTGGTTACTCATTGGCAAAGATATGTTGAAATGGTACCTCCAAATCTTCCTTCACCAATAGACTTCTTGTATGCCTACATAAAAACATTACTCCTGCAAGCTTTCCCTCTTGGATAGAGAGGGATGGTTAGCTCCCGGCACTTGTATAGCTGAAACTTCGGGTTAGATGACCGAATTTCATATGTACATCTGGGAAAGAAAAACATCAAGGATTCAATTTTGAGTGCATCCATAAACAATGTGTTGTTCATTGATATAGGAGTGGAGCCTTATAAATTAATCAATTTGCACATTATCTAAAGCTCCTGCTCATAGCAATGCAAGTGATGGATGTACACTCTATTGACCTCTTCATCTTAAAATTTCCTAACCATCATGACTTTTTACAAGACCAATTTTTTTTCATATTTTGGATCGTGGCAAACAAGATTCTCAATTTTATCCTCCTGGACATTTTTAGTTTCTTACTTAAGAATTTAGTGATCCATGTATGAATGAGTTTCAAAGCAAACATACGAACGTCTCTATTCCTAGATTGCTACATGCCAATTCAACCATTAAGCTATTCCATGAGCTTTGTTTACTAAACCAAGGCAGAAATGTCTAAGTCAGTTTAATAATGCTTATGAAATTCTAGGTACTTGTTTAAATTTATTTCCAAGTAAGGTGACATTCCTTTTTGAAGAATAAAAAAGAGCAATACCAACACTTACTCTCGTGAGGATGCATAAGAATTGAATGATGAGGAGGTGTAAACCTTCTTCGCCAATGTGAGAAAAAATCATTGAATCCTAATGCAATTAAAATGACGGGAAATTTTAAACTCGTACCTCAATTGAAGAGCAGTTCGGGTTGAAGGTCATTATGTGAGAAATTCACGACCATGGATTTTGGTGTAGCCTTCATGTTCAGTGTCTTTTGCGTAGTTGAGGTTGGTGTTGAATGAGCTTCATCTTGCTCCTTCATCGGGCCATCATCTTGAGCATTCCTCCACCATGAACTCAAAACGAGATTGGTGGAGGAATATGCACTTGAATCCCCCCGATGGGGCGTTGGCTTGATGAGGCCTTCCAATCTCTTTACAAATTTCCTTCTGGCTGCAATAAAATGAAGAACAAACAAAAGAACTCGAAAACGGGTTATGTTAGCTCAAAAGCAAATTGAACCCTTTGTCCAATTGTTTTGCCCAACTTGAAACAACTTGCAAATGTAAAGAGGAACAAGAGAAATACTTTTGGTTTGAATTAGGAAGATGAATTCAAGTGATTATCCCCAAAGTTCATATCCAAATAAATTTTTTTCCTAATTCAAAATTTTAGTTTTAGGTTGATTAGAAATTTTACTTTCCAACATGCAAGTGTGAAAATTCAAACATGCTAAATGCAATTGCAAAGTTTTATGGGAAATTCAAATATGCAATACAAAATCAAATATGTGATAACTACCAATTAACCTATTGGCAAGGACTCACCGAACTTTTGAAATCCGATAAGTGGGACTTACCTCCGTCCTGTTTAGCCCAGAGATGAAGGCATCTATGACTTCTCTTGTTGACATGCCAAACCTCTTTGGCTGCCATGTGGACAAGTGGAGCACATGGTGGCCCCGGCCTAATTGTCGCCTTGATGGAGACTTGTTGATGTCGTGACAATTTTTTCTTCTTGAAGATATTCTTTTATGAACTTGGTGAGGCTTGTCCATCTTCCACCATTCCCTTGTTGGCGGCTTAGTGGACTTGGTCAATTTGGATGGCCCTGGCTTCTCCGTCTTCTTAGAATGTCAGTGTGGATGACATGACAGAGTCTCCTTATTCCTCATAAAGGCAATGAGGTTGTCCACTTATGGGGGTGTCGCTTTGACCTTCAAGATATTATTTTGATTCAACCCATGCTTGATCTAGGATCAAGAGGCTTCCTTGGGCATAACAACATGTAGACTCCACAATCAAACAAGAAACGCTTTATCCACAATGTCGCTTTGCCCAAAGTTGCATGGGTTTGGTTGAAGTTTTAAGATCCAACAAGTGATTGTGGAACCCTTGAATCTCGAATGCTCTTCAAAGTGCTTGTCCTTGGCCAAATGCTTCATGTTGTCATTGATTTCTCCTTGGCCACAGACAAAATACTTTAAGGTAGGCTAGTTGAAGATGAATTCATTGGAATTGAAATTCACATAGCCTCCTTGATTGTATTGATTCCATTTTGACCTCCTTGTTGGTGGTGCCCTCTGGAGTTGTGCGGAATGAAGGATCCTCATAGGTCTTAGAGAAATAAACCCCCAATTGCCGCATGTTGACATGGATTTCACAAATCATGTGAACATCCATGACTTGGATCATCCAAACACTTCTCCATTGGCTTGACCTTCTTGTTCTTTCAATAGGAGGTCCAGTTCTGTGGCTAGCATGTCCACCTTGTCAATGGTGTGCATGCCATGCAAACGGAAGTGAAGCATTTGTTGATTCACCTCTTGAATGTTGACCATATTCTCAATCAAATCTTCATCCTTTCTCATCATGAAAGAGAAGAGGTCATCCCTAACTTCAACATGGGTTTGATCAGGGGTCGATGAAGTTGACCCATTGTAGGACTGTTGGATGATGAACCAAATATGCACCCTCATGGTAAAGGCAAACCAAGATATAAATCTTGGAGCCTCCCCCAAGCTTTGGGGATAGATGCCTTTGGCTCCTTCTAGAAGCTGGAGAATCCTCCCTTGTGGGAGATGATGTTGCCCAATGAGAAGAATTTGTTGAAGAACGCCTTGAGTTACCTTTGTAGTTTAGCACTTGCATCCTCATTGCCTTTCTCATTAAATGGGCTAGCCAAACACTATCCTGTTTTCACACAAAAGGAGAAAACAAAGAAAGGGTATTCCTGTCTAATAAGTATTAGTACTTATAGCTTAATCATAAGGGATAGCTATCCTTCACTTCCTTTGTCTTCCCTAGCAACAGCACCAGAAATGCTTGTTGGTATTTATTAACACCACAAATCATCTCCGAAGGAGATGAGTTTTGCAAGCGCACGGAAGATACTGTTGCAGCATTTCACCCAAGAGTATCCCAAGGGTATCGTATTTATCCCAAAGGAAGGTGGTGAAGTAAAGTAAACATTATTATCATGATCAAGGTATAGGGTACTAAGTATTTCTCAAGATTACCATGTTTCTTACAAAGAATTTGCAACCAAAAACTCTAAAGTGTGTGACACTAGGCCTATGTCCAAACCGAAGCAAATATAGAGTTTTTCCTAGCTTAGCATGCAAGAAAACTTGATTTGAGACATAAGAAGCTGTTGCAATTGCATCTGCCAAAACTTCCTAGGAGTTTGATATTCATCAAGCATAGTCCTAGCCATCTCAACTTCTATTCTTTCTCTCTACAACACCATTTTTTTGAGGTACATATGTGAAGGAAATTGATGATTTGTTCCATTTTCAGCACAATTGTGATTAAATGATTTGTTTTTAAATTTAGTTCCATTATCACTTCTAATTGCTTTAAGGATCCTGGGTGGTCAAGTGAAAGTCTAAGGACGAAACTTCTAAAGTGACTAAAAGCTTCATTCTTGGATGTTATAAAGTCAACCCAAGAGTATCTAGAATAATTGTCTATAATTGCAAGCACATACCATTTTCCTCCAAATGATTCAATACGTGAAGGACCTACAGTGTCAAGGTGTAAAAGTTGTGTCGGTGCTGTTGTCCTAGTTATTGTGAGTGGAGCATGTGAACCAACAACCATCTTAGCATGTCTACAAGAAGAGCAACAATTTCATTATCCCCTTTAAGCTTAGGTAATCCATGTATGCGACAAAGACCACTAACACGTGTGAGGTTATCAAAGCCTACGTGCCCAAGTCTACGATGCCAAAAATATAAGTGTTTCGATTCATTAGCAACTAGACACCTATGCTTAGAGTTTGACATATCAAAATCAGCTTTAAAAACTCTTCCAAACCAAGACATGATAAACATAAGCTCACCATTTGAATCTACAAGTTTGCAGCAATTTATAGTGAAAGTAATTTCAAGATTTTCATCTAGCAATTTTGAAATAGAAAACAAGTTGTATTCAGATTTTTAACAAGTGCCACATTTTCAAAGTGTAGTGATTATTTACTTTCATCGAACCCTTAGCAATTTTCGGAGTTGAAGAATTATCGGCAAAAGTAACATTCTCTACATGTGACCCCAAAAGAGAGACAGGAGAACCATTCTTTGTTACCAGTCATGTGGCATGAGCAACCTGAATCCACAAGCCAAAAGTTCTCCTTTCTCAAGCGTGTAACCTACATAGAAGCATAATACATCGATGAATCAATTATGGGGTTAGTCAAAAGGCATTTAGGAATCCAGTACTAAGTCACACGATGTCCAGCAGAAATAACATGCAAAAACTGAGATAAAACAACAGGTTTTATGAGCCAAATTTTTAGAATCCTTGCATCCAACTACTGGTATTATGTGTAGCATGAAAAACAATAGGTTTGGGAGCAAACTAACCATGTTTTTGACTCATCACAACAGGTTTCAAATGTCCAACAATCGGTTCAGCATGTGCAACAAGTTTTACTTGGTTGTTACGTGATCTAACTAGCATTCTTTGCTTCTTTTCTTGTTTAGCTAGTCTATAAAAAAAATCTATGACATGACCATCTCTACCACAGTAGGTACAATGAAATTTAACTTTACGTTCATGTCTAGATGAGAAAGCAACCTGTTTGTTAGAAACCGAATGAGACAACATTTTTGCAGACTTAAAAATCACCTCTTTTTGTTTAGGAACTGTTTGAATTAAGCCATTTCCTAATGACTTAACAACGTCAGGTGGATGATCCTTAGCATGAGTATGAGAATCAAAATCTAAACCAGATTTATCATCACAAGTCTTGGAAGATTTCAGCAGCAAGTTTAGATTCCTATTCCCACTACAAAACCGTTCTAGTGTCCTATGCATGTCATCAAGTTTCTTAGACAAGTCTAGACAGTTTTCACATAAAGTTTTTCCTTTTAATTTGCAATTAGAAAAAAATTAACTTCATAAGAATGTAAGGCATTGTTCAAAATAGAAATTTCATTCCTAGCATCATGTAGTTTCTTAGTAAGATCATCACAGCTAGAACAATGCAAATCAATTGTAGAACAACTAGCATCTTTCAAGTTTTTATCATTTAGTGCAGCAAGCATTTTATTCTTTTCAATTTCAAGCTCAAATTTATCAAGTGTGGAGGTGTGCGCACTTCTTACAGAGGACACTTGTTTATAAATTAATTCACATGAGGAACAAGAATCATTACTAGGAATCAAGGATTTTAGCATATTAATTTCAGATTCTAGTGATTCAATTTTAACATCACCGCCCCCAAGTTTCTTGTCCTTTTTCATAAGTACAACAGTGGCACGAGAAATAGAGTCACACATTTCTTCACAAGTGAGACATACCTCTTCATCATCGTCATTGTGTTCTACTTCCTTCGTACTTTATCTTGAGTTGACCACCATGAAACACATAGTTGCCAAATTGTCTTCATATTCACCACTCCCGGAGTCCACATCGCTCGAGTTGTTATGTAGGAGTGCGGAGAGAATGTGTTCCATCACTTGCCGTTTCGTAAAAGTCTTCTTTTTTCTTCTTGTTGTTGCCAAAAGAGGACTTGAACTTATTTTTCTTTTCATCACGGGTAGTAGGACCTGAAAGGTTAGGACAATCTATACGAAATGTCCTGTATTACCACATTTGAAACATCCTTAAGAATCACCACTTCCTCTTCTTCGAGTTCTCACATTTGCAATGCCTTTGAGAATCAAGTAGAGAGAAGTGCTAGCTCCTTCTCTGAAAACTCTTCAATCTGTTCAAGGGTTAGAGAAGGCAACAAAGCAAGTGTACCACATGATGAATATTGGCTAGAGCTAGGTATGTCACATTGTGAAACAAATGCAAGAGACTTGTTGGGGGTTTTTACGTGAAATTATGTCAAATTCATGAGTTTTCAACTTAGAATATAGCATATATAAAGTAAGTGTACTCATGATAGTAGATTCACGAAGAGATGTAACTTTCATATCCCAAATTTACATGTCTAACACATTTATTATTTGCATAGCATTTTAAGCATATGACATTATGCAAGTTGTTGAGAATTTTGTTAAACCGAGCAAAGAAGTTGTCGATTGACTCACCGAGTTGCATCTCAAGGTGTATATATTCTTTCTTGCACATATCTTGACATACCTATTTGATTGTGTTGGAGCCTTCGTGATAATTGCATAGTTCTTTCCACATATCATATTTAGATCGGAGATGTGCAACACGATCGAAGTCGCTTTGAGTCAATCCTGTAGAATCAGGTTGCACGCCTTATTGTTGTTGTCGACGTCTCTCATGTTCATAGCCGTAACTTCATCATTTGAAGGCATGACAAAGCTCTTTAAGACCTTTTCCCATATGACAAAGTCTTGCGCTTGTATATAAGCCTCCATACGAGCCTTTGAAACTGGAAAATCAATGCCATCGAACACACAAAGTTTTACAGAGTACTTCTCTATGTTGATTAGTAAAAACACGTGTAAATCAAAGAGATTAGAGCACTGTGATACCAATTGTAGGATTGAAGAGCACATGAAAACCTACCAGTGGGGGTGAATGATATATTTAAAACATTTTCAGCAGAAAACAATCTGTTAAAGAAACCATGTGTGTGACTGATTTAATTGTCTTCAACCATGACAAATATAGTGTAAACTGTATAGATGCAAGTCATAAAGATACCACAACAAGAACCACGAGAAACCGTCGAGTAAAACTCAAGTTATGACCTAAAATCTGAGCAAAGGTTAGTCTGTTCTACCCGAGTTAAGAATAGATCTGCTATGCTGTAAAGAAACTCGTGTAGATCAAAAACCACAAATGCAATGACCGTGAAGTTTTCTCAGATGATGGAGCATCAAGTTGTGAAGACAACACAAAAAGAATCGTATAAATTGGATCTGTAAAACTCGAGTTATGATAAAAACATCAAAACAACATCAGGCTGTGCAGAAACTCGACAAGAAAGACATGACAAAAATAAGTCGAACGAACAAGGCACAAAAGCTCCTCTATACTACGAGTTTTATTCACAAAAAAACACAAGAGGAACAGATCAATGTTGTTCTCCCAGCCTCCCTTGCATATATAACCAGCCCTAAGGCAACTCAACCCAACTAGGACTCTATTCCTACGGAGTTTCAATCAAAACTTTTTATAATTGCTCAAGACTCTTCCATACGCAAATAGAATCAATCTTAAGACTTCCAAACACTTTAGGAACGTCCCACACATTCCTAAAACAACTCAACTTCGTGACCAACACAAAAACAAAAACAAACTCGAAACCTTCCATAAACGAACTAGAACCACCTCAGTTGCAACCTGAGGCATAATTCAGCCGGTTGGACTTTCCCGACCATATCTTCATGTCCATAACTTTTCTACACACCTTGGAACAGTGTTGCACGTCCATGCACCCCTAGAACATGTGCAAACACTTTCCAACAACGTTCATCATACCTTCATATGCATTGTTCTTAACCCAAACATGTTGCATGACCTCCCGATCAACTCAACCACAATTACTCCCGAACTTGGTTGTTGAACCTCATCTTCTACATAAGACTAGTTCAATGGATCACCATCACCAGCCATGTCTTGACCTCAAGCAATACCTGCACATGAACAAACAACCAATTCTTCTGAGCACAAGTCCTTGACTTGACTCATATTAGTCCGATAAGCACAACAACTTATGTGAGCACCTCACATAAGCATATTGCAAATATAGCAAGATAATATCAAACATGATCACCCAAAACGTATAAAAAACTTAGTAAATGAATACTAAGCAAACCTTCCCATATGTGTAAAGCAAGTTTAAAATATTGCAACTTAAAACATAGCAGCCACACAAATTTTTCAGCACGCAGAAAGATGTGACAGTCCAAAACAACCGTGTTATGCATTATACGAGAAAAAGTTCGGACACTTCGAAGCGTTGACTCTCATGCAGCTCACGTGCTGCAAAGTTCGGACAATGCAAACAAAAACACGTGCAACTCATGTGTGTGACTAGTTCCCGCAAGTTGAACAATCTGAAGTAGGTTTCTCAGCTATATATTTAAAACTTTGCATGTAAAGCCTCACTTTTAACATAATTGCCAATATATTCAGCACCTAGGTCTCACAATTTGGTTTGGAAACAATAAAAGCATTATATCCTACTAGTTTAGACTTCAAAGATGCTTTTAAAAATTGTAGAGAAGGAAGAACTTGGAATAAAAATGTGTTGCAAGAGGGTCTCCTCTATCGTGCTAACAAGTTATGAGTTCAACCTAGCTCCGTTCGTCTATTACTTTTGCAAGAAGCACAAGGGAAGGTTTGATGAGACATTTCAGAGTGAAGAAAACTGAGGACGTGCTGTCCACACACTTCTTTTAGCAAAAGATGGGATGTGATGTCGAGCGCTACGTATCACAATGCACTACTTGCAATAAAGCTAAGTCTCAGCTTAACCAACATGGTCTTTATATGCCTCTTCCTGTTCCTTGTGTACTTTGGAAGAATATTTCTATGGACTTTGTTTTGGGATTGCCTAGGACTAAGAGGGGGAGGGATAGCATCTTTATGGTTGTTGATCGTTTCTCTAAAATGGCACACTTTATACCTTGTCATAAGAATGATAATGCCTCATACATTGCTGATTTGTTTATAATGGAAATTGTTCGTTTACATGGTGTGCCAAATACCAGTGTTTCTGATCGTGACACAAAATTTTTATGTCATTTTTGGAGAACTTTGTGGTATAAATTGGGAACCAAGTTGTTGTTTTCAACTACATGTCACCCACAAACGGATGGACAAACTGAGGTAGTTAATCGTACTTTATCCACTATGTTGCGGGTTTGCTTGAAGACAAATTTAAAGTTGTGGGAGGAGTGTTTACCACACATAGAATTTGCTTACAACAGATCTGTTCACTCCATGACGAAGGTAAGCCCATTCTAGGTAGTGTATGGTTTCAATCCCTGTGCTCTTATTCATCTACTACCTTTGTCTCCTTCTAAAACTATAAATTTGGATGCTACACAACAATCTAAATTTATTCTTAAGATGCATGAAACTACAAAGAAAAATATTGAAAGGATGAATGAGAAGTATAGGATTGCAGATAGTAAAGTTACAAAAGAAGTAAAACTTGAACCGGGAGATTTGGTTTGGTTGCATTTGAGAAAAGAGCGATTCCCAGACTTGATAAAATCTTAACTTATGCCACGAGGTGCTGGTCCTTTTAAGATTATTGAAAAGATTAAGGATAATGCATATAAGCTTGAGTTCTCTCCCAATTTTTGGGTTAGTCCCACATTTAACATTTCAGATTTGCGACCATACTTGGGAGAAGAAGATGAACTTGAGTCAAGGACGACTCCATTTCAAGATCAGGAGGATGATGAGGACATCACAACAGCGAACACACACATTGAACTACATGGACCAATCACAAGAGCACGATCGCGGTAACCAAATCACCAGGTGAACTCGTTTCTAACTTCCTACCCATGTGAATTTGAGAATGGATTGCTATGTAATGATTTAATTGTTATTCAGAACCATGGAGAAGATCAACAAGTGAAGGGAGGATGCCTTCGGGACGTGGAGGACCAGCTGGGATGTCCACAAGTTGATGAAAATAATCTACAACTCGGACTTGAGTTCAACCGGAGTCCATGAGCAGTCAAACTTAGAATGGATGCCAAGAGACCCGTTTTTGACAATCTACATATGAACGGAAAGAGGAGAATATAAACTCTCCAATGGCTTTGGTCCCACATTAACATACCTCCAGAGTCATTGGGAATCTTCAAAAAAAGATTGTTCAACCTCTCGGGAACGGGTGTGAAAAAGGATGACATGAGTACCCCCTTATGTGACGTATGAGTTGTATGATCCTCAAGTCGTGTAGGTACATTGGGACTCCCCTGCAAGGTGTATAATCGGTTCGAATCGCCACAATCTCGGTTATGATCAAGCTTTGTGTTCATTGAGCTTCAAAGTAGTCATTGCAACTTCACTATCAATGGAAATGAGGGTGTATGAGTGTTGTACTTCAGCTGAAATGTGTGTTGTTTCTCACATGGTTACAAATGTTGATAGGATCTTGGTTCCCGATCTTTCGATGAGAATAGGAGGGTTCGATTTGTGGAGGAGAAGATGTTGGCGATCCGACTACACCATCCCCAAGACGATGCGCCTTAGCGACCGGTACACCGACTCTGAAGTTGTATTGATCTTGCTGGTGCACAATCAACCTGACTACAAGAGTCTTTGTTCCTGCAAGCAATCGAAGAACACGCAAGAATAAGAAGAACAAGCACTTATCAGTTGAATCAATTTGAAGTGGGGTTCTGGATACAAGTAGACGGGCGATCTAGTCGACACACGCGTGTACAAGGAAGCAGCAGAAGCTAACTTACGAATAAACAAAACCCACCAGCTAATGAGGGCGGCGGATACTATTTATACTTCCCTAGGGTCATCAGAAACCATAATCACGAGTCCCTAATGGACTCCAAACGATACATGGGCCATGGACCCAATTTTGGTGATGCAGCACCATGGACAGAAAAGGTCTTGGTATTAAAATAATGATTTCGTCTGACTCCAAATAGATATTGACATGAGGCCAGATCCGCTTGAAAGTAGACTTGATAGTCTTTCCAGGAAGTACTTGAACGCCCAGATCGGAGTCCGTATGAAGTAGTGGTGGCCATCACAAGTTGGTGCTGTTCTGCTGTCCAAATCCCGTCCGCGCGAATTCCCTTCCCATTGGCTCCTCTTCATTGTTCCTAAGCAAAACAAGAAAGCACATAGTTCCACGGTCTAGATAAGACGGACATAAGGCCAAGAATGAGTTCACCTCATAGTTTAGTTGACATGCACGAGCGCGAGTGATCGGACCAGAAACTGGTAGCTGAGTTGGTGTGGATGTATCAAGGGTGTTGATGTCCTCATCATCCTCACCTTCTTGCATTTGAGTCGTCCGCGACTCAAGCTCATCTTCTTCTCCCAAATATGGCTTAAAATCTGCAATGTGAAATGTGGGACTAACCCCAAAATCCGCAGGCAACTCGAGTTTATATGTATTATCATTAATCCTTTCTAACACTTTGAATGGACCATCAGCTCGAGGTAACACTTTAGACTTTCTTAAATCAGGAAACCTATCCTTTCGCAATTGTAACCAAACTAAATCACCAGGTTCAAAAGTGATAGGTTTTTTTCCCCTACTACCAGCAAGTTTATACTTGGCATTCATGCACTCTATATTCTTCTTAGTGGTTTCATGCAATTTTAAGATCAATTCAGCACGATGTTTAGCATCAAAATTCACTCGTTCCATTGAAGGAAGAGGTAATAAATCAATAGGAGCACGGGGTACAAATCCATAAACAATCTCAAAAGGGAATTTCTTAGTACTAGAATGTAGGGAACGATTATAAGCAAACTCAACATGAGGCAAACACTCTTCCCACATTTTTATATTCTTTTTTCAAAACAGCCCTAAGCATGGTAGATAAACTTCTATTCACAACCTCAGTTTGACCATCAGTTTGGATGACAAGTAGTTGAAAATAAAATCTTAGTCCCCAATTTTGCCCATAACGTTCTCCAAAAATGGCTAAGAAACTTAGCATCACGATCTGAAACTATTGTCTTTGGCACACCATGCAACCTAACAATATCTCGGAAAAACAAATCAGCAACATGTGTAGCATCATCACTTTTATGACAAGGTATGAAGTGTGCCATTTTAGAAAATCTATCCACAACAACAAAGATGCTATCCATCCCCTTCTTTGTTCTAGGCAGTCCTAAAACAAAGTCCATAGAAATATCCTCCCAAGGCATGCTAGGAACAGGAAGAGGCATGTACAAACCATATGGATTAAGTCGTGACTTAGCTTTTTGACATGTCGTGTAGCAAGCAACGAAGCGCTCCACATCTCGCCTCATCCTTGGCCAAAAGAAATGACCAGCAAGTGTGCCCTCTGTCTTTTTCACTCCAAAGTGTCCCGTCATCCCGCCTCCATGTGCTTCCTGTAACAACAACAAACGAACGGGGCTAGTTGGAATGCATAACTTGTTAGCTCTAAACACATAGCCATCGTTGAGGACAAATTTATTCAATGTTTTCCCATCTTTACACTTCAGCAATACATCTTTGAAATCAGCATCATGTTCATATTGATCTTTAATCGCTTCTAATCCAAAAATTTTAAAGTCAAGTTGAGATAGAAGAGTATAACGTCTAGATAAAGCATCAGCAATAACATTATCCTTTCCCTTTTTTTAATGACATAAGGAAAAGACTCAATAAATTCCATCCACTTAGCAGGCCTACGGTTCAGTTTCCCTTGACTCCTAATATGCCTTAGTGATTCATGATCAGAATGGATAACAAATTCTTTGGGCCACAAATAATGCTGCCATGTTTCTAAAGTTCGTACAAGATCATATAATTTCTTATCATAGGTAGAATAATTCAGAACATGCCCACTCATTTTCTCACTAAAAATATGCAACAGGTTTTCCTTCTTGTAACAAAACACCGCCCAATCCAATCCCACTAGCATCATATTCAAGCTCAAAAGTCTTAGAAAAATCAGGAAGTTGGAGAAGAGGTGCATGCGTCAACTTATCTTTTAGTATGGTAAAGGCGTTATCTTGTGTGGTGCCCCAAGAAAAAGGCACCTCCTTCTTCGTAAGGTCATTCAATGGAGCAGCAATGGTGCTGAAATCCTTCACAAAGTGACGATAGAACCCAACCAGCCCTAGAAAGCTCCACACCTGTGTGATGGTCTTTGGTACAGGCCACCCGTGAATAGCCTCTACCTTCGCTTGATCAACTTCAATTCCCTGTGGAGTAACAACATAGCCAAGGAAAGAGACTCGATCCGTGCAAAAGGTGCACTTCTCAAGATTACCAAATAATCGTGCCTCACGTAAAGCATTAAAAACAGCACGTAAGTGATCAAGATGTTCATCCATGAATTTGCTATAAATCAATATATCATCAAAATACACAACAACAAATTTTCCAATGAATGCACGCAAAACCTTGTTCATTAATCTCATGAAGGTGCTAGGTGCATTAGTTAACCCAAAAGGCATGACTAACTACTCATATAAACTGAACTTAGTTTTGAAAGCAGTTTTCCATTCATCTCCTAGTTTCATGCAAATTTGGTGATAACCACTACGCAAATCAACATTTGAGAACACAACAGCACCACTCAATTCATCAAGCATATCATCTAAGCGTGGAATAGGATGACGATATCGAATGGTGATATTGTTGATTGATCTACAATACACACACATACACCATGATCCATCCTTTTTAGGTACTAGAATAACTAGAACAGCACAAGGACTAAGAGACTCACGTACATAACCTTTGTCGAGTAGTTCTTGTACTTGGCGCTGAATCTCCTTTGTTTCTTCTGGATTTGTCCTGTATGGTGCACGATTGGGCAATGAAGCACCGGGAATGAGGTCAATATGGTGCTCAATCCCTCGAAGTGGGGGTAGTCCTGGTGGTATTTCACTTGGAAACACATCAAAATATTCCTGCAAAATGTTAGCAACAGTAGGAGACAAAGAATGTTGCATATCATAAAGGGAAATCAAAGCATCTTTGCATACCAAAGCATAGGCAACAGAGGTGGAAGCAATCAGTTCATTAATATTAGATTTCGTAGCAAACAAGCATTTTCCCTTCAGAGATATCTCATTTTTCTTATCAAACACAAATTTGGCATTGTTATTGTTCTCAACGTTAGCATGGTCCCGAGATTTAGTTTTCCTAGCTCTAGCAACATCAACTTGCACAATAGCTTCAAGAGACATAGGATGCAAAACAAATTTTTTATCGTGGTAAAGAAAAGAATACTGATTTGATATACCATGATGCATAGAATCTCTATCAAATTGCCAAGGTCTTCTTAGCAGAATATTACAAGCTTGCATAGGCACAACATCACATTCAACGACATCCTTATATGATCCAATAGTAAAATTGATTCGCAC
The DNA here is from genome assembly GCA_036927565.1 of Tuctoria greenei. Lineage (NCBI taxonomy): Eukaryota > Viridiplantae > Streptophyta > Magnoliopsida > Poales > Poaceae > Tuctoria > Tuctoria greenei. The sequence continues at coordinate 90,126,524 of JAYESD010000005.1, read as the reverse complement.
AAGTCTAGTTACCTTTGCCTTACCGTTGTTGTTTAACCATTGAATGTAATAGGGATGTGGGTGCGGTTTGGTGCTTAGTGTCAGCTTGGTCACCATGTCACTGTTGGCCAAGTTGTTGCAGCTACCTCCATCAATGATCATGTAGTAATATCGCTCTTTGACGACACACTATGTTTGGAATAATGTGTGCCTTTGATTTTGTTCCATTTTCTCCATTTGTGCACTAAGCACACGCTGCACAATGAGACTATCATATCGCGCTGCATCTTCTGCATCAATATGCTCTTCTTGATGTTCATCGCTACCTGCATAGTCAGCTGCAAGCAAAACACATGTATCGTCATCAAAATTGCTAGCAGATGAGTACTCACCGTCATATTTAACAATTAGAACACGTTTGCTTGGGCAGTCACGCTGCACATGGCCAAAACCCTTGCACTTGTGACATTGAACGTCTCTTGATCGTCCGGTAGATGCTACAGAAGAAGCACTCTCGGTGGGCTTTTGGGTGGTCTTTACCGCTGAGCTAGTGGAAGAAGCACGTGGCTTGTTGCCGGAGGAAGAAGGTGCTACCTGACTTGGTGAAGAAGATGGCGGGGAAGCACGCCCAGTCGAAGGAGTAGTCGTGCGTGGTTGCCATGAGCTAGTCTTTCCTGCAGAAATATTAGTTCTTGAGCTAGCTCATCATCCCTGCACTTCCCTTTCAGCTTTACAAGCAAGATGAAACAAACATGTAACATTATTATAATCTTTATAAGCAAGTATGTCCTGAATTTCACGGTTTAAACTACCCAAAAATCTAGGCATAGCTGGTTCCTCATCCTCGTCTAAATTACAACGCAACATACCCATTTGTAATTCCTGAAAATACTCTTCTACACTTTTAGCTCCCTGTCTCAATTGTTGTAACTTATTTAACAAATCACGTGCATAGTAAGAAGGAACAAATCTAGCCCGCATGAGCCGTTTCAAAGCATCCCAAGTTTGTGGTATGTTATTAGGATTTTTCTTGCCATGTTCTATCCACCAAACAAAAGCAAAATCAGTAAACTCACTAGTGGTTGCTCTAACTCTTGTGTTTTCAGGATACTCATGACATGCAAATTTTTGATCAACAGAAATCTCCCAAGTAATATATGCATCAGGGTCATATTTACCATCAAAATGAGGTATCTTAAATTTTATCTTGTTAAAAGTATCATCATGATTGCGTAACTCACGCCAACGATGTCCACCCATACCTTTACGGTTGCGTTGTAGCTGGCACCGTGGCCTAGCTTCCTCATCTTCCCCAATCTCCGTATCTACAGAATAGTCATCTTCATTGTCACGTACAATACTAGGAGCATTGCTCACCTGTCCATCCGCAGTGCGTCCACGATCCCTCTCCTCAAGGCGCTGCAGGATGGCTCCAATAGAGGTGTTCAATGTTTAAATGGAAATCTCCAACGTGTTGATTTTGATGTTGGTGTCGATCTGCATATTTTCCAATTGACCAAGGCGGTCACTGGTAAAACGAAAATCCTCACCAAGCGCTTCTGTGCATAGCCGCACTTGGCGTTCAAAGTGTTGTATAATTCCCCGTGGGCGAGGTGAATGCACGTCTTCGTTTGTATTTGCTCCTCCTACCATGGTTAGTAGAAAAAAAGAACAATCCAATATGAAAGGGTAACGTTAACCCTAGCTACAAAGGTGCTGGTGGAGATAACTCGCTCACTCTCAACCTATTCAATCAAGCTCTTACATGTTCTTACCAAGCTCAACAAGAAGGTGATAGTAACCAGCAAGTAATGAACAACTTCATGAGCAGGTGTCAATCTATAGCTTTAGGTGGCTGAACTAGCACAAGGAGCAAACTTTCACCACGTTAATCACAACAAGCTGAATAAATGTTCTACGACAGTACTGTGCTGATCTTAGTCTAGACCGTACTAGAGACGCGAGCCGAGACACCAATGTCGTCACCAAAAACACCCCAAACAACAATCTGATTTTTTTTCTTTTTTTTTTCTTTTGTTGGCTTTCAGTTTTATTTGCGGGTCCACATCTTCATGCTAAATCAAATAAAAAGATGCCACATATGGAGGAGTCGCATGGGAGGAGGATTTGGAAGGAGGGAAGTCGCGTCTGCTGAAAAGTTTGGAGTGTTTGGCTAACCTAATTATTTTTAGTGGCTTATCCTTTAAATGTCTGTAAAATGACATGTATGCTCTTGAATGTAAGGAAAATGTAAGTGGTCCTTTTTTCTTCCCCCATGTACATGTACCGTATGATGTGCTACACATAGTTTTTTTTGTTTTTTTTTCTTCCACCATGTATTACGGTTGGACATTCAGTTGAAAGAAAAAATTTTCTTGCACCATGCTGTAGGTTTGATATCTACCGTAGATCTTTGGCTATAGCTCATAAAAAACAAGAACGGAACATGATAAACAGTGGAGATAAAAAAAATTGAAGAATAAAAAACATATAAAAATTGGAAGGCCGTGACTTCGACTCAACAGCGGCGAACACTAGCACCTCTGACGAGGGGGGGCGACGCTGCCTGGGAGCGTGGTGACGGGCACCACCTAGGAGCAGGGCGGCGGGCGCCGATTGGGAGCTCGATGGTGGGCACCGATTGGGAGGCGGCGGTCTAAGACGTCTGGGAGCGCGGTGGTGGGCGGCCTGGGCTCGACGGCGCGCACGGGAGCCGCCGTTGCCGCGTGATTCCAATCTGTCTCTCGGGGGCGACGAGTTTGGTGAGAGGAGTCGGGCAGCTACTGTGTTCCGTAGGGGTACCGGTGGAAAAGAGCCTCCGCTTAATCTCAGACCCTCCACCCACCTTGCGTTCCTACTAATCGGGCTACCAATTGTTTTTTGACCTCCTCGTTAAGCAGTTTAGAAGCTAAGCAAGAATTAAGCAAAATGTTTGAGTGGATTTTTTTGCTTTTTTTCATTGATAAGCCACTTATAAGCTGAAACAAACAGGACCAATAGCTTTTCCAGTAGAGCAAAATCACCTCCCAAACACGTTTAGTAAAACAATCTCTCGTATTTGGCTAGGCTATACATATTTCTTTATATGTTCGACCTCATTTTTCATTTGATGCTTCAGGTTAAATGAGCAAATTAGAGAAGAAAATAAAGATTACCTAACAATCAGATGAATCCATCGTTTCTCCACCTAAGATTGAGTCTTTCTATGTGCTTGGGATTGAGTACGCCGATTAGGGATGTCAATTGCACCTAGGTCAGGGTACCCGACACGTTTGCACTCGACGGGTGCGGGCGTGGGTGAGATTTCCATCAGCGGGTGCAACTTTTATTTTCCAACCGTGGATGCTATCCGGGTATCCAAAATAACTTACAAGTTATCAATTCATTCTGCCATTTGTAACTTCGACCAAATTCTCCGTTCTAAAAACTTTAAGGTCACATTCGATCATTTTTTTTGTAATTATTTGTACCATCTTACTTATCGGAACCTACATTAACAATCTATCTTGTTTATTGGAACCTACATTAACAATCTTTACAAGTAACTCAATATTTTTTGCTACACCATCATTCAAAAAATAGATGGATTCTGTTAGGATTGTTTGTCAAATGTTCTAGTTGTTCATGGAATATCAAACCTGATGGGCACCCAAAATTCATTTGAGACCTGACGAGTGTTGGTGCTAATTCTTTCCTGAGGGTGCGGATGCGTGTCTCAAATTTCATATGTGGCCTCTCATTTTGAATGTGTTTTTGGTGCATCTGACCTATTGCCATCTCTAATGGCAATCCTAGCCACCACCTTTACCCCACGTGAGTTGAGCCATATACTGAGGTGGAGCGATGGGAAAGAGCAAGGAAAATTTCACTGTTGGTTGTCGTAGTGCTTTATGGATAAATTTTCAACTATAGAGAGGTACATACACTTAGGGTGATTCATAGAGCAAAACTCGTGGAGGTCCTTTTTCTCTGGCTCCAGGTTCGAGCTCTGTGGGCATTTGAATCACCTAGTAGTATCTTGTTTTTGTGCGCTTCATCCTAGAATGGCCTAGCTAAAAAGATGTGAGTGGTTTATACTGGTTCAGAAAAGAATGCTCTATGTCCAGTGTGCTAGGCACATATTCTTTGTTAGCTTGAAGGATGATGTGGGGGTTACAATGGTTACAAGCGAACTCTCCACCGAGTTCTTGTCTTGTGGTGTGTCGTTCTCCTCCCGTCCCGGGTGAAGGTGGTGTCGGTCCCCTTTTATAGCCGGTTTCCAAGCAGTGTTTATATCCTGATTCCTCATAAATGGAACGGGTGATACAATGTTCTCTCTCTGTCTATCGCGGGTTTTTCGGGCTCATCTTGGGTCGTAGACATCATAGTTGTATAACCACTCCCATTGTGTCGCCTGATCTATGTCGTCCTTCAGCTCGTGTTCGCTGCTGCGTTGAATGGGACAAGACATGAGTGACGTCAGCTGGCACTGTGCTTTGTGGTAGAGTTACATCGTGTGTGTCCGTCCTTTCAACATTGAAGGCGTCAGCATCAGCCCGTGTCTGTATTGAATGTTGTTGCCTGCTCCCTACTCTTGAGCTCGAGCTCAGGAGTGTCCGCTGACCGTGTGACACTCGGTTCCGAAAATGAATCAAATGAACACATATGTGTGCCCAGGACGTTCAACACATACACGAGTGCATTCACAAAGAGTATACAGAAAATTACCACAAGACAAGATTAATTAACCAAATTTTATTACACTAACCATATCATCCTCGAGTACAGGTTCTAATGAATATTAATAACAAGTTCAACTATTGCAGCAGAAATAAACTAAATAAGCAAACTAAACAGCTAGGCAGCATAAGCGATAGGGTATAGTGCAGGTCCAATCAACACCACAGGCAAAGCTGATGGTAGACACGGCCTAGGACTCCACATTATCATCGTTATACTCCCAATCCTGACCTGCAACTGTTGGGGGGGATTGCAAGAGTGAGTACCTATCGTACTCAGCAAGTGTGGAAGTATGACATATGGCTGATTCAATGATGAATATAATAATGGTTGAGTGCTGAAAAGTACATTAAAACATTTGAAAAGCAATATATTACATGTATATGAAATAAACCCATCATAAGCCATGTAGTTATCATAATACCAGTCCATATTCCAAATCCATCATCATATACCAATATCCATATTCAATACCGGAATTCAATTCATAACCATCCATAACCATAATACCAACAATAACCATAATACCAACCATAACCATCCCAAATCCCAATTTTCCTCTAATCATGTGAGGGTCTAGGATGCTCATAACCGGGAGCACGACAATCATGATAGTTTTAGACACACTCTGCAGAGGTTGTACCGCTTTACCCACGTGTTTGTGATTTCATCTTCTTTCGATGACTATAGAATCTCAATTATGCCGTCTCACACTTCCGTAGGTGTGTGGCCAAGAGATCACAAAATAGCCTTTGCAAAGCGATTACTAGCCTATTTAGACCCCACTGATGTTTCACCGATGGCGATGTCTCCAACTGAGCACATCTTCAACCAAGGGCCCTCTCTTGAGCCATTCGGATCCCAAAGTAGTCCCACCAATCATCAACAAACCCAATCCGACTACCCCTTCCCCGAGCATCCTTAATGGTCCAAATAGCACTGGCAAAGCCCTAATTAATCAGCTACACCGCACCCATACTTGGCCTCTTGGTGGCACTATAAATCCTGGATGGTCGTTCCACGAACCGATCCTTAGATCTAAAGCAAGCAAAACCACCATACATCCAACCCATCCACATACCAGGCTTGCTTAGATCGCCCATTACCATATCAGATTTAACCAGTTCATGTCAACCACAATCTCATTAGTGCATAATTAAATTAAGTAGTGTAGTTGTTCTTCCATCCAATTAATTAAGCGAACCAAAAGGGTAAATCCCCATCCCGACACTCTACCATATATTCTAGGTGACAAGGGTGGTTAAACAAAACTAGTAAACTTCCTATCATAGGATTCCCATCAAATTGACACAAGCATGCAATTTTGCAAATAAAACATTTATTTTAGAAATAGGATCAATATGCTTCATGGACACTTGCCTTGCTCTTGTGGTTGATTAGGATCAAAGACTTCAAACTCTTGGTGCTGGAGATCCTCCACGGCACTCTCTAGCGCAAATCCGTCTAATCTGCACAATAAACATACAAGACAAGAAACACAATCAAAAAGTGCACAAATATTACTCAATATGACATGACATGCATGATTGATGCAAATGCAAGGTAGAACTTGTTAATAGATTGCTTTTAAATGATCACTAACTAGTTTTAATAGATTTTAACAAGTTTATACAAGTTTGGATGTGATTAGATCTAATTTTAGAATTAGTTCAACACAATTTAACCTGGAAAATCAGACTAGTCCGCTAGGGACCGGACAAGTCTGCACTTTACGAGATCAACGGACTAGGGTTTTCTAGATTGATATGAATTTGAAGATTTGGGGTCGAATTCACGTAAGAAAAAGGAAATAGAAGGTATACCAGGTGTTTAGGACTCCAATGAATCAAGAAACTTGGAGGTAGCACTTAGATCTTGATGATCTAGGGTTGGTGATAAACTTGGAGATGAATTGGTGATGAAGAACAAAACTTGATGGAGATCTTGATCCTCTTTCGTTTCCTCCTCCTCTTCTTCTTGCTTGGGACCTCCTCCTCCCTCCTTGATGGTGGCTCTCCACGAACTAGGGTTTGGGTGGGGTGGAAAAGTGACAAATAGATGTAAAGCTAAGGGGTGGGGTCGTTTATATAGAGGTGGAGGCTAGGGTTAGATGGATTTCGAGTTTGAGATGAGTAGAGGCCGGTTTAGGGTCCCTCGTGGGCTATAAAAGAGTTAGGCACGACGTCTCTAGGCCCACTTAACATGAAACCCAAGAAACAAGTCGTGAAACAAAAGATCAACTCGGAGTTACAAAATACCAGACAAGTCCGATAAGGACCGGACTAGTCCGAAGTTAGTCAGAAAGAAATCGGACAAGTCTGGCCAAAAATCAGACAAGTCCGACTTTAGTTAGAGAGGAAAACGGACAAGTCCGCTGGAAAACCGGACTAGTCCGGACAAGTACAAGGACTTAGCAAATTTTCAAGAAATTGGACAAGTCCGAAAGTGTCCAGAGGCAAAATCGGACTAGTCCGCAGCAAAATCAGACAAGTCCGTTTGAAGTTAGAGAGAAATCAGACTAGTCCTCACCAAAATCGGACAAGTCCGCACTTTTCAGCATTTTAAGTGCGGTTTTGTTCTAAATCAATTTTAAACTTGTTCCTCTTTATGTGGGTTAATGTTAAACATGTATATGAATGTATGTAGGGCATGATGCATGAAAATGAGGGTGTTACAAACCTACCCCCCTTAAAATGAATCTCGCCCTCGAGATTCGACGCGGAAGAGAAGATATAGGGAAATTCCTTCTTGAGATCATCCTCCAATTCCCACGTTGCTTCTTTTTCTGTGTGGTGCTTCCATTGAACTTTACACCATCTAATAACCTTGTTCCTTGTGACTCTCACCTTGGTTTCCAAAATTTTGACCGGTTGCTTGGCATAAGTCAAATCTGCCTCTAATTCCAATCCTTCCATTGTCACTTGTTCTTCCGGTACTCTCAATCACTTCTTGAGCTGGGAGACATGAAATACATCATGTACATCTGAAAGACGAGTTGGCATCTCCAACTTATACGCTACTTCTCCTCTTTTCTCCAAAATCTTGAATGGTCCAATGTAGCGAGGTGCTAGCTTGCCTCTTATGTTAAACCTCTTATGAACCCTCATTGGTGACACCTTGAGGTAAACATAATCTCCCACTTCAAAGGTTAGTTCCCTTCTCCTATTGTACGCATAGCCTTTTTGTCTTGATTGGGCAGCCCTCAAGTCTTCACGAATTATTTGGACTTGCTTTTCGGCTTCTTGCAACACATCCAGACCAAATACTTGAGTTTCTCCCACCTCATTCCAGAATAAAGGTGTCCTACACTTCCTTCCATAAAGCGCTTCATATGGTGACATTTTCAAGCTTGCTTGGTGTAAGACCTATGTGTGCTGAATACATTGGCTTGTAGCGAATACACTTGGCTTTGATGATAAAAGTTTTAAGTCTCACCAAAACACCTTTTTGTCAAGGTCCGACTCTAGCTCCGAGCTACAGCAAGGTCCGACGGTAGGTCCGGCTTGTTTTGGGTAGCTCCGGCTATGTTCAAAGCTAGGTCCGACTTCTTGGTAAGGTCTGACTAGCTTTGGTTAGCTCCGGTGAGCTTTATCTTTAGCTCCAGCATGTCTTTGTTAGCTCTGACATATATTTGATAGCTCCGGCATGCTTTTGCTAAACTCCGACGTACTATGTCTAGCTCCGGTTTTGAGTTGACTAGCTTTGACTAGTTTTTGGTAAGCTTCGGTGCTAAGATCTACTAGTTTTGGTAAGCTCTAGCAGGTTCTTCATTGTACTAGTTTTGGTAAGCTCTGGTGCTAGGTTCTACTAGCTTTTGTTAGCTCCGGCTCAAGCTCCGGGTTGCTCTGGCAAGGTCCGAAACTTGACCGCGGTGCTTCTGCTTTTCATTTGCAATGTTTCGTACTTGCTTTACATTGTTGGAAAGATTGCTTAGTATTCTTTTATTGAGTTTTTGGTGCGTTTTGGATGATATGGATGATATCGTGTTACTATGGTTTAGCAACATGCTTATGTGAGGCTCTCACGTAAGGTGTTGTGTTCGGAACTAACTTGAGTCAAGTCGAGGACTTGGGCTCGTATGGATTGGTTGTTTATTCATGTGCAGGTGTTGCTTGAGTTCAAGTCATGGCTGGTGACGGGATCCATTGGACTAGTCTCAGGGAGGAGATGAGGTTCCAACAACCAAGTTCGGGAGGAACTGTGGTTGAGCTGATCAGGAGGTCGCGCAGGATGATTGAATCAAGGGCGGTGCATATGAAGATTACTGGACGTCGAAGGAAGATGTTTACACGTATGCATGCGGTGCATGACGTGGAAACATGGTTCCGAAGATGGTTTATGGATGGGAAGATCTGGTTGGAAGGATCGGATCGTACCGGTTGATGACTTTAGCTGCGGCGAAGTCGGTTATGACTCGGTATGGAAAATATCGAGTTGGTTATGATAGGATTTCGTGTGGGTCACGAATTTGAGTTGTTTAGGAATGTGGGATACGTTCCTAAGGTGTTTGGAAGTCTTAAGATTGCTTCTATCTGCGTATAGAAGAATCTTGAGCAGTTGTGGAAAGTTACGATTCGTGATCTGAGTAGGATTGGAGTCCTAGTTGATATTGGGTTGGCCTAAGGGCTGGTTATATAAGCAAGGGAGCCCAGAGCTCGTGGTGCACGACTTTGGGGCTGTTCCTCTTGTGTTCTATTGAATAAAATTCGTAGTTTTAAGGAACTTTTGTGCCTTGTTCGTCCGACTTGTTCCAGACAAGTTTTACTCGTCGAGTTTCTGGACAGCACTACCTTTCATCGGTGGTTTTATCATAACTCAAGTTTTACAGATCCAATTGACGTGATTCTTTTTGGGTTGTCTTCACAACTTGATTATCTATCATATGTCAAAATTTCACGGTCATTGGATTTGTGGTTTTTGATCTACACAAGTTTCTTTGCTGCGTTCCAGAACTGTTTTTTCTCGAGTAGGTTAGATTGATCTTTGTTTGATCTTTCGATCATAACTTGAGTTTTTCTCGACGGATTTGAGTAGTTCTTTTTTTGTTGTCTGTGTGACTTGATTCTCTCTGATATCTATCACTTTTGTTACGGTGAAACACGTTTAGATTAGTCTCACACACGATTTCTTTAACAGATCATTTTTCTGCCGAAAGGGTTTGGGGTTTAATTGTTTCCGCTGTGTAAGATTTTTAAATCTACCATTCACCCCCCCCCCTCTGGTAGCTTTTCACGTGCTCTTCGATCCTACAATTGGTATCAAAGCCACAATGCTCTAATCTTTGAGATTTTCACGTGTTTTTGACTAATCATCATGGAGAAGTATTCCGCCAAACCTTGTGTGTTTGCTGGTATTGATTTCCAGGTTTGGAAGGCACGCATGGAGGCTTTCATCCAGGCACAAGGCTTTGCAATATGGGAGAAGGTGTATAAGACTTATGAAGTGCCACCCAATGATCAAGTCACGACCACAAACCTACGAGACGTCGACAACAATAACAAAGCCCGAAACTTGATCATCCAAGGACTCACTCAAAGCGACTTTGATCGTGTCGCGCACCTCCGATCAGCATACGGTGTTTGGAGAGCTCTCTGTGATTACCATGAAGGCTCCAACACAATCAAGGAGGTAAAACAAGATATGTTCCAAAAGGAATATATGCGTTTTGAGATGCAACCAGGTGAGTCTGTCGATGACCTTTTTGCTCGTTTCAATAAAATTCTCAGCAACTTACGTAGTGTCAATGTAAATTTTTCTGATGCTGAGAATGCTAGGCAACTTCTTTGTGCGTTAGACATGTCAATTTGGGAGATGAAAGTAACATTTATTCGTGAATCAACTGTCATGAGTTCTCTTACATTATATGTACTTTATTCTAAACTAAAAACTCATGAAATTGACATCCTAGCACGTAAGAACCCAAATAAGTCTATTGCATTTGTTTCACAACGTGATATGTCTAGCTCTGGCCAATCATCATCTTGCAATACTCTTGCTTTATTGTCCTCACTAACCCTGGAGCAGATCGAAGAATTTCCAGAACAGGAGTTGGCACTTATCTCTACTAGATTCTCAAAAGCATTGCAAAATGTGAGAACTAGAAGGAGAGGAAGCTCCGAACCTCAACGCTGTTTTGAATGTGGTAAAACAGGACACTTTCGTACAGAATGCCCTAACCTTTCAGGTCCGACCACCCGGGAAGAAAAACAAAGCAAGGTCCGGACCTCCTCTGGAAATTCCAACAAAAGAAAAAGAAGGGTACCATAGGACGCAAGATGATTAACAGCTTCATCACCGCACTTCAAGAACTTAGTTCAAGTGATGTAGACTTTGAAAGTGATGAAGATGATGATGATCTGGCCAACTTATGCTTCATGGCGGGCAAAACAAGATCAAGATCAAGTCAGGAGGATGCAGAACACAACAGTGAAGACGATGAGGTATGTTCTACCTGCAATGAAATGTGTGATGCTATTTCTCGTGCAACTATTATTGTCAAGAAAAAGGACAAAAAGCTTAGGGATAATGCTGCTAAAATTGAATCACTAGAATCTGAAATTAACCGTTTAAAAACTTTGATTCCTAGTGATGATGCATGTCCCTCATGTGACTTAATCTATGAACAATTGTCCACATTAAGAAGTACACACTCCTCCACTCTAGATAGACTTGATGAAGAAATTGAAAAGAACAAAGAGCTTGCTGCACTTAATGATAAAAACTTGAAAGATGCTAGCTGTTCTACAATTGATTTGCATTGTTCTACTTGTGAGGACCTTGATAAGAAACTACAGGATGCTATGAATGAAATTTCTATATTGAACAATGCTTTACGTTCTCATGAAGTTAAATTTTGTTCAAATTGCAAACTAAAAGGAAAAACTTCATGTGAAAATTGTCTTGATCTGTCCAATAAACTTGATGACATGCATAGGACATTAGATCGGTTTTGTAATGGGAATAACAAGCTAAACTTGCTGCTGAATTCTTCCAAGTCATGCAATGATAAAACTGGTTTAGGTATTGATTCTCATGCTCATGCTAAGGCACATCCACCTAAAATTGTAAAGTCATTAGGAAGTGGTTTGATTCAAACAGTTCCTGAACAAAAAGAAGTGATTTTCAAATCTGCAGAAGTGTTGTCTCATTCGGTATCAAATAAAAATGTTGATTGCTCATCTAGACATGAACACAAAGTTAAATTTCATTGTACCTACTGTGGTAGAGATGGTCATGTCATAAATTTTTGTTATAGACTAGCTAAACAACAGAAAAAGGAAAGGATGATTGCTAGATCTTATAACTTTCATGCAATTAGAAAAACACAACCTGCTTTAATGAGTCAGAAATTTGAAAAGGTAGCTTCCGGAACTTTTGGCAAGAAATCTACAAAGGCAGCTCCGGTAGTTCTGATAGCTCTGAGAGCTCCCGAATCTTCTGTTGGTCCCTCCAAAGCTTTAGTTTTTGCCTCCGGACCTTCTGCTTTTACCTCCAGAGCTACTGGTTTTCACTCTAAACAAGTAACAACTTCTAAATCAATTGTTAAGAACAGAAAACCTCAATCTTTGACTCATAAACCTGCTGTTTTGTCTCAGCTTTCGCGTGTTTTTCCTGCTGCACGTCGCGTGACTCATTACTGGATTCCTAAATGTCTTTTGACTAACCCCAGTATTGAGTCATCGACGTATTGTGCTTCTATGTAGGTTACACGTTTGAGGAAGGAGAACATTTGGATTGTGGATTCAGGTTGCTCACGCCACATGACCGGTAACAAAGATTGGTTCTCCTCCCTCTCTTTTGTGTCACGCGTAGAGAATGTTACTTTTGCCGATAATTCTTCAACTCCTATAATTTCTAAGGGTTCGGTTAGAGTAAATGATCACTACACTTTGAAGGATGTGGCACTTGTCAAAAAATTTGAAATACAACTTGCCTTCTGTTTCACAATTGCTAGATAAAAATCTAGAAATTATTTTCAATAAAAACTGCTGCAAAGTTGTAGGTTCAAATAGTGAGCTTATTTTTAACATGTCTCGGTTTGGAAGAGTTTTTAAAGCTCATTTTGATATGTCTTCCTCTAAGCATAGGTGTCTAGTTGCTAATGATTCAAAGGACTTATATTTTTGGCATTGTAGACTTGGTCACGTAGGCTTTGATCACCTAACGCGAGTTAGTCCTCTTGATCGCATACGTGGGCTGCCTAAGATTAAAGGGGACAAAGAAATTGTGTAATCTTCTTGTAGACATGCTAAGATGGTTGCAGGTTCACATACTCCTCTCACAATGATCATGACAACTGAACCATGTCAACTTTTGCATCTTCACACCGTAGGACCTTCACGTGTTCAATCCTTCGGAGGTAAATGGTATGTTCTTGTTATTGTTGATGATTATTCTAGATACTCTTGGGTTTACTTTATGGCGTCTAAGAATGAAGCTTTTAGTCACTTTAGGACTTTATTTCTTATATTATCAATTGATCACCCAGGATCTTTAAAGGCAATTAGAAGTGATAAAGGAACTGAATTTAAAAATCAATCTTTTGATCACTTTTGTGCTGAAAATGGAATAGATCATCAACTTTCTTCACCATATGTACCTCAACAAAACGGTGTAGTAGAAAGAAAGAACAAAACCTTAGTTGAGATGGCTAGGACTATGCTTGATGAATATCAAACTCCTAGGAAATTTTTGGGCTGATGCATTAGCAACCGCTTGTTATGTCTCAAATCGTGTTTTCTTGCGTGCTAAGCTAGGTAAAACACCATATGAGCTTCAGTTTGGACATAGGCCTAGTGTTACACACTTTCGGGTGTTTGGTTGCAAATGCTTTGTTAAGAAACATGGTAATCTTGATAAATTTGAACCTAGATCCATTGATGGCATGTTTCTTGGTTATCCATCTCATACTAGAGGCTACCGTCTGCTTTTACTTGACACTAACAAAATTGTGGAGACTTGTGAAGTGTCTTTTGATGAAGCTAGCCCGGGTACTAGCTCCGGTGTTGCAGGACCAGGTCCGTATCCTCAAGGGGAGGGTATTTTTGAAGATGAAGAAGAGCCGGTGATACTGCCTGGTAGTTCCGAAGTTGACACGTGTCCAACTCCGGACATTGAACAAGTTCCGGCTATCACCTATGCTGGTCTTGATCGTCCACAAGTCACAAGCTCATCAATCTATAATGAACCTAATGAAGAAGAAGCTTGTGAGACATCTGTTCCCCTATGGTTTTACAAAGATCATCCTCCACAATAGATGATTGGAAGCTTGCACGAACGAGTCACACGGTCCAGGTTTTGCGATCCAAACTCACATGCTCATTCTACTTTTGTTGCTTCTTTTGAACCCAAAGATATATCACACGCACTCACTAATGAATCTTGGATTATTGCCATGCAAGAAGAGTTAGAAAATTTTGAAAGAAATAATGTTTGGAAACTTGTACCTCCACCTCTAGGTCACACTTTAATTGGAACTAAATGGGTATATAAAAATAAACAAAGTGAGGATGGGGTTGTGGTTAGGAATAAGGCTAGGTTGGTTGCTCAAGGTTTCACTCAAGTTGAAGGTCTAGATTTTGATGAAACTTTTGCTCCTGTCGCTAGATTAGAAGCCATAAGAATTTTGTTAGCTTTTGCAGCATCTAAAGGTTTTAAGCTATTTCAAATGGATGTTAAAAGTGCTTTTCTTAATGGCTACTTATATGAGGAGGTTTATGTCAAACAACCACCGGGTTTTGAAAATCCAGATTTTCCTAATCATGTTTACAAACTGTCCAAAGCCTTATACGGTCTCAAACAAGCCCCTAGAGCATGGTATGATAGGTTGAAAACATTCTTACTTGAAAAGGGGTTTACCATGGACAAGGTTGATAAAACTCTTTTTGTGCTTAAGCATAGCAATGACTCATTATTCGTTCAAGTGTATGTGGATGATATTATCTTTGGTTGTGCTTCTCATGACCTTGTGTCCAAGTTTTCAGCAATGATGAGTTCCGAATTTGAAATGAGTATGATGGGTGAACTCACTTACTTTTTGGGGCTGCAAATCAAGCAAACCAAGGAGGGTACCTTTGTGCATCAAACGAAGTATACCAAAGATCTCCTAAGGCGCTTCAACATGGACAAAAGCAAGCCTCTTCGGACACCAATGGTAACAGCAACAACACTTGAACTTGATGAAGATGGTGAACCCGTGGATCAAAAAGAATATAGAAGCATGATCGGATCACTTTTGTACCTCACGGCATCAAGACCGGACATACAATTCAGCGTATGTCTTTGTGCACGGTTTCAAGCTTCCCCACGTGCTTCACATCGTCAAGCCGTCAAAAGGATTCTCAGGTACTTACATGGAACTCAAGAATTTGGCATTTTTCTTCCTTCTTCCTCAATTGTTACTTTGAAAGCTTTTTCGGATGCTGATTTTAGGGGTTGTAGGATTGATAGGAAAAGTACTTCCGGTGCTTGTCATTTTCTTGGTAATTCTCTTGTTGCTTGGTCCTCTAGAAAACAAAATTCAGTTGCACAATCCACAGCCGAATCTGAATACATAGCTGCTGCTAGTGCTTGCTCACAAATTCTTTGGATTGTTCAAACACTTAAGGACTATGGGGTTGATCTAGATAGTGTTCCACTGTTTTGTGATAACACTAGTGCTATTTGCATTGCCAAAAACCCCGTGCAACATTCTAGAACTAAGCACATTGATATTAGGTATCACTTTCTCTGAGATAACATTGAAAAAGGAAACATTGTGCTTCACCATGTAGATACCGAACATCAATTGGCTGACATTTTTACAAAACCTTTGGATTTCACTCGTTTTTGTTTCATTCGTAGTGAAATAGGGGTTATGCATCCTCATGGCTTAAATTGAGGGGGAGTTTTGAAACTTGGGAAGTCTATGTGTGAATCTGAAATTAAAATAATATGAGCATAGTATTTCATACATATATGACTTTGTGATTCCTTTTACATGCTGAAAGTTCTTACTACATTACTTGTGTTATACATTTTGTATTTTTTGCCATGTCTAGTAATTGGAATAATTACTTACACTAAAACTGGCCATGGTCGAACTTTCTTGCTGTTTTGAACTTGTTACATGTTCACAAGTGCTTTTAATCATTAAGAATTCATCAAGTAATCAACTCACATGTTGAGTTTTTATGAACAAATATAAATTGAGAAAAGATCAAGAGAATATGCATGCATCACACTTCTTCTTTTGAGATGGCTTATCATTGCACTTAGATATGAACTTGGAAGAAGTTGTGTATGACTAAAACCATGTCCTTAAGCTTCTGATTGTCAAATGACATAGGCTTGGCTTGGTTGGTTAGAATAAGGCAGATGCGCATATAATCTCTTGCAAATATCATATGATCTAAATTTATGCTTTGAAAAATAATAAAATGCAGCAACTAGTGTCATGCTTTCAGGTTTTGAAATAGTTAAGTTTGTGAGATCATGACTTGCTTAAATTGAA
Source organism: Tuctoria greenei (assembly GCA_036927565.1). NCBI lineage: Eukaryota > Viridiplantae > Streptophyta > Magnoliopsida > Poales > Poaceae > Tuctoria > Tuctoria greenei. The sequence continues at coordinate 90,110,335 of JAYESD010000005.1, read as the reverse complement.
AATTACATTTGATCTCTAGCATGGCTTACACTACTTTATGTATTTCATTGATGTGATAATGTAAGGTACTTGATAGTATGACTTGGATGAGCTTTGTTTATATGTATATGTTATAAAATGCTCATAACAACTAAAGAGGGAGAGATAATTTGTTTATATGCTCATGACTTGCTGAATACATGGTCAAAGGGGGAGAGATAAGCATGAAGAGAAAGAGAATATGTGCATAAGGAGAGATAATAAAGGGGGCATAAGGAGAGATAATAAAGGGGGAGAGATTTTCTTCTCATTTTACTTTTGATTTACAAAAGGGTAGAAATTGCCTTCAAAACTTTTATGTGAATAAGCCAATGTTCGGATTTTAAATGGTGTTGCCAATGCATTCATCAAGGGGGAGATTGTAAGACCTATGTGTGTTGAATACATTGGTTTGTAGTGAATACACTTGGCTTTGATGATAAAAGTTTTAAATATCACCAAAACACCTTTTTGTCAAGGTCCGACTCTAGCTCCGAGCTACAGCAAGGTCCGACGGTAGGTCCGACTTGTTTTGGGTAGCTCCGGCTATGTTCAAAGCTAGGTCCGACTTCTTGGTAAGGTCCGACTAGCTTTGGTTAGCTCCGGTGAGCTTTATCTTTAGCTCCGGCATGTCTTTGTTAGCTCCGACATATTTGATAGCTCCGGCATGCTTTTGCTAAACTCCGACGTACTTTGTCTAGCTCCGGTTTTGAGTTGACTAGCTTTGACTAGTTTTTGGTAAGCTCCGGTGCTAAGATCTACTAGTTTTGGTAAGCTCCGGCAGGTGCTTCATTGTCCTAGTTTTGGTAAGCTCCGACGCTAGGTTCTACTAGCTTTTGTTAGCTCCGGCTCAAGCTCCGGGTTGCTCTGGCAAGGTCCAGAACTTGACCGCGGTGCTTCTGCTTTTCATTTGCAATGTTTCGTACTTGCTTTACATTGTTGGAAAGATTGCTTAGTATTCTTTTACTAAGTTTTTGGTGCGTTTTGGATGATATGGATGATATCGTGTTACTATGGTTTAGCAACATGCTTATGTGAGGCTCTCACGTAAGGTGTTGTGTTCGGAACTAACTTGAGTCAAGTCAAGGACTTGGGCTCGTATGGATTGGTTGTTTATTCATGTGCAGGTGTTGCTTGAGTTCAAGTCATGGATGGTGACGGGATCTATTAGACTAGTCTCAGGGAGGAGATGAGGTTCCAACAACCAAGTTCGGGAGGAACTGTGGTTGAGCTGATCAGGAGGTCGCGCAGGATGATTGAATCAAGGGCGGTGCATATGAAGGTTACTGGACGTCGAAGGAAGATGTTTACATGTATGCATGCGGTGCATGACGTGGCAACATGGTTCCGAAGATGGTTTATGGATGGGAAGATCTGGTTGGAAGGATCGGATCGTACCAGTTGATGACTTTGGCTGCGGCGAAGTCGGTTATGGCTCGGTATGGAAAGTATCGAATTGGTTATGATAGGATTTCGTGTGGGTCACGAACTGAGTTGTTTAGGAATGTGGGATACGTTACTAAGGTGTTTGGAAGTCTTAATATTGCTTCTATCTGCGTATAGAAGAATCTTGAGCAGCTATGGAAAGTTACGATTCGTGATCTGAGTAGGATTGGAGTCCTAGTTGATATTGGGTTGGCCTAAGGGCTGGTTATATAAGCAAGGGAGCCCAGAGCTCGTGGTGCACGACTTTGGGGCTGTTCCTCTTGTGTTCTATTGAATAAAATTCGTAGTTTGAAGGAACTTTTGTGCCTTGTTTGTCCAACTTGTTCCAGACAAGTTTTACTCGTCGAGTTTCTCGACAGCACTACCTTTCATCGGTGGTTTTTTGATAACTCGAGTTTTACAGATCCAATTGACGTGATTCTTTTTGGGTTGTCTTCACAACTTGATTGATTATCTATCATATGTCAAAATTTCACGATCATTGGATTTGTGGTTTTGGATCTACACGAGTTTCTTTGCTGCGTCCCAGAACTGTTTTTTCTCGAGTAGGTCAGATTGATCTTTGTTTGATCTTTCGATCATAACTTGAGTTTTTCTCGACGGATTTGAGTAGTTCTTTTTGTGTTGTCTGCGTGACTTGATTCTCTCTGATATCTATCACTTTTGTCATGGTGAAACACGTTTAGATTAGTCTCACACACGATTTCTTTAACAAATCGTTTTTCTGCCGAAAGGGTTTGGGGTTTAATTGTTTCCGCTGCGTAAGATTTTTAAATCTACCATTCACCCCCCTCTGGTAGCTTTTCACGTGCTCTACGATCCTACACTTGGTAACTATTGTTGTATGAAAATTCTGCATATGGCAAGCTCTTGTCCCAACTTTTCCCATGCTTTAAAGCACATGCTCTTAACATGTCCTCTAAAATCTTATTGGTCCTCTCGGTTTGTCCATCCGTTTGAGGGTGATATGCTGAACTAAAATTCAACCTCGTTCCCAAAGCTTCATGCAATTTTTGCCAAAACCTGGAAGTGAATTGCGAACCACTATCCGAGACTATCTTCTTCGAAACTCCATGCAAACATACTATTCTTCCCATATATAGTTCTGCCAATTTCTCTCCACTATAGGTGGTCTTGACGGGAATAAAGTGGGCTGACTTAGTTAACCGATCCACAATTACCGAAATTGAATCGTAACCGTTCTGAGTACGCGGTAAACCAACTATGAAGTCCATACCGATCTCTTCCCACTTCCATTTCAGAATCTTCAATTGTTGCAATAATCCAGCTGGTCTTTGATGTTCCGCCTTGACTCATTAACACACATCACACAATGCTACGTATTCAGCTATGTCCTTCTTCATGCTAGCCCACCAATAGCAAGTCTTCAAGTCTTTGTACATTTTCGTACAACCAGAATGAATTGAGTATGGTGAGTCATGTGCCTCTTTTATTATTGTCTCCCGAATATGGTTCACATTAGGCACAACAATCCTCTTACCAAGCCATATGGTACCATGTTCATCCTCATCAAATCTGAATTCTCTCCCCTCTTGTGTCCATTCCTTGATTTTCTGAATTTCCTCATCCTTAGTTTGGCCTTCCCAAATTTCTTGCTCTAATGTTGGGTTTAACTCCATCATCTCCATCTCATTTACGAATCCAAGGTTCAACCGTTCAAACTCCTTACATAACCCGGATGGTAACTCTCGAACTATAAGTTGATGACTTAGTCCTTTTCTACTCAAAGCATCGGCCACTACATTGGCCTTTCCCGGATGATAGTTGATCCCCAATTCATAATCTTTTATGAGCTCCAACCATCTCCATTGCCTCAAGTTCAGATCCGTATGTGTAAAAATATACTTCAAACTCTTGTGATCCGTGCAAATTTCACACCTATGTCCAAGAATATAGTGTCTCCAAATCTTCAACGCATGTACCACAGCTGCAAGTTCTAAATCATGTGTGGGGTAATTCTACTCATGTTTTTTCAATTGTCTTGATGCATAGGCAACCACTTGTCCTTCTTGCATCAATACACATCCAAGTCCTTGTCTCGAGGGGTCACAACATATGTCAAAACTCTTGCTTACATCCGGCAGTACAAAAACTGGGGCTGTTGTCAACCTCTTCTTCAAGTCCTCAAAACTATTATGACAAAATTGAGTCAATTGGAATGCCTTTCCCTTCATTAGCAATTCTGTCATTGGCTTGGCTATCTTGGAAAAGTCCTTGATGAATCGACGGTAATATCCAGCCATTCTAAGAAAACTCATTATTTCCTTTACATTTTGCGGTGATTCCCACTTCAACACGTCTCTCACTTTTCTGAGGTCAACCGAAACTCCTCCTCCTGAGATGATATGACCCAAAAACGACGCCTCTCTCAACAAAAAGTGACACTTGTTGAACTTGGTATACAATTGATGCTCCCTTAATTTCTGCAGCGTAAGACTCAAGTGTTCCTCATGTTCCTTCTCATCCCTCGAGTAGATCATAATGTCATCAATGAACACCACAACGAACTTATCCAAGTACTCCATGAAGACCTTATTCATGAGGTACACAAAGTATGCAGGTGCATTGATCAATCCAAAAATCATCACGATGTACTCATAAGATCCATATAGCGTCCTACAAGTTGTCTTGGGTATGTCCGATGGTCTAATCTTCATTTGAAAGTATCCTGACCTCAAATCAATCTTAGAGATGACACAAGCACCCTTCATATGATCAAACAAGTCTTCTATGCATGGCAAGGTGTACTTGTTCTTGATTGTTACCTCGTTGAGATCTCGATAATCTACGCACATCCTTTGGGATCCGTCCTTCTTGTCCACAAATAGAACGGGCGCTCCCCAAGGTGAAGAGCTGGGCCAAATGAAACCCTTCTCTAGTTGCTCTTGAATCTTCTTCTTGAGCTCTGCTAATTCCATAGGAGGCATCCTATACGGCCTCTTAGCTATAGGTGCAGTTCTAGGTATTAAATCAATAACAAACTCAATGTCTCGATCGGGTGGCATACCTGGCAACTCGTTTGGGAACAGGTCCAAAAATTCACACACCACTGGAATCTCCTCAATTGCGGCACCGTCCATATGATTTAGCTCCAATTGCTTTGGTGCGATTTAAGATGCTTCAAATTCTACGATGATCCCTTCTTTATTGGTCAACTTCACCGTCTTCGTTGCACACTCAATAACTCCATTGTGCTTCTCAACCAGTCCATACCAAGTATAATGTCCAATCCTTGAGAATCCAAAACAATGAGGTTGGCGAAGAAGTCTACCCCCCTTATTCTAAGACTTACCTTTGGACATACTATATTTGTCCTCATCTCTCCTCCAAGAGACTTAACCAATAGAGTAAACTTCATATGAGAGATAGGAAAACTATACTTGGCAACATACTTCGATGCAATGAATGAATGCGATGCTCCAGAATCAAATAACATAGTCGCGGGGTTGGAATTCGCGAGAAACATACCAATGACCACATCATCCGCTTGTTGAGCATCCTCCGTAGGGACATGGTTCACGTTGCCACGAGAAAATTCTGCTGTCTGCGGTTCCCTTGCAGTTGTCCTCCATTGGGTCTTGGGTTTTGCCTTGACACATTGCTTCCTTGACAAAGTCCTGACTTAGGACATTGATGTGCGAAGTGTATAACTTCTCCGCAAGTATAGCACTTCTTTACTCCATCGGGATTATTGGGGCGAGCTTGGTTCTGAACATTTGCACCAGGAAAATTAACACGAGTTGCATAAGGCATTGGAGGCCTAGGAGCTTGCATAACAGGGCGTTTCTACACAAACTGAGTTGGGCGCGGTGCATAACCAGGTTATTGTATAGGAGTAGAGGAGCTGGAATATGGCGCATTAGGAGGCGCAAAGCGAGGGCGCACATTACTTCCTTGTTGTTGTCCTTGATATGGAGCCTTCCTCTTGTTGTCTTGTTCCATCTCACGGACCTTGTTCTCCACCACAATTGCTTTGTCCACAAGCTTCTAGAAATATGCATAGTCACAATTGAGCAATTGCACTTGGATTTCATTGTTCAAGCCCCTCATGAATAAGTATTGCTTCCGGCTGTCCCGACTCACATCCTCAGGCGCATATCTTGAGAGTTGAGTGAACTTATTGAGATATTAACCAATGCTCGATCTTCCTTGCCTCAAGTTCTCAAATTCTTGCCCCTTAGAATCATAACACCTTCCGGCACATAATGAGAACGGAAGCTCTCTTTGAACTCGGCCCAAGTAATTCTCTCTTGGTTCTCATGAGCATTGCATAAGGAATCCCACCAATCCGCAGCTGCTCCAACTAGTTGATGGGAAGCGAAAAGCACTTTCTCCTGGTCACTTCATTGGACAATAGCTAGCTTCTTCTCCACGGACTTGAGCCAATCATCCACATCCATAGGGTCAGTGGCTTGAGCAAAGGTTGGCGGCCTAGTCCTCATAAACTCTCCCAACCGGTTATGAGGAGGTGGGGGTGGCGGTGGAGGCATGTGGGGCTGATTATTGATGTTACCAGCCTGCAGCTGTCCCGTTGTCTGTATCATGGTCTGCATGAGCTAGTTTTGCATAGCCAAAAGCTACTCAATGTTGATAGCTCCATGAGCAGGTCCTTCTCCATTGTTATTCTGGGGTACTCCATGGTTCTCCTTTTCATCATTGCCATCCCTCTGGTTGCGAGTCCTCACCATCTCAAGAAAAGCAAAAAGTAAGAATTAGAAAACGTCCGCAACTATATGCATCAAGGGATATGAAACTAGACAACTAACTAGACTATGTGGACATGGCAATGATAAAGCATCCCAAAATCCTCTATTAAGCACACAAGCAAACAATATATAGCAAACAACACACCAACCAAAAACACATCGATTTCTGAGTGCCCCTATGTGCTCTAAAGTGTCCATTCTATCTAGGTTGCGTCCTACAGTCAATCTATGGCTCTAATACCAAATTGTGACACCCGGTTCCAAAAATGAACCAAGTGAATGCATATGTGTGCCCAGGACGTTCAACACACATACACGAATGCATTCACAAAGAGTATACAAAAAATTATCACAAGACAAGATTAATTAACCAAAATTTATTACACTAACCATATCATCCTTGAGTACAAGTTCTAACGAATATTAATGAGAAGTTCAACTATTGTAGTGAAATAAACTAAATAAGCAAACTAAACAGCTAGGCAACATAAGCGATAGGGTATAGAACAACTCCAATCAACACCACAGGGAAAGCTGACGGTAGACACGGCCTAGGACTCCGCATTATCATCATTATACTCCCAATCATGATCTGCAACTGTTGGGGGGGATTGCAAGAGTGAGTACATGTCGTACTCAGCAAGTGTGGAAAGTATGACATGTGGCTGATTCAAATGACGAATATAATAATGGTTGAGTGCTCAAAAGTACATTAAAACATTTGAAAAGCAATATAACATGTATGAAATAAACCCATCATAAGTCATGTAGTTATCATAATACCAGTCCATATTCCATATCCATCATCATATACCAATATCCATATTCAATACCGGAATTCAATTCATAACCATCCATAACCATAATACCAACCATAACCATAATACCAACCATAACCATCCCAAATCCCAATTTTCCTCAAATCATGTGAGGGTCCAGGTCGCTCATAACCGGGAGCACGACTATCATAATAGTTTTAGACACACTCTGCAGAGGTTGTGATAGGAGGATGAGTCCCGATCTTCCGAGAGGTATGGTAAACTTGATTGGGTGGAGATCTCAAAGTTGATGATCCAAGACTCCAAACGAACGAAACCCCGCAATCACTACACCACTGCTCCGTTGTTATCACATGTGTCACATGAATGACCTCACCATGAAGGCTTATCCCTGCAAGTGCAATCAAGAACACAATCAATAACAGAGAAGTTGCAATCAAAACTGAATTGGTCACGAATTTGGGGTCTCACAACCGATGATCGGCGACACTGTTCAATGATAGATTGTATCTAAGCAAAACCCGACCCTAATGTGGTGATGGCTGATGTATAAAATGGAGTTTAGGGGCGTGCAAGACCCCTGGACGCAACCTTAATGGGATTCCACACGATACATGGGCCAACGGCCCAAAAGATGGTGGCGTAGCACCGGACAGATTCTGGACGCCCACTTGTTTTGCTTATTCCCATAAACTTAGAAGGAATTTTGAGGTGGGGCTTATTCCATTCGAAGCTTTATGAAATCTCAGTTCCAACCATATATAGAACGTCCAAATCCGACTCCGTATGTATCCGGGACGTCAGTTTTGGTGAAGGCAGCTCCTGGAACCCGAGGTGGAGTCGAAGTCGAGTTGTACTTGGGTTCCTCCTTGGTGTGCACGTCCTATCTCCTCCTCCTTGATTCCTTGGACTCCTACAAGCCCTTGCTGGTCCTCTCCATTGTTCCTAATCAATAAAACATGCATGTAAACAAGTGTAAGTTCTGAAAAACAATTGACAAGGTTAGAACGTACCTGGAGATCCAATTGTCATGCACGTGCTCTAGTGATCGGTCCTTGCATTGTATGCAAAGGAGAGATGTCCTCATCATCCTCCCCCTCTTGAATTCGAGTCGTCCTCGACTCAAGCTCATCTTCCTCACCCAAGTATGGCTTCAAATCTGAAATGTTAAATGTGGGACTAACTCCAAACTCGGGAGGCAACTCAAGTTTATATGCATTGTCATTTATTTTCTTAAGAACCTTAAAAGGTCCAGAAGCGCATGGCATGAGTTTGGACTTTCTCAAATCCGGGAACCTATCTTTTCTCAAATGAACCCACACCAAATCACCGGGTTCCAATTTTACCTCCTTCCTACCTTTGCTAGCAGCAATGCGATACTTTTCATTCATTTTTTCAATTTGTAACTCAGTAGTTTCATGCAACTTAAGAATAAATTCAGAACGTTGTGTAGCATCCAAGTTCACAATTTCAGTATGTGGTAAAGGTAGCAAATCAATTGGAGCACTTGAATTGGAACCATAGACTACCATAAACGGACTTAACTTGGTTGTGGAGTGAATAGACCTGTTATAAGCAAACTCAATATGTGGCAAACACTCCTCTCACAACCTCAAATTGTCTTTCAAAACAGCCCGCAATATAGTAGATAAGGTACGATTAACTACCTCCGTTTGCCCATCAGTTTGTGGATGACAAGTAGTAGAAAACATCAACTTTGTTCCCAATTTATACCATAAAGTTCTCCAAAAATGACTCAAACACTTAGCATCCCTATCAGAAACAATAGTATTGGGAACACCATGCAAACGCACAACCTCATTAAAGAACAAATCAGCAACATGTGAAGCATTATCGATCTTGTGGCAGGGTATAAAATGAGCCATTTTAGAGAAATGATCAACAACCACAAAGACACTATCCCTCCCCCTTTTTGTTATAGGCAATCCTAAAACAAAGTCCATAGAAATATCCTCCCAAGGCGCACTAGGAACCGGAAGAGGCATATAAAGACCATGTGGGTTAAGTCAAGACTTAGCTTTGTTGCATGTCGTGCAACGTGAAACGTAGCGCTCCATGTCACGCCTCATCCGTTACCAAAAGAAGTGTGTAAGACCTATGTGTGTTGAATACATTGGCTTGTAGTGAATACACATGGCTTTGATGATAAAAGTTTTAAATATCACCAAAACACCTGTTTGTCAAGGTCCGACTCTAGCTCTGAGCTACAGCAAGGTCCGATGGTAGGTCCGGCTTGTTTTGGGTAGCTCCAGCTTCGTTAGGTGCTAGGTCCGGCTTCTTGGTAAGGTCCGACTAGCTTTGGTTAGCTCCGGTGAGCTTTATCTTTAGCTCCGGCATGTCTTTGTTAGCTCCGGCATGTCTTTGTTAGCTCCGGCATGTCTTTGATAGCTCCGGCATATACTTGATAGCTCCGGCATGCTTTTGCTAAGCTCTGACGTACTTTGTCTAGCTCCGGTTTTGGGTTGACTAGTTTTGACTAGTTTTTGGTAAGCTCCGGTGCTAGGATCTACTAGTTTTGGTAAGCTCCGGCGCTAGGTTCTACTAGCTTTTGTTAGCTCCGGCTCAAGCTCCGGGTTGCTCTGGCAAGGTCCGGAACTTGACCTAAGTTCTTCTGCTTTTCATTTACAATGTTTCGTACTTGATTTACATTGTTGGAAAGATTGCTTAGTATTCATTTGCTAAGTTTTTGGTGTGTTTTTGATGATATGGATGATATTGTTTTGCTGTGGTTTTGCAACATGCTTATGTGAGGTGCTCACATAAGGTGTTGTGTTCGGAACTAACTTGAGTCAAGTCGAGGACTTGGGCTCGTATGGATTGGTTGTTTATTCATGTGTAGGTGTTGCTTGAGTTCAAGTCATGGCTGGTGACAGGATCCATTGGACTAGTCTCAGGAGGAGATGAGGTTCCAACAACCAAGTTCGGGAGGAACTGTGGTTGAGCTGATCAGGAGGTCGCGCAGGATGATTGAATCAAGGGCAGTGCATATGAAGGTCAAAGGAAGGTGTTCGCACGTGTGCATGAGGTGCATGACGTGGCAATATGCTTCTAGAGACGAATTATGGAAGGAAGATCTGATCGAAAGGATCAGATCATATCGGTTGAAGACTTAGGCTGCTAGCTGAGTCGGTTATGGCTCGGTATGGAAATATCGAGTTGGTTATGTTAGGATTTCGTGTGGATCACGAATTTGAGTTGTTTAGGAATGTGGGATACGTTCCTAAGGTGTTTAGAAGTCTTAAGATTGCTTCTATCTGCGTATAGAAGAGTCCTAAGCAGTTATGGAAAGTTCCGATTGTGATTGGATTAGGATTGGAGTCCTAGTTGAGATTGGGATGGCCTAAGGGCTGGTTATATAAGCGAGGGAAGGCCAAAGATCGTGAGAGACGACTTTGGGGCTGTTCCTCTTGTGTTCTATTGAATAAAATTCGTAGTTTGAAGGAACTTTTGTGCCTTGTTCGTCCGACTTGTTCTAGACAAGTTTTACTCGTCGAGTTTCTGGACAGCACTACCTTTCGTCGGTGGTTTTATCATAACTCGAGTTTTACAGATCCAATTGACGTGATTCTTTTTGGGTTGTCTTCACAACTTGATTGTCTATCATCTGTCAAAATTTGACGATCATTGGATTTGTGGTTTTTGATCTACACGAGTTTCTTTGCAGCATTCCAGAACTGTTTTTTCTCTCGAGTAGGTCAGATTGACCTTTGGTTGATCTTTCGATCATAACTTGAGTTTTTCTCGACGGATTTGAGTAATTCTTTTTGTGTTGTCTTCGTTACTTGATTCTCTCTGATATCTATTACTTTTGTCACGGTGAAACACGTTTATATTAGTCTCATACACGATTTCTTTAATAGATCGTTTTTCTTCCAAAAGGGTTTGGGGTTTAATTGTTTCCGCTGCGTAAGATTTTTAAATCTACCATTCACCCCCCCTCTGGTAGATTTTCAAGTGCTCTTCGATCCTACAATAGGTATCAGAGCCAGGTTGCTCTAATCTTTGTGATTTGCACGTGTTTTTGACTAATCATCATGGAGAAGTACTCCGCCAAACCTTGTGTGTTTTCTGGTATTGATTTCTAGGTTTGGAAGGCACGCATGGAGGCTTTCATCCAGGCACAAGGCTTTGCAATATGGGAGAAGGTGTATAAGCCTTATGAAGTGCCACCCAATGATCAAGTCACGACCACAAACCTAAGGGACGTCGACAACAACAACAAAGCCCGAAACTTGATCATCCAAGGACTCACTCAAAACGACTTTGATCGTGTCGCGCACCTCCGGTCAGCATACGATGTTTGGAGAGCTCTCTATGATTATCATGAAGGCTCCAACACAATCAAGGAGGTAAAACAAGATATGTTCAAAAAGGAATATATGCGTTTTGAGATGCAACCAGGTGAGTCTATCGATGACCTTTTTGCTCGTTTCAATAAAATTCTCAGCAACTTACGTAGTGTCAATGTAAATTTTTCTGATGCTGAGAATGCTAGACAACTTCTTAGTGCATTAGACATGTCAATTTGGGAGATGAAAGTAACATCTATTCGTGAATCAACTGTCATGAGTTCTCTTACATTAGATGTACTTTATTCTAAACTAAAAACTCATGAAATTGACATCCTAGCACGTAAGAACCCAAATAAGTCTATTGCATTTGTTTCACAACATGATATGTCTAGCTCCGGCCAATCATCATCTTGCAATACTCTTGCTTTGTTGTCCTCACTAACCCTGGAGCAGATCGAAGAATTTCCAGAAGAGGAGTTGGCACTTATCTCTACTAGATTCTCAAAAGCATTGCAAAATGTGAGAACTAGAAGGAGAGGAAGCTCCGGACCTCAACGCTGTTTTGAATGTGGTAAAATAGGACACTTTCGTACAGAATGCCCTAACCTTTCAGGTCCGACCACTCGGGAAGAAAAACAAAGCAAGGTCCGGACCTCCTTTGGAAACTCCAACAAGAAGAAGAAGGGTACCATAGGACGCAAGATGATTAACAGCTTCATCACCACACTTCAAGAACATAGTTCAAGTGATGTAGACTTTGAAAGTGATGAAGATGATGACGATCTGGCCAACTTATGCTTCATGGCGGGCAAAACAAGATCAAGATCAAGTCAGGAGGATGCATAACACAACAGTGAAGACGATGAGGTATGTTCTACCTGCAATGAAATGTGTGATGCTATTTCTCGTGCAACTATTATTGTCAAGAAAAATGACAAAAATCTTAGGGATAATGCTGCTAAAATTGAATCACTAGAATCTGAAATTAACCGGTTAAAAACTTTGATTCCTAGTGATGATGCATGTCCCTCATGTGACTTAATCTATGAACAATTGTCCACATTAAGAAGTGCACACTCCTCCACTCTAGATAGACTTGATGAAGAAATTGAAAAGAACAGAGAGCTTGCTGCACTTAATGATAAAAACTTGAAAGATGCTAGCTGTTCTACAATTGATTTACATTGTTCTACTTGTGATGATCTTGATAAGAAACTACAGGATGCTATGAATGAAATTTCTATATTGAACAATGCTTTACGTTTTCATGAAGTTAAATTTTGTTCAAATTGCAAACTAAAAGGAAAAACTTCATGTGAAAATTGCCTTGATCTGTCCAATAAACTTGATGACATGCATAGGACATTAGATCGGTTTTGTAATGGGAATAAGAACCTAAACTTGCTGCTGAATTCTTCCATGTCTTGCAATAATAAAACTGGTTTAGGTTTTGATTCTCATGCTCATGCTAAGGCACATCCACCTAAAATTGTGAAGTCATTAGGAAGTGGTTTGATTCAAACAGTTCCTAAACAAAAAGGAGTGGTTTTCAAATCTGCAGGAGTGTTGTCTCATTCGGTTTCAAATAAAAATATTGCTTGCTCATCTAGACATGAACACAAAGTTAAATTTCATTGTACCTTCTGTGGTAGAGATGGTCATGTCATAGATTTTTGTTATAGACTAGCTAAACAACAGAAAAGGGAAAGAAAAATTGCTAGATATTATAACTTTCATGCAATTAGAAAAACACAACCTGCTCTAATGAGTCAGAAATTTGAAAAGGTAGCTTCCAGAACTTTTGGAAAGAAATCTACAAAGGCAGCTTCGGTAGTTCTGATAGCTCCGAGAGCTCCCGGATCTTCTACTGATCCCTTTAAAGCTTTAGTGTTTGCCTCCGGACCTTCTGCTTTTACCTCCGGAGCTACTGGTTTTCACTCTAAACAAGTAACAACTTCTAAATCAATTGTTAAGAACAGAAAACCTCAATCTTTGACTCATAAACCTGCTGTTTTATCTCAGCTTTCGCGTGTTTTTCCTACTGCACGTCGTGTGACTCAGTACTGGATACCTAAATGTCTTTTGACTAACCCCAATATTGAGTCATCGACATATTGTGCTTCTATGTAGGTTACACGTTTAAGGAAGGAGAACATTTGGATTGTGGATTCAGGTTGCTCACGCCACATGACCGGTAACAAAGATTGGTTCTCCTCTCTCTCTTTTGTGTCACGTGTAGAAAATGTTACTTTTGCCGATAATTCTTCAACTCCTATAATTGCTAAGGGTTCGGTTAGAGTAAATGATCACTACACTTTAAAGAATGTGACACTTGTAAAAAATTTGAAATACAACTTGCTTTCTGTTGCACAATTGCTAGATGAAAATCTAGAAATTATTTTCAATAAAAACTGCTGCAAAGTTGTAGGTTCAAATAGTGAGCTTATTTTTAACATGTCTCGGTTTGGAAGAGTTTTTAAAGCTGATTTTGATATGTCTTCCTCTAAGCATAGGTGTCTAGTTGCTAATGATTCAAAGGACTTATATTTTTGGCATCGTAGACTTGGTCACGTAGGCTTTGATCACCTAACGCGTGTTAGTGCTCTTGATCGCATACGTGGGCTGCCTAATCTTAAAGGGGACAAAGAAATTGTGTGCTCTTCTTGTAGACATGCTAAGATGGTTGCAGGTTCACATACTCCTCTCACAATGATCATGACAACTGAACCATGTCAACTTTTGCATCTTGACACCGTAGGACCTTCACGTGTTCAATCCTTCGGAGGTAAATGGTATGTTCTTGTTATTGTTGATGATTATTCTAGATACTCTTGGGTTTACTTTATGGCATCTAAGAATGAAGCTTTTAGTCACTTTAGGAATTTATTTCTTAGATTATCAATTGTTCACCCAGGATCTTTAAAGGCAATTAGAAGTGATAACAGAACTAAATTTAAAAATCAATCTTTTGATCACTTTTGTGTTGAAACCAGAATAGATCATCAATTCTCTTAACCATATGTACCTCAACAAAACGGTGTTGTAGAAAGAAAGAACAGAGCCTTAGTTGAGATGGCTAGGACTATGCTTGATGAATATCAAACTCCTAGGAAATTTTGGGCTGATGCGTTAGCAACTGCTTGTTATGTCTCAAATCGTGTTTTCTTGCGTGCTAAGCTAGGTAAAACACCATATGAGCTTCGGTTTGGACATAGGCCTAGTGTTACACACTTTCGAGTCTTTGGTTGCAAATGCTTTGTTAAGAAACATGGTAATCTTGATAAATTTGAACCTAGATCCATTGATGGCATGTTTCTTGGTTATTCATCACATACTAGAGGCTACCGTGTGCTTTTACTTGACACTAACAAAATTGTAGAGACTTGTGAAGTGTCTTTTGATGAAGCTAGCCCAGGTACTAGCTCCGGTGTTGCAGGACCAGATCCGTATCCTCAGGGGGAGGGTATTTTCGAAGATGAAGAAGAGCCGGTGATACTGCCTGGTAGTTCCGAAGTTGACACGTGTCCAGCTTCGGACATTAAACAAGCTCCGGCTATCACCTATGCTGGTCCTGATCATCCTCAAGCCACAAGCTCATCGATTTATGATGAACATGAAGAAGAAGTAGCTTGTGAGACATCTGTTCCCCTACGGTTTTACAAAGATCATCCCCCACAACAGATGATTGGAAGCTTGCACGAACGAGTCACACGGTCCAGGTTTTGCGATCCAAAATCTCATGCTCATTCTGCTTTTGTTGCTTCTTTTGAACCCAAAGATATATCACACGCACTCACTAATGAATCTTGGATTATTGCCATGCAAAAAGAGTTAGAATATTTTGAAAGAAATAATGTTTGGAAACTTGTACCTCCACCTCAAGGTCACACTTTAATTGGAACTAAATGGGTATATAAAAATAAACAAAGTGAGGATGGGGTTGTGGTTAGGAATAAGGCTAGGTTGGTTGCTCAAGGTTTCACTCAAGTTGAAGGTCTAGATTTTGATGAAACTTTTGCTCCTGTCGCTAGATTAGAAGTCATAAGAATTTTGTTAGCTTTTGCAGCATCTAAAGGTTTTAAGCTATTTCAAATGGATGTTAAAAGTGCTTTTCTTAATGGCTACATAGATGAGGAGGTTTATGTCAAACAACCACCAGGTTTTGAAAATCCAGATTTTCCTAATCATGTTTACAAACTGTCTAAAGCCTTATACAGTCTCAAACAAGCCCCTAGAGCATGGTATGATAGGTTAAAAACATTCTTACTTGAAAAGGGGTTTACCATGGGCAAGGTTGATAAAACTCTTTTTGTGCTTAAACATGGAAATGACTCATTATTCGTTCAAGTGTATGTGGATGATATTATCTTTGGTTGTGCTTCTCATGATCTTGTGTCCAAGTTTTCAGCAATGATGAGTTCCGAATTTGAAATGAGTATGATGGGTGAACTCACTTACTTTTTGGGGCTGCAAATCAAGCAAACCAAGGAGGGTACCTTTGTGCATCAAACGAAGTATACCAAAGACCTCCTAAGGCGCTTCAACATGGACAAAAGCAAGCCTCTTCGGACACCAATGGGAACAACAACAACACTTGAACTTGATGAAGATGGTGAATCCGTGGATCAAAAAGAATATAGAAGCATGATCGGATCACTTTTGTACCTCACGGCATCAAGACCGGACATACAATTCAGCGTATGTCTTTGTGCACGGTTTCAAGCTTCCCACGTGTTTCACATCGTCAAGCCGTCAAAAGGATTCTCAGGTACTTATATGGAACTCAAGAATTTGGCATTTTTCTTCCTTCTTCCTCAACCGTTACTTTGAAAGCTTTTTCGGATGCTGATTTTGGGGGTTGTAGGATTGATAGGAAAAGTACTTCCGGTGCTGGTCATTTTCTTGGTAATTCTCTTGTTGCTTGGTCCTCTAGAAAACAAAATTTAGTTGCACAATCCACAGCTGAATCTGAATATATAGCTGCTGCTAGTGCTTGCACACAAATTCTTTGGATTGTTCAAACACTTAAGGACTATGGGGTTGATCTAGATAGTGTTCCACTGTTCTATGATAACACTAGTGCCATTTGCATTGCCAAAAACCCTGTGCAACATTCTAGAACTAAGCACATTGATATTAGGTATCACTTTCTCTGAGATAAGTTGAAAAAGGAAACATTGTGCTTCACCATGTAGATACCGAACATCAATTGGCTGACATTTTTACAAAACCTTTGGATTTCACTCGTTTTTGTTACATTCGTAGTGAAATAGGGGTTATGCATCCTCATGGCTTAAATTGAGGGGGAGTTTTTGAAACTTGGGAAGTCTATGTGTGAATCTGAAATTAAAATAATATGAGCATAGTATTTCATACATATATGACTTTGTGATTCCTTTTACATGCTGAAAGTTCTTACTACATTACTCGTGTTATACATTTTGTAGTTTTTGCCATGTCTAGTAATTGGAATAATTACTTACACTAAATCTGGTCATGGTCGAACTTTCTTGCTGTTTTGAACTTGTTGCATGCTCACAAATGCTTTTAATCATTAAGAATTCATCAAGTAATCAACTCACATGTTGAGTTTTTATGAACAAATATAAATTGAGAAAAGATCAAGAGAATATGCATGCACCGCACTTCTTCTTTTGAGATGGCTTGTCATTGCACTGTATGACTAAAACCATGTCCTTAAGCTTTTGATTGTCAAATGACATAGGCTTGGCTTGGTTGGTTAGAATAAGGCAGATGCGCATATAATCTCTTGCAAATATCATATGATCTAAATTTATGCTTTGAAAAATAATAAAATTCAGCAACTAGTGTCATGCTTTCAGGTTTTTAAATAGTTAAGTTTGTGAGATCATGGCTTGCTTAAATTGAAAAATTACATTTGATCTCTAGCATGGCTTACACTACCTTATGTATTTCATTGATGTGATAATGTAAGGTACTTGATAGTATAACTTGGATGAGCTTTGTTTATATGTATATGTTATAATATGCTCATAACAACTAAAGTTGGAGAGAAAATTTGTTTATATGCTCATGACTTGCTGAATACATTGTCAAAGGGGGAGAGATAAGCATGAAGAGAAAGAGAATATGGGCATAAGGAGAGATAATAAAGGGGGAGAGATTTTCATTTTCTTCTCTTTTTACTTTTGATTTACGAAGGGGGAGAAATTGTTTTCAAAAACTTTTATGTGAATAAGCCAATGTTCGGATTTTAGATGGTGTTGCCAATGCATTCATCAAGGGGGAGATTGTAAGACCTATGTGTGCTCAATACATTGGCTTGTAGTGAATACACTTGGCTTTGATGATAAAAGTTTTAAATATCACCAAAACACCTTTTTGTCAAGGTCCGACTCTAGCTCTGAGCTACAGCAAGGTCCGACGGTAGGTCCGGCTTGTTTTGGGTAGCTCTGGCTTCGTTAGATGCTAGGTCCGACTTCTTGGTAAGGTCCGACTAGCTTTGGTTAGCTCCGGTGAGCTTTATCTTTAGCTCTGGCTTGTCTTTGTTAGCTCCGGCATGTCTTTGTTAGCTCCAGCATGTCTTTGATAGCTCCGACATTTACTTGATAGCTCCGGTATGCTTTTGCTAAGCTCCGACGTACTTTGTCTAGCTCTGGTTTTGGGTTGACTAGTTTTTGGTAAGCTCCGGTGCTAGGATCTACTAGTTTTGGTAAGCTCCGGCGCTAGGTTCTACTAGCTTTTGTTAGCTCCGGCTCAAGCTCCGGGTTGCTCTGGCAAGGTCCGAAACTTGACCTAAGTGCTTCTGCTTTTCATTTACAATGTTTCATACTTGCTTTACATTGTTGGAAAGATTGCTTAGTATTCATTTGCTAAGTTTTTGGTGCGTTTTGGATGATATGGATGATATCGTTTTGCTGTGGTTTTGCAACATGCTTATGTGAGGTGCTCACATAAGGTGTTGTGTTCGGAACTAACTTGAGTCAAGTCGAGGACTTGGGCTCGTATGGATTGGTTGTTTATTCATGTGTAGGTGTTGCTTGAGTTCAAGTCATGGCTGGTGACAGGATCCATTGGACTAGTCTCAGGAGGAGATGAGGTTCTAACAACCAAGTTCGGGAGGAACTGTGGTTGAGCTGATCAGGAGGTCGCGCAGGATGATTGAATCAAGGGCAGTGCATATGAAGGTCAAAGGAAGGTGTTCGTACGTGTGCATGAGGTGCATGACGTGGCAATATGCTTCTAGAGACGGATTATGGAAGGAAGATCTGATCGGAAGGATCGGATCATATCGGTTGAAGACTTAGGCTGCTAGCTGAGTCGGTTATGGCTCGGTATGGAAATATCGAGTTGGTTATGTTAGGATTTCATGTGGGTCACGGATTTGAGTTGTTTAGGAATGTGGGATGCGTTCCTAAGGTGTTTGGAAGTCTTAAGATTGCTTCTATCTGCGTATAGAAGAGTCCTAAGCAGTTATGGAAAGTTTCGATTGTGATTGGATTAGGATTGGAGTCCTAGTTGAGATTGGGATGGCCTAAGGGCTGGTTATATAAGCGAGGGAAGGCCAAAGATCGTGAGAGACGACTTTGGGGCTGTTCCTCTTGTGTTCTATTGAATAAAATTCATAGTTTGAAGGAACTTTTGTGCCTTGTTCGTCCGACTTGTTCTAGACAAGTTTTACTCGTCGAGTTTCTGGACAGCACTACCTTTCGTCGGTAGTTTTATCATAACTCGAGTTTTACAGATCCAATTGACGTGATTCTTTTTGGGTTGTCTTCACAACTTGATTGTCTATCATCTGTCAAAATTTCACGATCATTGGATTTGTGGTTTTTTATCTACACGAGTTTCTTTGCAGCATTCCAGAACTGTTTTTTTCTCGAGTAGGTCAGATTGACCTTTGGTTGATCTTTCGATCATAACTTGAGTTTTTCTCGACGGATTTGAGTAATTCTTTTTGTGTTGTCTTCGTGACTTGATTCTCTCTGATATCTATTACTTTTGTCACGGTGAAACACGTTTAGATTAGTCTCATACATGATTTCTTTAACAGATCGTTTTTCTTCCAAAAGGGTTTGGGGTTTAATTGTTTCCGCTGCGTAAGATTTTTAAATCTACCATTCACCCCCCCTCTAGTAGCTTTTCACGTGCTATTCGATCCTACAAAGTGAGCGGCCAGCACATCCTCTGTCTTTTTAACACCAAAATGTCCCATCAAACCACCTCCATGCGCTTCCTGCAATAACAAAAGACGAACAGAGCTAGCTGGAACACACAACTTGTTAGCACGGTAGAGAAGGCCTTCACACAGCAGGAATTTTTGCCACGTTCTTCTCTCTCTACAATTTTCAAAGGCATCTTTGAAGTCCAAATCAGTATCATATAACCTCTTTATGGTTTACAAACCAAAGATTTTATGAGAAAGTTGGGACAACATGGTATAACACCTAGATAAAGCATCAGCAATCACATTGTCATTCCCTTTCTTATGTTTAATGATGTAAGAAAATGATTCTATGAACTCAATCCATTTAGAATGAAGTTTGTTCAGACTAGCTTGTCCTTTAATATACTTCAAAGACTCATGATATGAATGTATGACAAATTTTTTAGACCATAGGTAATGTTGCCAAGTTTGCAAGACACGCACTAAAGCATAAAGTTCTTTGTCATATGTAGAATAATTCAGCGAAGGCCCATGCAATTTTTCACTAAAGAAGGCAACATGTTTACCTTCTTGAATTAGCACTCCTCCAATGCCAATGCCGCTCGTGTCACATTCAAGCTCGAAGGTCTTCTCAAAATCAGGAAGTTGCAGCAATGGTGCTTGTGTGAGCTTTGACTTGAGAACATCAAAAGCTTGTTGTTGTGCTAGTCCCCATCGAAACGGCACTCCATGCTTTGTCAACTCATGGAGAGGTGCCGCAATGGTGCTGAAATCCCGCACGAAACGCCGGTAGAAACCTGCGAGACCAAGAAAACTCCGAACCTGCGTGACCGTAGTCAGAAGTGGCCAGCTCGTGATGGCAGCAATCTTTGCCTTGTCAACCTCAATGCCCTGTGAAGTAACAACATAACCAAGAAAAGACACACGATCGGTGCAAAAGGTGCACTTCTCAAGGTTACCATATAAACGTGCATCGCACAAGACATTAAAAACAGCATGCAAATGTTCAAGATGCTCATCATATGACTTGCTGTAAATAAGGATATCATCAAAGTAAACCACCACAAATTTACCAATGAAAGCACGTAAAACCTCATTCATCAACCTCATGAAAGTGTTGGGCGCATTAGTTAAACCAAATGGCATGACTAACCATTCATAAAGTCTGAATTTAGTTTTAAAAGCAGTTTTCCATTCATCACCTAAAGCCATACGAATCTGATGATATCCACTACGCAAATCAATCTTGGAGAAAATAACAGAACCACTCGAATCATCAAGCATGTCATCCAATCTAGGAATAGGATAGCGATAATGAATGGTAATGTCATTGATGGCTCTACAATCAACACACATGCGCCAAGTGCCATCTTTTTTTGGAACCAAAAGAACAGGAACAAAAAAAAGGACTAAGGCTCTCACGAATGTACCCGCGGTCCAGAAGATCTTGGACTTGTCGCTGAATTTCCATAGTCTTGTCGGGGTTGGTCCTGTAGGCGGCACGGTTTGGCAAGCTCACCCTTGGAATCAAATCAATCTTGTGCTCAATGCCTCGCACAGGTGGTAAACCAGGGGGTATCTCTGATGGAAAACATCCATATATTCCTGCAAAAGGTTAGCAATAGCAGGTGACAAGACAATGGATGTATCCTCAATGGAATATAAAGCATTGCACACTAAAGCATAGCAAGTTCCATTAGACATATAAATCTTCAAGATCAGATTTAGTTGCAAGAAAGATAGAATTTTTCAACTTAATAGGTTGCTGAATTTCAGAACATTATTATTTTTCTCCTGTTCAAATTGCACAATTTCAGTGGGACTCATAGGAAGCAACACAATTTTCTTGCCCTTATGCATGAGAGTATACTTATTAGATCGACCATGGTGAATAGCATCAGTATCAAACTCCCAAGGACGTCCAAACAAAAGAGAACAAGCATCTATATGTACCACATCAAAATCAGCAAAATCATGATAAGAACCAATAGAAAAATGTATCCTTGCTGTTTGTGTTACATTTATCTTACTATTGTTGTTAAACCATTGAATGTGATAAGGGTGGGGATGCTCCCGTGTGGTCAAGCCAAGCTTTTGACCACCTCAACGTTCACCAAATTGTTGCAGGTACCACCATCAATGATGGTATGTACACGACAATCCTTGACGATGAGAAACATGTTGAAAAGGTTGTGACGTTGGAGGTTGTCATCCTCTCGAATTGTGGCACTCAAAACTCGCTGCACAATCAAAGTCCTATAGTTGTTGGTCGCAGATGTACCAAGAACCTCCTCAGCACCATCATCCGAACCTGAAATGTTAGTTGCAATAATATTTTAATCTTCAATATCAGAAGCACTAACATACCCACCATCAGAAGTGGCAATGATCGCCCGTTTGTTGGGGCAATCTCGTTGCATATGGCCAAGTCCCTGGCAGCGGTGGCACTTGATGTCGGAGGAGCAACTTGTCAAAGTGTTGGGTGCAGCTGCCTTTGTTGCAACACCTTGAGGCATCTGGGACTTGCTGTTATCTTGTCCCCGTGATGTAGAAGGTGCGGTGCTGCTGCGTACAACACCGGTGGAGGGTGGTGTAGAAGCACGTACGCTTGAGGAGGGCGCTGCTTTGGACGATGGCAGCGGAAACTGTCGCGGCATGAATTCGTTGTTCCGCCGCTGTTGTTGGCGACCCTGCACTTCTTTTTCTGCTAACATATCAAGTTGAATAAACATTGAATAGAATGATATTCCTTGTAGTCAACTATGTCCTGGATCAAGCCGCAAGCCCCCATAAAACCTAACAATTTGGTCTTCTTGATCCTCAACTACCCCAAAATGAAGCATACCTTTCTGCAACTCTTGGTAGTACTCTTGGACAGTCATGTCACCTTGATCAAAGCGTTGCAATTTCTTAAGAAGATCACGTCTATATGAAGGAGGAACAAACCTAGCGCACATCTCTTCTTTTAACGCAACCCATGTTTGTGGTGCATTACGTGTATTGACAAGTTCATTCCACCAAATTATAGCAAAATCTTTAAACTCACTAGTGGCTTGTCTAACTCTATGTCGCTCAGGAACAAGATGAGAGCTAAATTTTTGTTTCACTGTCATCTCCCAATCCAAGTAAGTCTCAGCATCATAAGATCCATAAAATGGTGGAATAGAAAACTTAATCTTAGCGTAAGGATCATTACCTTGTTCAGGAGTATGAGGACGAGGTCTACCTCCCATACCTTGATGATTTCGTCAAGGGTGATGGCGCTGTTGTGCATCAACCTCATCCTTATTGAAGTCATCCTCTGTGTCATAGTGAGCATGTGCATCAGCATCAAGGATGATAGAGGGTGTAGCTTGTTGGGGGAAGACGAGTCTCCATCTCATCCAACCGTGTGGTCAGACCAGCAACACTTGTATGGAGCCTCTGAAAGGTGGCTGTTGTAGTGGTCTGGTAATTGTTGAAAGCTTCGGTCATCGCACGCATCATGTCCCTTAGTTCCATATGGGACACACACTCATCATCATCCGGAGGTGCAGAACCAGAGGCCTTATCCATAGGCTTCTTTCCTGTCATTGTTAGTACAAAACAGAAACGAAGACACAAAGATCGTGAAGAACCCTATTACTATGCTCTCTGAAGTGGAAGTGGAAAATCGATCAGTAAGATGTGTCTTATCCCGCTCTTACAAGTTTCTTACCAGCACTGCAGGTGGCCAACGGTGACCGGTGTGAAGCAAGCAGAGAGTGGGTGTGATTACAGAGGTTACCTGTTCTTCTCGAGAGAAGGTGGAGTTTGGAAGGCTCAAATGTAGTATATGTATGTGGCACACAAGTTAGTAACAGATAGTAATGCTGAATAAGTGTTCAAAGAATTTCACCTAGTTGCTGGCCTAAGAATGTATTAGAACAGTTGTGGCAGCAAGCAAGGACAAGGATGAATGATGATTAACAACAAGGATAATATCAGCAAGTATCCAGCACTCACACAGGAACAGCACAACTAGAAAACCCCTTAGCCTCCTGTTTTTTGTCTTGAAGCACTAGTAGAAATCAAAATCTTTTTTCTCTTTATTTTTTTTGATATTTTTTCTCAACCAGGGGCACAAGAATAGAAACAGCACCAATTATTAGCTCAAACCGATGAAAGGTGTGATCGGTAAAAATTTAGGAGCGAATGAAAAAACTGGTGCCGGAACTTTGGGGTTCGAAATGAGGGCCTTCTTAATTTTTTTAAATTTTTTTGAAAATGCCGTGACCGGCGTAGCAGGTGTATCGTATGTGGATTTTTTTCGAGACCTTTCCGGGAAAAAATGTGCCTCAATCGGAGTTCCGAGCGAAAAGTTATGCCCATTTTAAGGAGGAAACCCCGAATCAGGTTTCGGTGGTGCTAGAAACTGCAACAGAAACGAATCGATGGATGGATTTTTTTTGTAGATTGGTTTTTTGTAGATGGCAGCGGATGGAAGAAACAAAACTAAACCAAAACAAATCTAAACCAGCAACCAGACTCAACTTAGGACACGAACTCAGAACTCCAGACTCCGAAACTAAATTGTGCAAAAGGTTGAGCGGGGGTTGTAGGTCAGGGAAAGTAAATTTTTTTGTGTCTTTTTGTGGACGATAGGACTGAAACAAGATAAATCTAAAGGGCACACAAGTATACATCACGGTGAACCTGGCTTTGATACCATTTAATAGGAGGATGAGTCCCGATCTTCCGAGAGGTATGGTAAACTTGATTGGGTGGAGATCTCGACGTTGATGATCCAAGGCTCCGAATGAACGAAACCCCGCAATCACTACACCACTGCTCCGTTGGTTATCTTCCGTGTCACACAAATGACCTCGCCACGAAGGCTTATCCCTGCAAGCACAATCAAGAACACAAGCAAGAACAAGGAAGTTGCAATCAAAACTGAATTGATCACGAATTTGGGGTCTCACAACCGATGATCGGTAACACTGTTCAATGACATATTGTATCTAAGCAAAACCCGACCCTAATGTGCTGACGGCTGCTATATAAAAAGGAGTTTAGGGGCGTGCAAGACCCCTGGACGCAACCCTAATGGGCTTCCACATGATACATGGGCCAGCGGCCCAAAAGACGGTGCCGCAGCACCGGACAGATTCTGGACACCCACTTGTTTTGCTGATTCCTGTAAACTTAGAAGGAATTTTGATGTGGGGCTTGTTCCATTGGGAAGATTTATGAAATCACTGTTCCAACCATATATAGAACATCCAAATCCGGATCCGTATGTGTCTGGGACGTCAGTTTTGGTGAAGGCAGCTCCTGGAACCCGAGGAGGAGTCGAAGTCGAGTTGTACTTGAGTTCCTCCTTGGTGTGCACGTCCTATCTCCTTCTCCTTGATTCCTTGGACTCATCCAAGCCCTTGTTGGTCCTCTCCATTGTTCCTAATCAATAAAATATGCATGGAAACAAGCGTAAGTTCTGAAAAACAATTGACAAAATTAGAACGTACCTGGAGATCCAATTGTCGTGCACGTGCTCTAGTGATCGGTCCTGTATGCAATGGAGAGATGTCCTCATCAGGTTGTACCGCTTTACCCACGTGTTTGTGATTTCATCACCTTTAGATGACTATAGAATCTCAATTATGTCATCTCACACTTCCGTAGGTGTGTGGCCAAGAGATCACAAAATAGTCTTTACAAAGGGATTACTAGCCTATTTAGACCCCAATGAGGTTTCACCGGGTGCGATGTCTCCAACTGAGCACATCTTCAACCAAGGGCCCCCTCTTGAGCCATTCGGATACCAGGGTAGTCCCACCAATCATCAAGAAACCCAATCCGACTACTCCTTCCCCGAGCATCCTTAATGGTCCAAATAGCACTAGCAAAACCCTAATTAATCAGCTATGCCGCACCCATACTTGACCTCGTGGTGGCACTGTAAATCCTGGATGGTCGCTCCACGAATTGGTCCTTAGATCTAAAGCAAGCAAAACCACCATACATCCAACCATCCACATACCAGGTTTGCTTAGATAGCCCATTACCATATCAGATTTAACAAGTTCATGTCAACCACAATCTTATTAGTGCATAATTAAATTAAGTAGTGTAGTTGTTCTTCCATCCCAATTAATTAAGCGAAGCAAAAGGATTAAAATCCATCCCGACTCTCTACCATATATTCCAGGTGACAAGGGTGGTTAAACAAAACTAGTAAACTTCCTATCATAGGATTCCCATCAAATTGACACAAGCATGCAGTTTTGCAAACAAAACATTTATTTTTGAAACAGGATCAATATGCTTCAAGGACACTTGACTTGCTCTTGCGGTTGATTAGGATCAAAGACTTCAAACTCTTGGTGTTGGAGATCCTCCGCGGCACTCTCTAGCGCAAATCCGTCTAATCCGCACAATAAACATACAAGACAAGAAACACAATCAAAGAGTGCACAAATATTACTCAATATGACATGACATGCATGATTGATGCAAATGCAAGGTAGAACTTGTTAATAGGTTGCTTTTAAATGATCACTAACTAGTTCTAATAGCTTTTAACAAGTTTATGCAGGTTTGGATTTGGCTAGATTTAATTTTAGAATTAATTCAACACAATTTGACCTGGAAAATCGAACTAGTCCACTAGGGACCGGACAAGTCCGCACTTTACAAGATCAGTGGATTAGGGTTTTCTAGATCGACGTGAATTTGCGTGTTTGGGGTCGAATTCACGTAAGGAAAAGGAAATAGAAGGTATATCAGGTGTTTAGGACTCCAATGAATCAATAAACATGGAGGTAGCACTTGGATCTTGATGATCTAGGGTTGGTGATGAACTTGGAGATGAATTGGTGATGAAGAACAAAACTTGATGGAGATCTTGATCCTCTTTAGTTTCCTCCTCTTCTTCTTCTTGCTTGGGACCTCCTCCTCCCTCCTTGATGGTGGCTCTCCACGAACTATGGTTTGGGTGGGGTGGAAAAGTGGCAAATAGATGTCAAGCTAAGGGGTGAGGTTGTTTATACAGAGGTGGAGGCTAGGGTTAGATGGATTTCGAGTTTGAGATGAGTAGAGGCCAGTTTAGGGTCCCTTATGGGCTCTAAAAGAGTTAGGCACGACGTCCCTAGGCCCACTTAACGTGAAATCCAAGAAACAACTCGTGAAACAAAAGATCAACTCAGAGTCGCGAAATATCGGACAAGTCCGACAAGGACCGGACTAGTCTGAAGTTAGTCAGAAAGAAATCGGACAAGTCTGGCAAAAAATCGGACAAGTCCGACTTTAGTCAGAGAGGAAAATGGACAAGTCCGCTAGAACACCAGACTAGTCCGGACAAGTCCAGGGACTTAGAAAATTTTCAAGGATTCTTGGAACATCGGACTAGTCCGCATAAAATCGGACAAGTCCGAAAGTGTCCAAAGGAAAAATTGGACTAGTCCGCAGCAAAATCGGACAAGTCCGTTTGAAGTCAGAGAGAAATTGGACTAGTCCTCAACTAAATTGGACTAGTCCGCACTTTTCAGCATTTTAAGTGCGGTTTTGTTCCAAATCAATTTTAAACTCATTCCTCTTTATGTGGGTTAATGTTAAACATGTATATGAATGTATGTAGGGCATGATGTATGAAAATGAGGGTGTTACAGACCGACCTTCGGGTCGATAATTTGGCAGATCCGTTCTCCCAGCCTCGATGGTCCGGGCTAGGGCAGTGGGATCCTCCTCTGGCTTGAGGTTTGAGACGATGTTGGTCGTACTGCAATCGTGCCCCACCAGTCGATCCAGGGTTTAGAAACCTGTCAGTAGCCCCGAGCCTTCAATCAAGCTTGTTTGAGTCATACGGAGGCAGATTTTTGCAACGTGTCGGGGACCTGAAAAATAAGAGTTCAATGTATGCGTTAGTATGAATTCATGATTTGTCTGGGATTGCAACAAAACTCAGGTTCAGAACAGCAGGGGACTGACCCTGGTCGTGATTCCCAATCTATGCGGCAAGCCCGTGAGTCCCTTTCGGGGTCGTGTTGATGGTTCCATGAATCTACTTCGTGCCCCATACAGAAGCCATTCGTAGCTCGAAGGGGGTGAGCTAAGCGGGAATTTTCCTCGATGATTGAATTCTCGAGCTCGGTGAGTTTCCTATTGAGTTAATTTGAGTAGAAC
Organism: Tuctoria greenei; assembly: GCA_036927565.1. Classification (NCBI taxonomy): domain Eukaryota; kingdom Viridiplantae; phylum Streptophyta; class Magnoliopsida; order Poales; family Poaceae; genus Tuctoria; species Tuctoria greenei. The sequence goes on along the minus strand of JAYESD010000005.1, from coordinate 90,082,761 downwards.
CTAGTAAACCTGTTTCGTAAGGACAAGCGGAACCTGTTTCCCTATTTTGCAAGGACGATCTGGTCAGGGCTTGTGCTCGCTTTCGTTATATCTTGCTCGGGACACTAGCATAGAACTCGAGCCATTCGTGGACCCGTGCGACTCGATGCTGGCCTTTCGATGGGCTACTAGGAGTCGTCGAGCCGAGATTCAAATATGGAGCATCATAGGTGTTGGGGGCATTCATTCCCCCTGAGGTTGCCATTCGCGGGCTGCCAAAGTGTTCTACCGACACTTCTCCTGGACTTGCTAAGAAGCAGCCCGCATATATTCTTTGATTTCAGGGGCTAGTCCCTAAGGCTTGCGAGAGGCGCGAGAATGGTGAATAGAGGAGGTATTTACGTGGTTCGGGCCGCCGGAACCCTACGTCCACGGGAGTGAGTTGTATTTCTCTTGTTTGTGTGTGTGGTTTTGGAGTCCGAGAAAAATTGTGTGTCATTGGCTTGGCCCTAAGTCGTTGGTTGCCGGTCCTTTTATAGTCCAAAGTCAGGCAGCTTACAAGTGGGGCCTAGGGCCCAACAATTGGCCCCGAGGAGATCTTAACCAGTACAAGATCTAGGGTGTTATGACTACTTGTTGCTCCCTCTAACAGTGGCTTGAAGACTCATCGCCCTACCGCGTCGAACACCAGAGGCTAAGCATAAATGTTGATGATGGCAGAGAATGTCCCATCTGTCGTGTCACCGCATCCTACCCCGTCAAAAGCGTGGTGGAGCTCTGTCGCTCTTTCACTGTGATGTGATTGTTCCATCTTTACTTGATCCAAGGTTTTATCCGCGACGGTTCCCAATGCGATCGCTGTACTCCTGCCGCGCTACTTCCTCGAGAACTGTCGGGTCGCCTCCTTGAGTGGCTAACCGCTTGGGCCACCCCTTCTGATAGGTGACCTGGGTCCCCCTTGTCATTGGCTATGTGGGTCGAGCAGTGCGTTACGACTGTCTAGACAGTTTGACAAGACTATGCAGAGTGTGTATCCTTTACCCACAGTTCGTGATTTCATCCCCTGTTGCCAGGTGGACTAAGGTAAACCTCCCTGATGTCCGTGGTAGCTAACCACATTACACACTTCCGTAGGTGTGTGGCCAGGAGATCACTATGAGGTGTTTCCAATGGTTCTCACGACTTGCAATGGGTACTCTAAGGTTTCACCGCTCCGGCACCTGGAGTCTATTTTCCCTCCACCAGGAGAAGCCCCCCTTGAGCCATGCAGATCCCAAGGCAGAATTCTGAACCCATTCCCCGCTCGTTCAATTATCTATGCTACATTGGGAGAGACCAAATTACTAAACCAAGTTGTCCCATATACAATTCTGTGGTGAAACTAAATGGCTTAGCAACTTCCTCCATAAACCGGTCCTTAGAATCCGATAGGTGTCAAGCCCCAAACCAAGGTCTTGTCTACGCATGAACCAATCAATACAAAACCCCCTATCAGATTCCTAACAGCTAATTCCATTATTGCCATCAATTCATGAATCATAATACATCAAGTATAACATGTAGATAAGTAGATCATATTTCAGTTAAGCATGGCTAAGCGTAAACTAATTAAAAGTAAAACACCCAAATCAAGCGACAAGGAATACTGGGAATAACTTGGGAAACATAGCATAGGATTCATATTTTAATTTACCATGCATCTAACTAAAACTTAACAAAAAGGATGCATGAAGGTCAAGGAACTTGCCTCCAAATTGAGCCTGGTGGTCGACGGGAAATTGCTGCTCCTGAAGATTAAATGTCAGTTCTGGCCCTGACTCTAGTTTTACGATGATGCATGAAATAACAACATACAATAAGAGCACATAGAATGCAAACATTTCAAATAAACATAAATTCCTACGCAAAAGTGATTTTGTGGTTAATTTCAATTATAGGCATAAACCAATTATTGAGAATTTAGAGTTAACTTAAATATATTGGGTAAAACATATTTTTAACAATTTTTATACAATTTTTATATTTATTTGAAACCTATTATTATTTTCTAGAAATTTTTCTCCTTCAAAATATCCTTAAAATAGATTTATAACATAAAATGTGTTTTACAATTTTTACACTATTTTTAGTAATTATTTCTAGGTGCAAATCAATTTTTATGAATTAAATACACTTAAAAAGTATTTTATGACTAATTCAGCAATTTAAATGAATTAAAAATATAATACAGAAATGAAAATAAATTAAAAACATATTTAAATCTGTTTTTATAATTATTTTATATAAATTAAGGACTTTTGTTTAATGTCTAGAACTATCAGGGGCTTTTCTGTAAAAATAGAACTGTTCCAAAGGCTAAAAATATATTTCTGCAAAGTCCAGGGGTCATTCTATAATTTTCTTGAATTTATTTGCTCTTCTATAATATTCCAGGGGCTTTTAAACACTTTTTACTTAATTATCTAGTAATTTTCTAATTTCTAGAAAGTCCAGGGTTGATTTTACAAGTTTTTGGACCTTTCTGTAAATAACTTAAAAAGTCCAGGGGGCTATCTGCTAACTACCAACGATTATTGGCATTTGAATGAGGGTCGTCGAATTTAAAATGGAGGGCCCAGATTTAAATAAACGAAGGGGTACGGGGAAATCTAATATTTGCCGTTGAATCAGAATGGACAGTGGATAATGGGCCACGTCACCCCACGGTGACCGGGGCGGTGGCGCGCGGCGGCACAATGCGCCCGCGGCGGCGCTATCGCCGGCGACGACCCATTTGCGCAACAAACAACCGGAACAGATCAACTACAGTGTGGAAAAGAGAGAGGAAGGTGAGACAAACTCACCTAGGGGTGTCGTGAGGCCAAAAACGGGTCGGAGATAGGACGACAACGGTGAAGTGCGGTGGCTCCCGACAACGTTCGACAAAACCGGCAATGCAGTGGCATTCCTCCCCGACGGTGATGTCCGACAACCTCCAGGGAACACGACGAGTGGGTTAGGCAAGATCTCGAGGTGAGACAATGTGTGGAACAACGGGAACACGGCCGGCATTACCGAACTCGACGGCACTAGGGTTTGGGGCGTCGAGTGAGGAAATCTGAGGGGAATCGGCCGGTATTTATAGGGGTTTCAGGGGAGAAACGTCTGGCGCCATCATTGGCCACTTTCCCACGCTTGATTGAGGTGAAACGGCCGACATTGAATCGGGTGAGTGGGCGGCGCATAATGCGCGAGCGTTATGGGCCCGCGGTGCGGCGGGGAAGAAAGGGCTGACGGGCGAAGCCCAGTCGCCAGAGAGAGGGAGAGGAGGAAGGCACGGGTGCAGGGTGAAGCAGACAGGCGCGGGGGAAGAAGAGGAAATGGGTCGGGGCGGGAGAATTGGCCCAGGTAGGATTTTGTCTTTTTCTTTTTGTTTTCTTTTTCTTTTCTGTTTTGTTTTTCTTCTCTTTATGATTTGAGTTTTAAAATCAAAATTCTAACGAATTCAAGATTGAAAAATTTCACACATTCAATTAAACATGATGCACTTTGCCTTATATGAATTTTATTCCAAAGAAATTTGTTTTATAGCTCTTGAAACATTTATTTTACATTTTTTTGTCTCCAAAAATTGGGTGTTACAACAAGCATTTCTAGCGCCGTTGTCAGGGAAGGCAAAGGAAGTGAAGGATAGCTATCACTTGTGATTAAGCTATAGGTACTAATAGTAATTAGACAGGATTACCCTTGTTTGATTTCTCCTTTTGTGTGAAACCAGGGTAGTGTTGGCTAACCCATTTTTATGGGATGGCCAACGAGGGCGCAAGTGCTCAACTGCAAGATGAATTAAGGCGTACCTCAACAAATGTACGCTAGGCAACACCATTTCCTTTCGCGGAAGAATTTCAGCTTCCAGTAGGAGCCAAAGTCATCCATCCCCAAGCTTGGGGGAGGCTCCAAGAGTTCTTCTTGGTTTGCCCCACCATAGGGTGGATAGTTGGATCCTCATCCAACATTCATGTCATGGGTTGGTCCACCAATCTATGACCACCTTTGTGTTGGAGTGGAAGGAGTCCTATTCTCATTCATCATGGATGAGAATATGGACTCCACTCAATGGGTGGATTGAAGAATCCTCTAGTTCATCCCTTAGCATGGCATGCACACCACTTAACAAGGTGGACATGCTAGTATGAAACTACACCTCCCATTGAAGTGTCATGAAGATCAAGCCAATGGAGAAGTGTTCGGAATTATTCAAGTCATGGATACTCACATGATTTGTGAAAATCCATGTAAACATGGGCCACATGGGGAATCATTTCCCTACGACCCATGAGGATTCTTCCTTTCAAACACAACTCCAATGGCTATCACCAATGAGGAGGTCAAGGGTGGAATCAATATCACCCTTGTAATCAAGGAGGCTACAGGGATTTCAAGCGATATAAGTTCAACTATCCTACCTTGGAGTATCTTTTCCATGGCCAAGCAAGAAATCAAGACAACATTTACATGAATCTCTTGGCCAAAGACAATAAACTTAAAGAGCATTCAAGATCCAAGATATCCCACAATCACTTGTTGGGAGTCCTACCCTTCGACCAAGCCCATGCAACCTAGGGCTAGTGACATCGTGGATAAAACATTTCTTGTTTGATTGTGGAGTCCACATGTCACCATGCCCAAGGAAGATTTTTATCCATGATCAAAGTATGGGTTAACTCAAAAGAACATCAAGAAGGTCGAAGTGATGCCCATAAAGAAGGACAGGCCTCACCATGCTCAGAAGAATATCTTCAAGAGGGAGAAAGTCCTCACTACATCAACAAGTCTTCATCAAGATGACAGAGAGGCTAGGACCATCATATGGTTCACATGTCCAACTGACATGCCAAATGAGATTTGGCATGTCAATCAAGAGAAGTTGTCCACATCTTTAACTCCAGGATTGGACAACAAATCATCGAACCAAACAGGACAAAGGTAAGTCCCACTCATCAGACTTCAAAAATTCGATGAGTCCTTGCCAATAGGTTTATTTGTAGTTATCTCATATTTGATTTCCAAATTGCATATTTGAATTTCCCATCAGATCTTGCATTTGCATTTAGCATGTTTGGACTTTCACACTTGCATGTTGGAAAGTAAAATTTCCAACCATCATAAAACTAAAATTTTGAATTAGGAAATAAATTTATTTGGATATGAACCTTGGGCATAACCACTTGATTTCATTCTCCAATTCAAACAAAAAATATTTCCCTTAATATTCATTGCATTTGCAAGTTGCTTCAAGTTGGGCAAAACAATTTGACAAAGGGTACAACATGCTTTTTAGCTGACGTAACCCGTTTTCGAGTTGTTTCGTTTGTTCTTGATTTTATTGCAGCATGACAAAATTTGTAAAAAGGTTGAAAGGCCTCATCAAGCGCATATCCCTCCATCGGTCTCATTTTGAGTTCATGGTGGAGGAATGCTCAAGATGGCGGCCCAATGGAGGAACAAGACGAAGCTCATTCAACTCGAACCTCAACTTGGCAGAAGACATTGAACATGAAGTCTACACCACAATTCATGGTCGTAAGTTTCTCACACAACGACCTTCAACTCAAACTGCTCTTCAATTGACGTACAAGTTTCAAATTTTCCGTTGTTTGAATTGCATTAAGATTGAATGAGTTTTGTCTACATTGGTATGGAAGGTCTACACCTTCTCATCATTCAATTCTTATGCATCCTCACGAGAGTAAGTGTTGACATTACTCTTTTTGATTCTTCAAAAATGAATGTCCCCTTACTTAGGAACAAATTTAAATAAGTACCTAGAATTTCATAAGCATTGCTAAAATTGACTTAGACATTTTCTGCCTAGGCAAAGCTTATGGAATGACTTAATGGTTGAATTGGTATGTAGCAAGCTAGGAATAGTGATATTCACAGTTTTGATTTGAAACTCATTCATGCATGGATCACTAAATTTCAAATTCCTAGGCAAGAAAATTAAAAAAAGTTCAAGAGGATAAAATTGAGAAGCTTGTTTGCCATGATCTGATAAACATTTTCTCTTGTGTAAATAGCTATGATGGTTAGAAAATTTACAAGTTGAAGGGACCCAATAGTGTATTTATATCACTTGCATTGCTATGAGTAGGAGCTTTAGAAAAATGTGCAAATTGATTTATCCATAAAGCCCCACTCCTATCAATGGTTCATACATTGTTCATGAATACACTCGAAATTAGACCCACTATATCTTTGATTTTGTTCTGCCCCATATGTACAAATGAAGATTCGTTTACCTAACCCAAAAATTTATATAGAAGAAGTTTGCAGGAGTAAAATAACTATGCAAGCATTCAAAGATCCAATTGTTGGAAACCCTAAGAGGATTCCATGTCAATATCTCTTGGCCAAAGAGTAAATTAGGATGGTTGCTACCTATCGAAAATTAAGCCCTAAGGTCAACCATAACTATACGAGGCTGGAGGTTTGACATGGAAACCCTCCGTGAGCAACCAATGGGCTGCTACGAATATGTGAGAGTATTATGCTCTCAACTATTCTAAGCACTCATTCAAGCTCAATGGAATTGTCACCACCGTTGGGTGTAAGTTACTCCTTTGTAGCTAAAAAGGTATGATGCACCTTAACCAAGGAATGACAAGATCACATCCAATGTATATTGGGTGCAAGTTGTTCCTATGTGGCTAGAAGATATCTTATACCTTAGCCAAGGAATAATGAATTACACTCAACCCATGTTGAGTGAACATCATCCCTTTGTGGTCATAGGTATGTTGTACCTTAGCCAAGGAATAACAGGATCGTACTCAACACATGTTGGGTACATGTCACTCCTTTGTGGCTAAAGGTTATCATTAACTTAAGTCAAGGAGTGAAAGATCACACCCAATGTATGAGAGGTACAAGTTATTACTTTATGGTGAGAATGTATTATGCACCTCAGCCAAAGAATGACAGAACACACTCAACCATGTTGAGTGCACGTCATTCCTTTGTAGCTAAGGGTTATAATTACCTTAGCCATGTAATAACAAAGTACATTCAACCTATGGGAACCTTGAGGTGTGGATGAGCGACATTGACAACACTCTCCTCGACCACACTCGTGGAACCCATGGAAGGCAACCCAATATCGACACTTAACCGTCCAATGGCAACACCATGCTGCAACAAGGATAGGCCAACCTCATGGCCTACAACCATGGTTAGGGTTTCAGCCCCTAGCGAAGACCTTGAACAAGAACAAGCTTGGGGGAGGACCCTCACTTGAGGTAGCTTGTATCACACTCCTTGCATATTTATTTCCATTCACCCATCATCCACCTTGCATATAAAAAAAGTTAGAGTAGATTTGCTTTCAAAATAAAATAAAAGATGTGCGGTAAGAATGATTTGGAATCCACATAGATGAAATGATGAATAGTTGCTCTGTTTTAATTTTCCTAAGTCCCTAGTTTACAACTTACTACTCTCCAAAATATTGCTTTCATTGGCTAGAAATGCTTTTGCCTTCATTTAGAAATTGTGGGTAGCAAAAGCTTAATCCAATTCTAAGTTGTTGTGAGATAGGATATACTGATAGGGCTGCTATTCCTAGTTTGAAAGTGAAACTTAGATTTCCGCGGAAATTCTAAAATGATTTAAGTTACTCTCATTTGACTGGAAATACCTACCAAAGCCATATGATACATTACATTGATATACCTTATGCATATGCTATTTGTCTTCACATTAAACTTTGTCAAACTAGTATAGACCTAAGTGAGATTTCATTCATTACTTATTGAATTCAAGACTTCACTTGCACATGCTATACTTCTGCACTAGAAGTAAGCAAAATCCCATCATACCATCATTCCACAATAAAAAGAGAAACTACATACCCTTCATGCTTAGTACTCTCTCCAATTTTATTGCATAAAAGGGAGTAGAAGACATGGCCACAAGAAAAAGAAAAAGAAAATGCATGCTTACATCATAAGCATGAGAAAAAAAAGAAAAAAAGAGAGAAAAAGAAAAAGTAAAAGTAGCCATGTTTCATCCCTGCAAAATAAGAGAGTCCACTCAAAAGGAGTCATCTCAAATATCCACATGCACCTCCATTCCATCACACATGCACAAGTCTTGAATCAAATAGTTTTGAATTGATTTCTCCTAAGGCTTGCTTTTTTGACTTAGAAATATTATGTGTTGCAAATATGCCTACTATATTCCCTACCAAGCTCCACATACAAGCCTTATTTCGTGGTAGGATGAATTTAGGCATAATGCCTTGGTGAGGATATATTTTTACTACACATAAAGGAGAGACCAAGAGAATCAAATTGAGATACTTAAAATCTAAATTGAACTCTCCGGAATTTGAGTGGAACTTGATTTCTAGGGTATGTGTCCTCCATTTGCTGTTCTATCTTCCAACCACCCATGAATAGGAGATGGCATAAGCCCCAGAATGACTTAAGATGGATGAAGTACCATGCCAATTTTTGCAATACTAGGTAGAGTATTTTGTTGTGCACATGATACTTTTGAAAATAGAACATTGTAGCAACTCCTGATCATCAACCTAAAGTCTTGACTTTGCTCGGGACGAGCGAAGGATAAGCTTGGGGGAGTTTGTTGATGGCTCTTATATACCAATTTCACCCGTCAATATAACTCAATTATGTGAAGGAAATATTATTTCTTGCACACATCACCTTTCTAATTAACCTATCTCCACTTGTACTTGGAGATATTGGTGCATGCAGATATTTTATACATAATTGAAGTGAAACAAGAGGATGGATCCGATAAAATATCATCCCAACCAATCAAGCACTGACATGTGGCATCACATGGATCAAATGGCCCATAAACAGAAGTATTCGAGGTCATCCAATGGTGTAGCACCCATATCAAGGCATGGGACCCACCTGGCAGTGACCTAGAGAAAGCACACGTGAAACAGTGCAAAGACCAGGTCGACCGACTCCCCCTAGTCGGTCGACCTGGTCTTGGCGCCAAACTCGGTCAGCTTCCATGTGTTGGCTCCTCCCGTCTTGAAGAAGTCAGTGGTGACTGATTGGCGCACATTTGGTGGCAGGAACTGACCCTTCTCCACCTATAAATAGGACCCCTCACCCCTCACTTAAATACACACCACTTGAGCATCATTCTATTGTATACACTAGTTCTCTTAGTCCTTAGTGGAGTAAGGCTATTGAGAGGAGAGCCTCAAGTCCCAAGTCCAAATTGGTAAAGGTATGACTCATGTATCTTTTCTTGTATTTGTGACATTATGCCTAATAAAGATATTATCGTTAGTCTTCTTTAACTCATATACTTGGATGAAGTGTTTCTTGTTTGATTGTGGATTCCATGTATGTGGTAGGAATAGTTTTTATGATCATGCCTTAATATCATTACTATCATCATAAACACTATAAACCCCCACATAGTCTAATTAGATGTGATATGATTATGTTAATGTGAATAACTCATGTTATGTCTCAACACTGGTTCAACGATATTTAGGTTAGTCACTGCCTTAGAGAGGTACTTGTACTCGAGCCTCTAAGGTATTTACTTAGTATGCTAGCATGATGCTAGGATAGTAAGTAGCGTTGAATGTCTCGTAGACCCACAGATTGAAGAGGTAGGCAGTAGGTGGTGACAACCCTATCTGTCCTTTGTAATCCTCCATGTCCGTCTATGCCATAGGCTCATGGCAGAAGTCGTCCTAGTATTGCTAGGGATAAACCCGTGCCCGATATGTTGAACAACTTAGCATAAGGATTCACCATTGACATGCTCATTAGTATCTAACCTAGGCTATGTATATGTATATTAAAAGCATTGTAGGAGCAACTCCCCAACTCTTAGTCTAACCTCCATTGGGACCCATCTCCCCTTTAGAATAGATTGCTTAGGTGTGTGTCACACTACCCATATATTATCAACTTATCCCTGTCTTGATAATTGATTAGTATCCCATAGCTTGATCATAAGAGTAGTGTTTACTTTTACTCCATAGCCTACCTTCAGGAAAAATACGATACCCTTGGGAATACTCTTGGGTGAAATGCTACACGATAGTTTCCGTGCGCTTGCAGACCTCATCTCTTTCGAGAGATGATTAATAACGTGAGAAACATCAACAATGATCAGTTGGGAATCACCACTGACCAACAACTGGTGGACGCCAAGAGACAGTGTGGTCTTCAATCTAAAGATGAGGACTTCATACTCCACCATATTGTTAGTTGCTTTGTAGTTAAGCCGGACCATTTACTTGAGTTGCTCCCCTGTCAGCATGAGGAGTGGGACCCCGGCTCTGACTCCCTATTTGCTCGTGGAGCTGTCGAAGTAGAGCGTCCAGTGGGGCTCAGTGAAGACTAGAGCCTTGGGCTCTGGTTCACCATTGTCGGGGCCCCCTGGGTTGCTTGGTGATGGCGTCCACTCAGCTACGAAGTCGACCATCACCTGACTCTTGACCGCATGCCGCATTAAGAAGTCGAGCTCGAACTCTGCCAACTCCGCAACCCACTTAGTGATATTGCCTGTCACGTTGGGGCAGTGGAGCACTGCCCTCATTGTGTACGAGGTCACCTTAGAGATCCTGTGGGCTTGGAAGTAGTAGTGAAGCTTATTTTACGCCACAAGAACTGCATAAAAGATCTTGTATACTTCAAGGTATCTTGTCTTGCATCGTGGAGGACCTCGCTAATGTAGTGGACTAGACGCTGAATGTTCCAAACCCACCCTGGGGGGGGGTCCAAAATGTCTTCTTCCATTGGAGCCGGGCCCTGGGGCTCTCCTGGTCCCCAGAACTCGGATCTGCCTCCGAGGATTAAGACCTAGAGGCATCTTGGTTGTCAGGGCCCCCTACAAGGTCTGACTCGGCCTCTGGGGACTCGGACCCAGAGATATCTTGGTTGTCAGGGGCCCCTGTAGGGTCCGAGCCCTAGGACTCGACACGAGCAGTGGGGGCCTCCCTTGACACTTGAGGCTGCTGAGGCTCCGGTCACTCTGCGGCTAGGACCATGCTCACCACCTATGTCGTAGTAGCGATGTAGGGCAGTAGAGGTTTTTTGAGCTCTAGAGCTACCATGATTGCCAGCGACATAAGGTGCTGCTTCAGCTCGTGTAAGGCCTATTTTGATTCCTCAGTCTAGACAAAGGGTCTGAACTTGCACAGGTGCTTAAAGAATGGGAGAGCCTGCTTAGTCAGTCTAGAGATAAACCGACTGAGCGCAGCCAAGCATCCAGTGAGCTTCTGCACATCTTTGATGCGGGTTGGAGGCCGCATTAGCTTGATCGCCTTTATCTTCTTTGGGTTGGCCTCGATTCCCTAGTGCGAGACCAAGAAAGTGAGCAGCTTCCCAGTAGAGACCCCAAACACACACTTGTCCGGGTTCAACTTCGTGTGTGTGGAACGCAGCCTGTCAAAGACTAGGGAGAGGTTGTCTAGCAAGGATGTATGTGTTTTATTTTGATAACTATGTCATTGACATACACTTCTACTAGGTCTCGAATGTTTTATGCATTGCACATATAAAAGTAGGGAGCGCATTCTTAATACCATGAGGCATGGAGACATAACAATACATGCCATCTACTGTTATAAAAGCAGTGTGTTACTCATCCTCTCTAGACATTGGTATTTGATGAAAACAAGAATAAGCGTCTATAAAGCACAGTACATTGCAGCCTGATGCAGAGTCTACAATTTAGTCTATCCTAGGGAGAGGGAATGGATCTTTAGGGCATGCCTTATTGAGATTGGTGTAGTCGATGCACATCTGAAGCTTCCAACCGGCCTTGGGGATGACAACAGGGTTTGCCAGCCACCAGGGTGGTGGACCTCTCGAATGAAGCCAACATCGAGCAGCTTCTTGATTTTTTCACGGATGAAGTTCTGTCGCTCGATGAACTGCTTCCGAGGCTTTTGCTGCACTGGTCGGGCATCGGGATAAATCTTCAGATGGTGCTCGATCACCTCCCTGGATCTCGGGCATCTATGACGGTTGCAAGGCAAACACTTCAACATTGGCCCGAAGGAAGGTGACGAGCTGTGACACCCGGTTCCAAAAATGAACCAAGTGAATGCATATGTGTGTTCAGGATGTTCAACACACATATACGAGTGCATTCACTAAAGGTTATACAGAAAATTACCACAGAACAAGATTAATTAAGCACTTTTATTACACAATTCATAATATCCTCAAATACAAGCTCTAATGAATATTAATAACAAGTTTGAACAAAAGCAGCAGAAATAATCTAATTAAGCAACTATGCAGCTAAGCAAAGGGTATATGGCACAGCTCCAAATGACACCACAGGCAAAGCTGACGGCAGACACGACCTAGAACTCCACATTATCCTCATGATACTCCCAATCCTGACCTGAAACTATTGGTGGGGGAATTGCAAGGGTGAGTACATGTCGTACTCAGCAAGTGTAGGAAAGTATGACATGTAGCTGATTCAAATGATGAATATAATAATGGCTACGTGCTGAAAAGTATGTTAAAACATTTGAAAAGCAATATATTATATGTATGTGAAGTAAACCCATCATAAACCATGTAGTTATCATAATACAAGTCCATATTTCATGCCAATCATCCAATACCAGATTTCTCCATTACCATTAACCATATCCAATACCATAATTCAATCCATGACCAGCCATAATCATATTACCAATCATAACGAGTACCAAAGCATCCCAATCCCAACTTTCCCTCTAATCATGGAAGTTGTCAAGGTGCTCTTAACCGGGAGCATGACTATGATAATTTTAATACTCTGCAGAGTTTGTACCACTTTACCCACGTGTTTGTGATTTCATCACCTTTCGGTGACTAGAACCTCTATTATGCCGTCTCACACTTGCGTTGTTGTGTGGCCAAGAGATCACAAAACAACCTTTACAAAGGGACTACTAGCATGTACGGACCCACTGAGGTCTCACCGGTGGCGATGTCTCCAACTGAGCACATCTTCAACCAAGGGCCCCCTCTTGTGCCATTCGGATCCCAGGGAGTCCTGCCTCAAATCCAAATCCAATCCGATCCCCCTTCCCCGGTGCGCTAAATGATCCGCGCAATACTAGCAATATCCTAATTAATCAACTAGGCCGCACCCATACTTGGCCTCGTGGTGGCACTGTTGTCCTGGCCTATTCTCGCGGTCCTTAGATCTAAAGCAAGCAACCACCGTGTCTTCCAACCCATCCACATACCAGGCTTTCTTAGATCACCCATTACCATATCATATTAACCAGTTCATATTAACCATAATCTCATTAATGCATAATTAAATGGTATAGTTGTCTTCCCATCCCAATTAATTAAGCGAAGCAAAGGTAAAAGCCATTCTCGACTCTCTACCATGTATTCTTGGTGAAAAATGTGGTTAACAAATCTAGTAAACTTCCTATCATAGGATTTCCCATCAAATTGACACAAGCATGCAATTTTGAAAACAAAATATTTATTGTAAAAATAGGATCAATATGTTCAAGGACACTTGCCTTACTCTTGGGCTTGATTGGGATCAAAGACTTCAAATTCCTGGTGCTGGAGGTCCTCCGCAGCACTCTCTAGTGCAAATCTGTTTAAACTGCGCAATAAACATACAAGACAAGAATTACGATCAATAAGTGCGCACATATTACTTAATATGACATGACATGCATGATTAATGCAAATGCAAAGAAAACTAGTTAATGAGTGATTAATGATGTTTACTAACTAGTTCTAATGGTTATTAACAAGTTTGGATAGGTTTGGAATTGATTCGAAACAATTTAGAGTTAACTCAACAAAAAAGAGGCAGCCATATCAGACTGGTCCGCTGTAGGGCCGGACTAGTCCGCCCTTTGCAGAAACAACAAGCTAGGGTTTTCTAGATCGACGTGAATTTGGAGAAACGGGGTTGAATTCACGTGACAAAGAGGAAGTAGAAGGTATACCATGTGTTTAGAACTCCAATTAATCAAGGGTTTTGGAGGCAACACTTGGATCTCGACGATCTAGGGTTGATGAGGAAACTTGATGATGACTTGTTGATGAAGAACGAAAAATTGATGGAGATCTTGATCACTTGATCCTCTTTTGTTTCCTCCTCTTCTTCTTCTTGCTTGGGATCTCCTTCTCCCTCCTTGGCGGCGGCTATCCACAAGCTAGGGTTTGGGTGTGATTCAAAGGTAGCAAAAAGATGTGGAAATAGTGTGTTAGGTTGTTTATATAGGGGTGAAGAGTTAGGGTTTGATGAATTTCGAGTTTGGGGTGGGTGGAGGCCGGTTTGGGATCGCACATGGCCTCCAAAAAGGGTTAGACACGACGTCCTTAGGCCCACTTAAGGTTACCCAAAAACACGTTGTGAAACAAAAGATCAACTCGAAATGGTGATCGCCGGACAAGTCCGCAAGAGTCGGACTAGTCCGATATTAGTAAGAGAAGAACACAAATAAGCCCAGACTATATCGGACAAGTCCGAACTTAGTCAAAGAGGAAAACAGACAACTCCGCTAGATGTCAGACAAGTCCGGAAAAGTCTAGGGACTTGGCGAAATTTCAAGGAATTGGAATACCAGACTAGTCTGCACGCGGACGATTCTGAAAATGATACAAAGAGAAAAACGGACTAGTCCACATAAAAAACGGACATGTCCGAAGAAGTTTAGAGAGAAATTGGACTAGTCCGCACCAAAAATAGTCTAATCCGCACTTCTGAGAACTCTTAAATGCGGTTTTGCTTTAAATTCATTTTAAACTCATTCCTTTTTATGTGGATTAATGTTAAACATGTATATGAACTTATGCAATGCAAGATGCATGGAAATGAGGGTGTTACACGAGCGCGACTTCCTATTTGTCATCCACACTCGCCACAGTGCAGGTGGTCTGGACGATGTCGGAGCCGACTTGCACGACCTTAACGGGGACGTCGTTGGTGTCGAACGGCTTCACACAGGGTGCAGAAGTTGAGCCACATTGGCGCATGCTCAGGGATGGCTGGCTTGCTTCTCTGCCATCAGGGGCAGGCACCCGGGCCACGGCAAGTGCTTCGAGCTTCTCCAAGGAGATGTTGCGGCGGAGCGGTCTCCGCAGATCCTGAGGACACCACTGGATGATGGCATCTTGAAGAGCATGTATCCGTAATGGGCTACGGCCATGAACTGGTATAGGGTGGGCCTATCGATGATGGCGTTGAAGGGGATGTCGACCTCTGCAACATCAAATAATGTAACACCCTCATTTTCATCCATCATGCATTGCATACATTCTAATAATGTATAACATTAATCCACATAAAAAGAAATAAGTTTAAAATGAATTTAGAGCAAAACCACACTTAAGAATTCTGGGAAGTGCGGACTAGTCCAGTTTTCGTGCGGACTAGTCCGATTTCTCTCTGACCTCTATCGGACTAGTCTGTTTTTGCTGCGGACTAGTCTGTTTTTACCTCTGGACAATTTCGAACTTGCCCGATCTATTGCAGACTAGTCTGGTGCTCCAATTCCTTCGAAATTTTGCTAAGTCCCTCGACTTGTTCGGACTTGTCCGGTATTCCAGCAGACTTGTCCGTTTTTCCTCTGACTAAAATCGGACTTGTCCGGTTTTGGCCAGCCTTGTCTGTTTTTCCTCTGATCAAGTTTGGACTTGTCCGATATCTCTTTGACCAACTTCGAACTAGTCCGGCCCTTTTCGGACTTGTCCTGTAAATCGCGATTCTGAGTTGATCTTCTGTCCCACAACTTGTTTTTGGGATTTACCTTAAGTGGGACTAAGGACATCGTGTCTAAATCTTTTTGGAGCCCATGTGGGACCCCACACCGGCCTCAACCCTCCTTAAACTCGAAATCAATCAAACCTTAGCCCTCCACCTCTATATAAACAACCCCACCCCTTGACTTTACGTCCTTTTGCCTCAACTGGAAGTCCACCCAAACCCCAGTTTGTGGAGAGCCGCCATCAAGGAGGGAGAAGGAGATCCCTAGCAAGAAGAATAAGAAGAGAAGGAAACGAAGGAGGATCAAGATCTCCATCAAGTTTTGTTCTTCATCAACATATCACATTCAAGTTCTTCATCAACCCTAAATCATCAAGATCCAAGTGTTGCCTCCAAAAGTCTTGATTCTTTGGAGTCCTAAACACCTGGTATACCTTCTACTCTCTATTTCTCACGTGAGCTCAACCCCGTTTCACCAAATTCACGTCGATCTAGAAAACTCTAGTTCACTGTTCCAGCGAAGGGCGGACTAGTCCGATTTTGCGATCTATTTCCTGTTGAATTAAATCTAAATTGGTTCGAATTAATTCCAAGCCTGTTCAAACTTGTTAAAAGCTATAAGAACCATATAGTAAACATCATTAACAACTCATTAACTAGTTTTGCTTTGCATTTGCACTAATCATGCATATCATGACATATTGAGTAATATATGTGCACTTACTGATTGTGATACTTGTCTTGTATGTTTATTGTGCAGACTAGACAAATTTGCACTAGAGAGTGCTGTGGAGGACCTCCAGCACCAAGAATTCGAAGTCTTTGATCCTATTTAATCTCAAGAGCAAGGCAAGTGTCCTTGAACATATTTATCCCGTTTTTAAAATAAATGTTTTGTTTGCAAAATTGCATGCTTGTGTCAATTTGATGGGAATCCTATGATAGAAAGTTTACTAGCTTTGTTTGACCACCCTTGTCACCTGGAGTACATGGTAGCGATTCAGAAAGAGCTTTGTACCTTTGCTTCGCTTAATTAATTAGGATGGGAAAACAACTATACCATTTATGTATGCATTAATGAAATTATGATTAATATGAACTAGTTAATATGATATGGTAATGGGTGATCTAAGCAAGCCTGGTATGTGGATGGGTTGGATGATATGGTGGTTTTCTTGCTTTAGATGTAAGGACCGGTTCATGCAAGAATATGCCAGGACTACAAAGCTACCACAAGGCCAACTATGGGTGCGGCGTAGCTAATTAATTAGGGTATTGCTAGTATTGCATGGATCATTTGGCGTACCGGGGAAGGGGAGTCGGATTGGGTTTGGATATGGTTGGCGGGACTCCCTGGGATCCGAATGGCACAATAGGGGGCCCTTGGTTGAAGATGTTCTCAGCTGCAGACATCGCCACCGGTGAAACCTTAGTGGGTCCGTACATGCTAGTAGTCCCTTTGTAAAGGCTATTTTGTGATCTCTTGGCCATACACATATGGTAGTGTTTTGCCATAATGGAGGTTTCCCTTAGACGCCGACGGGTGATGAAATCATAAACACATGGGTAAAATGGTACAAACTCTGCAGAGTATTAAAACTATCATGATAGTCGTGCTCCCGGTTATGAGCACCTCGACAACTTTCATGATTAGAAGGAAACTTGGGATAGGGGATGGTTATAGTTTGGTAATGGTTATGGTCGATAATATGGTTATGGCTGGTTATGAATTGAATTGTGGTATTGGATATGGTTAATGGTAATGGTGAAATCTGGTATAATAGTGATGGATTTGGAATATGGACTTATACTATGATGATCATTGTGGTTTATGATGGGTTCACTTCACATACATATAAAATATTGCTTTTCAAATGTGTAATGTACTTTTCAGCACTTAGTCATTATTATATTTGTTATTTGAATCAGCTACATGTCATACTTTCCACACTTGCTGAGTACGACATGTACTCACCCTTGCAATTCCTCTACGAAGAATTGCAGGTCAGGATTGGGAGTATAATGATGATAATGCGGAGTACTAGGTCGTGTCTGCCGTCAGCTTTTCCTTTGGTGTTGATTGGAGCTGCGCTATCCTATTTGCTTAGTTTGCTTAGTTGCTTAATTAGTTATTTCCGCTGCATTAGTTCAACTTGTCATTAATATTCATGAGATCATGTATTTGAGGATATTATAAATTGTGTAATAAAAGTGGTTAATTAATCTTGTTCTGTGGTAATATTTTGTATATCCTTTTGTGAGTGCACTCGTGTATGTGTGTTGAACATCCTGGGCACACATATGCGTTCACTTGGTTCATTTTCGGAACCGGGTGTCACAAATTGGTATCAGAGGCACAGGTTGATCGTAGGACGCAACCTATATAGAATGGACACTTTAGAGCACATAGGAACACTCAGGAAGCGATGTGTTTTTGCTTGGTGTGCTTTTTGCTATATATTTTTGCTTGTGTGCTTAATAGAGGATTTTGGGAAGGATGCTTTAGCATTGCCATATCCACATAGGCTACTATAGGTAGTTGCTTAGTTTCATATACCTTGATGCATATAGTTGGGGAAGTTTTCTAAATCCTTCTCTCTTGCTTTTCTTCGGATGGTGAGGACTCGCAACCAGAGGAATGACAATGATGAGGAGGAGAACAATGGAGCACCTCACAACAATAATGGACAAGGACCTGCCCAGGGAGCTATCAACCTTGAGCAGCTATTGGCTATGCAATACCAGTTCATGCAGACCATGATACAGACCATGGGACAGCTGCAGGCTAGCAACAACAACAATCAGCCCCACATGCCTCCACCACCACCCCCACCTCCTCATAACCGATTGGTAGAGTTCATGAGGACTAGGCCACCAACCTTTGCTCAAGCTACTGACCCTATGGATGCCTATGATTGGCTCAAGTCCGTGGAGAAGAAACTTGCAATAGTCCAATGCAGTGACCGGGAGAAGGTTCTATTTGCATCTCATCAACTTTTTGGAGCAGCTGCCGATTGGTGGGATTCACTATGCAATGCTCCTGAGAACCATGAGAGGATCACTTGGGCTGAGTTCAAGGAGAGTTTCTGTTCTCATTATGTGCCAGAAGGTTTTATGATCTTGAAGAGGCAAGAATTTGAGAACCTAAGGCAAGGAAGATCAAGTGTGGGTGAATATCTCAATAAATTCACTCAACTCTCAAGTTATGCGCCTGAGGATGTCAGCCAGGACAGCCGGAAGCAATACTTGTTCATGAGGGGCTTGAACAATGAGATCCAAGTGCAATTGCTGAACTGTGATTATGCCAACTTCTAGAAGCTTGTAGAAAAATCAATTGTTGTGTAGAACAAGGTCCATGAGATGGAGCAAGATACCAAGAGGAAGGCGTCGTATCAAGGACAACAACAAGGAAGTAATGTGCGCCCTCGCTTTGCACCACCAAATGCGCCTTATTACAGCTCTTCCGCTCTTGTACAACGCCCTGGTTATGCACCGCGCCCAGCTCAGTTTGTGCAGCAACGTCCTGTCATGCAAGCACCTAGGCATCCAATGCCCTATGCACCTCGTGCCAAGTTTCCTGGTGCAAATGTTCAGAATCAAGTTCGTCCCAATAATTCGGGTGCAGCAAGGAAGTGCTATACATGTGGAGAAGCAGGACACTTTGCACATCAATGCCTTAAGTTAGGCCTTGGTCAAGGAAGAAATGCCCCAAGACAAAACCCAAGACCTAATGGAGGACAACTGCAAGAGAACCGTGCATAGCAAAATTTTGCTCGTGGCAACATGAACCTTGTCTCTACGGAGGATGCTCAACAAACAGATGACGTGGTGATTGGTATGTTTCTCGCAAACTCCAACCCGATGACTATGTTATTTGATTTTAGAGCATCACATTCATTCATTGCATCGAAATATGTTGCCAAGTATAGTTTGCCTATCTCTCATATGAGTTTACTCTATTGGTTAAGTCTCCTGGAGGAGAGATGAGGGCAAATATAGTATGTCCAAAAGTAAGCCTTAGAATAAGGGGGTAGATTTCTTCGCCAACCTCATTGTTTTGGATTCTCAAGGATTGGACATTATACTTGGTATGGATTGGTTGAGGAAGCATAATGGAGTCATTGAATGTGTCACGAAGATGGTGAAGTTGACCAATGAGGAAGGGATTACCATAGAGTTTGAAGCATCTCAACATGCACCGAAGCAATTGGAGCTGAATTACATGGACGGTGCCGCAATTGAGGAGATTCTGGTGGGGTGTGAATTCTTGGATGTGTTTCCGGACGAGTTGCCAGGTATGCCACCTGATCGAGACATTGAATTTATTATTGATTTAATACCTGGAACTGCACCTATAGCTAAGAGGCCATGTAGGATGCCTCCTAAGGAGTTAGCGGAGCACAAGAAGCAGATTCAAGAGCAACTAGAGAAGGGTTTTATTCACCCAAGCTCATCACCTTGGGGAGCACCCGTGCTATTTGTGGACAAGAAGGATGGATCCCAAAGGATGTGTGTGGATTACAGAGCTCTCAATAATGTGACAATCAAGAACAAGTATACCTTGCACCGCATAGAAGACTTGTTTGACCAGATGAAGGGTGCTTGTGTCTTCTCCAAGAATTATTTAAGGTCAGGATACTTCCAAATGGAGATTAGACCATCGGACATAACCAAGATAGCTTTTCGGACACAATATGGGTCTTATGAGTACACCGTGATGTCCTTTGGATTGATGAATGCGCCTGCCTATTTTATGTACCTCATGAATAAGGTCTTTATGGAGTACTTGGATAAGTTCGTTATGGTGTTCATTGATGACATTATGATCTAGTCGAAGGATGAGAAGGAGCATGAGGAACACTTTGAGCCTTACGTTGTAGAAATTGAGGGAGCATCAATTGTATGCTAAGTTCAGCAAGTGCCAGTTTTGGTTGAAAGAGGTGTCGTTTTTGGGTCATATCGTCTCAAGAGGAGGAGTATCGGTTGACCCCAGAAAGGTGAGGGACGTGTTGAAATGGGAACCGCCACAGAATGTAAAAGAAATCCGGAGTTTTCTTGGAATGGCTGGATATTACCGTCGATTTATCAAGGACTTTTCCAAGATAGCCAAGCCCATGATGGAGTTTCTAATGAAGGGGAAAGTTTTCCTATTGAAAGCTTGTGAAGAAAGTTTTGAGGAGTTGAAGAAAAGGTTAACAACAGCCCCAGTTTTGGTTTTGCCGGATGTAAGCAAAAGCTTCAATATTTATTGTGATGCAAGAAGGACAAGTGGTTGCATATGCATCAAGACAATTGAAGAGACAGGAGCAGAATTATTCGACACATGATTTAGAACTTGCAGCCGTGGTACATGGCCTAAAGATCTGGAGACACTACATAGTTGGACATAAGTGTGAAATTTATATGGATTATAAGAGTCTCAAGTACATATTCACACAAACAGACCTGAATTTGAGGCAATGAAGATGGTTGGATCTCATCAAGGATTATGATTTGGGAATCAATTATCATCCGGGAAAAGCCAATGTAGTGGCCGATGCCTTGCATAGAAAAGGAGTAAGTCACCATCTCACAGTTCGAGAATTGCCATCCAAGTTATGTAAGGAGTTTGAACGGTTGAACCTTGGATTTGTAAACGAGATGGGGATAATGGATCTAAATCCAACCTTGGAGCAAGAAATTTGGGAAGGCCAAACCAAGGATGAGGAAATCCAAAAAATCAAGGAAAGAACCCAAGAGGGGAGAGAATTCAGATTTGATGAGGATGATCATGGTACCCTAAGGCTTGAGAAAAGGATCGTCGTGCCCAACGTGAAGCATATTCGGGAGACAATACTAAAGGAGGCACATGAATCATCATACTCAATTCATCTTAGTTGTACGAAGATGTACAAGGACATGAAGACTTGTTATTGGTGGGCTAGCATGAAAAAGGACATAGCCGAATATGTAGCTTTGTGTGATGTGTGCCAACGAGTTAAGGGGGAACATCAAAGGCCATCTGGATTATTGCAGCCATTAAAGATTCCAGAATGGAAGTGGGAAGAAATTGGAATGGACTTCATAGTTGGTTTACTGCGTACCCAATCCGGTTATGATTCAATTGGGGTTATTGTTGATCGTTTGACCAGGTCATCTCACTTCATCCCTATCAAGACCAAGTATACTACAATACAACTGACAGACTTATATATGCAGCATATTGTGTGCCGACATGGAGTTCCAAAGAGGATAGTGTCAGATAGAGGTTCTCAATTTACCTCTAGGTTTTGGCAGAAATTGCATGAACAATTGGGAACAAGGTTGAATTTCAGCTCAGCATATCACCCTCAAACGGATGGACAAACTGAGAGGACCAATCATATTTTGGAGGATATGCTAAGAGCTTGTGCTTTGAAGCATGGAAGAAGTTGGGACAAGAGCTTGCCATATGCAGAATTCTCATATAACAATAGTTACCAAGCAAGTTCGAAAATATCACCCTATGAAGCACTATATGGGAGGAAGTGTAGGACACCTTTGTTCTGGAATGAGATATGAGAAACTCAAGTATTTTGTCCGGGTGTGTTACTAGAAGCTAAAAAACAAGTTCAGGTTATTCGTGAGAACTTGAGGGCTGCTTAATCAAGGCAAAAAGGCTATGCGAACAATAGGAGAAGGAAACTAGCCTTTGAAGTGGGAGATTTTGTCTACCTCAAGGTGTCACCAATGAGAGGTCATAAGAGGTTTAACATAAGAGGCAAGTTAGTACCTCGATACATTGGGCCATTCAAGATTTTGGACTAGATAGGAGAAGTGGCATACAATTTAGAGATGCCCACACATCTATCGGATGTACATGATGTGTTTCATGTTTCCCAGCTCAAGAAGTGTTTAAGGGTACCGGAAGAACAAGTGCCAATCGAAGAATTGGAACTAGAGGCAGATTTGACTTATACCGAGCAACTGGTCAAAATCTTGGAACCCAAGGAGAGAATCACAAGAAACAAGGTTATTTGATGGTGCAAGGTGCAATGGAAGCATCATACAGAATCAGAAGCAACTTGGGAGTTGGAGGATGATCTCAAGAAGGAATTTCCCCTATCTCTTCTCTTCCGTGTCAAATCTCGAGGGCGAGATTCATTTTAAGGGGGGTAGGTTTGTAACACCCTCATTTTCATCCATCATGCATTGCATACATTCTAATACATGTCTAACGTTAATCCACATAAAAAGTAATAAGTTTGAAATGAAGTTAGAGCAAGACTGCACTTAAGAATTATGGGAAGTGCGGACTAGTCCGGTTTTCATGCGGACTAGTCCAATTTCTCTCTGACCTCCATCGGACTAGTCTGTTTTTGCTGCGAACTAGTCTGTTTTTCCTCTGGATAGTTTCGGACATGTCTGGTCCATTATGCACTAGTCCGGTATTCGAATTCCTTGGAAATTTTGCTAAGTCCCTAGACTTGTCCGGTATTCCAGCGGACTTGTCCATTTTTCCTCTAAGTAAAATTGGACTTTTCCGGTTTTGGCCAGACTTGTCTGTTTTTCCTCTGATCAAGTTCGGACTTCTACGATTTAGTCCAGACTTGTCCGATATCTCTCTGACCAACTTCGGACAAGTCCGACCCTTTTCGGACATATCTGGTAAATCGCGATTCTGAGTTGATCTTCTATCCCATGACTTGTTTTTGGGATTTACCTTAAGTGGGCCTAAGGATGTCGTGTCTAACTCTTTTTGGAGCCCATGTGGGACCCCACACCGGCCTCAACCCTCCCCAAACTCAAAATTCATCAAACCCTAGCCGTCCACCTCTATATAAACAACCCCACCCCTTGACTTTACATCCTTTTGCCTTAATTGAAAGTCCACCCAAACCCTAGTTCGTGGAGATCCGCCATCAAGTAGGGAGAAGGAGATCCCTAGCAAGAAGAAGAAGAGAAGTAAATGAAGAAGGATCAAGATCTCCATCAAGTTTTGTTCTTCATCAACAATTCACCTTCAAGTTCTTCATCAACCCTAGATCATCAAGATCCAAGTGTTGTCTCCAAAGTCTTGATTCTTTGGAGTCCTAAACACTTGGTATACCTTCTACTCTCTATTTCTCACGTGAGTTCAACCCTGTTTCTCCAAATTCACGTCGACCTAGAAAACCCTAGTTTGATGTTCCTGCGAAGTGTGGACTAGTCCGGTCCCAAGCGGACTATTCCGATTTTGCGATCTATTTCCTGTTGAATTAAATCTAAATTAGTTCGAATGATTCCAAACCTGTTCAAACTTGTTAAAAGCTATTATAAACATATAATAAACATCATTAACATCTCATTAACTAGTTTTGCTTTGCATTTGCACTAATCATGCATATCATGACATATTGAGTAATATATGTGCACTTATTGATTGTGATTCTTGTCTTGTTTGTTTATTGTGCGGATTAGACGGATTTGCGCTAGAGAGTGCTGCGGAGGACCTCCAGCACCAATAATTCAAAGTCTTTGATCCTAAACAAGCTCAAGAGCAAGGCAAGTGTCCTTGAACATATTGATCCCCTTTTTACAATAAATGTTTTGTTTGCAAAATTGCATGCTTGTGTCAATTTGATGGGAATCCTATGATATAAAGTTTACTAGCTTTGTTTGACCACCCTTGTCACCTGGAATACATGGTAGCGAGTCGGGAAGGGCTTTTTACCTTTGCTTCGCTTAATTAATTGGGATGGGAAAACAACTATACCATTTAAGTATGCATTAATGAGATTATGTTTAATATGAACTAATTAATATGATATGGTAATGGGTGATCTAAGCGAGCCTGGTATGTGGATGGGTTGGATGATATGGTGGTTTGCTTGCATTAGATCTAAGGACCGGTTCATGTGAGAATGGGCCAGGACTACAGTGCCACCACGAGACCATGTATGGGTGCGGCGTAGCTGATTAATTAGGGTATTGCTAGTATTACATGGATCATTTGGTGCACCGGGGAAGGGGAGTCTGATTGGGTTTGGATATAGTTGGCGGGACTCCCTGGGATCCGAATGGCACAAGAGGGGGCCCTTGGTTGAAGATGTGCTCAGTTGGAGACATCGCCACTGGCGAAACCTCAGTGGGTCCTTACATGCTAGTGGTCCCTTTGTAAAGGCTATTTTGTGATCTCTTGGCCATACACCTATGGTAGTGTTTTTGCATAATGGAGGTTTCCCTTAGTCTTCGATGGGTGATGAAATCACAAGCACGTGGGTAAAGTGGTACAAACTCTGCAGAGTTTTAAAACTATCATGATAGCCGTGCACCCGGTTCTGAGCACCTGGACAAGTTCCATGATTAGAAGGAAACCTGGGATAGGGGATAGTTATGGTTTGGTAATGGTTATGGTTGATAATATGGTTATGGCTAGTTATGAATTGAATTGTGGTATTGGATATGGTTAATGGTAATGGTGAAATTTGGTATAATAGTGATAAATTTGGAATATGGACTTATACTATGATAATCATTGTGGTTTATGATGGGTTTACTTCACATACATATAATATATTGCTTTTCAAATGTTTTAATCTACTTTTTAGCACTTAGCCATTATTATATTCGTCATTTGAATCAGCTACATGTCATACTTTCCACAATTGCTGAGTACGACATGTACTCACCCTTGCCATTCCCCCACCAACAGTTGCAGGTCAGGATTGGGAGTATAACGATGATAATGCGGAGTACTAGGTCGTGTCTTCCGTCAGCTTTGCCTGTGGTGTTGATTGGAGCTGCGCTATCCCATTTGCTTAGTTTGCTTAGTTGCTTAATTAGTTATTTCCGCTGCATTAGTTCAACTTGACATTAATATTCATGAGAGCTTGTATTCGAGGATATTATAAATTGTGTAATAAAAGTGGTTAATTAATATTGTTCTGTGTTAATTTTCTGTATATCCTTTTGTGAAAGCACTCGTGTATGTGTGTTGAACGTCCTGGACACACATATGTGTTTGCTTGGTTCTTTTTCGGAACTAGGTGTCACAAACAAGATGTTCTCCGTACGGTAATTCTCAGGTGTCCTGAATGTGACCGGAAGGGAGATATTACTATACGTTATGACGTGTCCTGATCCTACCCCCGAAAATGGGTTCGAGGGCTTTAGCTCGGACATGGGGATCTGCGGCTTTTGGAAGGCTGCACGGCTGATGAGGTTGAGGTTCCCCCTGCCAATCGATCAACACATGGTAGATCTTGACAATGTCGATGGTCAGGGAAACAAGGATAGGGAGCAGTCCTGCTCCCGCCATGTTCTTGGGGCATTCGGACGTGTCGAAGCTGATCGATGTCCCCATCCACTTGGGGTGTGGCACCGGGCTGGGGGTAGGAGCTACCGATACCACCGCCCGACGTAGGGTATTGACGGTGTTCCAAGACGTGATGTCCCAGGGGCCCCCGTAGATGAGATGGAACGTCTTGCTGTTGTCAGTCATTAGATACCAATTTTGACCGTAAATATAACTCAATATGTGAGGGAATGGGAACCAGCTTCACTTGAGGGAACTTGCCATTAGCCAACTCAAGATCAATGATGCCCTACCCAATAAGTTGTCGGCTCATGACAAGACCCTAGAAAGCATAAATGCCAAGGTTCAAGGCTTAGCTTCTGCCTTCAAGAACCAGTTGAGCTTCAACAAGTTGTTGGCGACTCAATTAGCTCAACTGGCAGTTGTTGTCCCCTATTGGAGAATGGGAAGATTCCGAGGCAACCCAAGGCTTCCCTAGAGAATGTAAGTGCAGTGGCTACGAGAGGTAGAAAGACCACTCGTGACCCATCGTACCCTACTCAAGAGTAGACAACAGTTGAGAAGGATAAATAATAGGTGTCTCCTATGAAGGGAGAAAAGCTTAGTGAGAGAATGGCAAGGGAATTTGAGGATACTACTTTCATGTTATTCCCTCAAAGAAATTGGAAGCCAACTGTGGATGAGCAATTCAATCGCTTTGTTGAGGTCATTGTTTACATTTCTTATGTACAGAATAAATTCCCAAGCGCACAGAAACTATAGGTGTAGCATTTCCCTTAAAAGAGTATTCCAAGGGTGTCATTTATTTTATCCCAAAGGAAGGCTAGGTGGAAGTGTAGCAATCGTCAAATGAAAATGGTAGATTGGTCAAGGTGAGGTTCCAGTGCGAATGGATAATCGATAAGTGGAGGTAGTGTGACACACAAAAAAGCATTCTATTCTAAGGAGGATAAATGGGTCTGAGGGAAATTAGACTAAGAGTTAGTGAGTTGCTCCTATAATGTCTCTAATGAGCGTGTCAATTGTGAATCCTTAAGCTAAATTGTTCAACACATCGGGCATGAGCTTATCCCTAGCAATACTAGGGCGACTCCCGCCAAGAGCCAATGGCATAGCCGAGCGTGGAGGATTATGAATAACAGATAGAGCTGTCACTACCTACTGCCCACCTCTTCAATATGTGGGTCTACGAGACATCTGACGCTACTCAACTATCCTAGCACCATGCTAGCATATTAAGTAAATACATTAAGAGCCTAGGCACAAGCCATCCTAAGGCAATGAACTATCCTAAACATCATTGAACCAATGTTGATACATAACATAAGTTATTCATATTAATATGATCATATCATAACTAATTAGACTATATATAGTGGAGGTTTGTAGTGTTTATGATGATATAATAAGATTGTTATGGCATAATCATAAAGATTACTCCTACCACATACATGGACTCCACAATCAAACAAGAAACGCTTCATCCAAGCATATGTATAAAAGGAGACTAAAGATAACATTTTTATTATGCATAAAGTCACGAATACAAAAAGGAATCCATGAGCAATACCTTTCCAAATTTGGAATTGGGAAGAGAGACTCCTTCTACTCCTTTCCTAATTTGGACTAGGGACTAGAGGCTCTCCTCTCTACAGTCTCAACTTCTCTAAGACTATAGAAGATAGTGGATATAATAGAATGAAGCTCAAGTTGTGTGTGTGTGTGAAGTGAGGGGTAGGGGGTCCTATTTATAGCTGGAGAAGGGTCGGTTCCTGCCACTAAAAGCACACGAATCAGTGTTCATTATGATCAGGGCACCACAGGGAGTCGACACATGGAAGTTGACCGAGTTTGGCACCAGGAAGGGTTCTGCCGAACCAACAGTGCGGCCAAACTGGTCTTCTGACCAATTCTTATGTGTTTTCTCCAGGTCACTTCTAGGTGGGTCCCATTAACTGATATGGGTGATACACCGTTGGATCTCCTCGGATACGTCTTTTTGTGGGCCATTTGATCCATGTGATGCCGCATGTCGATGCTTGATTGGATGGGATGATACTTTTAAGGATTGCTCCCCCTCTTTCACCTCATTTCCTGCATAAAAAGCATGCATGCGCTATTCTTCCAAGGACAAGTAAAAATAGGTTAATTAGAAAGGTGATGTGTGCTAGAAATGACCTTTCCTTCACATAATTGAGTTATATTAACACATGAAATTGGGACATAACAGCCATCAACAGTAATCTAGAAGATCCACATCAATGTGCCCTTGATAGACGCGATGCAAGTACCCACTTATGCTTGCTATCTTAAGGACATATAACAATAAGCGACCATTGCCCACCACAGAAGTTGTCAAGCACACTGAGGATTGTAGTGTTGCTATCCCCAACACACATCTGGAAAAGAAGAAGGATCCAGGATGTCCTACCATATCCTGCTCCATTGGCACACAACACTTTGGTAAGGCACTTTGTGACCTTGGTGCAAGTGTTAGTGTCATGCCAAAGGTGGTCTTCAACAAGGTGAACTTCACCACGTTGTCTCCAACACCAATGCAGCTCCAGCTGGCTGATTCATCGGTTCGCTACCCCGTGGGTATCGCTGAAGACATCCTGGTGAAAATTCGGAACTGCTTCATACTCGTGTATTTCGTGGTTCTCGACATGGAGGTCAAGAAGGAAACTCTGCTCATTCTTGGGCGCCCTTTCTTTAGCACCTCGTATGCTCGCATTGATGTGGGAGCCGTAAAAATCCGTTTCCATATCAATGGCAAGGAGGAAAAGTTTGACTTTCAGCCAAGGAAGGAGCAATGCTCCATGATCAAAATCAAGTATGGCTCAAATGTCTAACACATTAAGGTGGTCGAAGTTACACCACCTCAAGTGGACACCCTCATTGCTTTCATGAGAAAATAAATTTATGAGGGGACTCCATCTTTTCGACCACACTGACATTTCAAAAACATGGAGAAGCCAGGGCCGTCCGAACGGCCCAAGTCCACTAAGTCACCAAGGAAGGAGTGGCGGAAGAAGCAAGGCGAGCTGGCCGTGCCCACTTCTCCAGGGCTAGAGGCTGAAAATTGAGTTTCAAGAAGATAGGAAAATCCATCTCGTCGGATTTTGGATGGGCCCTCGCAATAGGTTAATTTGATAGTTATCTCATTTTTGCTTTTTTCATCATCATTTGAATTTTCTATTTGGACTTTTTTGCATTTTTCCCATAGCATGTTTGATTTTCTTTAGAGGGTTGGGAATTTTGTAGTCTCAACTTGGATTTATTTTTATTTTTTTATAAAATAAAAAATAAAAATATTGGATTTGGGGAAGTTTTATTTGTAAAATAAATTTTCGGAGCAATTTTGTGGACAATTCACCCAAGGGCTATAAATATAGCCGTTGAGGAGCCACATGCAAAAAGAGGGACTAGAGGGGGCTCACCTACAGGTCGGCTGAGCCCCCTAGTTGGCCGACTTGGAGAGAGTGCTATTTTGTCTCTCTCTCCTCTAATGGCTATATTCTTGCCTCTTATGATCGTTGGGGGGTGCTACACTATTTATACATGCCTGGGTGAGTGTTTTGCTTCACACTTCACCTCATTTTTACTCCCCCAACTCACTCTCACACCTGCTAAAGAATTGTTGTGCTCTTTGTTGCAACACTTCTCCCAATTTCAAGTCAAAAAGATTTTCTTTCTTCTCCATTTGCATTTTGCATTTGAATTTTCAAGTTGACAAAACAATTCGTCGGGGTCTTTCGTCTAGTTTCCACTAACATAACCCGTTTCGAGTTTGATTTGTTTGTTCTCAAGTTGTGCAGCTATGAAGAGCATGAAGAAGTTGTTTGGGAAGAGGAAGGTACCTTCATCAAGCTCAAGCCATGGGAGGAACTCAAGCTCACACCTCTCCCCCGAGCCTACACCTAGCCCACGATGGAGAGATGTGCATGCCGATGTCCCGATGGAGGAATATGATGCTCCACTCTGCCTCCTCAACAACGATGACCTCGACTTGAGACGTGACATTGAAAGACAAGCCTAGAACATCACCCGAGATCATGAGTTCACCCACACAAAGGCCTACGATCTGGCACTACTCTCCAAAATAGGTATAGATTCCAAATTCTTTACTGTTTCGCATGCATTAGTATGGGATGATTTTGCTCAAATAGATGAGGAAGGTTCATGCCTCCTCACTATTCAATTCCTATGGACCCTTAAAATAGGATTTGAAGGTGTTTCTTTTAGTTTTTTCCGAAAAGAATACTTTATCCTATGGAAAGAATTTAGTAAACTCCTAACACTACAACCTTTTAGGCCTTCTGTGACAAATATACAATAACAATAGAGGTATTCGTCATAAACTCATTCCATTTATGATAGGTGACCCAATCTAGTGGTGAAAAATTTCCTTCATCATTAAAATCATCATAATTTAGAAGAGCCGTATATTTGTGAGATATTTTATGACAATATGCGATTGTCATATGAATAGCTGTCAGAACTCTCTTTTGTTTCATGAATGTGATGATATTGCATGACATTTAATGTTTCATCATAATTTCACAATTTATTTAAAATGAAAAATAACTCTTAATAAATGTTGTTGACACCTAAGCAACACCATTATTTACATGGACAAAGTGTTAGTTGGTGTGCAATAGTCTGAAAATTAAGAAAAAATACTTGTGGTCTGGAATCGAATATGAGACATCAGTGTGCATTGTCTATATGACAAGAAAGTAAGGAAAAAAAATACCCATAGTCGAGATTCGAACTTGGGACCACAGAGTTGGGCAAAATCGTCTATACCGCTGGACCTTTGAAACACTTATGCTAAGTACTGATCCGAATATACTTGACAACTTCTAGTATTCTGGGATGTGCGGGCTTAACCTACTGTGTCGGCCTCGTTTCTCTCCAGCGCCGCCAGACCAAGTGTTGGACCTCTCACCCACACTACGATCCAGCGCAACAACACCTCCCACGTGAGCTCCGCAACAGCATCGCATCGCTTGGTCCAGCATCACTGCCCGAGCCATGCTCCAGAACAACGTCCCCCCTCCCCCGCACACTTTGATCTAGTGCCACGCCGCCGTGTACGCACACTTCCTCTCGAGCGCCGCCCAACCCGGTGCCCGCACCTTCAGCTCCAACCTCGCTCGTGCTGCCATCCAGGTAAGCTGATTGGATCTTTGTGCATCTAATTGAATTTGGATGGATAAGTTTTTGTAAGCAACAATTAGAGGCGAAGACAACCATTAT
Organism: Tuctoria greenei; assembly: GCA_036927565.1. NCBI lineage: Eukaryota > Viridiplantae > Streptophyta > Magnoliopsida > Poales > Poaceae > Tuctoria > Tuctoria greenei. The sequence continues at coordinate 90,051,530 of JAYESD010000005.1, read as the reverse complement.
TCACTACCTAGTTGAATTTTGTTCATTCAGTCAATTTTATTCATTGCCTTTTCTTTTAAACACTGTTGCTAGGGACTTGATTTATGTTCCACATAGATATATGGGTCATATCCTAAGTTCAAAATTTCATATTAGCAATAGCAAATAGTGTTGACAATTTTTTTGCACATATGATCAACAACAAGATACACCTGACACATGTTTTTTTATTTTGTTTCTACAGATGGGCAAATTGTGGATCAATAGTAGGATTTTCAGAAAGCAACATATTGCAGGAGTGATTCTTGAAGTTAATTTTAGAGTGATTTACTGAGAGTGAGGAGGTACTATGTCCTCGCCGAAAGTGTTTGAATCGGCTTGTCAAACCTAAGTCACAGATTGAGGATCATTTATATATTCATGGCATGGCACGCACATACACTGAGTGGATACATCATGGGGAGGCACAATTGGATGTTGTAATAAATGAACAAGATGACAACATAGATGAACAATATAATATAAATGAGGATGTTAGTATGAATGAGTTTGAACACCCAGAAGATAGATTGCCTGATATGGTACAAGAGTTGTTCACAGCTGGAGAGGAAGATGCACAAAATTCTATGTTTGCAGTTGTATTGGAAGAGATTATGCAAGAACTTCACCCAGGTGCATCATACACAAGATTTTCTTTTGTGGTTAAGTTACTTCATATAAAATCTTTTTATTGAATCAGCAATATTGCCTTCTCTACAATTCTAAAGTTGTTATCATTGACTTTCCCATAGTGTTGTGTACTGGCATCTTACAAGGAAGCTAAGAAACTTATTAAAGCATTGGGACATGGATACGAGTCAATCCATGTGTGCCCTAATAATTGTGCTTTGTTTTTGGAAGTATTATGAAAAAAATAATGGGTGCCTAGTGTGTGGTGCATCAAGATAAAAAGATGGTGAAGCAAGAAATAAGAGTCCTCAGAAGGTGTTGCAGCATTTTCCTTTGATTCCTAGATTGAAGAGGATGTTTTGCTTCGGCAAAAATCTCTGAGCAGGCACAGTGGCACAAGTTGAAGAGGAAAGAGGAGGAAAATGAGCTTAGCCATCCAGGTGATGGCGAGGCATGGAAAGACTTTGATAGAAAGCATAATTGGTTTGAAGAAGAGCCTAAAAATATAAGGATTGGGCTCACCACAGATGGTTTTAATCCCTTCGGCAAAATGAGCGCCTCTTACAGTATGTGGCCAGTTTTTGCTATCCCTTATAACTTTCCTCCGTGGTTATGTATGGAGGTGTCTAACTTCATGATGTGTCTACTCATCCCTGGCCGGGAAGAATTTTCGGGAATATATTTTGATGTATTCTAGAGCCACTAGTTGATGAGTTAAAAGAACTTTGGTTGGGCATTTCTATATTTGATGCATTGAGCATAAATTATTTTGATCTACATGTTGTAGTAATTTGGTGTGTTCATGACTATCCAGCTTTGAGCACGTTGTCTGGTAGAGTTACTAGAGGATACTACGCTTGTGTGCATGTAACACCCACTCTTTTTGAAGGAAAAAAATGTAAAATAAATTCTTTAGCAAGAGATAAAAACATTTTGTTTGGAATAAAATTCATATAAGGCAAATTGCATCATGAATGAATGATTGAGTGAAATTTTGAAATTCAAATTCGGTAGAAATTCGGTTTACAAATTCAAATCATAAAACAGAAAAGAAAAAGAAAAGGAAAAGAAAAAGGAAAAACACTCCCTGGGCTGAATTCCCGCCCCCGGCCCACTTCCCTCCCTTCCTCCGCATCGGCCCGCTCCACCCGCGCCGCGCTTCCTCTCCCCCTCGCTGACATGCCGGCCCCGCCTGTCGGGAGCGTCGTCTTCCTTGCACCCGCGCCGCTCCCGTAACGCACGCGCGCCATCACCGCGTCGCCCACTCATTCCCCCCCCCCTTCAATGTCGGCCGTTAGCCCAAATCAAATTGCCACGTCGTGCCCATGTTGACCGCCGCCCGTTACTCCATTGAAACCCCTATAAAAGCCCGACCGCCCTCCCCCCCCCCCCCCCCCTCAATTTCCTCACCCGACGACTCGAAGCCCTAGCTCCGACAAGCTCGGTAATGGCGCCACTGTTCCCGTCGTTCCACCCATTATCTCTCCTTGGGAGTTCGTCTAACACCTTCCCCATGTTGTTAGGAGCCCGCCGGACATCATCGTTGGGAGAAGACGCCACTACGTCGCCAATTTCATCGAGCGCCGACGAGCTCCGCCGCTCCCCATCGCCGTCGGCCGTTTCCGTCCAATTTCTGGTCGCGCGACCCTCACTAGTGAGACCCCCTTGCTTCCCTATTCCTTTTGCGCCACTTAGATGTGCTCCATAGAGTTCCTAGGGCCGATTTTGGTCGTAGCCGCGCGCTCGTCGCTGCCGCCGCGCGCCGCCTTGCGGCGTCGTTCCCGCCATTCGGGGTGACGTGGCCCTTTGTCGGCCGTTTGTTTTTAATGGGCGGCCGAGATTAAAACATCTCGTACCCCTTTGGCCTTTTAAATCTGGGCCACCCATTTTAAATCCCACGGCCCACGTTTAAATCTTCTTAGCCATTAGTATTTTTTTAGTAGGCCCCCTGGATAGTTTAGTTAACCCCTTGGATAGATTTAGATAATTACAGATTGGTCCAAGTCTTTACAGAATTAACCCTAGACTTTCTGGAAATTAGGAAAATACTGGTTAATTGAATAAAAAGTGTTTAAAAGCCCCTAGAATATTCTAAAATAGCAAATAAATTCTGGAAAATTGTAGAATAAACCCTGGACTTAATAAAAATTGTTTTTAGCCTCTGGAATAGTTCTGTTTTTACAAAAAAGCCCCTGATAGTTCTAGAAATTAAGTAAAATTCCTTAATTTATATGAAATAATTATAAAAACAGATTTAAATATGTTTAAATTATTTACATTTCTGTATTATTTTATTAATTCATTTAAATTGCTGAATTAATTATAAAATACTTTTTAAGTATATTTAATTCATAAAAATTGTTTTGCACATATAAATAATTATTAAAAATAGTGTAAAATTTTAAAATGTACATTTTATGTTACAAAATTATTTTAAGCATATTTTGAAGGAGAAAATTTCTAGATAATAATAATAGGTTTCTAATAAATACAAAAATGGTATAAAAATTGTGAAAAATATGTTTTACTCAATATATTTCATTTTAACTCTAAAATTCTCAATAATTGGTATTATGCCTATAATTTAAATTAACCATAAAATCACTTTTGTGTAGGAATTTATGTTTATTTGAATTGTTTGCATTCTATATGCTCTTATTGTGTGTTATTATTTTATGCATCATCGTAAAATTAGAGTCGGGGCCAGAACCGACATTTAATCTTCAAGAGCAACAATTTCCCGACGACCACTAGGCTCAATTTGGAGGCAAGTTCCTTGACCATCTTGTACCCTTTTTGATAAGTTTTAGTTAGTTGCATGCTAAATTAAAATATGAATCCTATGTTATGTTTCCCTAGATTTTCCACAATATTCCTTGTCGACTTGGTTTGGGTGTTTTACTATTAAATTAGTTTACGCTTAGCCATGCTTAGTTGAAATATGATCTATTTATCTACAAGATTACATTTGATGTATTATGATTCATGAATTGATGGCAATAATGGAATTTAGTAGATAGGAATCTGATAGGGGGTTTTGTATGGATTAGTCCATGCGTGCACAAGACCTTGGTTTGGGGCTTGACACCTATCGGATTCTAAGGACCAGTTTATGGAGGAAGTTGCTAAGCCTTTTAGTATCACCATAGAATTGTATATGGGACAACTTGGTTTAGTAATTTGGTCTCTCCCAATGTAGTATAGGTAATTGAATGGGCGGGGAATGGGTTCTTCCTTGGGATCCGCATGGCTCAAGAGGGGGCTTCTCCTGGCAGAGGGAAAATAGACTCCAGGTGCCGGAGTGGTGAAACCTTAGAGTACCCATTGCAAGTTGGGAGAACCATTGAAAACACCTCGTAGTGATCTCCTGGCCACACACCTACGGAAGTGTGTAATGTGGTTAGCTACCACGGGCATCAGGGAGGTTTACCTTAGTCCACCTGGTAATAGGGGATGAAATCACGAACTGTGGGTAAAGGATACACAATCTGCAGAGTCTTGTCAAACTATCTAGACAGCTGTGCTCACGGACACGAGCGGCTTGGAACCAAATTCATAATTAGCACATGGTTAAATAATGGATGGTTTGGGTTTGGCCTTACCTGGTTATTTTGGGTTGTTGGTTGGGATTTCACCTAGATGTAGGTGTTTGTGCTTAATAACATTAAGAATAGGCTGTAATTGCTATAGTGCTTTACCTATTATTTGCCTTCCTTGTTGTGAACCACATGTCATAACTTCCCAACTTGTGAGTACCGTTGGTACTCAAACTTGTTAGTTGCATACTCCCCCCCAGTCTACGAAGACGAAGAGGTGGAGAACCAGGACTTCTATGGAGATCCCGATGAGATGTTCTAGGCTGGTGCTCCCCCGTGCAATGCTTGTGCTTGGAGCCCCTTTTGCTTGTTTTTCCGCTGCTTGTGTAATTTTGTTTTAGACCTGGAAGGTCATTTATGCAATAAGGTGATGTGCTCGAACATGGCATTATTTATGGTATTTCACTTTCGTCTACACATGTATGAGTTGAACTGATTCTGACATACATGTGGAAAACATCTGGTTCTCTTTTTTTACCAGGTGTGACAAAGTGGTATCAGATCCATGTTGCCCGTAGGACGCAAGCCTAGATAGAAAAGGACGATTTAAGGACTTCACTATTTTCAAATATTATTAATTGTGAAAATTTCTTTGTATTCTTTACCTTGTACTTGTTTCACTTACTCCTTAATTTGTTTTATCGCTGACACTCTCCTGTTTCAAAATTGTAGATGGCCAACATAAGGAGAACCGCTCGCATGTCCCCTGGAGGCTACGTTCCAAACTGTAGGATTGCTGCCCGCCGCACCCCGCTCAACGACCCTCGTTGTGCAGTGGTGATTGGGTGGCACACCACGTCCACATCCTCTTTCTCTTCCTGCCATCTGAGGTTGGGGTGTTGTTATAGAATAAGAAGACGAGGGAGAAACTATTCTATACGACCTTCCCACTATATGCATAAAAAAGGAATATGAGCAATAAAGGTCATTTCATTAAGCAAACTCAAACATGGATAATGAAGTTCTCAAAGCAAATCATACAACTCAATATTACATAGATCGTCACTACTCGCTTTCATTACAACTGAGGGGTAAATGTCTTAATCTTGAGTCGTAGGGATGGGTCGAAGTCTACTCTCGCTCCTCGTGATCCTCCTCCTCAGGGTCCTCTTCCGGGTCTTCATCATCATCTCCATCATACCTCGAGTTACTTCCACGGGACTCGTTGCCATGTGGAGGAGAGTTGGCAGGCTGCTGCGGCATAGAAGGCTCCTCTAAAGATGGCTCCTCGTCTGAAGTCTCGTCCAGTGAGTTAGTATCGCCACGTCCGACACGGTGATCTGGGGAGTCCGAAATCCATGTGGAGGTGTCAGAGGCATATCCATCTGGGTCCTCGTCGGTGATCCGACGATACCTCCTCACCAACCTCTCATAGTGTGCTACGAGGTCACGAACATCCTATATCTCTTGCTGAGCCTTGTGGAGTCGGATACTGAGGCGCTCCACATTGTCAACCGTCTGGTGAGTCTGTGGAAGGTTCAAGGGTCCCTCCACGAACCTAGTGATGAAGTTGCCAGTACCGCTTGTACATTGGGGAGTGTAGGCGTGTACAGTGTTCCTCAGCTGGTAGCGGTAGGAGCTTCGACATTTGGCACCTCTTCCCCGGTACTACTAAGGAGTAGTCCGTGGAGGTTCTTTTTTAGGAGGGGCGAATTCTCTGGATCTACGAGCAAGGGTGAACACAGAAGATTTTACGTGGTTCGGGCCGCCAGGAGGCGTAATACCCTACTCCACGGGGTTTTTCTTTTGTATTGGATGTCACTAAGCCCGAGTCAGCGTGCGAGCGTATGAGCGAGATGTGAGAGGGTTTAGGCCCTAAGTCGGTGGCTGTCCGATCCTTTTATATGCCAAGGGTCGACAGCTTACATTATGACTGAGGCCCGAGAGGTGGCCTCGGTTTAATTAGTTATGAAAGCACATTAGCGTGCCTTGATGACACATTAATGGATCTTGATGGTGCACTAACGTGTACTGATGACACATTAATGGGTCTTGATAGGTCTTGATGGTGCACTAAGGTGTCTTGATGACAAATTAATGTTGTTGTCGGTACCTGGTATACCGGGTACCCTCGCTGTAACACTCTCGTTTTTGGCATCATCCGTTGCATACATTTTCATGCATAAATCATTAGTGGAACCAAAGAGAAGAAAAAAATAATAAATAAAACCTATGTATACATATGCATAGGTAATGAGAAAAAAATAATAGTAATAAAAAATATGGAATAAAAATTATATATATGTAATTATAAAGAAAAAAGTATATGTAAAAAAGGAAAAGAAAAAAGAAAGAACAAAGAAGCAAGCCAACGCCGGTCGGGCTACACCCGACTCGGTCACGAGTCGAGCAGGCGCGCCGTGCCACCCACGCAGCACCAGGCGTAGGAGAGCGGGACTCTGTCCTGAGGCCGGTACCGAGCGCCTCCCCACCGCTTATAAAAAGCCGCTATGGCCTCGGTCCTCAACCACGTAAAGTTTTGGCTACGTAAGAGTCCATCCAGTCGCTAGGAAAAACCCTAGCCGTTGGGTAGAAAAAAAAAGGAGGCCACAACAAGGAGAAAAAGGAGGAGAGAAAAGAGAAGAAGAAGAGGAAGAGAAGGAAGGAGCCGTCGTCCGCCGGAAATCGTCGTGGCGCCTTCGTCGTGCCACTGGAGAATCGCTACACCATCTACATTGTCTATACTATGCCTCCGTCCCGCGACCTACGAAGTCGCTACATGTACGGTAGGATACGTTTTCCGAGATGAATTTTAGCGACATAATCGATCTAATACCCGAAATTAAATCGTAGTTGCATCTACATCTATTTTATTTCAGCAACCCTAATTATTGGTAAAACCCCCGTAAACTTGTATGTACACATATGAACTAGTTGCATCTAATTAATAAACAACCGAAGATAATTAATTATTGAACTTTGCATGCATTCATGTCATTGCATAGTGATTAATATGTGTGCATTGTGTTGATTCGTATGTGTTTTCTTTATGTGTGTGGTCACGAGTAGAGGGACGTGCTCAAGAGGCTGTATACGAGGATTTACAGAACCAAGACTTCGAAGCACTTGAGCAACCCTATCCATCAGAGCAAGGCAAGTGTCCTTAATCATTTTGATCCAGTTTTTAAATGTTTTGTTAACGAAACTACATGCTTGTGTCAAATTGATGGGAAATCCATGATAGGTGTTTACTAAACTTGTTTGACCATCCTTGTCACTTGGAATGTGTAGAGAGTCGGGAAGGGTATTTTTTACCTTTTTGCTCCGCTCTACATTAATTGGGATGGGAAAACAACCAAAATGCTTAATCATGATTTAATGAACCTATGGATGATGTAAATTGATGAATATGGCTAAATGGTAATGTGGTACTTGGGAGATCTAAGCAAGCATGGTTTGTGGATTGGGTTAGACGATATGGTGGTTTGCATGCCTTGGATCTAAGGACCGGTTCATGCAAAAATAGGCCAGGACAACAGTGCCACCACAAGGCCAAGCATGGGTGCGGCTTAGCCAATTAATTAGGAGTATTACCAACATCGACTCAGATCATTTGGAGGAGCGGGGAATGAGAGTCGTTTGGTTTGCAATAGTGGCGGGACTGACCTGGGATCCGAACGGCACAAGAGGGGGCCCTTTGTTGGATGTGCTCAGTTGGAGGCATCACCACCGGTGAAACCCTAGTGGGTCTGAATATGCTGGTAGTCCCTTTGTAAAGGCTATTTTGTAATCTCTTGGCCATACACCTAAGGAAGTGTAATTGGCATAAGGAGGGTTTTTTTAGTCGTCGACGGGTGACAAAATCACGAATTTATGGGTAAAGTGGTACAACCTCTGCAGAGTGTTAAAAACTATCATGATAGCCGTGCTCTCGGTTAAGAGCACCTGGACAACTTCCATGATTAGAGGAAACTTGGGATTTGGAAAGTTATGGTTGGGTTATGGTAATGGTTATGATTATGGATTGGATGGTGATAAATAGTCATGGTTAATGATGACGGTAAGAATATGGAATATGGATTGATAATGAATGATGGATATGAATTATTACGTTCATTTGGGATATGATGGGATAACTTTCACATAGACATTTTAGGATGCTTTTACATGTTTTAAACATACTTTTTCAACAATTAGCCATTGTTTATTATCATGCCTTGTTTAAGCTACATGTCATATTTTCCCACACTTGTTGAGTACGACACGTACTCACCCTTGCAATTCCCCCACCAACAGTTTCAGGTGATGTTTGGGAGTATCCTGAGAATAATGCGGAGTACTAGGTTGTGTGCTGCCGTCGACTTGCCTGTGGTGTTGCTTGGAGCCGCGCTACCCTATTTGCTTAGTTTGCTTAGTTAGATTATTTCCGCTGCAATAGTATTACCCTTAATAACCATTGGAGTTGTAATTTGAGGATTATTTGAATATCGTAATAAAAGTACCTTCTTAATTAACTTATGTTGTGGTATTTATCTGTATATCATTTGTGATGCACTCGTGTATGTGTGTTGAACATCATGGGCACACATATGCGTCACACTTGGTTCATTTTCGGAACTGGGTGTCACAAATTGGTATCAGAGCCAGAGGTTGACCGTAGGACGCAGCCTAAATAGAATGGACACTGTAGAGTACATAGAAGCACTCAGGAAGCATTGTGGTTTGTTTGGTGTGCTGATTGCTATGCAATGTTTGATTGTATGCTTGTGTGCTTAGTAGAGGATTGTGGGATGCTTTAGCGCTTGACACATCCCTATAGGCTAGTATAGGTAATTGCTTAGTTCATATTCCTTGATGCATATAGTTGGGGATTCGTTTTATCTCTCTTTTCTATCTCGCTTAACCTCTACTTCAATGGAAAAAGGACACAACTAGAAGATTCACTGTCTCAAACAAAGTTGTATGGAAGATGAGAACAAAGACTGTGTGTCCAAGATTAAGTTTTAAAATAATGGGGTAGAATTCTTCTCCAACCTTATTGTCTTGGATTCACAAGGATCGGACATAACACTTGGAATGGATTGGCTACGGAAGCATAATGGAGTGGTCCAGTATGCCACAAGGACAGTGCAATCGACAGGTGATAAGGGAGTCAACATTGGAGTTGATGCGTCGCAATAGATGTCAAATCTAACCAAGCATCAAGGACTATCCAACGTAGTGAAGTGCATGACTGAGTTGCTAACAAGGGGAAAGCTCCTCAAATGGATTCTATCTTCTTAGGACAGCATTGAGAAAGTGAAGAAGAGATTTATATCTGCATCGGTGTTGGTATTACTATACATGAGAAAGAAGCTTGGATTTATGTGACGCATCAAGGCAAGGACTTGGATGTGTGCTCATGCAAGAAGGTCAAGTGGTAGCCTATGTATCGAGGCAATTGAAGAAACATGAGCAGAATTATCCTACAAATGGTCTAGAACTTGCAGTCGTAGTGCATGCCTTGAAGATTTGGAGACATTATATTCTTGGTCATAGGCGCGAGATTTACACGGATCACAAGAGTCTCAAGTACATATTCACCCAAACGGATCTGGATTTGAGGCAAAGAATATGGTTGGAGCTCATCAAGGATTATGATGTTGGAATCAATTATCACCAAGGGAAGGCTAATGTAGTGGCCAATGCTTTGGGTCGGAAAGGAGTAAGTCACCAACTCATGGTTCGAGAGTTACCATCCGAGCTATGCAAGGAGTTTGAACGATTGAATCTTGGATTTTTGAATGAGATGGGAATAATGGAGCTAAATCTGACCTTGGAGCAAGAAATTCGAGAAGGTCAGACCAAGGATGAGAAAATTCAAGAAAACAAAGAAAGGACCCAAGAAGGGAGAGAATTCAGATTTGATGAGGATGACCAAAGTACTCTATGGCTTGGAAAAAGGATTGGTGTGCCTAATGTGAAGCATCTTCGAGAGATAATATTGAAGGAGGCACATGACTCACCTTACTCAATCCATCTCGGGTGTACAAAGATGTACAAAGCCTTGAAGAGTTGTTATTGGTGGGCCAACAAGAAGAAAGATATAGCAGACTACGTTGCACTATGTGATGTATGCCAACAAGTCAAAGCGGAACATCAAAGGCTAGCTGGATTATTGCAGCCATTCAATATTCTGCGGTGGAAGTGGGAAGAGATCGGTATGGACTTCATAGTTGGATTATCGCGAACTCAGTCCGGCTATGACTCAATATGGGTTATTGTAGATCGAATGACCAAATCGGCTCATTTCATTACTGTCGAGACTAAGTATACTGTGGCACAATTAACTGAGTTGCACATGGAGAAAATTGTATGCAAACACGGAGTACCCAAGAAAATAGTGTCTGACCGAGGTTCTCAATTCACCTCTAGGTTCTGGTAGAAACTGCATGAAGCTATGGGTACAAGGTTAAATTTTAGCTCTGGATATCACTCTCAAACCAATGGACAGACTGAGAGGACCAACCAAATATTGGAAGATATGTTGAGAGCTTGCGCCCTAAAGCATGGACGCAGCTGCGACAAGAGCTTGTCGTATGTTGAATTCTTGTACAACAATAGCTACCAAGCCAGCTTGAAGATGTCACCCTATGAAGCACTATACAGGAGGAAGTGTAGGACACTTTTGTTTTGGAATGAGATAGGAGAGAACCAAGTATTTGGGTCTGATGTGTTACTAGACGCTGAAAAGCAAGTTCAAATAATACGTGAAAACCTAAGGGTTGCCCAGTCTCGACAAACAGGCTATGCGGAAAATAGGCGAAGGAATCTGGTGTTTGAAGTTGGAGATTTTGTATACCTGAATGCATCACCTATCCGAGGTCAACGATGATTTAATGTCAAAGGCAAAATGCCACCTCGTTACATCAGGCCATTTAAGATTTTGGACAAGCGAGGAGAGGTAGCTCATCGACTCGAGCTGCCAACGCATCTTCCCGATGTGCATGACGTGTTTCACGTGTCTCAACTCAAGAAGTGTCTAGGAGTGCCGGGAGAGCAAGTACTGATGGACGAGCTAGAACTCCAAGAAGATTTGACCTATGCCGAGCAACCTATCAAAATCCTCGATATGAAGGAAAGAGTCACGATGAACAAGAGAGTCCGTTGGTGTAAAGTACAATAGAACCACCATACGTAAGCCGAAGCTACGTGGGAGCGTGAAGAAGATCTCAAGGCAGAATTTCCTCATCTTTTCTCCATGATATCGAATCACGAGGGCGAGATTCATTTTAAGGGGGGTAGGTTTGTAAAACCCTCATTTTTAGCACCGTGTGTTGCATACATTTTCATGCATAAAGCATTATTAGAACCAAAGAGAAGAAAAATAATAAATAAAACCTATGTATAAACATGTATAGGTAATGAGGAAAAAATAATAATAATAAATATGGAATAAAATTATATATGTAATTATAAAAAAGTATATATAAAAAAAGGAAAAGAAAAAAAAATAAGCAAGCCAGCGCCGGCCGGGCTGCACTCGACTCCGTCACGAGCCGAGCGGGTGCGCCGTGCCACCCGCGCGCGCCAGGCGTAGGCGAGCGGGACTCTGTCCCGAGGCTGGTACCGAGCGCCTCCCCGCTGCATATAAAAAGGCGCCAGGGCCTCGGTACTCAACTATGTAAAGTTTTGGCTACATAAGAGTCCAGCCAGCCGCAAGGAAAAACCCTAGCCGTCGGGTAGGAAAAAAAGGGAGGCCGCAACAAGGAGAAAAAGGAGGAGAGAAAAGAGAAGAAGAAGAGGAAGAGAAGGAAGGAGCCGCCGTCTGCCGGAGATCGTCGCGGTGCCGTCGTCGTGTCGACGGGGGATCGCTGCGCCATCTACTTCGTCTACACTACGCCTCCGTCCTGCGACCTACAAAGCCGCTGCATCTACGATAGGATATGTTTTTCGAGACGAATTTTAGTGGCATAATAGATCTAATACCCGAAATTAAATCGTAGTTGTATCTACATCTATTTTATTTCAGAAACCCTAATTATTGCTAAAACCCCCGTAAACTCGCATGAACACATATGAACTAGCTGCATCTAATTAATAAACAACCATAGATAATTAATTATCAAACTTTGCATGCATTCATGTCATTGCACATTGATTAATGTGTGTGCATTGTGTTGATTCGTATGTGTTTTATTGTATGTGTGTGATCGCGAGTAGAGGGATGTGCTCAAGAGGTCGTATACGAGGACTTCCAGGACCAATACTTTGAAGTGCTTGAGTAACCCTATCCGTCGGAGCAAGCAAGTGTAGTTGATCATTTTGATCCATTTTTTAAATGTTTTGTTTGTGAAACTGCATGCTTGTGTCAAATTGATGGGAAACCCATGATAGGTGTTTACTAAACTTTTTTGACCATCCTTGTCGCTTGGAATGTATTGTAGAGAGTCAAGAAGGGTATTTTTACTTTTTTGCCCCGCTCTAAATTAATTGGGATAGGAAACCATCCAAAATACTTAACCATGATTTAATGAACCTATGGATGATGTAAATTGATGAATATGGATAAATGGTAATGAGGGACTTGGGAGATCTAAGCAGACATGGTTTGTGGATTGGGTTGGACGATATGGTGGTTTGCTTGCCTTAAATATAAGGACCGGTTCATGCGAGAATAGGCGAGGACAACAGTGCCACCACAAGGCCAAGTATGGGTGCAGCTTAGCCAATTAATTAGGAGTATTACCAACATCGTTTTGGATCATTTGGAGGAGCGGGGAATGGGAGTCAGATGGGTTTTCAATAGTGGTGGGACTATCCTGGGATCCGAACAGCACAAGAGGGGGGCCTTGGTTGGATGTGCCCAGTTGGAGACATCACCACCGGTGAAACCTTAGTGGGTTTGAATATGCTAGTAGTCCCTTTGTAAAGGCTATTTTGTGATCTCTTGGCCATACACCTAAGGAAGTGTAATTGGCATAAGGGAGGTTTCTTTAGTCGCCGACGGGTGACAAAATCACAAACTTGTGGTTAAAGTGGTAAAACCTCTGCAGAGTATTAAAAACTATCATGATAGCCTTGCTCCGAGTTAAGAGCACCTGGACAACTTCCATGATTACAGGAAACTTGGGATTTGGGATGGTTATGGTTGGGTTATGGTAATGGTTATGATTATGGATTGGATGGTGATAAATAGTCATGGTTAATGATGACGGTAAGAATATGGAATATGGATTGATAATGAATGATGGATATGAATTATTACGTTCATTTGGGATATGATGGGATAACTTTCACATAGACATTTTAGGACGATTTTACATGTTTTAAACATACCTTTTCAGCAATTAGCCATTGTTTATTATCATGCCTTGTTTAAGCTACATGTCATATTTTCTCACACTTGTTGAGTACGACACGTAGTCACCCTTGCAATTCCCCCACCAACAGTTATAGGTGATGTTTGGGAGTATCTTGAGGATAATGTGGAGTACTAGGTTGTGTGCTGCCGTCGACATGCCTGTGGTGTTGCTTGGAGCCGCACTACCCTATTTGCTTAGCTTGCTTAATTAGATTATTTCTGCTGCAGTAGTATTATCCTTAATAATCATTAGAGTTGTAATTTGAGGATTATTTGAACACTGTAATAAAAGTACCTTCTTAATTAACTTGTGTTGTTGTATTTATCTGTATATCGTTTGCGATGCACTCGTGTATGTGTGTTGAACATCTCGGGCACACATATGCATCCCACTTGGTTCGTTTTCGGAACCGGGTGTCACACTCGCGCACAGGCTAAAAAAAAAACTTAGAGCCCTGTCTTCCTAATGAGGTAGGGTCCGAGGGCGCCATGTGTCCAGAAAGCCCGGAAGCCTCCCTACCTCAGATGCGGGATCTGGCGCTTCCACATGGACCTCGAGATGGGTTCCAGCTCCCTTGAGGAGACGGACTCTCAAGCGGCCATGTGTTCAGCCAGACGGGACCCCGGTACCCCATATGAGTGGACTCCGGTGCAGCCACATGGAGATGAAGCATCAGGTCGGCTGCCTCCCGCGGACGTAGGCTCTGGCTCTACCACGTGTCTCACGGCCATGATCCCCCGCCCTACTCGTGACGGGCTCCAGGGCTGCCACGTGGTTCGCGGATCGGGACCCGGCCTCCCCCACAGAGGTTAGCTCCCGAGCTGCCATGTACCCTTTAACTTGTCCTAGGCGGTGGGTTGGGAGATTTAAGGGGGCGGTGCGTCTTGTCTAAATCAAGCATTTAAGACATGTGCCTTCCCCAGGCGCATGATGTGGCGCACGCCTACAGTTAGGTATCACTACGCCCAGTCGCATCACAGTGAGGATGCCGCAGGCTTACCCCACTCCGCCAAGTGGGTAGCTTATGGCGAAAGGACAGTTGGACGAGACATTCTCTGCCATCATCAACAACTACGCATGGGTAACTAGCGTCCGAGGCGGCAAGACGGCGGGTCTTCAATCCATGGTCAGAGGAGACTTATTTGAGAAGCCTTAGATCTTTAGGATAAGATCACCCCGGGGCCACCCGTTGGGCCTCAGACCCCACTTGTAAGGCTTCTGACCTTGTCTATAAAAGGACCAGACCACCAACATTACAAGGATCCAATCCAATATCAATGTATACACACACTACACACGCATTCACACCAGTAATACAAGCCTCACCGTGGAGTAGGGTATTATGCTCCAGTGCCCCGAACCACGTAAAACCACCGTCTCATCATCTCTCACATGCGCAATCTCAAGTGAGGACTAAGCCCTACCGATCAAGAACCTCCGCGGGCTGCTCCCATAGCAGGTCCGGGGGAAGTGTCGCAAGAATACTTCGACATTTGGCACGCCAGGAAGGGGCTTTTTCTTCTAAAAAGTGGTTGCGCTTTCACCGCAATGGTGTTCATCAAGCTCGTGGATGGCGGTTTCCGCGACCATCGTCCGGTGACCAGATCCTTCACTCGGATGGCATAGTCTGGTCCATCACGCCCTTTCATAGATGTAGCTGGCCAGGGCAGTGCATCCGGGCACATCTCGGCCCAGCCGACGCCCCTGGAGCTGCCGGCTGCAAGTCCGGAGAGCACTCTGGCAGCAGCCAGGGCCCTTCTCCACAACCCACTGTCCTTGAACGCTTCCCAAGGAGCGATTTAGCAGTGGGTCCAAGAAATCGATCACTTCGTTGTTGCAGCCATCAACTCTCCCAACAGAGGGAGGTATCACGTGTCGCTGTCACGCACGCCGTCCATCAACCTATGCACAGCTGACTCTCGTTCCACCAGGCTTACCAGCGATGGTCGGATCCCCACAATTGACCTGAGGGCCGAGCTTGACCGTTGTCAAGCTCAGATAGATGGTCGTGTCATCATCGAGCGACAGCGGGAGAGACAGCCCAACCTTGATGCTGAATACGGCCCTCAAGGACCTCAGCAAGAGGCATTCTATGTCCAAGGTGCATCACAGGTAAACCCTCCACCGCCGCCACACTAGGATTATGTTGGGTTGACCGCTCCCCTGCAGCACTCTGTGCAGCAGGTGCCGCTGCAGTAGTACTTGGCACAACAGGTGCCATAGCAGCAGCACTTGACACAACAGGTGCCACAGCAGCAGCACTTGACACAACAGGTGCCACAGCAGCAAGCTCCGCAACAGCCGCATGTTGTGCAGCAAACCTCCCTGCAGTATGCCATTCTGTACGCCTCTCCAGCGAAGCCCATCAGAGGGTGCACGGCCTTGGCTCCATACCTCCGCCTGACAACGTGGCCGTGCAAGTTCCGGCCACACCTGTCAAAGAAGTTTGACGGAAGCGTCAACCCAACCGAGTTCCTGCAGATCTACACCACGACACTCATTGCTGCAGGAGCGGATGAGCGCAATCTACTTCCCCGTCACCCTGACCAGCTCAACTCGGTCATGGCTGATGAACCTACCCGAGGGGTCCATAACCTCTTGGGATGAGCTTTGCCGGTAGTTCACGGCGGACTTCGGCAGCCCATACACGTGTGGCAGCAGTGAGCTTGACTTCCACACCGTGCGCCAGCAACCCAAGGAGACGTTGCGATCATTCATCCAGCAGTTCTCCCAGGTACGCAACTCCATCGCCAACACCCCGAATGCTTCTGTCATAATGGCATTCCGGCAGGGAGTGCATGATAGGAAGATGCACGAGAAGTTAGCCACGCACAACGTGCAAGATGTTTCTGAGCCCTTCTACATCGCGGACCGGTGCGCCAAAGCGGCAGAAGGCCGTGACTGGCACATACAGCCTGGCTTCGGGGCGGGCAGAGCCGACCAGACTGGTGATGGTGCCGTTACCCCAGGTAGCAGCAAAAAGAAGAAAAAGAATCGGGGCGGCGGCCAGAACAAGCTGCTACAGGGGGCACCCGTCGCGGCAGCAGCTACGACCGGTGGCACCAGACCCCACACCCCGACCAATGCTCACGTCAGCCACCTGCTACTGACGACGGCATCGAGTCCTGCCCGATGCACAAGACTCGCGACCACACTGCGAGCGAGTGTCGGGAGATCAAGAGATGTGCCGAGCGATACCAACAGCGGGTGCAGTAGCGTCCTGACAGCACTCCCTTCTGCCAGCGGGAGGGCAAGTAGAAGGTCGACCCCAAGGTTGACGACGACAAGGGGATGGAGTACGAGAAGCATGAATGGGTCGTCAAGGTGGTCAACAAGGACGAGGACTTCGACGACAGCAGCGGCCACGAGCGTTGCAAGACACTCCAAGTCATATTCGGGGGGTCTTGGGATCTTGCGTCCTAGAACCCGGTCAAGAACCTTGCTGAGCAGTGGCCTCAATAGCTCCTGCCCCCACTCCGGTGCTGCACCACAAGTGGAAGGAGACGCCAATCACCTTCAACACCTCCAACTGCCCCAAGAACATGCTAGAAGTCGAGATCCTGCCTCTCTTGGTTGCCCCCACCATCGCCAACGTCAAGCTCCACTATGTCTTGATAGATGGTGGGGCCGACCTCAATCTCACTAGCCGTGGGGCCTTCGACCAGCTGCAGATTCCGGTGTCCAAGCTCACTCCCTCGAGCCCATTCTTGGGTGTGGGACCAGGGAACATCATCCCGTACAACAACATACACCTTCGGGACACACGAAAACTTAAGGACGGAGAGCATCCTGTTCGACGTTGCAGCCCCCCTTCAAAGCCATCATCGGCAGACCTGCCCTGTACCGATTCATAGTTGTGGCCCACTACGGCTACCTTGTCCTGAAGATGCCGACCATCTCTAGCATCCTCAGGATCTGCGAAGACCGCACCGCTATGATGTTAGACTTGGAGAAGCTCCAAGCCCTCGCAGCTAACCCAGCACCTGCCCCGAGCGACGCTGGACCAACTCAGCCTCTGTCGAGCTTGTGTCAATGCGAATCATCCGATGCACCCCCTCTGCAGCCTTCCGACAGCACTAACACTCCCATCAAAGCTGCCAAGATTAGCACCAGCTTTTTACACAGACCACCCACAAGACGGGGGCCAAGGTAGAAAGTAGGGACACCCACTCATCACCCCACTGGTAGCTATTGACAACAGGTTGCCCGACACTGTCATAACTACCCCCGAAGCTTTGGGCACCACTATAAGTTAATCTTAGCTTAGTAATAGGACAATGTAAAGGTTTCATAGAGTCTAGGAGCAGCACTTAGGACAACTAAGCTCCGGGAGGGTCAGGTCCAGAGTGCGCAGTAACCTTAGCGTGGTTTCGAACCCTAAGCCTGTGCACCCTGCCTCCCTCATCATCCGGATGCAAGTCGTTGCCTTCTTTTGTAAAAGCATGTCTCCTCCTATGAATGCCGATCTCCATGTTTCACTAACAATGTTCATTTAATTACGCGTTCGTTTTATGATAAACCATGCTAGGCTCATTTATTGAATATTTCCGTCATATACATAGTTATACGCTCTGTATCTCACCCTTGGTGGAGTTGTGCAATCCTACTGTAGGCGGGCCTGCTTGAGGTACCTACAATGTGTGAGGGGTGCTCTTGGCTGCACCCATCCTTGGAGTCCTGTGATGCTAGATGGCCTCCCAGGAAAGGTCTACGCCAAGCCGAAGGTCCAGGAGGTGTGAACTGATTAGTGTGGTCCTGTACCCTAAGCACGCACACCTTGCCTCCCATCGCTACGGTTGAGTACTCGGGACCGAAAAGTTTGCACCCTAAGGACGGCGGGAGCCAGAACCGAAGCACTAGCGCATTGAGTTACCCAAGCCCTGTGTGTCAGCTCAGGACATTGAGACATGACAAAGCAAAGGAGGAGAAAGCGGTAAAACCAGCGAGCAAACTAGTCCCTCCTTTATCATATGTGCAGGACAGCCAACTCCGACACCTCTGCAGGGGACCCGCTGTCGACGTCCTAGAATATCGATGACAGTAACAAGCGAAGATTTTTCAGTACACTGTCTCGCCCCGCTCTTATTGCTAATAGGGTTCTCTTGTGGTAAATTGTATACAAGAGCCTGCTGTCGACATTGCTACACGTCGATGGTGGATGATGCCGGGGCAGCCAGCTCCAACACCTCCCAAGGGGCCCACCGTTGATGTCCTAGAATGTTGAAGACAGTAACAAACGCTGATTCGTGAGCACACTCTCCCATCCCGCTCTTGTTACTAATAGGGTTCTCTTGTGGTAACTTGTATATCAAGGGCATGCCGTCGAAGTCGCTAAACATTGGTGGTGGACGACGACGGAGCATATAGCTCTGGAACCTCCCAGTGGGCCTGCCGTCAATGTGCCAGCACGTCGAAGACAGTAACAAGCGCTGATTCATGAGCACACTCTCCCATTCTACTCTTTTTGCTAATAGGGTTCTCTTGTGGTAACTTGTATACCAAGGGGCCTCTCGTCGACGACTCTGTGATGATTGTGGGCGACTCAGGAGCAGCCAGCTCCGGCACCACCCAAGGGGTGTGCCGTCGATGATTCGGCGATGATGGTGGGCGACGTCGGAGCAGCAAGCTCCGGCACCACCCAAGTGGCCTGCTACCAATGATTCTACGATGATGGTGGGCGACGTCGGAGCAGCCAACTCCGACACCACCCAAGAGGTCTGTCGTCGACGACTCTGTGACGATGGTGGGTGATACCAGAGCAACTAGCTCCGGCACCACCCAGGGTACCTGTTGTCGATGAATCTGCGACGATGGTGGGTGACACCAGAGCAACCAGCTCCGACACCATGCAGGGGGTCTACCATCGACGATTCTGCGATGATAGTGGGGGACGCCAGCGCAGCCAGCTCCGGCACCACCCAGGGGGCCTGCCATCGACGATTCTGCGACGATGGTGGGCGATGTCAGAGCAGCCAGCTCCGGCACCACCCAAGGGGCCTGCCATCAAATATTTTGCGACGATGGTGGGTAGCACCAGAGCAGCCAGCTCTGACACCACCCAAAGGGCCCGCTGTCGATGATTTTGCGATGATGGCAGGCGATCCCAGAGCAGCCAGCTCCGGCACCACCCAGGGGGCCTGCCGTCGACGACTCTTCGATGATGCGGGGCAAAGTCGCAGCAACAAGCTCGAGCACCACCCAGGGGGCCTACCGTCAATGAATCCACGATGATGGTGGGCGACGCCAGAGCAGCTAGCTCCGACATCACCCAGGGGGCCTGCCACCGCTGACTCTGCGATGATGGTGGGCGATGCGAGAGAAACCAGCTCCGGCATCACCTAGGGGGCCTGCCGTCAATGTCTCTACTCAGACAAAGCTTTGCACCCCTGATGGGGCCCCGCCGAGGCCATCTACTCAAATTCTCCTGCTCCGCAGGGGGGTCGTCGAAGACATACTGCGATCAAGTGGTAGGCATGCCCAACCACCTGGCCACACCTACCAGAAGCCTCTAAGGGGGTTTCATAAGTAGTACATCAACTAACGACAAATCGACTGTGTCAACTGTGCGATTGGTTGTCCCTCAAAAACTAACGAAATCGGCAAAGTTCTTTAGGCCCTTATGCTACTAAGAGCCCGGGTGAACAAGACGGGAACACACAAGACACATCCAAGAAGCCAAACATGAATTCAAATTCATTGAAGAATATTTACAAAGGGGCGAGTCCCGGATACAAAGAAATCCCCGCCTAGAGGCTGCCGGCCTCAATCTCTCGCGAATTGCACAGCGACATGTTTGGTGGCATCTTTGATTTCTGCCGTTGTCGCCTCCTCACGCGCCTGGACGGGGCCTTTGAAAATCGGGTCTAGCGGTATCTCAGGATACCAACTCTGGTAGCACACCAGAACATGGGATGCCACTGTCTCCGCCAGCGCTCTACCCTCCTTATCCAGACGGCGGGCCAGTTGTCGCTCCTGCAGATCGAGCTCCTGGGCACAGCGCTCTGAAGTCTGCTTCTGAGCCTGGACGTCAAGCTCTAACAGGAGGAGTTCCTGGCGCTCCCGATCCCATGCCAGGTTGCTCTACCAAAGCTCAAGGTCTTTGATGCGAGACTGCAGCAAGTCCCGATCTATCTCAGACCGAGTCCTCATTGCGTGGGCTGCCGCCTCTTGCTCAGCAACAGCGACCTCCTGCTCAACAACAGCGTCCTCTGCGGCCCAGGGCTGCTCAAGCCTCTTCAAGGGCACTCAGGCAGGCGTCAACCGCCCGATTGGTCGCCTTGGCGTCGTCCAGAATCTTCTGGGATGCTGCATCTATGGCTATCGCCAAGCGGCGCCTCAACTCCAGCTCCTCACTCTCCTTCCGGTACCTCTCCTTCGCCAGATCGATCCTAAACCTCAAAAGGTCCTCCCGAACCCAGAGGTGCTCACCCTCAGCATGCAGCTTCTCCCACTCTGCGGCGAGGGCACCCTGCACTTTGCGGAGGTTGGACTGCACCAAGTTGATGGTGGACTACGCTGAGTCGATGACGTCAGAGAGACGCTCTGGTTCTACTGAAGCTATGGAGGGCCGCCCAGTGATGATCTCGGGAATCTCTTCCTCCTGCGGCGATGAAGTCAAGGCTACCAGCACCGGGGACCTCATCCCAGGAACTGAGCAGAAGTTGCAGCACCACCCGAAGTGGCAGCACCACTATCGCCCGAGGAGCCACCTGCTGGATCAACAACTTGGGAGGCCGGGCCCTCAGCTTGCTGAGTCGAGTCCGACATTACCTCTGGTACGACAGTCGGAGGTGCTTCACTACACGTGCCAGGCGCGGATGCGAGAGCAACGCTCCCTTGTACCAGCTTGGTGGTCTGCTCTATTGATGCAGCCGTGGCCCTCTCGACCAACTTCGGAGCGCTCCAGGTCACTACCCCCGACGGTAAGGGTGTCACAACAGCCGATGTAGACCTGCAGATCAAAATAGAAATCTGTTCAAACAAGAGAGCAGAAGAAACAAGAGAATAGATGAGATAATGATGCAAGCCTTGGTAAGAATGCCTTACCGACACCCCTGGAAACTCCAGCGGGCCTCTACTTTCACCGGCTCTGTGCCAACGGGCTCTGCTGGCAACACGGCGGGCGGGGTCGATCCGACTGGGTCTCCACCAGAGCCACCGACGCTGCTGCCGACCAACATTGTCGTATCTCCATCGACTCCAACGGCGCCACTTCCGGAGCCTCCTCCAGAACCGCCACCGACATCCACTGCGAAACCCATGGCAAGATCGCTGGCAGATCGAGGCCTCTTTTCCTCAGGTTCCGCGGATGTAGCGCTCTCAGACCCCCCACCGGCACCTTTGGCTGTACCGGCGGCGGAGATGTTTGCTGGTGCACTGCCCTCAGCCGATACCAGTCTCATTGTCTGGCGAGCTAGGCCTCCACTCGAAGAACCACCACACCTGAGGCAGAGGATGAGCGCTCCATCAAACGTTGGCTTGAAACAAAGGCTGCCCTCAGTGGTGATCGGCGACGTTTGTCCTTTGCGACCTCGATCATCGGCAACTTCCCTTCCTAGAGTCAGTGACCGGCACCTTGCCCTTCCCCTTGACGGAGGACAGGTCTTCCACCCTCGGCACTTCAGAGCCTGGAGTGAGTGCAGACTCCAGTGGAGGGTCGGCGATGACCAGTCTACAGTCCGCATCTCCAACCTCCCGTGGTGCAAGACCAAGCATGTCCAGGTTTGGCATCTCCCTCAGGATCTTCACATGAGGTTTTGATCCATGCAAAGTGGTGGACATGGCTGCAGAAGGTTGAAGATGTCAAAAGACAACGGGTCGTCACACGCCTTGGACATCACATCAAACACCTCTTACGGGGTCATCTTTGTGTCACGACCCCTCACTAGCCTAGTGACGTCCTGTGGCCCGAGGTATAGCAATGCAGCGTGGTAACGATGCTGGAGGGGGCTAGGCGTCGAAGCACAAAGTTCGCCAGCACCATCAACAATGACAAACCATGATCCACCAGGTATCGGATCCTCTCCATCACCGGGATATACATCGGCTCCAACTCCTGTTGCTCCTCCCAGGTCTTCTTCCTAAATGTCGGCCAGTCGGTGGGCAGGACCATGCAATCATGGGCATCGGCGTGCACGATCACCCAGTCATCCCTCCAGCCGTCCCATCTCGCGGTGGAAAGCAGAGTGATGTACCTGAAGGGGTTATTGGCCCGATGCTGGAAGTTGTAGTCGTTGAGGAAGTTCTTCTTGCTCTTCCCAGTCTGCCTCAATACGAAAAACTGCCAGAACACCAGTACGGACAGGTACAGCCCAACGAACATCTCATAGAAGTACGAGAACACTGCTGCCACCACCAGAGAGTTCAGCGGCAAGTGATGAAACTAGAGCCCAAGGACCTCCAGAAGCGTCACATGGAAAGTGGAAACGGGAGGAACGAACCCGGAGTATGCATATGAAGTGAAGAAGATGATCTCTTTCTCCTCCAAATCCAGAGGCAGGGAGCCGGGATGGATTAGATCTTGCCGCTCCTCGTCCTCCAAGCCAAACAGTCGCCTCACGGGTGCTACGTCCACCACGCAGGAAGGAGGCAAGGCCGAGTCCATTAGAGCAAGAGTCAAGAACCTCGAAGGTGAAGAAAGCTCGGGGGCTCAAGGAGGAAGACAAAGGCTCGAAGGTTGGGGTGTGAGTAAGGGAGGAACCACCTTTGCCCACAAGGGTTTCCTTTTAAACACTCTGGCGGCGTTTGAGTGCATCGTGCAGGTCGCATGGGCCCGAAACAAACTGATCAACCCACAACGTCTCTGACACCGGGGCCCAGGTCCCTTGTCGGATAGACTGGCCCGAGCGGGTCCCCACTTGAGGAGGCAACCCGGTGGTTCCCATAAAGGCAGAAGTGAAAGCAGCAGAAGTGCAACAGCCACATTGGGAACCGTCGCGATAAAGAAGCGGCAAGTAAAGAACCCGTCACCACGAGCCCTCAACCAGAGGGGGGACACGTGGCCATGATGGCAGAGGCGCACACCACTTCGATTGATCAAGACAAAATCAAAAGGCGGCGCGGGAAAGTAGGGATAGGGATCTACCCTCGGGTTCATCACCTCCCCCCAGGGTGGACCCAGGTACCCTCGCACATAGGCTAAAAGAACCTAAGAGCCATGCCTTCCTGATGAGATAGGGTCCGAGGGTGCCACGTGTCCAGAAGGCACGGACCCCTCCCTACCTAAGATACGGGATCCGATGCTTCCACATGGACCTCAAGACGGGGTCCAGCTCCATCGAGGAGACGGGCTCCCAAGTGGCCACGTGTCCAGCCGGACGGGGTCCCGATCCCCCATAGGAATGGACTTCGGTGTAGCAAGAGAAGACAAAGCACCAGGTCGACCACCTCTGCGGGCGCGGGCTCCGGCTCTACCACGTGTCCCACGGCCCTGGATCCCCCTCCCGACTCAGGAAAGGCTCCGGGGCTGCCACATGGTCCACGGATCAGGACCCGGCCTCCCCTGTAGAGGTTAGCTCCCGAGCTGCCACATACCCTGCAACTTGTACTAGGCGGTTGTAACACACTCATTTTCATGCATAATGAATTGCATGCATCCTCATACATGTTTAACATGAAGCAACCTTAAAAGGAACCTGATTAAAATGAATTTAGGGCAAATCAACAATTTAATCCTATGAGGGAGCGGACTTATCTAGCTTCAATCACGGACTAGTCCGGTGTCTCTTTTGTTTCACAAAATTCAGCTCTTCAGAACTCTAGACTTGTCCGACACACAGCACGGACTAGTCCAATGTTGGTTCTGATGTTTTTCGGACTTGTCCGACTTTGAGCGGATTAGTTCGATGTTGTTTCAGTCCAGACCAAATTTCTTGCCAAGCCCCGGACTTGTTAGGCCCCCTGTACCAGACATGTCCAATATCGTCTCTGTTCCAAAACGGACTTGTCCGGTATCCTCACGGACTAGTCCGATCTTCGGAGTCCAACTCGGATTCTATTTTTTATTCTATGTTAAGTTATTGGGTAATTGGCTTAATTGGGCCCAAGGACTTCGTGCCCAAACCCAGAGGAGCCCAAGTGGACCCCTCCACGGTTTCTAGTCGCCCCCACCAAATTATACATGAAATTCACCCCAAAATCCTACCATCTCACCCTTATATAAGCAATCCAATACCCTCACCTCTTCAACCCTTTGAGAAAACCCTCGGTGCCACCTTCTTGCCGTGTGTCGCCATCAAGAGGAGAGCCAGCAACAAGGAGAAGGAGGAGAAGAAGAAGGAAAAGGATCAAGCAAGTGTGATCTTCATCAACATTTTGACATCGATGTTCTTCATCACCAAATTGCCCTTAACACCTATCATCAAGCCCTAGTATTCAAGATTCAAGTGTTGCACCCAATTCTCGACTTTTTGACCTCTAAACACACGGTACAACCTCTATATCCAATTTCCCACGTGAATTTATCACTAAATCTTGCTATCTAGAAAAACCCTATTTCTGCAGTTCTGGATAGGGCGAACTAGTTTGGTCCCCTGTGCGGACTTGTCAGGCCACCTGAATCTCTTATTGCTGAATTGAATCCAAATTCACTCAAACAACTCAAAACTTGTTCAAACTTGTTATAAACTATTTTAACCAATTAGTAAACATTAATAGCAACTCATTAACCAATTTTACCTCACAATTGCATCAATCATGCATATCATGGCCTATTGAGTAATACATGAGCATTATTTGATTGTAATGTTTGTTTTGCATGTTTGTCTCACAGAATAGAAGGTATCTCTATAGAGGGTGCTTTCGAGGACCTGCAGAACCAGAACTTTGAATCTTTCGATCCAAACCAAGCTCAAGAGCAAGGCAAGTGTCCTTGATCATTTTGATCCACTTTTTAAATGTTTTGTTTACAAAATTGCATGCTTGTGTCAAATTGATGGGAAAACCCAATTATAGGAGTTTACTAGTTTTGTATGACCACCCTTGTCGCTTGAACACAATGTAGAGAGTCGGGAAGGGTCTATTACACCTTTTGCTTTGCTATACTCAATTGGGTTTGGGAAATAACCATATTACTTAATTATGAACAATTCAACACCTGAATATTGAGAATTGATAATCATGACCCTTTAGAAACATGGTACCTAGGGATCTAAGCAAGCCGGTTATGTGGAATGGGTTGGACCGTTTTGGTGGTTGTGCTTGCTTTAGATCTAAGGACCGGTTTGTGGAGCGACAACCCAGTTTTACAGTGCCACCACAGGGCCAAGTATGGGTGCGACTTAGCTGACTAATTAGTGTATTGCCAGTACTGTTCGGACCAATTGGAAAGCTCGGGGAAGGGGTAGTTGGATGGGTTTGTAGTGATGGTGGGACTACCCTGGGATCTGAATGGTGCAAGAGGGGGCCTTGGATGGATATGCTCAGTTGGAGACATCACCACCGGTGACACCTCGGTGGGGTTCGAATAGGCTAGTAATCACTTTGTAAAGGCTATCTGGTGATCTCTTGGCCACACACCAAAGGAAGTGTGAGATGGCATAATTGAGATTCCTTAGTCATTGAAAGGTGATTCACAAACTTGTGGGTAAAGTGGTACAACCTCTGCAGAGTGTTAAAAACTATCATGATAGCTGTGCTCCCGGTTAAGAGCGGCCTGGACCTTCACGTGATTAGAGTTTTGGACCTTGAACATGGTTTAATGGTTGGAATTGAATTAGGAGTTTGTATTGATTCAATAATTGGCTTTGTTATATGCAATTGACGAAATTGAGACAGATGAGCAGTTATGAGTTGATTATGGATTGTTATTGCTGGTATTGGTTACTTAAGTTGGAATTAATGTTATTTGGCTTATTTTGGGAAGGAGCAAACTTAATGATCATATTATTGCATTTTCAACTGTTTTGAACGTTATTTTATGCAAATAGCCATTTAATTATCATTCTTTATTTAAGCTACATATACAATTATTTATATTTGATTCTAAATCTATAAGATAACATACATTTTTTTGGCTTCACCACAAACATCGGAAATCATACCAAGGAGAAAAAATATGGGCAAGCAAATTGAATCATTAAGTGGAGGACTGGGAATCAAGATTCCAATCCAAACTAAAGAAGGGAACAAAAGGCCAAGCCACCTATTCAAGCCGCTAAGTTTGCATCGGAGGGTGGAATCACATTGAGCAGCACATTCCAATATTTCACCGCTGGAAGGAGTACAAGAAGAAAGAGAATGAACCTACAATAAGAAACTATATTGGCAAAGTTACTATAAGTTTATTTTATTCATTTGTCAAGTTATAGTTCATTTACTTTTCAACCAAGACTCATACAACAATCACTGTTTTACTAGGCTCATTTCACCATGGATAGTGACAGCAAGGTAGTGGAAGATGCATGTCTAGATATGCTAAAGAGTGGACAATGCCAAATGAGGTATAGACTGAAACAAAAGTACTTCAATGGAATACCTGCTAATCAAGTCAGTACCACATCGCCTATTTCAAGCACGTCGGACAACAAGTGGAGAAAGTTGGTGAAGAAGTAGTCTATCCCAACACACAAGGTATTTCTACTATAGCTCCACTAGCTCCCTCTATACAATTTATACTAGGTGACTACCATACACGTTGCTACGTGAGTATTCATCGGAGATGTGAGTATTTGATACACACATGATAATTATCTGCATATTTTTAAAACTTATTATTTCTTACATGCTTATATGATACACAAGATAATTGTATGAAGAATAAACTTAATCGTGAAAATGTACAATATGCACAATGCACAGGCTCTCAGTCCTACATTGCAAAAGCATATATATTGGAAAGAAAATAATCATTGCTTACTTATATGCATAAAGTCAATTTTAATGTGTTACCATTGTTCGTATCTATAACGCCTTTTAATTGAAATTTTGAAATCCAGCATGTGCCTTATGTGAAGATCTCCATTCTCATAATTTTTATTTTATATCTTTTTAGAAACAAGAAAAATATAAGGCGTAGGATTGAGGAGCACATGAAAAGCTACCAGAGGGGGGTGAATTGTAGATTACAACTTTTTCAGCGGAAGCAACGAAAACCGCTCAGCAGAAAATTGATCTGATAAAGAAATTGTGTGTGTGACTAATCTAAACGTGAGCAATTGTTACAAAACCAATATAGTTTGTGGAGAATCAAGTCACGAAGACGTCACAACAAGAATCATGAAAATCCGTCGAGAAAAACTCAACTTATGATCTAAAAATCAAACAAAGAACAATCTGTTCTACCCGAAAAAAATCAGATCTACAACACTGCAAAGAAACTCGTGTAGATCAGAAACTACAAATCCAATGACCGTGAAATTTTCATATATGATAGATAATCAAGTTTTGAAGACAAACCAAAAAGAATCACGTCAATTGGATCTGTAAAACTCGAGTTATGATAAAACCACTGAAGCAAGGTAGTGCTGTGCAGAAACTCGATGAGAAAAACTTGTCTGAAACAAGTCGGACGAACAGGGCACAAAATTTCTTTTAAACTATGATCTTTATTTGGTAGAACACAAGAGGAACAGCCCCAAAATCCGTACACCACGAGCTCTTACCTCTCTTGCTTATATAACCAGACATGAGGTCAACCCAAACCAAACTAGGACTCGTATCCTACTCAGTTTCCACTGAAACTTTCCATAACTACTCAAGACTCTTCAATACACAGATAGAAGCAATCTTAAGGCTTCCAAACACCTTAAGAACGTATCCCACATTCGTAAAAACAACTCAATTTTGTGACCCATATGAAATCAAACCAAAACAAACTTGAAACTTTCCATAAACGACCATAACCGCCTCAGCCGCAGGCTGATGCATATTCTAGCCTCGGTTGGACCTTTCCGACCAATTCTTTATGTCCACTTCTCTTCATCACGCCTTGGAACCATGTTGCCACGTCCATGCACTTATTGCACACGTGCAAACATCTTTTAACGACATCCACGATACCTTCATATGCATTGTTCTTGATTCAAACATGTTGCGCGACCGCCCGATTAACTCAACCACAATTCCTCTCGAACTTGGTTGTTGAACCTCATCTTCTCCCTAAGAACAGTTCAATGGATCCCGTCACCAGCCAAGTCTTAAAATCAAGCAACACTTGCACAAGAATAAACAACCAATAGTTCCGAGCACAAGTCCTCGACTTGACTCACGTTAGTTCCGAAACCACAACACCTTACGTGAGCACCTCACATAAGCATGTTGCAAACCATAGCAAAAACATTAACCACCATGATCAGCTAAAATGCATCAAAAACTTAGTAAAAGAATACTAAGCAAACTTTCCATAGGTGTAAAGCAAGTTTGAACCATTACAAGGTAAAAATAGAACAATTGCAATCTAGTTCCGGACCTTGAGTCGGAGCTTACCAAAACTAGCTGGACCTAGCACCGGAGCTAACCAAAGCTAGTCGGACCTAGAGTCGAAGCTTACCAAAGCTAGTCGAACCTAGTGTCGGAGCTAGCAAAAACATGTGGGACCTAGCCACAGCAGGTCAAACCTATACAAAAAAGTCAGATCTAGCCAAAAAAAGTCGGACCTAGCCAAAATAAGTCGGAGCTTACGTCGAACCTTGCCAGAGCTACCCAAAACAAGTCGGACTTATTGTCGGACCATGTTGAGACATGTGTTTTGGCAGTATTCAAAACTTTTATCGGCATAGCCAATGTATTCAACACACATAGGTCTCACATAAGGATCTTGAACCAAGTGCACTAGATCTTTTCAAGGAGATGCATTGCAGCAAGAATAAAAGTTTTAGTAAAAAAATTCACAAAGCTATTGTAAGTACTTGTTCTCCTTTCATGTTTATACTTACAACTTGCAGTATATCATACTAAAGCATAATCTTTATATTAGGTTGACATGGAAGCAATGGTGGTAGCACCAGTCGAGGATGGACAGCAAACGAACTCTCCTACAAAAGTTGTTTCTAATGTGCTACTGAGATCCAGTTTGTTCCTGTGCAATGTTAGTCTTCATTCTACCTCCAAGAATATACAACAGTTTCTGCAACGGTTCAACAATTTCAAGATCAACTATAGACTGAGAGGCATGAAAAAGATGGACCTTGGGAAGAAGTTGAAACCTTAAAGGCTCAGGCGCAGGCATCTCAGGAGACCATTGACAACATGAAGAGGTTGATGGAAGAAAATAACAGCCTCCTTCATCAACTATTAAGCTTCAATCGAGGCCAAGTGCCTCCATCTTAAGTCTGCTTCAATAGGATTTGAAATTATAACATTATTTTCAATTTTGTTTAATGTTTAATACTTCAACTTGAAGTTATAGGATTTGTTTTGGATTATGTTGAATGAATTATGTGAATATTGAACAAATTCATGCAATATTTCGGTTGTTGTCTCATTTCATAATATTCTATTACGATATCAATTTATTGTGCCACGTAATCGCACTTATTTACGATGAAAATATTTGCCATAAATGCATTGCCACGTCAGCTGCCGCCTCCACATAATTTATGTAAAATATTTTCTTCACAAATTTTTGGACACATCACTTGCCATGTGGCTTGCCACGTCATCATAATTATGACAAACATTTTTGTCACAAAGATTTTGCCACGTCAGCTGCCACGTCAATTGTCATCAGCCACGTGGAAAGACACAGGTGTATGAATTGTGATGTTTTTAAACATATTTATGACAAATTAGAGCATCGCAAATTTAGTGGCAATTGTAGTGTGTGTCATAAAAGCTATCACGGTTTTTTGCTGATCATCATAGTTGTTCATTTAACACGCACCTTCTGTGACGATGTCTTATTCGTCATAATGGTGTCACCAAAAAACAAACTATGACAAAAAAAACTATACTTAGTGACATAATCATTATGTCACAAAAGGCTTAGAAGGTTGTAGTGTAAGCTTCCATAGATGTTGTTTAATTGATTTAGACGTTTTGCCTAAATTTAACAGACAAAGTTTTTGGCAAGACTTGACTAGTGAGGTAGTATGTAGGAACCCTTGAAATAGCCACTTTCAAAACCCCACTGTACTTTTCATGCATAGATGGGTGGCTATGACTATGTTTCCTAGAGAGGATGTTAGGATTGTGCATGATGATGAACTTAAGACCCTTTATGCTATAGTTAAAAAGATTAAAATTGTTCTTGTTAAGGCTATCATGTCACAATGGTTAGAAAACACTAAAATGATGGGACTAATTGAATGTACTTCACTAATTACCTGCATCTGCTATGAAAGTAGGGGCTCTAGAAAATGCTTGAATTGAATATATTCCAACAGCCCGTTGCTTAATACATGAGGATTATCTAGTGCAAGGACACACTCTTAAACATGATCTAAAAATATCATGGCTATGTAAATGAAATTCGATTACCTAACCCGGATTGCGACATCCGGTTCCAAAAATTAACCAAGTGTGATGCATATGTGTACCCAGGATGTTCAATACACATATGTAGTCCGTTGGAAGTCAGAAAATTGAACGGATAAGTCAGGTATCAAGCCGGACAAGTCCGTTCGTAGGCAAAATGAAGTTCCAGAGAGTTAAACGGACAAGTCCGGTATGGGCCTAACAAGTCTGGAGGCTTGACAATTTCTCGAAAACCGGATCAAAAGAGGGATCAACCGGACAACTCCGAAGAGTTCGAGTAGCTAGGAATGGACTAGTCCGTACTCAACAACTGACAAATCTGGACAACAGCAGAAACTCAATTGGGATTAATCCACAACAAGAGCGTATAAGTCCGGGGAACAATAGAGATCAAAACCGGACTAGTCCGGGGTCCAAACCGGACAAGTCCGCACGGTTGGAGAATTTTAAATGTTGTTTTGGTTCTAACTCATTTTAAACTTGTTCCTTTTTATGCTGCTTTATGTTAAACATGTATAAGAATGTATGCAATGCATGATGAATGAAAATGAGGGTGTTACAAACCTACCCCGACCCTTAAAATGAATCTCGCCCTCGAGATTCGACGTAGAAGAGAAGAGATAGGGAAATTCTCTCTTAAGGTCATCTTCCAGCTCTCAAGTTGCTTCTGGTTCTATATGATGCTTCCATTATACTTTGCACCATCGAATCACCTTGTTTCTTGTGACTCTCTCCTTGGTTTCCAAAATTTTGACAGGTTGCTCAGCATAAGTCAAATTTGTCTCTAATTCCAATTATTCCATTGGTACTTGTTCCTCTGGTACCCGTAAGCACTTTTTGAGCTAGGAAACATGAAACACATCATGAACATCGAAAAGATGTGCTGGCATCTCCAACTTATATGCCACTTCTCCATGTTTGCCCAAAATCTTGAATGGCCCAATATAGTGAGGTACCAACTTGCCTCTTACATTACACCGCTTATGACCTTGCATAGGTGATACTTTGAGGTATACGAAGTCTCCCACTTCAAAGGCAAAGTTTCTTCGCCTCTTATCCGCATAGCCCTTTTGTCTTGATTGAGCAGCCCTCGAATTCTCGCGGATCATCTGAACCTGTTTTTCGGCTTCTTGCAACATATCAGGTCCAAATACTTGGTTCTCTCCTGTCTTATTCCAAAACAAGGGTGCCCTACACTTCCTTCCATACAGTGCTTCATATGGTGACATTTTCAAGCTTGCTTGGTAACTGTTATTGTAGGAAAACTCAGCATGTGTCAAACTCCAGTCCCAGCTGCGTCCATGCTTCAAGGCACAAGCTCTCAACATGTCTTCTAATATTTGGTTGGTCCTCTCGATTTGTCCATTGGTTTGTGGATGATATGTTGAGCTAAAATTTAATCTTGTACCCATAGCTTCATGCAATTTCTGCGAGAACCTAGAGGTGAATTGAGAACCTCGGTCCGAGACTATTTTCTTCGGAACTCCATGTCGGCACATAATATGCTCCATATGCAATTCTGCTAGCTTCGCGGTGATATACGTGGTCTTGACGGGAATGAAATGAGCTTACTTTGTCAATCGATCCACAATAACCCATATTGAGTCATAGCCGGACTGGGTTCGAGGTAATCCAACTATGAAGTCCATGCCAATTTCTTTCCACTTCCATTCTAGAATCTTCAATGCTGCAATAATCCAGATGGCCTTTGATGTTCAGCTTTGACTCGTTGGCACACATCACACAAAGCTACATACTCAACTATGTCTTTTTTCATGCTGGCTCATCAATAACATGTCTTCAAGTCCTTGTACATCTTTGTACAGCCTGGATGGATTGAGTAAGGTGAGTCATGTGCCTCCTTTAATATTGTTTCCCGAATATACTTTACATTAGGCACAATAATTCTTTTCCCCAACCATAGAGTTCCATGTTCGTCCTCATCGAATCTGAATTCTCTCCCTTCCTGGGTCCTTTCCTTAATTTCCTGAATTTCCTCATCCTTGGTATGACCCTCTCAAATTTCTTGTTCCAAGGTCAGATTTAACTCCATTATTCCCATCTCATTTACAAATCCAAGATTCAACCATTCAAACTCCTTGCATAGCTCGGATGGCAATTCCCGAACCGTGAGTTGGTGGCTTACTCCTTTCCGACTCAAAGCATCGACCACTACATTAGCCTTCCCCGGGTGACAATTGATTCCAACATCATAATCCTTGATGAGCTCCAACCATCTTCGTTGCCTCAAATTCAAGTCCGTTTGTGTGAAAATGTACTTGAGACTCTTGTGATCCGTGTAAATCTCACACCTATGACCAAGAATGTAGTTCCTCCATATCTTCAAGGCATGGACTCGGCTACAAGTTCAAGATCATGCGTAGGATAATTCCGCTCATGTTTCTTCAATTGCCTCGATTCATAGGCTACCATTGACCTTCTTGCATGAGCACACATGCAAGCCCTTGTCTTGATGCATCAAAATAAATGTCAAAACTTTTGCTCACATCTGGCAATACTAAGACCGGTGCGGTGGTTAACCTCTTCTTTAGCTCCTCAAAACTATTTTGACAAGCTTGAGTCCATTGGAAAGCTTTTCCCTTTAGTAATAATTCAGTCATGGGCTTGGCTATTTTGGAGAAATCCTTGATGAACCGACGGTAATATTCCGCCAATCCAAGAAAACTCCAGCTTTCCTTCACATTCTATGGCGGTTCCCATTTTAGAACATCCCTCACTTTTCCTGGGTCAACCGATACTCCTCCTCCTGAGATGATATGGCCCAAAAATGACACCTCCCTTAACCAGAACTGACACTTGCTGAATTTGGCATATAATAGGTGTTCCCTCAATTTCTGCAATGTAGCCTAAAATGCTCTTCATGTTCTTCCTCGCTTCTCGAGTAGATCATATGTCATCAATGAATACCACATTGAATTTATCCAAGTATTCCATGAAGACCTTATTCATGAGGTACATGAAGTACGCAGGTGCATTTGTCAATCCAAAGGACATAACGGTGTACTCATAAGACCCATACCGTGTCCGGAAAGCTATTTTGGGTATGTCCGATGGTCTAATCTTCATTTGGAAGTAACCTGACCTCAAGTCAATCTTGGAGAAAACACAAGCACCCTTCATTTGGTCAAACAAATCCTCGGTATTGGGCAATGTATACTTATTCTTAATTGTCACCTCATTAAGAGCTCGGTAATCCACGCACATCCTTTGGGATCCATCCTTCTTTTCCATGAAAACCATTGGCGCTCCCCAAGGTGAAGAGCTTGGGCGGATGAAACCCTTCTCTAGCTGCTCTTGAATTTGCTTCTTAAGCTCCGCTAACTCCATAGGAGGCATCCTATATGGACTCTTAGCTATAGGTGTAGTTCCAAGTATCAAATCAATAACAAACTCAATATCACGATCAGGCGGCATACCTGGCAACTCATCCGGGAACACATCTGGGTACTTGCAAAAAACCAGAATACTCTCCAATGTCACACATTCCACATGACTCAACGTGGCTTTATCCGTTGGGGGTTGGGCTGTCTCAACTTCAATGCGGGTGCCATGCTCACTCGTCAATTGCACAATCCTCTTGGCATACTGAATCACTCCATTATACTTGCTCAACCAATCCATACCAAGTATTATGTCTACACTTGGGAATCCAGGACGATGAGATTCGCAAGAAAATCTACCCCCTTATTTTGATACTTACTCTCGGACACACTATATTTGTTCTCATCTCTCCTCCAGGTAATTTTACCAACATAGTTTGTTTCAAATGAGCTATAGGCATATTATACTTGGCAACATACTTCGATGATATGAATGAATGAGATGCTCCGGATTCAAATAAAATGGTCGCAGGGTTGGAGTTGGCGAGGAACATACCAATCATGATGTCATCCGCTTGCTGGGCTTCCTCAGTAGAGACGTGACTCATATTGCCATGAGTGACATTCTGCTTTCCACAGTTGCCTTGTGGTGTTCCTCCATTCGGCCGTGGATTCTGTCTTGGTGCATTGTTCATTAGGCCATAGCTCCTCTTAGGGCACTCGCTTGCAAAGTGTTCAGCCTCTCCGCAAACATAGCATGTCTTGCTGCACAAAGCACTAGGGAAACTCGGACGTTGCTGATTCTGAGAGTTGGCCACCATAGTAGGGCGCAGTGCAAACGGCGCAGGCTGGCGAGGCGCTTGCATAACAGGGCGCTGCTGCTGGTGGTTTGGGCGTGGAGGATAAGCAGCTCGATAAGTAGGAGCAGAGGGGTTGTAATATGGCGCATTTGGCGGCAGAAGGCGAGGACGGACATTGCTCCATTGTGGCTGCCCTTGGTATGACATTGTTGACGACTCCTAAGAAACACCAACAAATCATCTCTGGCAACGGTGCCAGAAATGCTTCTTGATATTTCCTATGCACTACTAACAATTCATCCCTAGCAGGGGTGCTAGAAATGCTTGTTAATAGATTTTAGATTACACATGTAAATCTACAAGCGCACAGAATCTATCGATGTAGCATTTCTCCTCGAAGAGTATTCCCAAAAGGTGTCATTTATATTCTTCTAAAGGAAGGCTAGATGGAAGTAAAACAATCATCAAGTGGAGAGGCTAGGTTGGTCTAAGTAGGGTTCTAGCAAGGATGGATAAATGGATAATTAGAGGTAGTGTGACACACACAAGAGCATTCTATCCTAAGGGGGTTAAATAAGGTAAAGAGGGACTAGGCTAAGGGTTAGGTAGAGACTCCTACTTTGCTTCTAATGTACATATACATAGCCTAAGTTAGTTACTAATGATCATGTTAATTATGGATTCTCACGCTAAGTGGATTAACACATCGGGCATGGGTTTACCCCTAGCAACACTAGGACGACTCTCGCCAAGAGCCTATGGCATAGCCGAACATGGAGGATTACAAAGGACAGAAGGACTGTCACCACCTCTTCAATCCGTGGGTCTATGAGACATTCAACGCTACTTATCTATCCTAGCACCATGCTAGCATATTAATTAATTACCTTAGAAGCCTAGGCACAAGCCATCCAAAGGCAATGAACTAAATCATCGTTGAACCAATGTTAATTCATAGCATAAGTGATTCATATCAACATAATCATGTCATAGCTAATTAGACTATAGTGGGGGTTTGTAGCGTTTATGATGATATAATGAGAATGGTATAGCATAATCATAAATATTACTCCTACCACATACATGGAACCGCAATCAAACAAGAAACGCTTCATCCAAGTATATGAACAATAGAAGACTAAAGATATCATCTTTATTAAGAGCAAAGTCACAAATACAAATAGGAATATAAGAGCCATACCCAATTAGGAATTGGGAAGATACTCCTTCTACTCCTCTCCTATTTGTACTATGGACTAGAGGCTCTCCTATCTACAGCCTATACTCCTCTAAACCTATGGAGAGTAGTGGATACAATGGATTAATACTCAAGTGGTATGTGTTGAAGTGAGGGGTGAGGGGTCCTATTTATAGCTTGGAGAAGGGTCGGTTCCCGCCACCAAAAGCGTGCAAATAAGTCACCACTGACTTCTTCAAGCCGGGAGGAGCCAACACGTGGAAGTTGATCGGGTTTAGCGCCAGGAAGGGGTCAGCCGACCTGATCCTGGCTCCAAACAGCCTGTGCTTTCTCCATGTGGCTTTCCAGTTGGGTCCTATTGACTGTTATGGGTGCTACACCTTTGGATGGCCTCGTATACTTCTGCTTATGGACCATTTGATCCATGTGGTACCACATGTCAGTGCTTGATTGGCTGGGATGATAATTTATAGGATCCATCCCCTTGTTTCACTTCAATTCTGCATAAAATACCTGCATACACCATTTTCTCCAAGGACAAGTGAAAATAAGTTAAATAGAAAGGTGATGTGTGCAAGAAATGATATTTCCTTCACATAATTGAGTTATATTGACGAGTGAAATTGGTATATAGCAGCCGTCAACAAACTCCCCTAAGCTTATCCTTTTCTCATCCCGAGCAAAGTCAAGAATTTAGGTTGATGATCAGGAGTTGCTACTATCTTCTACTTTTCAAAAGTACCATGTGCACAACAAAATGCTCTACCTAGTATTGCAAAAATTGGCATGGTACTTCACCCATGTCAAGTCATTATGGGGCTTATGCCATCTCCTATTCATGGGTGGTTGAAAGATAGAACAACAAATGGAGCACACATACCCTAGAAATCAAGTTCCACTCAAATTCCAGAGAGTTCAATTTAGATTTTAAGCATCTCAA
Source organism: Tuctoria greenei (assembly GCA_036927565.1). Taxonomy (NCBI): domain Eukaryota; kingdom Viridiplantae; phylum Streptophyta; class Magnoliopsida; order Poales; family Poaceae; genus Tuctoria; species Tuctoria greenei. The sequence continues at coordinate 90,014,311 of JAYESD010000005.1, read as the reverse complement.
TTTGATTCTCTCAGTTTCTCCTTTATGTGTAGTGGAAATATTTCCTCACTAAGGCATTGTGCCTAAATTCATCCTACCTCTACATAAGGCTTGTATGTAGAGCTTGGTAGGGAATATTGGAGAAATCAATTCAAAACAATTTGATTCAAGACTTGTGCATGTGTGATGGAATGGAGGTGATGTGGATATTGGAGATGACTCCTTTTTGATTGGACTCTCTTATTTTGCAGGGATAAAACATGGCTACTTTTCTTTCTTCTCTTTTTTTTCCTTCTCATGCTTATGATGTAAGCATGCATCTTTTTTTCTTTTTTGTAGCCATGTCTTCTACTCCCTTTTGTGCAATAAATTTTGGAGAGAGTACTAAGCATGAATGATATGAAGTTTCTCTTTTTATTGTGGAGTGGTGGTATGATGGAATTTTGATTACTTCTAGTGTAGAAGTATAGCATGTGCAAGTGAAGTCTCGAATTCAAAATGTAATGAATGAAATCTCATATAGGTCGATACTAGTTTGAAAAAGCTCAATGTGAAGGCAAATAGCATATGCATAAGGTATATCAATGTGATATATCATATGGCTTTGGTAGGTATTTCCAAATCAAATGAGAGTATCTTAAATATTTTTAGAATTTGTCCAGAAATATAAGTTTCGCTTTCAAACTAGGAATAGCAGCCCTATCACTATATCACATCTCACAACAACTTAGAATGGATTAAGTTTTTGCTACCCACAATTTCCAAATCAAGGCAAAAGCAATTTTAACCAATGAGATCAATATGTTGGAGAGTAGTAAGTTGTAAACTAGGGACATAAGAATATTAAAACAGAGCAACTATTCATCATTTCATCTATGTGAATTCCAAGTCATTCTTACCGCACATCATTTATTTTATTTGAAAACAAATCTATCCGACTTATTATTTATTTAATTTATATGCAAGGTGGATGGTGGTTGAATAGAAAATAAATACGCAAAGGGGTTGATACAATTTACCTCAAGTGGGGGTCCTCTCCCAAGCTTGTTATTCACTCACCTCCGTGATGAGGGTTGAACCCTTGATGACGGAAGTATGCCGTGAGATCGACTTGTTGTTGTTGTAGCGTGGAGTTGATGTTATTGAATTGAGTGTCCATGTGTTGTTGCCAGTCTTGGGTACCTTGGACATGCCCTTGGAGAGTGTTGTAGATGTCACTCCTTCTCACTTCAAGCTCTTCCATACGTCTAGCGAGATTCGTCATTCCTTGGCTATAGTCATGATGACTTCTAGCCGAAGAGGAACGACATGTTCTTATAGACGTTGGAGGCATGCTGCTAGAGCTTGAAGTGGATAGGGCGGCTCCCATGTGGCACCTGTCCATCCATGCCAAGACGGACCTTCGGTCTCATACGACGAAGGTTGATTCCATCCAGGTGCATCACCCATTGGGTTCTCTTCCTCTTCGTACTCATGGACCGTGGAGGTTGTCGAGGGCATGGCCGCTCTCCTTGTACGGCTTCTAGTTATCCTGCCAGAGACATTACTTCTTCGTGCTTTCTCCATAGGAAGAAGGTCAATGGTTAGCTTCCGGCATTTGTACAATTGCTAATCTGGGTTAGGTAACCGAATTTCATTGACAAAGCCAAGATAATAAAATAATAAAGAGCTATTTTTTATCATGCTTAAGGGTATGTCCTTGCACTAAATAATCTTCATCAATTAATTCTCTTTCATTTTCAATATACTCAAATGAAGAATATTCTAGCGCTCCTACCCTAGTAGCAATACAAGTAACCAATAAAGTGCATACAATCGGCCATGTTCTTGGAATGTAATCTAACAATTGTGTCATCATGGCAATAATTGGAGCAACTTTTATCTTTTTAATCATGGCAAATAAAATTTTTAGCTCATCATCACGCGCTACCCTTACGTCTCCTATAGGGAACATAGTCATAGCCACTCATCTATGCATGAAGCGTAAAGTAGGGTTGTGTAAGTGGCTATCCCTAGGTGCACTACATCTGACCTCACTAGTTAAACCTTGTCAAAAACTATGTTTGTTAAACTTAGGTAAAGCGTCTAAATCTAGCAAACAACTTTTATGGAAGCCTAGGATTTCACTTAATTCTTTCCATAGGATGTTGTATTCTTTTTGAAATAATATAAAAGTAATACCATCAATCCTATTTTGAGTGTGCAAAAGAATTGTATAAAGAGAAGGCGTGAACCTCTCCCCTCTATGTGAGCAAAGTTTTCCCATCCAAGTGCACGCCAAATGAAAAAGAATTTGGAATCCATACCTATTTTTGAGATCAAATCCGGATCATAAGCTTTCGTATGAAAAAAATCATGATCTTGGAGGAGCTTGCGTGCTTGATCTTCAACTTCACTTTGTATGTCGAGGTCGTCGTTGTGAAGAAGTTGGTGTGGGTTGCTTCTCTCACTCATGGGAGTGTCTTCACCTATACTCCTCCGTGAACTTGGTGTAACAATGGAAGAGAGGCGTCCACTTGAATCTCCACCATAGCTTGAGCTTGCAGCCTCCTTGTAACATCCCGATTTTAATAATAGAAAGAAATTATTTTTATAAAGGAAAATATAAAATATATGCATCTCATCTTGCATTTTGCATTCATCCTCAAGTATTGAAAATTTATTACCAAAATAAATAAGCTAAAAAAATTATTACCAAAATAAATATACTAAAAATAAATTCCCATAACGAGTATGAATGAAAAGAAAATAGAAAATTAGAAACGAAAAAGAAAAAAAAAGTGAAACAGGGCCAAGCATCCCTGGTCGGACACCAAGATCAGAAAAAAACAATATATATATATACATATATATATATATATAAAGGGAAAAATAAAAAAAGTGGAACTTTCCAGAAGTTTCTGGAACCTTTCGAATGTTTTTTCGGAAGTTTTGGAACATTTTGGAAGTTTTTGGAACTTTCTGGAACCTTCTGGAAGTTTCTGGGGCAAGCTTCTGGAAGCTTCCAGGCATACCTCTAAGTTCCATGAGCGGGACTCAAGTCCCGATTCCTTGGCCGCCGGCGCACCACAAAAGAAAAAACAACAACAACAACAACCAAGCCTTTGTCCCAAACAAGTTGGGGTCGACTAGAATGAAACCCAACAATTTTGAAGAAAAGTAATAGAAAATAAGATGAAAGTAAAAAAATAATAATAATAAAATACAAATAAAATAAGATTCTACATTTTATTTATTTTAGAAATGGGTTAATAAGAAAGAAGATAATAGTAATAAATTATGAATAAACTAAGATTCTGGCACATGAATTGCTAATTTCCATGCAGTCCTATCATGAGCCAAATCTCTAGATATGTCCCACTCCTTTAAGTCTCTTTAAACCGCCTCCTGCCATGTCAACCTTGGTCGACCTCTACCCCTCCTAAAATTTTCTCTACTCTCTATGATCCCAGTGTTAATCGGTGCTTCTGGAGGTCTCCGCTGGATATGTCCAAACCACCGTAGGCGATGTTGGACTACCTTCTCCTCAATCGGTGCCACCCATACCCTATCACATATTACCTCATTCCTAATTTTGTCTCTTCTTGTGTGACCGCACATCCACCGTAGCATGTGCATCTTCGCAACACTCATTTGTTGGACATGTTGCCTTTTAGTTGGCCAACATTCTGCTCCATACAGCATCGCAGGTCTGATCACCGTCCTATAGAATTTTACTTTCATTTTTTGTGGAACTTTCTTATCACATAAGATTCCAGATGCTTATCGCCACTTCATCCACCCGATCTTGATCATGTGGCAAACATCTTCGTCAATATCACCATTGCTTTGTAACATTGATCTTAAATACCGGAATGTGCCTCCCCTAGGTACTACATGTCCTTGTAAACTAACATTACCATCCTCACACCCGACATCACTAAAGTTGCATCTCATATACTCGATGTTGGTTCTACTAAGTCTAAACCCCTTAGACTCTAAGGTCTGCCTCCATAGCTCCAATTTTCTATCAACACCATCCCTAGTTTCATCTACCAACACTACTGTGAGACCTATGTGTGCTGAATACATTGGCTTCGACAATAAAAGTTTTGAATGCTGTTATAACATCCTTTTAGCAAGGTCCGACTAGCTCCGAGTTTCTGCAAGGTCCGACAATAGGTCCGACTTTCCTTGTTTAGGTCCGACATGTTTTTGGGTAGCTCCGGTGAGCTCTGTCTTTAGCTACGGCATGTCTTTGTTAAGCTCCGATATGTTTTGCTAGGTCCGACTTATGTTGGTTAGCTCTGACATGTTTTTCTAGCTCCGACTTTTGGGATGACTAGTTCCGACTAGTTTTGGTTAGCTCCGGCGCTAGGTTGTACTAGCTTTGGTAAGCTCCGGTGCTAGGTTGTACTAGCTTTGGTAAGCTCCAGCGCTAGGTCCGACTAGCTTTGGTAAGCTCTGGCTCAAGCTCCGGTTAGCTTCGACAAGGTTCGGAGCTTGATCGTAATGTTCCCAATTTTCATGTGAAATGTTTCGAACTTGCTTTACACTTATGGAAAGGTTGCTTAGTATTCTTTTACTAAGTTTTTGGTGCGTTTTGGTTGATATGGTTGATATCGTTTTACTGTGTTTTTGCAACATGCTAATGTGAGGTGCTCACGTAAGGTGTTGTGTTCGGAACTGACTTGAGTCAAGTCACGGACTTGGGCTTGTACGGATTGGTTGTTTTTTCATGTGCAGGTGTTGTTTGAGTTCAAGTCATGGCTGGTGACAAGATCCTTTGGACTAGTCTCAGGGAGGAGATGAGGTTCCAACAACCAAATTTATGAGGAATTGTGGTTGAGTGGGTCAGGAGGCCGCGCAGGATGATTGAATCAAGGGCAGTGCATATGAAGGTTACTGGACGACGAAGGAAGGTGTTTGCACGTATGCATGCGGTGCATGAAGTGGCAACATGGTTCTGAAGATGGTTTATGGATGGAAAGATCTGGTTGGAAGGATCGGATCGTATCGGTTGATGACTTTGGCTGCGGCAGAGTCGGTTATGGCTCAGTATGGAAAGTATCGAGTTGGTTATGATAGGATTTCGTGTGGGTCACGAATTTGAGTTGTTTTAGGAATGTGGGATACGTTCCTAAGGTGTTTGGAAGTCTTAAGATTGGATCCATCTGCGTATAGAAGAGTCCTAAGCAGTTATAGAAAGTTTCGATTCGTGATCTGAGTAGGATTGGAGTCCTAGTTGAGATTGGGTTGGTCTAAGGGCTGGTTATATAAGCAAGGGAGGCCAAAGCTCGTGGTGCACGACTTTGGGGCTGTTCCTCTTGTGTTCTATTGAATAAAATTCGTAGTTTGAAGGAACTTTTGTGCCTTGTTCATCCGACCTATTCTAGACAAGTTTTACTCGTCGAGTTTCTAGACAGCACTACCTTTTGTTGGTGGTTTTATCATAAATCGAGTTTTACAGACCCAATTGACGTGATTATTTTTAAGTTGTCTTAACAACTTAATTATCTATTATTTGTCAAAATTTCACGGTCATTGGATTTGTGGTTTCTGATCTACACGAGTTTCTTTGCAGCAATCCAGAACTGTTTTTTTGGGTAGGACAGATTGACTTTTATTCGATCCTTCGATCATAACTTGAGTTTCTCTCGACGGATTTGAGTGGTTCTTTTTGTGTCTTCTTCGTGACTTGATTCTCTCTGATATATACCACTTTTGTCACGGTGTAACACGTTTAGATTAGTCTCATACATGATTTCTTTAACAGATCATTTTTCTGCCGAAGGGGTTGGGATTTAATTGTTTCCGCTGCGTAAGATTTTTAAATCTACCATTCACCCCCCTCTGGTAGCTTTTCACGTGCTCTTCCATCCTACAATTGGTATCATAGCCACGGTTCTCTAATCATTGTGATTTGCACGTGTTTTTGACTAATCATCATGGAGAAATACTCCGCCAAACCTTGTGTGTTTGCTGGTATTGATTTTCAGGTTTGGAAGGCACGCATGGAGGCTTTCATCCAGGTGCAAGGCTTCATAATATAGGAGAAGGTGTACAAGCCTTACGAAGTGCCACCTAATGATCAAGTTACGGCTACAAACCTACGGGACGTCGACAACAACAACAAGGCTCGCAACTTGATCATACAAGGACTCACTCAAAGCGACTTTGATCGTGTAGCACACCTCCTATCAGCATACGATATTTGGAGAGCTCTCTGTGATTATAATGAAGGCTCCAACACAATTAAGGAGGTAAAACAAGATATGTTCAAAATGGAATATATGCGTTTCGAGATGCAACCCGGTGAGTCTATCGATGACCTCTTTGCTCGCTTCAATAAAATTCAAAAACTTATGTAGTGTCAATGTTAACTTTTCTAATGCTGAGAATGCTAGGCAACTTCTTAGAGCATTAGACATGTCAATTTGGGACATGAAAGTAACATCTATTCGTGAATCAACTATCATGAGTTCTATTACATTAGATGTGCTTTATTCTAAACTAAAAACTCATGAAATTGACATCTTATCACGTAAGAACCCAAATAAGTCTATTGCATTTGTCTCACAACATGATATGCCTAGCTCCAGCCAATCATCATCTTGCAATACTCTTGCTTTGTTGTCCTTACTAACCCTGGAGCAGATAGAGGAATTTCTAGAAGAGGAGTTAGCACTCATCTCTACTAGATTCTCAAAAGCATTACAAAATGTGAGAACTAGAAGGAGAGGAAGCTCCGGACCTCAACGCTATTTTAAATGTGGTAAGACAGGACACTTTCATATGGAATGTCCTAACCTTTCAGGTCCTACTACCCGTGAAGAAAAACAGAATAAGGTCAAGACCACCTCGGGAAATTCCAACAAGAAAAAGAAGGGTACCATAGGACGTAGGATGATTAACAGCTTCATCACCGCACTTCAAGAACTCGGTTCAAGTGATGTAGACTTTGAAAGTGATGAAGATGATGACGATCTGGCCAACTTATGCTTCATGGCAGGCAAAACAAGATCAAGATCAAGTCAGGAGGATGCAGAACACAACAGTGACGACGATGAGGTATGTTCTACTTGCAATGAAATGTGTGATGCTATTTCTTGTGCAACTATTATTGTCAAGAAAAAGGACAAAAATCTTAAGGATAATGCTGCTAAAATTGAATCACTAGAATCTGAAATCAACCGTTTAAAAACTTTGATTCCTAGTGATGATGCATGTCCCTCATGTGACTTAATCTATGAACAATTGTCCACATTAAGAAGTGCACACTCCTCCACTCTAGATAGACTTGATAAAGAAATTAAAAAGAACAAAGAGCTTGCTGCATTTAATGATAAAAACTTAAAAGATGCTTCTTGTTCAACAGATGATTTGCATTGTTCTGCATATGATAATCTAGATAAGAAACTAAAAGATGCAGTGAATGAAATTTCCATTCTGAACAATGCTTTACGTTCTCATGAAGTTAAATATTGTTCTAATTGCAAATTAAAAGGAAAAACTTCATGTGGAAACTGCCTAGAATTGTCTAAAAAGCTTGATGAGATGTATAGGACAGTAGATCGATTTTGTAATGGGAATGAGAACCTAAACTTGCTGTTGAATTCTTCCAAGTCTTGCAATGATAAAATTGGTTAGGTTTTGATTCTCATGCTCATGATAAGGCACATCCACCTAAAATTGTAAAGTCATTAGGAAGTGGTTTGATTCAAACTGTTCTTAAACAAAAAGAAGTGGTTTTCAAATCTGCAGGAGTATTGTCTCATTCGGTTTCAAATAAAAATGTTGCTTGCTCATCTAGACATGAACACAAAGTTAAATTTCATTGTACCTACTGTGGTAGAGATGGTCATGTCATATATTTTTGTTATAGAGTAGATAAACAACAGAAAAGCGAAAGAATAATTGCTAGATCTCATAACTTTCATGCAAAATTTTCTGCTCATGCTAAATCGAATGATAGGAACATGCAACCTGTTTTAATGAGTCAGAAATTTGCAAAGGTAGCTTCCGGACCTTCTGGTAAGAAATATACAAAGGCAGCGCCGGTAGTTCTAGTAGCTCCGAGAGCTCCCGGACCTTCTGTTGTTCCTCCAGAACTTCAGTTTTTTGCACTCGGAGCTTTAGCGCTTTATCTTGGGACTTCTGCGTTCACCTCTGGAGATACTGGTTTCATTCTAAACGAGTAACAATTTCTAAATCAATTGTTAAGAACAGAAAACTTCAACCTTTGACTCATAAACCTGTTGTTTTGTCTCAGCTTTCGCGTGTTTTTCCTGCTGCACGTTGTGTGACTCAGTACTGGATACCTAAATGCCTTTTGACTAACCCCAGTATTGAGTCATCGACGTATTGTGCTTCTGTGTAGGTTTCATGCTTGAAGAAATAGAACATTTGGATTGTGGATTCAGGTTGCTCACGCCACATGACCGGTAACAAAGAATGGTTCTCCTCCCTCTCTTTTATGTCACGTGTAGAGAATGTTACTTTTACCGATAATTCTTCAACTCCTATAATTGCTAAGGGTTCGGTTAGAGTAAATGATCACTACACTTTGAAGGATGTGGCACTTGTCAAAAATTTGAAATACAACTTGCTTTCTGTTTCACAATTGCTAGATGAAAATCTGGAAATTATTTTTCAATAAAAACAGCTGCAAAGTTGTAGGTTCAAATAGTGAGCTTATTTTTAACATGTCTCGGTTTGGAAGAGTTTTTAAAGCTGATTTTGATATGTCTTCCTCTAATCATAGGTGCCTAGTTGCTAATGATTCAAAGGACTTATATTTTTGGCATCGTAGACTTGGTCACGTAGGCTTTGATCACCTAACGCGTGTTAGTGCTCTTGATCGCATACGTGGGCTGCCTAAGCTTAAAGGGGATAAAGAAATTGTGTGCTCTTCTTGTAGACATGCTAATATGGTTGCAGGTGCACATACTCCTCTCACAATGATCATGTCAACTGAACCGTGTCAACTTTTGCACCTTGACACTGTAGGACCTTCACGTGTTCAATCCTTCGAAGTAAATGGTATGTTCTTGTTATTATTGATGATTATTCTAGATACTCTTGGGTTGACTTTATGGCGTCTAAGAATGAAGCTTTTGGTCACTTTAGAACTTTTTTTCTTAGATTATCAATTGATCACTCAGGATCTTTAAAAGCAATTAGAAGTGATAACGGAACTGAATTTAAAAATCAATCTTTTGATCACTTTTGTGCTGAAAATGGAATAGATCATCAATTTTCTTCACCATATGTACCTCAACAAAATGGTGTTGTAGAAAGAAAGAACAGAACCTTAGTTGAGATGGCTAGGACTATGCTTGATGAATATTAAACTCCTAGGAAATTTTGGGCTGATGCGATTGCAACCGCTTGTTATGTCTCAAATCGTGTTTTCTTGCGCGCTAAGCTAGGTAAAACACCATATGAGCTCCGGTTTGAACATAGGCCTAGTGTTACGCACTTTCGGGTTTTTGGTTGCAAATGCTTTGTTAAGAAACATGGTAATCTTGATAAATTTGAACCTAGATCCATTGATGGCATGTTTCTTGGTTATCCATCTCACATACTAGAGGCTACCGTGTGCTTTTACTTGACACTAACAAAATTGTGGAGACTTATGAAGTTTCTTTTGATGAAGCTAGCTCAGGTACTAGCTCTAGTGCTGCAGGACCAGATCCAAGAGAAGAAGAAGAAGAAGAAGAAGAAGAAGAAGAAGAAGAAGAAGAAGAAGAAGAAGAAGAAGAAGAAGAAGAAGAAGAAGAAAGAAGAAGAAGAAAGAAGAAGAAGAAGAAGAAGAAGAAGAAGAAGAAGAAGAAGAAGAAGAAGAAGAAGAAGAAGAAGAAGAAGAAGAAGAAGAAGAAGAAGAAGAAGAAGAAGAAGAAGAAGAAGAAGAAGAAGAAGAAGAAGAAGAAGAAGAAGAGAAGAAGAAGAAGAAGAAGAAGAAGAAGAAGAAGAAGAAGAAGAAGAAGAAGAAGAAGAAGAAGAAGAAGAAGAAGAAGAAGAAGAAGAAGAAGAAGAAGAAGAAGAAGAAGAAGAAGAAGAAGAAGAAGAAGAAGAAGAAGAAGAAGAAGAAGAAGAAGAAGAAGAAGAAGAAGGGTATGATGGGTATGATGGGAGAACTCACGTACTTTTTGGGACTGCAAATCAAGCAAACCAAGGAGGGTACCTTTGTGCATCAAACGAAGTATACAAAAGACCTCCTAAGGCGCTTCAACATGGACAAAAGCAAGCCTCTTCGAACACCAATGGAACAACAACAACACTTGAACTTGATGAAGAAGGTGATCCTGTGGATCAAAAAGAATATAGAATCATGATCAGATCACTTTTGTACCTCACGGCATCAAGACCGGACATACAATTCACCGTATGTCTCTGTACACGATTTCAAGCCGCCCCACGTGCTTCACATCGTCAAGCTGTCAAAAGGATTCTCAAGTACTTACATGGAACTCAAGAATTTGGCATTTTTCTTCCTTCTTCCTCAACCGTCACTTTGAAAGCTTTTTCTGATGCTGATTTTTGAGGATGTAGGATTGATAGGAAAAGTACTTCTGGTGCTTGTCATTTTCTTGGTAATTCACTTGTTGCTTGGTCATCCAGAAAACAAAGTTCAGTTGCACAATCCACCACCGAATCTGAATATATAGTTGCTGCTAGCGCTTGTTCACAAATTCTTTGGATTGTTCAAACACTTAAGGACTATGGGGTTGATCTAGATAGTGTGCCACTGTTTTGTGATAACACTAGTGCCATTTGCATTGCTAAAAACCCCATGCAACATTCTAGAACTAAGCACATTGACATTAGGTATCACTTTCTCCATGATAATGTTGAAAAAGGAAACATTGTGCTTCACCATGTAGATACCGAACAACAATTGGCTGACGTTTTTACAAAACCTTTGGATTTCACTCGTTTTTGTTATATTCGTAGTGAAATAGGGGTTATGCATCCTCATGACTTAAATTAAGGGGGGGTTCTCAAATCCTAGAAGTCTATGTGTAAATCTGAAATTAAAATAATATGAGCATAGTATTTCATACATATATGACCTTGTGATTCCTTTTACATGCTTAAAGTTCTTACTACATTACTCGAGTTATACATTTTGTAGTTTTTGCCATAATCTAGTAATTGGAATAATTACTTACACTAAATCTGGTCATGGTCGAACTTTCTTGCTGTTTTGAACTTGTTGCATGCTCACAAGTTCTTTTAATTATAAAGAATTAATCAAGTAATCAAACTCACATGTTGGGTTTTTATGAACAAATATAAGTTGAGAAAAGATCAAGAGAATATGCATGCATCCCACTTCTTCTTTTGAGATGGCTTATCATTGCACTTAGATATGAACTTGAAAGAAGTTGTGTATGACTAAAACCATGTCTTTAAGCTTCTGTTTGTCAAATGACATAGGCTTGGCTTGGTTGGTTAGAATAAGGCAGATGCGCATATAATCTTTTGCAAATATCATATGATCTAAATCTGTGCTTTGAAAAATAATAAAATGCAGCAACAAGTGTCATGCTTTCAGGTATTGAAATAGTTAAGTTTGTGAGATCATGACATGGTAAAATTGAAAATTACATTCGATCTCTAGCATGGCTTACACTACTTTATGTATCTCATTGTTGTGATAGTGTAAGTTACTTGATAGTATGACTTGGATGAGCTTTGTTTTATATGTATATGTTATAATATGCTCATAACAATTAAAATTTCTCTTTTGAACTTTGATGAATACATTGTCAAAGGGGGAGAGATAATATGTGAATTTTTTAAAAATATGCAAGGGGGAGACATTGATTACACATTGCACATATTCACAATTGTTTTTGGCACGATTCTTCTCAGGGGGAGAATTTCTATTTCTCATTTTATTTCTGTTTTACAAAAGGGGGGAATCGTTTTCAAAACTTTTAAAGTGAATAAGCCAATGTTCGGATCTTAAGTGGTGTTGCCAATGCATTCATCAAGGGGAGATTGTGAGACCTATATGTGCTGAATACATTGGCTTCGACAATAAAAGTTTTGAATGCTGCTATAACATCCTTTTAGCAAGGTCCGACTCTAGATCTGAGTTTCTGCAAGGTCTGACAATAGGTCCGACTTTCCTTGTCTAGGTCCGACATGTTTTTGGGTAGCTCTAGTGAGCTCTGTCTTTAGCTCCGGCATGTCTTTGTTAAGCTCCGATATGTTTTGCTAGGTCCGACTTATGTTGGTTAGCTCGGACATGTTTTTCTAGCTCCGGCTTTTGGGATGACTAGTTCTGACTAGTTTTGGTTAGCTCCGGCGCTAGGTCCAACTAGCTTTGGTAAGATCCGGCGCTAGGTCCGACTAGCTTTGGTAAGCTCCGGCTCAAGCTCCGGTTAGCTTCGGCAAGGTTTGGAGCTTGATCGTAATGTTCCAAATTTTCATGTGAAATGTTTCAAACTTGCTTTACACTTATGGAAAGGTTGCTTAGTATTATTTTACTAAGTTTTTGGTGCATTTTGGTTGATATGGCTGATATCGTTTTACTGTGTTTTTGCAACATGCTTATGTGAGGTGCTCACATAAGGTGTTGTGTTCGGAACTGACTTGAGTCAAGTCGCGGACTTGGGCTCATACGGATTGGTTGTTTGTTCATGTGCAGGTGTTGCTTGAGTTCAAGTCATGGCTGGTGACAGGATCCTTTGGACTAGTCTCGGGGAGGAGATGAGGTTCCAACAACCAAATTCAGGAGGAATTGTGGTTGAGTGGGTAAGGAGGTCGCGCATGATGATTGAATCAAGGGCAGTGCATATGAAGGTTACTGGACGACGAAGGAAGGTGTTTGCATGTATGCATGCGGTGCATGACGTGGCAACATGGTTCCAAAGATGGTTTATGGATGGAAAGATTTGGTTGGAAGGATCGGATCGTATCGGTTGATGACTTTGGAAAGCATCGAGTTGGTTATGATAGGATTTCATGTGGGTCATGAATTTGAGTTGTTTTAGGAATATGAGATACGTTCCTAAGGTGTTAGGAAGTCTTAAGGTTGCTTCTATATGCGTATAGAAGAGTCCTAAGCAGTTATGGAAAGTTTCGATTCGTGATCTGAGTAGGATTGGAGTCCTAGTTGAGATTGGGTTGGCCTAAGGGCTGGTTATATAAGCAAGGAGGCCAAAGATCGTGGTGCACGACTTTGGGGTTGTTCCTATTGTGTTCTATTGAATTAAATTCGTAGTTTGAAGGAACTTTTGTGCCTTGTTCGTCCGACTTGTTCCAGATAAGTTTTACTCTTCGAGTTTCTGGACAGCACTACCTTTCGTCGGTGGTTTTATCATAACTCGAGTTTTACAAATACAATTGACGTGATCCTTTTGGGTTGTCTTAAAAATTGATTATCTATAATCTATCAAAATTTCACGTTCATTGGATTTGTGGTTTCTGATCTACACGAGTTTCTTTGCAGCATTCCAGAACTGTTTTCTCGGGTAGGACAGATTGACTTTTGTTCGATCCTTCGATCATAACTTGAGTTTCTCTCGACGGATTTGAGTGATTCTTTTTGTGTCTTCTTCGTGACTTGATTCTCTCTGATATATACCACTTTTGTCACGGTGAAACACGTTTAGATTAGTCTCATACACGATTTCTTTAACAGATCATTTTTCTGCCGAAGGGGTTGGGATTTAATTGTTTCCTCTGTGTAAGATTTTTAAATCTACCATTCACCCCCCCCCCTCAAGTAGCTTTTCACGTGCTCTTCGATCCTACAACAACATCATCAGCAAAGAGCATACACCAAGGGATATCTCCTTGTATATCCTTCGACACCTCATCCATCACTAAGGAAAAGATGTAAGGACTTAAGGCTGATCCTTGGTGTAACCCTGTTGGGATAGGAAAAGTGTTGGTCTCACAATCTTTTACACGCACACTTGTCACCACATTATTGTACATATCCTTGATAAGGTTAATGTACTTTATTGGGACTTTGTGTTTCTCTAGTGCCCACCACATGACAGGTCTTGGTACCTTATTGTATGCCTTCTCCAAGTCAATGAACACCATATGTAGATACTTATTTTGCTCCCTACACCTCTCCATAAGCTGACAGAGTAAGAAAATCGCCTCTATAGTGGACCTCCCAGGCATAAAACCAAACTGGTTTTTAGTGACATTGGTCACTTTCTTCAAGCGGTGTTCAACCACTCTCTCCCAGAGCTTCATAGTATGACTCATGAGCTTAATTCCTCGGTAATTAGTACAACTTTGAACATCTCCTTTATTTTTGAAGATGGGTACTAAAATACTTTTCCGCCACTCTTCAGGCATTTTTTTGACTAAAAAATGTGGTTGAATAGTTTAGTAAGTCATACTATTGCTACATCCCCCAAACATCTCCACACCTCAATGGGGACATCATCGGGGTCGCGGGCCTTTCCTCCTTTCATCCTTTTTAAGGCCTCTTTAACTTCAGACTCTTGTATCCTTCGCACGAATCATTTGTTGGTGTCATCAAATGAGTCATCCAACTCTAATCTAATACTCTCATTCCCGTCATTGAACAGTCCATTGAAGTAGTCTCGCCATCTGTTCCTAATTTCTTACTCGTTCGATAGAATTTGGCCTGCCTCATACTTAATGCATTTGACTTGGTTGAGATCTCTCACCTTTCTCTCGTGAAGTTTTGCCATCTTGTATATATCCTTTTTGCCTTCTTTTGTCCCTAGCCTCTCATATAGCGCATCATAGGCCTGCCCCCTTGCTTTACTCACAACACGCCTTGCATTTTTCTTAGCCTCTTTATACTTCATCATGTTACTTGCACTTCTCTCATGATGCCAGCTCTTATAAGACTCCTTCTCCTTAATATCTTTTTGTACATCTTCATTTCACCACCAAGTGTCTTTATCTACAAGTTTCTTACCTTTTGTCCACCCAAGCACCTCCCTAGCTACCTTCCTAATGTAAGTCGCCATCTTCATCCACATACTATCCGCATCTTCCTCTTCGCTCCAAGGTCCTTCTGCGATCATCCTCCTTTTGAATGATTGTTGCGCTTCATCCTTCAACTTCCACCACTTTGTTCTTGCGGTTTTAACACCTTTGTCTCGTGACACACGCACGTGGAAACGAAAGTCGGCTACCACAAGTTTGTGTTGTGGAACAACACATTCCCCAGGAATCACCTTACAATCTAAACATGCCCCTCTCTCCCTTCTCCTGGTGAGGATATAGTCGATTTTACTAGAATGTTGGGCACTAGTAAGGGTCACTAAGTGAGATAGCCTCTTTTTAAAGAGAGTGTTAGCTACCAATAGGTCATAGGCTACAGCAAAGTCTAGGATATCCTTACCCTCCTGGTTTTTATCGCCACACCCAAAACCTCCGTGTAGCCCCTCAAAACCTACGTTAGTTGTACCTACATGACCATTGAGATCTCCTCCTATGAAGAGCTTCTCAGTTACCGGTACATTACGAACCATATCCTCCAAGTCCTCCCAAAATTGTCTCTTAGTGCTCATGTCGTGCCCAACTTGTGGGGCATAAGGGACATTCAAGATAAGGAATGAAAACAAAAAGAAAACAGAATAAAAAGAAAAAAAAAAAGAAAAACAAACTAACCGCTGGCAGGGACTGGGCTCAAGTCCCGTAGCTGATTGGGGCTCTCTCGCGCGGGCGAGTGCAACAGGGACTCCACTTCCCTTACTTACCGCCGACTATAAAAGGGCATCGATGGTCTCAGTTCCGCATGCTTGCGGATGTAGAAAATAGTCAGCCACCTCTACGTACGTAGATGCTGCCACGGTAGAAAAAAAAAAGAAACCCTAGCCATCGGAACAAAAGAAAAGGCCAGCCGCCAGGGAGAAAAAAAAAAGGAAAAGAAGAAGAAAAAGGAGGAGTCATTGTTCCCTCCGGGGATCGTCACGACGTCGTCGTTCTTCGTGGGAGATTTTTACGTCGCTGTCGTCTTCTTCGTCAACGTCTCATCGTCGTCTTCTTCATCTATATCATGACGTCGTTCTCCTCATCAACGAAACCTTAGATCCTGTAGACACAAGCCATGTCGCCGCCCTTCCACGACCGTCTAGACTAGCCATGCACACGGTAGATTTTACGGTTTAGATCTAAAACACAAGGATTAATCTAATACTCAAATTATACAATATGTGAGGTTTAATTTATTCATGCGTCCATTAATTATTATCAGATCATCATAAATCAACCTAAAACAGACAAGTTATATCAAATCCACCTAGATCAATATGTTATTCTAGATTTGACCAAATTTTATATTTTCTGAATCATTTAATCTGTTTTTCAGATTTAATAAATAAGATTAAGCCTAGTTAATTCATAAAGTATCAAAATAAATCCAGAAAAATTCCTAAAAATTTAGAATAAATTCTAGTAAGTTATTAATAATATATTCAGAACATTTAATGTTCTGAAATAATTATTTTTCCTCTGAATAATTTCTAATGAATTTCAAATTTGCTCAAATAAATAGGAAATCATTATCAAAATTTATTAAAAAGCCATAGAAATTTATTTAGCATTAATCTGAACTTATTTTCTGCATGCATCCATATTTTGCATATTGATTAGTATTTACAATGCATTTATTGTGTATGTTGCTTGTGTATGTGGTTGATTGCGAGTATACGGGTACGTTCAAGTGGTTGCGATCAAGAAGTGAATATGCGAGGATCTACGTGTACAAGACTTTGATTTGATTGAGCATCGAATTGTGGAATATAAAGGCAAGTGTCCTTGGCCATATTGAATCTATATTTTAAATGTTTTATTTACAAAATTGCATGCTTGTGTCAACTTGACGGGAAATCTATTTGTAGGATTTTACTAGTATTGTTTGCCATCCCTTGTCGCCGTGTACATGATGAGTCGGGTATGTGTGTTCTCTTTTGAGTCGCATCACTTTAAGGGGTTATGGGAAACAAAATGAACTTGCTTAACAACTCTAATCATGTGGATTAATGAAGATGGAATAACGATGAATCATTTTAGTGATATAGAATTTGGGTGATCTAAGCAAGCATGGTTTGTGGACTGGGTTAGATGAGATGGTGGTTTTGCTTGCCTTAGATCTAAGGACTGTTTCATGCAAATATATGCCAGGACAACAGTGCCACCACAAGGTCAAGTATGGGTGCGGTGTAGCTGAATAATTAGGTGTGCTGCTAGTATTGTATGGACTATTGGATGACGCGGGGAATGAGAGTCGAGTAGGGCTACCCTAGGATCTGCATGGCACACGAGGGGGCTCGTGGGTGGAAGAATGGAGATTCAAGCCTGCCGGTAAAACCTTAGTGGGTTCGTGCATACTAGTAGTCCCTTTGTAAAGGCTACTTTGTGATCTCTTGGCCATACACCAATGTTAGTGTATTTGGCATAATAGAGGTTCTTTAGTCTTCGACGAGTGACAAAATCATGAACATGTGGGTAAAGTGGTACAACATCTGCAGAGTGTAAAACTATCATGATACTCGTCCTCACAGTCACGAGCACCTGGACAACTTCTATGAGTAGAATTGGACTTGAGTTTGGATTGGATTGGTATGGAATTGGTTATGTCATATGAGTTTGGATTGTTATGAGAAGATATGAATTTGGCATATGGTGATGATATCAATTGATAGCTGGTTATAGATGAATTATGATAGTAAATAAGAATATTGGATATGGATTATGATAATTAATTGGGTTATAATATGATTTAAACTTACATAGACATTTTAGACTGCTTTTACAAGTTTATAAAATGTACTTTTATGCAATTAGCCATTTACTATCATCCTTGTTTTAGCTACATGTCATACTTTCCCACACTTTATGAGTACGACATGTGCTCACCCTTGCCATTCCCACATTAATTCAGCTACAAAAAATATTTTGGAGGTCGTCATGGAGCACTAGGCGTGCGTACTACCGTCGATTGCCTGTTGAGTTGGAGTCGTCTACGCTAGTTTATTTTCTGCTGCAATAGAATCAAGGTATTTATATTATTCGTGACATGGTTAAATTATGATTATCATTTGTGATGTTGATGTGTATGTGTGAAGCAACATCATGGACACACATACACTACACTTGGTTTGCTTTTCAGAATCGGGTGTCACAGATTAGTATCAGGGTCGTGTCGACCGTAGGACGCAAGCCTAGATGGAATGGCCACTATAAAACACATAAAAAATATTTTTCTAAAAACTATTTTTCTAATTGCATTGCTGCTGCATTTATTTTCACAAATTCAGCCACTTAAAGACATTACTTGCTGCTGCATTTTACCTTCTAATTCAGCACGTTTTAAACGTGTTTGCTGTTGCGTTTTGCACACTTCCTCTACTAAAGTTTCTTATACAAATATATCTATTGCTGCTGCATTATTTTGATTATTTGCCTTGCTTGCTGCTGCAATTTTCCTCTTTTTCCCTCCCTATTGCTGATGTGCACTCTCTTTCTTTTTCTCTTAATTGCTGTTGCGATCTTTGGACTATTTCATCTCTCATCTCTAATGATTTTTCGTTAAGAGCATAGGATTTATTTTTGGAAATCGTCATTTAAAAAGTTCCCATTCTCCGACTTATTTTGACTTCTTTCTTTCCTCCTTTCATATCCAACACTTCTTTTGCAAAAAAATATAGATGACCACACTCGCATCTGTTAGGACCCAAAGAAGAAGAATCTCAAGGAGAAGATCTTAAGGGACACATTTCATGTGGAGGAGCTTTGTATGTTAGAGCAACAATCCTTGCATAAAAGGACTGCTGCACCATCTCATAACAATGATAATGTTGTGTATTGTAATTAGGATTTAGGACTCCCTTTGAATAAATATGTAATAAATGTTTAGTTCGTTAGTGCGCTTGCTTAGATTTAGTGGAATGATTGTATGTTTGCTTGCTTTGGTTGTGCGCTAGGATGTTAGTTGTGGAACGCTTTGGCGTTTATCCACATCCTCATCTATTATATACATAATGCATTAATTTAGGATCATATATCTTGACGCATGCATATAGGTTGGGATTCCTTCTATCTCTCTTTTCTATCTCGTTCGACCTTTACCTCAATAGAAGATGGACACAATTAGAGGAATTACTACTCCGGAGGAAGCTACATGGGAGTATGAAGACGATATCAAGATAAAGTTTTCCCTTATCTATTCTCTAATCTCTCTGAATCTCAAGGGCAAGATTCCTGTTAAGGGAGCAGATTGTAACATCCTCAAATTTCAAATTTTGACTAATTCAAATTTAAATAAGAACTTTAGTTTTACTCCAAAATCTCTTCTTCGGTGCACTCGGATCTCGAGGGCAAGATTCTTGTTAAGGGGAGTAAAATTGTAACATCTCGATTTTCAAACTTTTGCAAATTAAAATTTGAATAAAAAGTTAGAATTTAATAATAGAAAGAAATTGTTTTTATAAAGGAAAATATAAAATATATGCATCTCATCTAGCATTTTGGATTCATCCTCAAGTATTTTATTACCAAAATAAATAAGCTAAAATAAATTATGACCAAAATAAATATACTAAAAATAAATTACCATAACAAATATGAATGAAAAGAAATATTGAAAATTAGAAACAGAAATGAAAAAAAGTGAAACATGGCCAAGCATCCTTGGCCGGAAGCCAAGATGAGAAAAAAATAAAAAAATAAAATATATATATAATTTATAAAGAAAGAAAAAATAAAATAAATAAAAAATGGAATTTCTAGAAGTTTCTTGAACCTTCTGGATGTTTCTGGAATTTTTCAGGAGTTTTTGAACCTTCCCAAAGTTATTGGAACTTTCTTAAACCTTCTAGAAGTTTCTAGGAGAAGCTTCTGGAAGCATTCGGGCATGTCTCCCAAGTCCACGAAAGGGACTCAAGTCCCGATTCCTCGACCGCCTGCGCACCACAAAAGAAAACAAAGAAATAAAAACAAAAAAAACCGAATAAAAAAACAAAAAAATGAAAAATAAACTCACCGCTGGCAGGGACCGGGCTCAAGTCCCGTAGCTGATCGGGGCTCTCCCGCGTGAGCGAGTGCAACCAGGACTCCACTTCCCTTACGTGTTGCCGGCTTTAAAAGGGCATCCATGGCCTCGGTTCCGCATGCTTGCGGACGTAGAAAATAGTCAGCCACCTCTACGTACGTAGCTGCTGCCACGGTAGAAAAAAAAAAGAGAGAGAAACACTAGCCGCAGGAACAAAAGAAAAGGCCAGCTGCCAGGGAGGAAAAAAAAGGAAAAGAATAAGAAAGGGAAGGAGCCGCTGTTCCCATTGGGGATCGTCGCGACGTCGTCATTCTTCGTGGGAGATTGTTACGTTACCCTCATCTTCTTCGTCAACGTCTTATCGTTGTCTTCTTCATCTTCGTCATGTCATCGTCCTGCTCGTCAACGAAACCCTAGATCTCGAAGACACACGTCACGTCGCCGCCCTTCCACGACCATCGAGACTAGCCATGCACACGGTAGGTTTTACAGTTTAGATCTAAAATACAGGATTAATCTAATATTCAAATTATACAATGTGTAGGGATTAATTTATTCATGTGTCTATTAATCATCACCTGATCATCATCAATCAACCTAAAACTTGCATGTTATATCAAATCCACAAAGATCAATATGTTATTCTAGATTTGACCAAATTTTATATTTTCAGTATCATTTAATCTGTTTTCATATTTAATAAATAAGATTAAGCCTAGTTAATTCATAAAGTATCAAATTAAATCCAAATAAATTCCTAAAAAATTAGAATAAATTCTAGTAAGTTATTAAAAATATTTTCAGCATATTTAATGTTCTGAAATAATTATTTTGGCTCTGCATAAATTATAATGAATTCCAAACTTGCTCAAATAAATAGGAAATCATTCTCCAAATTTATTAAAAAGCCATAGAAATTTATTTAGCATTAATACGAACTTATTTTCAGCATGCATCCATATTTTGCATATTGATTAGTATTTTCAATGCATTTGTTATGTATGTTGCTTGTGTATGTTGTTGATTACGAGTAGACGGGTACGCTCAAGTGGTTGCGACCGAGAAGCGAATATGCGAGGATCTATGTGTACAAGACTTTGATTTGATTGAGCGTCGAATTGCGGAATACAAGGGAAAGTTTCTTCACCATATTGAACTCATATTTTAAATGTTTTGTTTGTAAAATTGCATGCTTGTGTCAACTTGACGGGAAATCTATTCATAGGAGTTTACTAGTATTGCTTGCCATCCCTTGTCGTCGGGTACATCATGAGTCGGATATTGGTGTTTCTCTTTTGATTTGCATCGCTTTACGGGGTTATGAGAAACAAAATGAACTTGCTTAACAACTCTAATCATGTGGATTAATGAAGATGGAAGAACGATGAATCATTTTAGTGATATGGAATTTGGGTGATCTAAGCAAGCATGGTTTGTGGACTGGGTTGGATGAGATGGTGGTTTTGCTTGCCTTAGATCTAAGGACTGGTTCATGCAAATATGTGTCAGGACAACAGTGCCACCACAAGGCCAAGTATGGGTGCGGTGTAGCTGAATAATTAGGTGTGCTGCTAGTATTGTATGGACCATTGGATGGCACGGGGCTATCCTGGGATCTGCGTGGCACACGAGGGGGCCTGTGGGTGGAAGAATGGAGATTCAAGCCTATCGGTGAAAGCTTAGTGGATCTGTACATACTAGTAGTCCATTTGTAAAGGCTATTTTGTGATCTATGGGCCATACACCAACGGTAGTGTATTTGGCATAATGGAGGTTCTTTAGTCACCGACGGTTGACAAAATCACGAACATGTGGGTAAAGTGGTACAACCACTGCAGAGTGTAAAACTATCATGATAGCCATGCTCACGGTCACAAGCACCTGGACAATTTCCATGATTAGAATTAGACTTAGGTTTTGATTGGTTTGGTATGGGATTGGTTATGTCATATGAGTTTGGGTTTATGAGAAGATATGAATTTGGCATATGGTGATGATATTAATTGATAGCTGGTTATAGATGAATTATAATGGTAAATAAGAATATTGGATATAGATTATGATAATTACTAGGGTTATGATGAGATTTAAACTCATATAGACATTTTAGGTTGCTTTTACAAGTTTATGAAATGTACTTTTATGCAATTAGCCATTTACTATCATCCTTGTTTTAGCTACATGTCATAATTTTCCACACTTGGTGAGTACGACATGTGCTGACCCTAGATATTCCCACATTAATTCAGCTACAAGAAATATTTTGGAGGTCGTCATGGGCACTAGGCGTGCGTACTACCGTCGAGTGCCTGTGGAGTTGGAGTCGCCTACGCTAGTTGATTTTTCACTGCAATAGAATCAAGGTATTTATATTATTTGTGACATAGTTAAATTCTGATTATCATTTGTGATTTTGATGTGTATGTGTGAAGAAACATCCTGGGCACACATACACTGCACTTGGTTCATTTTTCAGAACCGGGTGTCACACTCCTTCCTCTTTCCAAACAAACTCTTCATTCCTTTCATGGCCAAAACAAACAAGAACACAACAAGGCAACAACTCTAAAGAGGTGATGTTAGCAAAAGCAAAACTCCCGACAACTTTTTCCTTGAAGAACTTGAGAGAAAATTGCAAATGCAAATAAAAGCAAATCTTTTTGAGTTGGAATTTGATCAAGAGTACTTCAATGAAGAGCAAGAAAAACAATGTGAGCAAGAGTGACTTTGAGGAGATATGAAATGAGGTGAAGTGTGAGGAGAAGTGCTCCTCACGGGCACCATTTATAGTGTGCACTCCCCAACGGTCGCTTTGGTACCAATATAGTCATTGGAGGCGAGAGAGCCAAAATGGCCCTTTCCCCTAGTCGGCCGAATAGGGGGGTCGACCAAATCGACAAGTGGCCCCCCTTGTTCTCCCTTTTGGAAGGTGGATCCACAACGGCTATGGAATAAGCACGTTGGTGAATTACCACTTTTGCAACTCAGAAAAATTGTTTTCCGAATAAAAACTCCTTTTTAAAAATCCAACAATTTTCTTTTCGTGGAAAATAAAGAAATAAATATGATAGTTGAGAATATAAGATTCTCAACTTGCTAATGAAAACCAAATATGCAGTTGGGAAAAATAAAATCAAACGGGGAAAATCAAAATAAGAGAAAAGAAAAATCAAAGAAAAGGAAAACTACCACGTTAACCTATTGGCTAGGTCTCACTACTGTCCGATGAGGTGGACATTCCTCCTTCTTCATTTCTTATCATTCGGGCCCGAAGGGATGGGCTCGGATAGCTTGTCTTGCTTCTTTCGCCATTCCTTTTTTGGCGGCTTGGTGGACTTGGGACTTTGAGGATGCCTAGACTTCTCCATCTTCTTAGGGTGCCGGCATGGACGATAATACGGGTTCTCTGCATAGATTAAATTCCTCATGAATGCAATGAGCGGGTCCACCTTTGGAGGTGTGATTTTGACCTCTTGAATGTGTTTAACATTCGGTCCATACTTGATACGGATCATGAAGCATTGCTCCAACTTTGGGCGAAAGTTAAACTTCTCCTCCTTGCCATTGATATGGAAGTAGATTTCTCCAGCTCCCACATCTATGGGAGGCTTTGCGGTGCTTAGGAATGGTAGCCCAAGAATGAGCAGTGTATCCTTCTTGACCTCCATGTTGAGCACCACGAAATCCACGGGTATGAAGAAATTCCAGATCTTTATCAGAACATCTTCGGTGATACCCACCAGATAACAGACTGAAGAATTAGCCAGTTGGAGCTGCATTGGTGTTGGAGTAAGCTCCGTGAATTTCAGCTGGTCGAAAACCACCTTGGGCATCACACTCACACTTGCTCCAAGGTCACAAAGGGCCTTGTCAAAGTGGTGATCCTCAATTGAGCACCAAATAGTTGGACATCCAGGGTCCTTCTACCAGTTGCCTCCTTGTAGAGATATCATGTCGGCACTCTCCACAGGAGGTTCGGGTTGTCCTGGCATCCTGCCATTCTCCACTGAAGGAATAGCAGTTGCCAGTTGAGCCAACTGAGTTTCCAATATCTTGTTGAAGCTCAATTTATTCTTGAATGTTGAGGATAGTCCTTCAATCTTGGCATTAATGCTCTCTAGGGTCTTGTCATTAGCCGATGGCTTCTTGGATAGAGCATCATTGATCTTCAGCTGGCCAATGTCAAGTTCTCTCAAGTTGGGTTGATTTCCATTGTTACCATTGTTGTTGTACCTACCCTTGAAAGAATGGATGTGGTTGGCCCCACCCTTGACCTCCTGAACGGTAGCCATTGTTGTTTCCATTGTTGGCTACGTATAAGGAATCCTCGTGGGTTTCTGGGTAGTCATTTCCCAAATGGCCCGTGGTGACACAGACTTCACAAGTGATGTGAGAGTCTAAGGCATAGGCATTGCCACATACCTCACCATTGCTTTGTCCATCAATCTTTTTCATCAATTTAGCAGCGATCATGTCCACCTCCTTCAAGGTGTGCATACCACACGGGTAGGTATGGAGACGCTCGTTGCTCCAACTCATGTTTGACACCATCTTTTCAATCAAATCTTTGGCTTTGGGCACCGTTAATGAAAAGAAGGCACATCCAGCAGCAGCATCAACATGGTCACGGGCAGAAGGGATCAACCCGTTGTAGAAGTTTTGAATAATTAGCCAATCATCCGGTTCTTGCTTCCACTTCTTGCATCCTGTAACACCCTCATTTTCATCCATCATGCATTGCATACATTCCTATACATGTTTAATATTGAGCAACACAAAAAGGAACAAGTTTAAAATCAATTAGAAACAAAACCGCACTTAAGAATTCTAGAAAGTGCGGACTAGTCCGACTTTGGTGCGGACTATTCCGATTTCTCTTTGACTTCAAATGGACTTGTCCGTTTTGCTGGGGACTAGTCTATTTTTTCCTCTGGACACTTTGGGACTTGTCCGGTCCTATGCGGACTAGTCCGATGTTCCAATTTCTTAAGTCCTTGGACTTGTTCGGACTAGTCTGGTGTTCTAGTGGACTTTTTCGTTTTTCCCTCTGACTAAAGTTGTCCGATTTGTGGCCAGACTTGTCTGTTTTTCCCCTCTAGATAAGTTCGGACTTGTCCGATGTTCAGTCCGGACTTGTTTGATTTCTCTCTGTCCAACTTTGGACTAGTCCGGTCCTTTTCGGACTTGTCCAATAAATCGCGACTCTGAGTTGATCTATTGTTATACGACTTGTTTCTTGGGTTTCACGATAAGTGGACCTAGGGAAGTCGTGTCTAACTCTTTTAGAGCCCATATGGGACTCTAAACCGGGCCCTACTCACCCTAAACTCGAAATCCATCTGACCCTAACCTTCACCTCTATATAAACAACCCCACCCCTTGGCTTGACATCTATTTGCCACTTTTCCACCACACCCAAACCCTAGCTCATGATTAGCCGCCCCCAAGGAGGGAGAAGGAGATCTAGAGCAAGGAAAAGAAGAGGAAGAAACAAAAGAGGATCAAGATCTCCATCAACTTTGCGTTCTTCGTCAACAATCCACCATCAAGCTCTTCATCAACCCTCGATCGTCACATCCAAGTATTACCTCTAAGATCCTTGATTCATTGGAGTCCTAAACACTTGGTATACCTTCTATTCTCTTTTCCTTACATGAATTCAACCCCAAATCTCCAAATTCACGTCGATCTAGAAAACTCTAATCTGGTGATCTTGCGCAGTGCGAACTTGTCCGGTCCCTAGCAGACTAGTCCGATTTTCCTGGCTAAATTGTGTTGAATTGATTCTAAAATTATTTCTAATCAAATTCAAACATGTATAAACTTGTTAAAATTAGAACTAGTTTGTGATCATTAACAAGTTCCACCTTGCATTTGCATCAACCATGCATATCATGTCATATTGAGTATTATTTGTGCACTCTTTGATTGTGTTTCTTTTTTGTATGTTTATTGTGCGGATTAGATGGATTTGCATTACAGAGTGCCGCGGAGGATCTCTAGCACCAAGATTTTGAAGGCTTTGACCCGAACCAATCCCAGGAGCAAGGCAAGTGTCTTTGAAGCATATTGATCCCGTTATAAAATAAATGTTTTATTTGCAAACTGCATGCTTGTGTCAGTTTGATGGGAATCCTATGATAGGAAGTTTACTAGTTTTGTTTAACCACCCTTGTCACCTGGAATTTATGGAAGAGAGTCAGGAAGGGCTTTTTACCTTTTTGCTTCGCTTAAATAATTGAGATGGAAACAACTATACCACTTAACTTAATTATGCATTTATGATAATATGATTAATATGAACTGGTTAATATGATATGGTAATGGGGGGGTTTAAGCAAGCATGGTATGGGATGGGTTGGATGTTATGGTGGTTTCGCTTGCTTTAGATCTAAGGACCGATTCTTGGAGCGACCATCCAGGATTTACAGTGCCACCACGAGGCCAAGTATGGGTGCAACGTAGTTGATTAATTAGGGTTTTACCAGTGCTATTTGGACCATTAAGGATGCTCGGGGAAGGGGTAGTCGGATTGGGTTTGTTAATGATTGCTGGGACTAACCTGGGATTCGAATGGCTCAAGAGGGGGTCCTTGGTTGAAGATGTGCTCAGTTGGAGGCATCGCCATCGGTGAAACCTCGGTGGGGTCTAAATAGGCTAGTGACCCCTTTGTAAAGGCTATTTTGTGATCTCTTGGCCATACACCAAAGGAAGTGTAATTGGCATAAGGGAGGGTCTTTAGTCGCCGACAGGTGATGAAATCACAAACACGTGGGTAAAGTGGTATAACCTCTACAGAGTGTCTAAAAACTATCATGATAGCCGTGCTCCCGGTTATGAGCAACCTGGACCCTCACATGATTAGGGAAAATTTGGTTATGGCTATGGTTTGGTAATGGTTATGGTTGGTAATTTGGTTATGGATGGTTATGGATTAAATTCTGATATTGATTATGGTTATTGATAATGAGAAATCTGGAATATGGATAATGGTAATGAATATGGACTGGAATATGGATGATGGTAATGAATATGGACTGGTATTACGATGATTACATGGATTAAGATGGGTTTATATCACATCTATGTAATATATTGCTTTTTCAAATGTTTTAATGTACTTTTCAGCACTTAGCCTTTATTAATGTCGTCATTTGAATCAGCTACATGTCATACTTTCCACACTTGTTGAGTACGACATGTACTCACCCTTGCAATCCCCCCCCCCAACAGTTGCATGTCAGGATTGGGAGTTTAACGATGATAATGCGGAGTTCTATGTCATGTCTGCCGTCAGCTTGCCTGTGGAGTGTTGGAGCTGTACTATCCATTTGCTTAGTTGCTTATTAGTTTATTTCCGCTGCATTAGTTGAAACTTGTCATTAATATTCATTAGAACTTGTATTCGAGGATATTATTAATTGTGTAATAGAAGCGGTTAATTAATCTTGTTCTATGGTAATTTTCTGTATATTCTTTTGTGATTGCACTTGTGTATGTGTGTTGAACATCCTGGGCACACATATGTGTTCACTTGTTTCATTTTCGGAACCGGCTGTCACACTTCCATAGGCACGAATCTTGTTGATAAGTCTTGAGGTGATTCGCCCTCTTCAATGGCAAATCTCCCCGATTCTCCTTCAAGCATTTCAATTTTTGTCTCACAAACTGAAAGATTTCCTTCATGTGCGGTCTTGAGTGTATCCTAAATTTCCTTGGCACTTTTTAGTCCATCAATCTTGGTGAACTCTTCTCGGCTCAAGGATGAAGTAATCACTGCAACAGCTTGTGCGTTGCGGTGAATTTCTTGTTCTTGCTCTGGAGTGAGTTCATCGTCGGTATCCGTGATATCTACACCTGTACACACAATATGCCAAAGACTGGGGTTTAAGGAGATTAGATGCATTCTCATATTGTACTTCCACATGGTATAATCATTCTCGTCGAACTGCAGAGGTTTTCCCATGGGAATTGAGAGATAGTGATTGTTAGAATTTAGACGATTGTAATTATAAGGATATTGGGAGAAGTCATGATGACCCCTCCCCGTCGTCTTCTCATCTTCTTCCTTGCCCTTTTTGCTTAGTAGTTTATTTCTCAGAAGCGCCTTGAGTTTACGCACTTCTTCATCATCGTGTTTATTTTCCTTGAGTACATCGAATGCCTTTGTGTTTGTTCTTCTTTAGTGTTGGGCACCTTCGAGATCTCATTGTTCTTCTCTGAGGCCATTTGATCTCTCCGAGAGGTGAGTCTCGTAGATGGAGGGCCTGCTTTGATACCAATTGAATGTGGCCTAGAGGGGGAGAATAGGCTTTGAAAACTTCCTACACACTTAATCAAATCGTCAAATACCTAAGGGACCAGACTTGTCTCGTGTTGTAGCAGACTAGTCCGGTGTGCTGATGTGTTGTGAGTTAATCAAGTGTTGATGCAGATATTGTAAATTTTATAGCAACAGAAATTGAACAACTATTTAGATCACTTGATTTAACAATGGGTATTGCAAAATTACACATGGAATACAATGTAATTCAAATTACAAGGTTGATCAACTTAGTGCCCTAAGTAATGATAATTGCAAAGGTAAATGAGCACACGGGACACGGATTTTTACCGAGATTTGATCTCACCAAAGAGATCTACGTCCTCTTTGAGGAAGCACACACAGAGTCGGGTCTCTTCAAACCCTTTCCCTCGTCAAATCACCACACAAGGCTGACTTGAGTCCACTTTTACGGGTAATCACCAAGTTGGTGGGGCAACCTCACACGTTGAGGGCTCCCACAAGAATTATATCAGAAAAATGATCGAATACAATCGAAAATGGTTACAAGTAATGAAGAGTGTAAAGAGATCAAACCCCAAGTGCTCAATAACGCGTAGACAATGATTTCCCAATCCCAAATCTGAATACTCAAAGAATTTCTCTTTTGAGGATCTTAGATGCGTGGGGAGATGTGTTTTTGTGCTCTTGGGACAGGTAGCGGCGCTAGGGTTTGAGTTATGAACAATAGAACACGAGAATTGTATTTGTGTGGTCGTGGATCTCCTATTTATAGTGTTTCCAAAAATGTTACCGTTAGGGATCCTGACAGTCGGACTAGTCCGTACTGGGGGCCGGACTTGTTCGGTGTGCTGTGTAAAATCAGCGTGGAATGTGCAGCACACAACAAACCCTAATTTGTGTGAGGTATACTAGAATAGTCTGGTAGGAGTCCAAACTTGTCTAGAGCCCTATGTAATGGAACATCAGAAAGTTTCTCAGACTACTCCGATCCATGAACGGATTTCTCCAGTGCATAGTGTTATGAAACTTCAGTGAGTTTCTCGGACTAGTCCAATCCATGAATGGACTTATCCGAAGCTCAGTGTTATGGAATATCAGAAAGATTAACAGACTAGTCCGGTCTATGAACGAACTAGTCTGGTGCACTGTGAAGTGAGATTCCAGAGAGTTGAATGGACTTGTTCAATCAATGAACAGACTAGTCTGGTGCACTGTGAAGTGAGACATCAGAGAGTTGAACGGACTAGTCCGGTCCATGAACGGACTAGTCCGGTGCTCAGTGAATTTTAAGGTTGATTTTAAGACCTTACCGCTATGCAAATATTTGAGCTCTTGGGATGTGTCTCTCACACACATCCTATACAATTAAGTCTACTTTGCACTTCATTCATCAATTGGGCTTTTCTTTTTCTTCATCACTTTATTTTTTCACTTTTTGAGTGCACCAAACTATCTAATATGAGTTGACCTGCATTCATCTCAACAATTTCATTAGGATCTCATTCTTTTGTCACCAATCATTCAAAACCCACAAAGGAATGCCTAGATGCACTTCAGTTTCGCTCTCCGAAGAAGAGAGAACGGAAACAGCCTAAGGGGGACAACATCAGGAGATATGTCCTTGATCTTAAAAGTACTGTAGATCTCAAGGAACTGTTGCAGGTGAGCACTTGCATCCTCGTTAGCCTTCCCACAAAATGGGTTGGCTTGCACCATAGTGATCAAGCCAGTCTTGATTTTGAAGTTCACGTCTCCTGTGTTAACAATAGGCCCAACAGGCACATTGTTAGCAGAGGGAGCTGAAAACTCACGAAGGGTCCTCTGGGCAATTGGTGTTTCGGTTGTTGGTGCTGTTGCGCTGGCTTGCTTTGCTGCTCGAAGCTTCTGAGGAGTAACAACACGAGGTCGATCTCTCAGAAGGGATTCGAGATCTTCAATGATATTTTCCAGCAAGCGGAAACCAGACATACACTACTCTATTTTCACATAAAATGCAAAAACAAAGAAGGGTTATCCTACTGAAACCTACCAGAGTCCAATCCTATTCACTCAATCATGCAATACTGCAGCTGCCTTCCCCGACAACTGCGCCAGAAATGCTTGTTGACGACTCCTAAGAAACACCAACAAATCATCCCCGGCAACGGCACCAGAAATGTTGTTGATATTTCCTACGCACTACTAACAATTCATCCCTAGCACCGGTGCCAGAAATGCTTGTTAACAGATTTTAGATTACACATGTAAATCCGCAAGCGCACGGAATCTATCGATATAGCATTTCCCCTCTAAGAGTATCCTCAAAGGGTGTCATTTATATTCTCCCAAAGGAAGGCTAGATGGAAGTAAAATAATCAACAAGCAGAGAGGCTAGGTTGGTCTAAGTAGGTTTCTAGCAAGGTTGAATAAATAGATTATTAGAGGTAGTGTGACACACACAAGAGCATTCTATCCTAAGGGGGGTAAATGAGGTAAAGAGGGACTAGGCTAAGGGTTAGGTAGAAACTCCTACTATGCTTCTAATGTACATATACATAGCCTAAGTTAGTTACTAATGATCATGTTAATTATGAATTCTCATATTAAGTGGATTAACACATCAGGCACAGGTTTACCCCTAGCAACACTAGGACGACTCTAGCCAAGAGCCTGTGGCATAGCCGAACAAGGAGGATTACAAAGGACAGATAGGACTGTCACCACCTACTCCCTACCTCGCCAATCTGTGGGTCTACGAGATATTCAATGCTACTTATCTATCCTAGCACCATGCTAGCATATTAAGTAATTATCTTAGAAGCCTAGGCACAAGCCATCCTAAGGCAATGAACTAAATCAACGGTTAACCAATGTTAATTCATAGCATAAGTGATTCAATCAATATAATCATGTCATAGCTAATTAGACTATAGTGGGGGTTTGTAGCGTTTATGATGATATAATGAGAATTGTATAGCATAATCATAAATACTACTCCTACCACATATATGGAATCCGCAATCAAATAAGAAACGCTTCATCCAAGTATATGAACAATAGAAGACTAAAGATACCATCTTTATTAAGAGCAAAGACACAAATACAAATAGGAATATAAGAGCCATACCTTACCCAATTAGGAATTGGGAAGAGACTCCTACTCCTCTCCTATTTGGACTATGGACAAGTGGCTCTCCTCTCTACAGCCTATACTCCTCTAAACCTATGGAGAGTAGTGGATACAATGGATGAATACTCAAGTGGTGTGTGTTGAAGTGAGGGGTGAGGGGTCCTATTCATAGCTTGGAAGAAGGATCGGTTCCAGCTACCAAAAGCGCGCGAATCAGTCATCACTGACTTCTTCAAGCCGGGAGGAGCCAACACGTGGAAGTTGACCGGGTTTGGCGCCAGGAAAGACCGAACCACCAGGTCGGCCGACCTGGTTGAATGTAGCCTAGAGGGGGAGAGAATAAGCTTTTTGAATTTTTCGTCGGAACCTGATACACTTAGCAACCTGATCAAATACAGAAACATCGGACTAGTCCGGTGTATGCAGACTAAAGTGATCAAGTTTGATCAGTGATTTTGATCAGAGTACTCTGTGCAGCGGAAATTGAGTTACAAGTAGAGTGTATTGCTTCAATAAAAATAGATGTGGCACAAGATAACTTTAGAATCAAAGTTTTAACGCAAATTGAACTAGATTAAGCAAACCCTAAATCACTATGAAAAGATAGAACAAAAGAACAAAGGACATAGTGATTTTTATCCCGTGGTTCGATTCCACAGAGGAAATCTATGTCCACGTTGAGGATCCCACAAAAGGACCGGGTCTTCACCAACCCTACCCTTGTCGAATCGCCACGGAGGCCGATTCTCTTCCACTAATCACAAAGGGGGAAAAATAACCATGTTCAAGGGGTCTTCTCACATGTTGATGGCTCCCCAAGATTTACAACTGAAAAACACCACCAAACACACTCAAAAAGTATGCAATGAAACAACGACAGTGTGTGAGAGAATCAAACCAAAGAGCTCAAGTCGTGAAGAACGTGTCTCTCCTTTGATCTATGGTTAATCCTCAAGGATTTGATCTTTCTTGCATTGGATTGTGTGGAGAGACGTGTTTTCTAGGCTCTTGGAAGGTGTGACGGCACAGGGAGTCGAGAGAGTTTGATTAGGGGCCATACACCTTTATTTATACTAGGGTTTCCAAATGTTACCATTAGGGTTTGCGATGTTCGGACTAGTCCGTGGTGGACTCCAGACTAGTCTGGTGTGCGGCGTGTGGGAAACCCTAAGTGTCCTAAATTTTCTGACTTGTCCGGCAATGAACGAACAAGTCCGATTTTGTCTTTGGAGTTTTCGGACTAGTTCGGAAATATTGGACTAGTTCAGCCATGGTGAAACACTTAGTGAATTGAGGACAAGTCTGCACTTAGAGGACTTGTCCGATTTTAGTTAGAGAGGATATCGGACTAGTCCAGATGATATCGTACCAGTCCGGTGTCGTGTAATTTTGAGGGGCTAAGGACTTGTCCAAAGTCGGTCAGTGGGGATTTCGGACTAGTCTGTGGAATATCGGACTTGTACGATATTGATCAGAAGGATTATCGGACTAGTCCGGTGTGGACAAGTCCGTACTGGGAGGACTTGTCTGATCCTAGACAGAGAGGTTATCGGACTAGTCCGGTGAACATCGGACTAGTCCGGTGAACATCGGATTAGTCTAGACATGTGTAAACTTGTGCAGTGGGAGTGATTTTCTTTTGCTTGAGCTCTTGGGGTGTGTTTCTCCAACACACTCCATACACAAAAAATATTCTATTCATCTTCTTGAGCTCTTTTCAACTTGATTTTTCACTCTCCTTTCTTTTTGCGCTTTCTTCATAATTTCATTAAAACCTGCGCTCATCTCAACAATTTGGTTAGGATCACATTTGTTTGTCATAAATCAACCAAAACCCACAAGGGATGCCTAGATGCACTTTCAATCTCCCCCTTTTGGTGATTGATGACAACCAATTGAGCTTAATATGATAAAAACTCCAGATTTTCATAAAGTGTGCACATATGAGCTTGGAACAAGTTAAGCAATGAAAACATAAGACATATGTGCACTCTTTATAGTGGTGTGCAAGACTAAGCGTGTGTAAGCAATAGTCGTGATGAAAATGAGATAATTGACATAATCAAATCAACATTAAGCATATATGTCAATCTCAAAGCATAAACATAGATTGCACCACAGAATCATCACAAACTTCATAAACATGACTTAGAACCACAATAAAAGCATAATGGTAGTTTTACAACCCAAAGGCATAATAAAGATCAGTTTTACAACCCAAAAGCATAAATAGGGATCAAAAGATGCAAATGGAGCTCTCGTCTCTCAAAATACAGCTAGTCCTAGTGACCCCCCCTCAATCTCTCCACCTTTGGCATCAAGGCACCAAAAAGAAGGAGAGGAGGGATCTAGAGCTCGCCGTTGACTCACTCCTCGTTGTCGGTCCTCACATCGTCTTCATCTCAGGCTACAGAGGAGGAGGAGGAGCGGATCCACTTGAAGTGCCCCCAACACCAAAATAGGCAAGTTCTGAAGGTGAGAGAGAAGGAAGCTCCGAGAAGTTAGAGGGAGAGTCCTCGGAGATGACAGAAGATCCAATGGGCTCAATTTCCATCTTCTGGCAGATTTGGTTGACATTTTGCTTTATGTATCTCATATCCTCCTTCCTTGCCTTGTTCAACTTGTGGACTTTCACCTCAGCCTTCTTACAGGAGCCAAAGATGGTGGCCAAGTACTTCAAAATGCCACTTGGGGACCCCTTCTTGGAAGTAGTAGCTCCTGAGCTTGACGGGGGTCTTGCTTCAGCTTGGGCCCTCCTGGGAGCCTCCTCACTAGATACAGGAGATGCAGCAGCTGGAAGAGAGGCTTGGGGAGGCTTCTGAGGCCTTAGGGGAGTGTGCTCAGCATCCTTCACAAACTCGATTTCTGTGACTTTCTCAATCATAAACATGAGGTAGGGCGCATAGCCACAGGAACGGTTTGGAGTGCAGGAGATATTCACCATGTTGTTCCAGATGTAATCGAAGACATCAAACTTTCTGTTTTTGCTTATCACCTTCATCAGTGTCCTGAGGTAGCCTTGGACACTTCCTACATCTCCATCTTTTGGAGCTATTGTCTTCCTCAGCACCCTGTTGAGAACCATGAAGAATGGCTTCATGTTCTTGGTGGAAGGGGGATTGAATTTCAGGCGGGTGTCATATAGGAACTCCATCTTGTCCTTCTCCAGGACGCCAATGTTATGGATGATGAGCTCATTGCTGCAAGTGTCCTCAAGATGCAGCAGTCTTGCAAACTCATCATAAGTAATAGTATACTTGGATCCATGCGTCATCCAAGTCACCCTCTCCTCTTCATCACTGGCAAAATAGAAGGTAGCATAAAACTAAGCGACTTCATCATTCCAGTTACACCTGAATGCAAACAAGTCTTTGAGCCCATGCCTCTCCACAGCCTGTTTCACTTCATCAAAGGATGGGCAGCTCTTCCTCTCAAAGTGGGTCCAGTCGATCCATTGGCTTCGGACCATCGAAGTCTTCATCGTAAGATACACGGAACTATAATAGTCCACGTGGAAGTTGCTCCAGAACCTTGCATCAGCTGCCTTTCTGGATTTGTTGTAACAGTCAATTTGCATAGGCTTTGAAGCGACATCGCTTCCTTTGCCATTGAACTTTTCTTCATTGGGGTCTCTGTTTCCCTGCCTCGGAGCACTCATCTGAAGAGGGCCAATGGTACCGGTGGCGATCCCTTTCCCTTTGCCCTTAGCTTGGCGAGGAGTTGTCGAGCTAGGACTAGCTGCATCCTTTCCTTTGATGCGGGCTTCTTGGCCACGACCTTTCGCCGCACCTGAGGTGGAGTGGGCGACTGGTCAGCGGCACGGTGTTGCCTCTTCTTGCTTTGGCCCGTCGAGGACCGAAGCAAACACTCTTGGTCCAACTCGGCCTCAAAATCGGAGATATCATCATTGGAGCTCGACATTGTTCTGACAAGAGGATTATACAATGCAATGGATGAGAATTGATGGCAAGGAGATGCATTGGGTAGGTGGAATTTAAGGTTGAATTCAGTTAAAAATTGGACTTGTCCAGTGTTCAGGAGCGAACTAGTTCGAAGAATTGGACTTGTCTGTACCGAGATCGGACTAGTCCGGTGTTCAGCAGCTCAAACCCTAACAATTAGATCAATGGTGGTTCTCAATGCGAAAATAGCTCAATGTAGATGTAATACAACAAGGAGTCATGTACTAACAAGTAGAGCTAAGCTATTTGGACCACAACACAAGAAATCAAAGGTTCTAGGGTTTTGGAGAAAGTTTACCAAAATCCTTCAATTCTTGAAGTTGGAGGCATTGTTGGTGCGGACAAGTCCGTGGTCTTGATCCCCTTGCGATGAAGATCGTTTTCCACGAAGATTTAAAGAGATCTGGTGGAGAAATCGCCAAATGGCCTTGGGGGTGCTCGAGTGAGGAGAGAGAATGTGAGGCAAGTTGTGAGGATGAAGAAGATTAGGGTTTGGCGTCCCTAGGGTTATGGAGTCGAAAAATCGGACAAGTCCATGGTCAACCGGACTAGTCCGGACTATCGGACCTCTGCGGACTAGTCTGTAGTGTGCGGACTAGTCCGGGCAACCACAGACTAGTCCGTGGTCACCAGAATAAAAGCAATTAGCCCATTTGTATATATTCGAAGGTGCTTACAAAGAAAATATTGGAAAAACACACAAATAATCTTGATGGTTATGATAAGTAAACATACAACAATCAAGCTATGTCCATAATTCATCAAGATCAAGTAATTGAAATAGTTTTCAGAGAAAATAGAGAGAGATGATTTTCATAACACGATCAATGGATTTTGAATGAGCCATAAAGGTATGCAAGTTTTCAAGCCACATTTCGAGCATCAAGGATATTTAGTTCATTTCAGAGCTTGCAAAAACGTTTTTCATCAAGTGGCTTGGTAAATATGTCAGCTAGTTGTTTTTTGGTGTTGACATGGGAAATGTTTATGTCGCCTTTCATTGAGTGGTCTCTCAAAAAGTGTCGAATGTCTATGTGTTTGGTTCTAGAGTGCTCAGTGGGGTTATGAGCAATTTTAATAGCACTCTCATTGTCACAAAGGAGTGGAATACAACTCATATTGTAATCATAATACCTTAGAGTTTGTCGCATCCAAAGGAGTTGTGCACAACAACTCCCGACTGCAACATACTCCGCTTCGGCCGTGGATAGGGCAATGGAGTTTTGTTGCTTGGAGGACCAAGAAACTAGGGATCTACCTAGGAATTGGCATGTACCGGAGGTACTTTTTCTATCTACTTTGCATCCGGCATAATCTGCATCAGAGTATCCAATGAGATTGAATTTGGAAACTTTAGGATACCAAAGGCCTAGGTTGGGTGTATGAACTAAATATCGCAAAATTCTTTTTACGGCTGTCAAATGGCACTCCTAGGATTGGCTTGAAATCTTGCACACAAACATACACTCAACATATTATCAGGCCTAGATGCACATAAGTAAAGTAGGGATCCAATCATGGAGCGATATACCTTTTGATCCACGCTTGGTCCGTCTTCATTGAGATCCAAGTGTCCATTTGCTGCCATGGGAGTCTTTCTAGGCTTCGCCTTATCCATTCCAAACTTCTTGAGTATGTCTTGACTGTACTTGGTTTGACTTATGAACGTCCCTTCCATTTGTTGTCTCACTTGGAATCCCAAGAAGTATCTCAATTCTCCCATCATAGACATCTCGAATCTATTTGTCATAATCTTACTAATTTATTCACAAAAGGATTTGTTAGTTGAACAAAATATATTATCATCAACCTAAATTTGACAGACAAATAACTCATAGTCAAAATGCTTAGTGAACAATGTGTAATCAGCTTTGCCAATCTTAAATCCATTTTCAATTAAAAAATCTCTAAGGCATTCATACCAAGCTCTAGGAGCTCGTTTGAGGCCATAGAGAGCCTTACGCAGTTTGAACACATGGTTGGGGAACTCTTGATCTTCAAATCCAGAGGGTTGCTCCACGTACACTTCCTCCTTGATTGGTCCGTTGAGGAAGGCGCTTTTCACATCCATTTGATAGAGCTTGAAATCATGGTGAGTAGCATATGCAAGTAATATTATAATCGATTTAAGCCTAGCTACGGGAGCAAAAGTTTCGTCGAAATCCAAACCTTTGACTTGTGGAATATCCTTTGGCCACAAGTCGCGCCTTGTTTCTTGTCACCACCCCATGTTCGTCTTGCTTGTTGCGGAAGACTCATTTAGTGTCGACTACGTTGAACTTGGGCCTTTCGACAAGTTCTCACACCTCGTTCTGCTTGAAGTTGTTCAATTCTTCTTGCATTTCCACCACCCAATCTAGATCTTTCAATGCATCTTCAACCCTATGAGGTTCCAAGGAGGATACAAACGAGTAATGTTCACAAAAATTAGCAATTTGAGATCTAGTTGTTACTCCCTTTTGGATGTCACCGATTATGTTGTCAACGGGATGATCTCTTTGGATGCATTGGTGGACTCTTGGATGTGGCACTTGTGGTCTTGAATCTTCATGGTTATCTTCTTCTCCCCCTAGATGGTCGCCCTCATTAATTTGTTGGTCAGCTTGATCTTCATGAGGTTGATCTTGTGTAGAAGCTACCCCTTGATCAATTACCTCCACTTGTGGTTCATCTTCTTCATTTGCATTTGGAGGTGTAGCTTATGGTCGAACATCGCCTAACGCCATTCTTCTCAATGCTTGACATGGAGCTTCTTCTCTATCTAGCACACATTGATCAACTTGCTCTTCTTGACAGCCGTTAGTTTCATCGAACACTACGTCACGTGCTACTTCAACAAGTCCGGAGACCTTGTTGAAGACGCGATATGCGTAAGAGTTCAAATCATAGCCAAGCAAGAAACCTTCATCGGACTTCAAAGTGAACATTTAAGTCTTAGGCTTCTTGTTCAAGATATAACATTTAGAATCGGAAACTCAAAAATAGGAAATATTAGGCTTGTTACCGGTGAGTAGTCCATATGACGTTTTCTTGAGTAGGCGATGGGATAGAGTCGATTTATGGCGTGATAAGCGGTGTTGACCGCTTCAACCCAAAATTGATCTGAAGTATTGTACTCATCAAGCATCGTCCTCGCCATCTCTATGAGGGTTCGATTCTTCCTTTTGGCTACACCATTTTGTTGAGGGGAGTAAGGTGCTGAAAATTCATGTTTTATGCCTTCTTCATCTAGGTACTACTCAACTTGGGTGTTCTTGAACTTCGTGCCATTATCACTTCGTATGTTCTTGATCTTCAATGAGAACTCATTTTGGGCACGCTTGAGAAAATTCTTGAGGGTTCCTTGAGTTTCTATCTTATCATGCAAAAAGAAAACCAATGTGAAGCGCGAAAAATCGTCAACAATTACTAAACCGTATTTGTTACAGTCGATGCTTATGTAAGCAATTGGACCGAATAGATCCATGTGAAGTAGCTCGAGCGGTCTTGTCGTTGTCATGACGCTCTTCGTGGGATGAGTTGCTCCTACTTGCTTCCCAGCTTGGCACGCGCTACAAGGCATGTCTTTCTCAAAAACAACACCCTTCAAACCCCGGATGTGGTCTCCCTTAAGGAGTTTTTGAAGATTTCTCATACCAACATGTGCTAGACGTCTATGCCACAGCCAACCCATGTTGGTCTTTGCAATCAAGCATATGTCAAGTTCGACTTTATCTTTGTTGAAGTCAACAAGATAGAGCTTTGCCTTTAATACACCCTTGAATGCAACTGAGTCATCACTCCTTCTAGAGAGGATCACACCCTCATTAGTGAACAAGCAATTATAACCCTTGTCACATAATTGAGATATGGACAATAGGTTATAATCTAAGGAATCGACATGTAAAACGTGAGAAAGAGTGTGTTGATATGATATTGCAATTTTACCGGTACCGAGCACCTTTCCTTGACTGTTGTCTCTAAAGTAGATGCCTTCGCTTGGATCTTTATTTACTTCATATTCAACGAAGATCCTTCTTTCTCCGGTCATGTGGTTGGTGCATCCACTATCTAGCACCCATTTCGATCCACCGGAGGAATAGGCCTGCAGGAACAAATTACGCCTTGGTCTTAGGTACCCAAGCTTGCTTGGGTCCTTTGAGGTTAGTCACAAGTGATTTGGGCACCGACACATGATACTTGGTGTTCCCATGGTGTGGCCAACATATTTAGCATAAACACTACCAAAATTATTCTTCATGAGTACATATGATGCGTCAAAGGTTCTAAACAATAGTTGTTGCTCATATGTGTTAACATGTTTGTACTTGTCAACATTATTAGGCTTTCTAGCGTGAGAGGAGTTTCCCTTGACAAAATCAATGTGCTCCTTGTTATTCTTGTGGCTTCTAGCATTTTGCTTTTCACCATAAGAATACCCAATGTCATATTTGACATTAGGAGGTCTTATGCGTACTTGACCTTCTCCTTGTCAAATATGCCACTACGGGAAGGATGCTTGTCCTTTGTCATGTTCGACTTATCCTTCAAGTTAGTGTCAATTTTACCACATCCACAAGTAATAGTAGCTTTAGATTTTAGGTATTGAGAAGGTGAGCTTGAAGTGGATGAAGGGTCACTTTGTTTGAGTGACTCAACTTGTACCTCAAGGATCTTGTTAACTTTGGTTAAGTTAACAAGTTCATCCTTGATGATAACATTTGAGTCACTTAACTTCAAGCAAGCTTCCTTGTTTGAAGCTAACTCAAGCTCTAGTGACTTACTTCGCTCCTTTTCAAGTTCAAGGAGCTTTTTGATCTTAATATACTCCTCATTTTGAAGGATGATCATATCTTCTTGGTGATCAACAATCTCCTCCTTATCAATGAGTTTATCCATCAAGAATTTCATTTTTGCAGCAGTTTTCTTATCTAAGCCAACAAGCATATCTTGATTATCACTATAAGCATCACTATCGCTAGAGTAAGAATGTGAGGAGGAAGATTTAGTTGTTACCTTTCTTTTACCTTCCTTCACCATTAGACATGTGTCGTTGTCCTTCCTTGCACCAATAGTTGGGAAGAGGGTGGATTTCTTGGTTGTCTTCTTGATGGCTATGCCCATCTCCTCTTCCTCTTCGGATGAGGACTCATCATTGTAGTCCCACTCCTTTCCTAGGTGCGCCTGTCCAATTTGCCTCTTCTTCTTGAACATCTTCTTGGGTTGAGGCTTTGTATCCTTGGTCTTCTTCTTGTTTTCTTTATAAGGACAATCAACTCGAAAGTGGTCGTATTCACCACAGTTGTAACAGGCGTGCCTCAACTTCGGTCTTGATTTGTCTTTGTGTGTTCCTTCATTTGATTTACCACCTTGTCTTCTTTTCATCATCTTTTTGAATTTCTTCATAAAGAGGATCATATCCTCTTCATCTATATCACTGCTTTCGTCGTTGTTGTCCTCTTCTTGTTGTGATTCTCGAGCTTCTTTTGACATGGGCTTGCAAGTAGACTTCAACGCGACTCCTTTCTTCTTTGCCAAGGTGAGATCGGCAATCTCTTTAACATGTTTTGCTTGCTTTTCCATCATCTCAAAGTAGATGACCTTTCCAAGCAATACGTCTGGGGTCATTTTCTTGTACGCGGGGCTTTCTCTTATCATCGAACATAGAGTCACATTGTGAGGCATGAAGGCTCTAAGGATTAGCTTCACCATCTCGTGATCATTCCTATTTTTGCTTCCATATGCTCTAACTTTATTAATGAGAGTCTTCAACCGATTGTACATGTCTTGCGGTGACTCATCTTCTTCTATGGTGAATCTCCCCAATTCGCCTTCGATCATTTCAATTTTGGCTTCTCGCACATGATGATCGCCTTCATGTGCAGTTTGTAATGTGTCCCATATTTCCTTGACAATTTCGATTCCATCCACCTTGGTGAACTTGTCTCGGCTCAAATGATGAAGTTATGACAGCCGCAGCTTGAACATTTCGTTGAATAGCTTGCTCTTCACTTGGTGTGAGCTCTTCATCGTCATTCGGGACATCTATCTCTATACACACTATATTCCACAAGTTGGGGTTAAGCGATATTAAATGCATCTTCATATTTTGCCTCCACATTGAGTAATCATTGCCATCAAAGTGTGGGGCTTTTCCTAGAGGAATAGACAAGTAATGATTGTTGTTGAATTCAAACGGTCATAGTTAAAAGGATATCCAGTGCATTTTCATGTTTTGCCTCCACATTGAGTAGTCATTGCCATCAAAGTGTAGGTCTTTTCCATGTGGAATGGATAGATAATGATTGTTGTTAGAATTTAAGTGATCATAGTTAAAAGGATATCGGGAGTAGTCGGTGTGACTACTCCCCTTATTTTTCTTCTTCTCATCATCGATCTTTATCTTTCCCTTAGAGAGGGTCTTCTTCCTCAGGAGCGCCTTGAGTTCAAGCGTCTATTCATCATCATCCTCAAAGTCTTGAATGGCATCGAGGAGCTTCTCTAATTTTGAGACTTTTCATCTTCAAACTTCTCTTGGTTGAAGTTCTTGTGTGCATCCTTGATGTCCGACATTTTCTCTTCGAGCGATTAGTCTTATTTTGAAAAGTCATACTTTGATACCAATTGAATGTAGCCTAGAGGGGGTGAATAGGCTTTTTGAATTTTTCGTCAGAACCTGAAACACTTAGCAACCTGATCAAATACAGAGAGATCGGACTAGTCTGGTAGTGTGCGGACTAGTCCAGTGTATGCGGACTAAATTAATCAAGTTTGATCAGTGATTTCGTTCACAGTACTATATGCAGCGAAAATTGAGTTATAAGTAGAGTGTATTGCTTCAATAAAACTAGATGTGGCACAAGTTAACTTTAGATTCAAAGTTTTAACGCAATTGAACTAGATTAAGCAAACCCTAGACCACTATGAATAGATAGAACAAAAGAACAAAGCACATAGTGATTTTTATCCCGTGGTTCGATTCCACGGAGGAAATCTATGTCCAGTTGAGGAGCCCACGAAAGGACCGGGTCTTCACCAACCCTACCCTCATCGAATCGTCACAGAGACCGATTCTCTTCCACTAATCACAAAGGGGGTAAAACAACCATGTTCAAGGGGCTTTCTCACAAGTTGAGGGCTCCCCAAGATTTACAACTGAAAAACACCACCAAACACACTCGAAAAGTATGAAATGAAACAGCGAGAGTGTGTGAGAGAATCAAACCCAAGAGCTCAAGTCGTGAAGAACGTGTCTCTCCTTTGATCTATGGTTAATCCTCAAGGATTTGATCTTTCTTGCGTTGGATTGTGTGAAGAGACGTGTTTTCTAGGCTCTTGGAAGGTGTGATGGCGCAGGGTGTTGAGAGAGTTTGATTAGGGGTCGTACACCTCTTATACTAGGGTTTCCAAATGTTACCGTCAGGGTTTGCGATGTCCGGACTAGTCTGTGGTGGACTCCGTACTAGCTCAGTGTGCGGCGTGTGGGAAACCTAAGTGTCCTGAATTATCGGACTTGTCCGGCAATGAACGGACTAGTCCGATTTTGTCTCTAGAGTTGTTCGAACTAGTCTGGCACATATCTGACTACTCCGGTCGTGGTGAAACACTTAGTGAATTGAGGACAAGTCTGCACTTGGAAGACTTGTCCGATTTTAGTCAGAGAGGATATCGGACTAGTCCGGATGATATCGGACTAGTCCAGTGTCGTGGAATTTTGAGGGGCTAAGGACTTGTCCGAAGTCGGTCAGTGGGGATTTTGGACTAGTCTGTGGAATTTCGGACTTGTCAGATATTGATCAGAAGAATTATCACACTAGTCTGGAAGTTATCAGACTAGTCCGATGTGGACAAGTCCGTACTGGGAGAACTTGTCACAGAGAGGTTATCGGACTAGTCCGGTGAACATCAGACTAGTCCCGACCTGTGTAAACTTGTGCAGTGAGAGTGATTTCTTTTGCTTGAGCTCTTGGGGTGTGTTTCTCCAACACACTCCATACACAAACAATATTCTATTCATCCTCTTGAGCTCTTTTCAACTTGATTTTTCACTCTCCTTTCTTTTTGTGCTTTCTTCATAATTTCATTGAAACCTACGCTCATCTCAATAATTTGGTTAGGATCTCATTTGTTTGTCGTAAATCAACCAAAACCCACAAGGAATGCCTAGATGCACTTTCACTGGTCCTGGCTCCAAACAGGTTGTGTTTTCTCCAGGTGGGTCCTATTGACTGATATAGGTGCTACACCATTAGGTGGCCTCAAATACTTCTGTTTGTAGGCCATTTGATCCATGTGGTGCCACATGTCAGTGCTTGATTGGCTGGGATGATAATTTATAAGATTCACCCCCTTGTTTCACTTCAATTTTGCATAAAATACCTACATACACCATTTTCTCCAAGGACGGAGTGGAAATAGGTTAAATAGAAAGGTGATGTGCAAGAAATGATATTTTCTTCACATAATTGAGTTATATTGACAGGTGAAATTGGTATACAACAGTTGTCAACAAGCATCTT
Organism: Tuctoria greenei; assembly: GCA_036927565.1. Classification (NCBI taxonomy): domain Eukaryota; kingdom Viridiplantae; phylum Streptophyta; class Magnoliopsida; order Poales; family Poaceae; genus Tuctoria; species Tuctoria greenei. The sequence continues at coordinate 89,970,489 of JAYESD010000005.1, read as the reverse complement.
CCTCTTATTGTCTTGTTCCATCTCGCGAATCTTGTTTCCAACCACGACGGCCTTGTCCACAAGCTTCTGGAAACTAGCATAGTCAAAATTGAGCAATTGGACTTTAATCTCATTATGTTGTCCTCTCATGAACAAATATTGTTTGCGGCTGTCCCTTGACATCCTCTGGAGCATACCAGAGGATATTGATTCACACTTGACTTTCCCTGCCTTAGGTTCTCAAATTCCTGCCTTTTCAAGATTATAACACCTTCAGGAATAAAGTGAGAACGGAAACTCTCCTTGAATTTAGCCCAAGTGACCCTCTCTTGATTTTCATGGGTATTGCATAGCGAGACCCACCAATCCGTAGCTGCTCCAACTAGTTGATGGGAAGCAAAGAGAACCTTCTCCCTCTGACTGCATTGCACAATAGCGAGCTTCTTCTCCACAAATTTCAGCCAATCATCAGTCTCCATAGGATCATTGGCTTGAGCAAAGATAGGTGGCCTAGTCCTCATAAACTCTCCCAACATGTTATGAGGTGGGGGGGTGGCGGTAGTGGAGCCATATGGGGCTGATTCTGATTATTGGCCTGCAGTTGTCCCAACGTCTGCATCACAGTCTGCATAAGCTGACTTTGCATAGCCAACAACTGCTCAAGGTTGTTGGTCCCAGATCCAAGTCTGTTATTGTTGTTGTTTTGAGGTGCCCCATTGTTCTCCTCATTCTCACTAGCATCCCTTTGGTTGTGGGTCCTCGACATCTGAAGAAAGAATAAGAGATAGAAGAATTTAGAACACGTCACCAACTATATGCATCAAGGGATAAGAAATTTATCAACTACCTATACTAGCCTATATGGATGTGGCAAACGCTAAAGCATTCCACAATCCTCTACTAAGCACACAAGCAAGCATTACATAGCAATCAGCACACCAAACAAACCACAATGTTTCCTGAGTGTTCATATGTGCTAGAAGAGTTCAGAAAACATCTCCAGCTGTATGCATCAGGATATATGAAACTAAGCAACTAACTATACTAGCCTATATGGACATGGCAATGCTAAGTCATCTCAAAATCCTCTACTAAGCACACAGGCAGCAATACATAGAAAACAACACACAAAGCAAAGACACATCGATTCTGAGTGCTCCTATGTGCTCTAAAGTATCCATTCTATCTAGGTTGTGTCCTACAGTCAACCTGTGGCTCTGATACCAATTTGTGACACCCGGTTCCGAAAATGAACCAAAGTGTGATACATATGTGTGTCCAGGATGTTCAACACACATACACGAATGCATCACAAACGATATACAGAAAATTACCACAACACACGTTAATTAAGTACCTTTATTACAATATTCAAAAAATCCTCAAATTACAACTCTAGTGATCATTATTGAACTATAACAGCAGCAGAAATAAGCTAATTAAGCAACTAAGCAAACTGAGGATAGGGGAATGCGCGGCTCCAAGCAACATCACAGGTAAGTCGACGGCAGCACACATCCGATTACTCCACATTATCCTCAGGGTACTCCCAAACATCACCTAAAACTACTGGTGGGGAATTGCAAGGGTGAGCACATGTCGTACTCAGCAAGTGTGGGAAAATAATGACATGTAGCTTAAACAAGGAATTGATAGTAAATAATGGATATATGCTGAAAAGTACATTTAAAACACAAGAAAAGCATCCTAAGGTGTCTATGTGAATTAATCCCATCATATCCCAAAATAAATATAATAATTCATATCCATTATCCATTAATAATCCATATACCATATTCTTACCATCATCATTAACCATCCCATTTATCAACTCAAACCATAACCAAAACCAAACCATCGCAAATCCCTAGTTCCACTCTAATCATGTAGGTCATCCAGGTGCTAGTAACCGGGATCACGGCTATCATGATACTTTTGAACACTCTACAGAGGTTGTACCATTTTGTTCACCTGTTTGTGATTTCATCACCTTTCAGTGACTAAGAACCTCTATCATGCCTTATCACACTTCCATCAGTGTGTGGCCAAGAGATCACAAAATAGCTTTACAAAGGGACTACTAGTATGTATGGACCCACCAAGATTTCACCAGCAGGCTTGAATCTCCATTCTCCCACCCATGAGCCCCCTCATGTGCCATGCGGTTCCCAGGGTAGCCCTCCTCGACTCCCATTCCCTGCACCATCCAATGGTCCATACAATACCAACATCACACCTAATTATTCAGCTACGCCGCACCCATACTTGCCCTTGTGATGGCACTGTTATCCTGACCTATTCTCGCATTTTTTCGAACAAACATTTAAAAATAGGATGAAAATGTTCAAGGACACTTGCCTTGCTCTTGAAACTGGATAGGTTCAAAAGCTTCAAAGTTCTTGTGTTGGATGTCCTCGACAGCACCCTCTAGAGCAATACCTTCTATTCCGCGCAATAGACATACAAAACAAACATTACAATTAATAATTGCCCATACATTACTCAATATACCATGACATGCATGATTAATGCAATTAAATGGTAATGCATGTTTATAAGTTGATATCATTGCTTACTAACTAGTCACAATTAAGTTTTACATGTTAGAACAAGTTCCAAGTCATTTTGGATAAAATTAAAGAAGTTCCAGGAATTTCCAGATTTGAGTGGTCGGACTAGTCCGCACTAGGACCGGACAAGTCCGCCCTAGACCAGAAAGTCGATCGGACTAGTCCGCACAGGATGGGACAAGTCCGCTATGGCTAGGGTTTTGGCAAATTTCCAACTAGAACATAGTTAAAGTTAATATAGGATCACATTTCATGTAGAAAAGGTTGATTTAAGGTAATTAACGTGAATTCAACAACTCAAGGATTGTGAATTCGATGAAACTCGATATCTTGACACCTAGATCCAAGGAAGATGAAGAATTGGTGAAGAATTGATGATGGTGACGGTGAGTTGACGAGGATCGATCTTGCTTGATCCTTCTCCTTCCTCCTTCTCTTCTTCTGGCTGCGGTGAACTCCTCGTAATTTTGGCTCCCACAAACTAGGGTTTGGGGTTTCTTCAATTGTGACAAAGGGGTGGAAGGGTGGGTGTTGGGGTGTTTATATAGGGGTGGAGATGTAGGGTTTGGTTGGAATTCGTGTATAAGGAAGTAGAGGCCGTGTAGGGGTTCCACATGGGCTCCACCGGGGTTGCCATGACGTCATTGGGCTCAATTAAGGCAAATACTCAATAACATATCGTGGAGGAAAAACTAAATCCGAGTCGGGCACATCGAACAAGTCCGCTAGGGGCCGGACTAGTCTGTTGGAAGTTAGAAAGTCGAACGAATAAATCTGGTATCAAGTCGGACAAGTCCATTCGCAGGCAAAACGAAGTTCTAGAGAGTTAAACGGACAAGTCCGGAGGCTTGACAATTTCTCCAAAATCGGATCAAAAGAGGGATCTACAGGACAACTTCAAAAAGTTCTAGTAGCTAGGAACGGACTAGTCCGTACTCAACAACAGACAAGTCCGGACAACAACAGAAACTCAATTGGACTAATCCGCAGCAAGAGCGGATAAGTCCGGGGAACAACAGAGAGCAAAACAGAGTAGTCCGAGGTCCAAATCGAAGAAGTTTGCACTGCTGCAAAATTTTAAATGTTGTTTTGGTTCTAACTTATTTTAAACATTTCCTTTTTATGTTGCTTAATGTTAAACATGTATAAGAATGTATGCAATGTATGATGGATGAAAATGAGGTTGTTACACGGATTTTCATTTATATAAGTGTCGGCAACTAACCATTGCTCTTAAACCTATCGAAGAGGTTCGTAGGAGTAATGTCTCTGGCAGGGTTACAAGGAACCATTCACGTAGAGCGGTCATGGAGATGCCACCGCGATATACTCCCGCCTATGAGTACCTAGAGGAAGTGAATCCAACAGGTGATGTCGGTTGGACCCAACCTCAAATGTATGAGGCAGGGGGATCGTCGTGGCAGGAGTGGACTACCACTGGAGGTAGCTCAAGCTCAAGTAGCTTGCCTCCTCCACCGATGGGAACATGTCATTCCTTTTTGGCCCGAGATTCTTGTGACCTTGGCCAAGAAATGGTGGAACTCACTCAAAGGATGGGAGACCTTGAAGTGAGTACCGGTGACATCTTCAACACACTTCAAGACCACATCCAAGGTACCCATGAGGCCATGACAGGAAGCAACAAATTTATGCACAGTTCAACAACATCAACACCATGTTGCAGCAACAACAGGCCGACCTCATGGCCTACTTCCATCATCAAGGGTTCAACCCTTATCACGGAGATTGAGAAGTACAAGCTTGGGGAGGACCCCCACTTGAGATAACTTGTATCACACCCCATTCGCATCTCTTTATTTTATTTCTTTCTTTCCACCACATTTTGCATCTAAAAAATATAAGAATTTTGTAGTATAGGTTAGGTTAATAAAATAAAAGATGTGTGGTAAGAATATTTTTTTACTTTGCATAAGTTGAAATGATGAATAGTTGCTCTGTTTTATTTTCTCTAGTCCCTTGCATATAACCTGATATTCTCTAAGTATTGAGTTTATTGGCTTAGAATACCCTTGCTTTAAGCTTGGAATTTGTGGCTAGCAAAAGCTAAGTCTAACTCTAGGCTGTTGTGGGATATGATATAGTGATAAGAGCTGCTAATATCCTATTTGAAAGTCAAACTTGATTTTTCGAAGAAAATATAAAATGGGAGTTCCTCATTTGATAGAAATTCTTACCAAAGCCATATGATGATTTTAATTTGTAAACCCTATGCATACATTGTTTGCCTTCATATTGAGCCTAGTCAAACTAGTAATGACATATGTCAAAATCTTTTCATGCTTTTAAGATCAAGATTGCACGGGCACATGCTAAATTCTACACTACAAGTTAGCAAAATTCCATCATATCGTTCCACCATGAAAAAGATACTCCATGTTTTCCTTGCATAATACTCTCTTCAATATATTTTAAAAGAAAAGAGGAGTAGAAGACATGTCTACAAGAAAAATAAAAAGAAAAATGCATGCTCATATAGAAGAGCATGAGAAAAAAAAAAAGAATAAGTAGCAATGTTTCATCCTCACAAATAAAAGGAGTGCAACAAAGGAGTCATCTTCATGTTTTCCACTCCACAAATATTCGATCACACTTGCACAAATCTTGATCAAAAGTATGATTTGTTTTCTCCTAAGCCTTACTCTTTTGACTTAGCAATACATGTGTTGCAAATATGCCTACTCTTGACCCCTACAAACTCCACAGATAAGCCTTATTTAGATGTAGGACAAGAAAGGCATTGCCTTGGTTAGGATACAATTACCACTTCCCACATAGGAGTGATTGAGTGCATCGATTGAGGAACTTAAATCCAAACACCATTTGAAATTCTCCGAAAACTTGAGTGGAACTTAAACATTAGGTGATGCATGCTCACTTTGTTGTTCTATCCTTCAACCATCCAAGAAAAGGATGAGGCAAAGCCCCATAACGAATAACAAAATAAGGGTGAGATAACATAGCCAATTTATTCAATACAAGATAGAATTCTTTTTTGTGCACTTGGTACTTTTGCAAGATAGAACATTGTAACAACTCTTGATTAACAACCTAAGTCTTTACCTTTGCTTCGAGACGAGCAAAGGGTAAGCTTGGGGGAGTTTGTTGATGGTCGATATATACCAATTTCGACTCTCGATATAACTCAATTATGTGAGGGAATAAATATTTCTTACACACATTATAGTTAGATTTAACATAATTCCACTTGTACTTGAAGAAATAGTGCATGTAGGAGTTTTTATGCAGAACTGATGGAGAATGAGGGGAGCAATCCTGAAAAGTGTCACCTCAGCCAATCACATGATGACATGTGGCATAACATGGATCCATGGACCCATTTCCAGGCGTATCCGGGGAAATCCAATAGCAATTCAGGTAGGGATGGAACATGGATCCACATATCAGTCACTCGGAGGAAGCACAACCGAAGGGGGGCAAGGACTAGGTCAGCCGAACCCCCCCCCCCCCCAATCGACCGACTTGGCCCTGGTGCCAAACCCGGTCACCTTACACGTGTTGGCTCCTCATGGCTCCCTGAAGGTGGTGAAGACTGATTCACGCGCTAATTGTGGCAGGAACTACCTCTACTCCGTGTATAAATAGGGGAGGTGCCTCACTTCTCCCACACACCACTCAAGCATTCTCTCTTGTATTATACTAGTGCTCTCTTAGTCCTTAGTTGAGGTTGCGCTGTAGAGAGGAGCCTCTAGTCCCATGTCCAAATTGGGAAGGGTATGGCTCATGTATCTTTTCTTTTATTTGTGACATTATGCTTTATATTAATATTATTAGTCTTTACTTATTCATATACTTGTATAAATCGTTCCTTCATTGGTTGTGGAGTCCATGTATGTTCTAGGTATAGATGTTGTTATGATCTAATCATAATGCCCATATCTTGTTATCATAAACATCATACACCCCAGTATAGTCTAATTAGGTATTAATATGATTATGTTAATATGAGTAAGTTAGTGCTTGGTTAATTGGTTTCAACGATGTTTAGGTTAGTCATTTCCTTAGGAAGGTACTTGTACTGCAGCTCTTAAGGTATTTACTTGTTATGTAAGCATGGTGCTTAGATAATTAAGTAGTGTTCGATGTCTCGTAGACCCACGGTTTGTAGGGGTAGGCAGAGGGTGGTGAAAGCCTTGTTCGTCCTTCGTAATCCCCCACGTTCATCTACACCATAGGCTCGTGGCGAGAATCGTCCTGATATTGTTAGGGGTAAACCCGTGCCCGATGTGTTGGACCATTAAGCCCTAGTACTCATCGGTAGCATACCCATATGTACACTAGTTGACTTTGTATATGAATACTTAAAGCACAGTAGGAGTAGCTTCATCCCTAACTTAGCCTCCACTAGGACATTCTTACCCTTTAGAGTAGTTTTCTTAGGTGTATGTCACACTACCCCATCACTTCATTTATCCATCCTATCGGATCCCTTACTAGAACACCCTCTTCTATCCTTGATTATGCCATTCTTCTACCTTGCCTTCCTTTGGGATAAACAAATATGATACCCTAGGGAATACTCTCGGGTGAAATTCTACAGTGATACTTTTCGTGCGCTTGCGAAATTCATCTTGCTTTGGCTTAGGTTAGCCTAGTGCCTCTGCAGAACTAGCCTTGCTACTAGGATGACCTGTGGACGTTAAGAAATACGAACACTTGCGATGCTCGTTGTCGCTGCTTGAGTCAGAGTCGCGCAGTCTGTAGACCGCCTTTAGGGCGCGCTTGGGGTACTGGTACCCATCTCCTTCTTCTCGTTGACTTGAGGGTCGACCTTCTGCTTGCCTTCACATTGGCAGAGAGGCGCGCTCTTGACTCTAGGCGCTGTTGTTGCTCGTGCTAGCGCTTCGCGAGCTTCTTGATCTCCCAGCACTACTTAGCATTATGGCGCTTGGTGTTGTCTACCCAGCATCGCTCGCCGCCGTTGTCACTGTCGGGTGACTATCGCGGTCGTTTGTCAGGGCGTGGCCCTCGACCTCTGCCGGCCACTGAAGCTATGGCTTGTCCTTGCCACTAGCCTTCTTGCTTTTGTTGTTGCTGCCTTGGGCAGCAGCACCCGCGCCGGGCTAACTGGCTTTTCTTGCCTCAGGGGTAGAATGAGAGTGCCAATTGTGCCCTTCCGCGGCCCTGGCGCAGCTGTCGGCCAGGCTGAAGAGCTCGGAGACGTCTTGCACGTTGTGCATGGCTAATTTCTCGAACATCTTCTTGTCCCTCACACCCTGTCTGAATGCAACTACAACAGAGGCATTCGAGATGTGGGGGATAGTGTTTCGTACCTGGGAGAATCATTGGATGAAGGACCGTAGAGACTCCCCCGGTCGTTGTTGCACGGCGTGGACGTTATGCTCGGTGCAAGAGCGTGTGTAGGAGCTACCAAAGTTCGCCGTGAAGTGTCGGCACAACTCCACTCAGGAGGTTATGGACCCCCAGTGGGAGGTTCATGAGCCATGACTGGGTAGAGCCGGTCAGGGCGACAGGGAAGCAGTTGGCCATGATGGCCTCGTCCCCTCCCGCAGCAAGGATGGAGGTGAAGTACATTTTCTAGAACTCAACGGGCTTGACGGTCCTGTCATACTTCTCTAGCAAGTGGGGACGGAACTTGCGTGGCCACACCTTGAAGCTGGGTGCAGCGCCAGGTTGAGCAGGGTACACCAGGGGCATAGGTTGCATGACGTACATCGAGGGCACATCTCTCGATGTGTTGTAGTCACCCTCGAGGTTACGACGTCTCTCACGATGTGGCTTGATGATGACGTGACCATCTTCCCCGACATGGCGACGTTCCAACTCAATCCTGAGGTCAGCTGTGGAAAGTCTGGTCCAACGTGAGTTGGTAATCCATTGGTCTATCTTTGGTGTGCGCGATAGTGACACGTGCGATAGGGCGGCCTGCTGCCTCCTTCGTGGAGGCATGTTGAGGGCGGTGACGACGAGGTGCTTGATGTTGTTGTGGCACTGCTCTGTTGCTCCCTGTGGAGCATCCACAGTCGGTGGGTTGTGGAGGATGGCACACACCGCAGCCAGCGCGCTCTCCGAACTCACGGCTGGTGGTGTCATCGGTATTGAGGCAGCAGGAGTCCATCGCCAGGTGCTAGCCTGGACAGCTGCAGGAGCGGTGGTTGCGCGGCCACCCGCTGGGCCAGATCACCCTACTCTGGAGCAGTATGTGACTTCGTCCTCCCCCCTGCATGGCATTAGGGACGAGAGGAGCCAACACTGGTGGTTCACCATTGCGTGCAGGCGCAAACTTTTTGGGAAAAACCCCCTACCTGGTGCACCAAATGTCGAAGTGTTCTAGAGACATTCCCCTAGACCTTCTAAGAAGCAGCCCGTGAAGATTATTTGATTTGGAGGGCTAGTCCATAAGGCTTGCGAGAGGTGCGAGAATGGTGAACACAAGAGGTTTTTATGTGGTTCAGGTAGTCGGAACCCTACATCCACGAGAATGGGTTGTATTGCTCTTGTTTGTGTGTGTGTGTATTGTGGGAGTCCGAGAGAACTTCTGTTTCACTGGCTTGGCCCTAAGTTGTTGGTTGCGGTCCTTTTATTGTCCAAGGTCGGGCCGCTTACAAGTAGGGCACGGGGCTCGACAGGTGGCCCCGAGGAGATCTTAACCCTGTACAAGATCAAGATCTAGGGTGTTATGACTACTTGTTTCTCCCTCTACAGTGACTTGAAGACCCGCCACCCTGCCGTGTCGAACGCCGGAGGCTAAGCATAGATGTTGATGTTGGCAGGGAATGTCCCATCTGTTGTGTTGTCGCATCCTACCCCGTCAGCAGCGTGGTGGAGCTCTGTCGCGCCTTCACTATGATGTCATTGGGCACAGTGCCACCTGATAGGGGCATGGGTCGTGCCCGTGCATCTGGAGAAGGCGCGTGTCTTGAATGCACGACTAGACAAGGCATGTCGCTCTTTACTCCCGCGACCTACTGCCCAATGAGGGTTGCATGGCACGTGGCCGCACCGAAAACCTCCTCTATAGGGTCTGAAGCTGCAGGCGGAGCCAAACCCCACCTCTCAGGAGAGGTAGGGCCCGGATCCACTGGACATGTGGTATCCCTGGAGCCCGCCTGTGCGGGAAGGATAGGTCCGGGGATGCAAGACACGTGGCGGTGTTAGGGCTCACCCCTAAGGAGAGGCAGGGTCCAGACCTACTGGACACGTGGCAGCCAGATCCTGCCTCTGCAGGGAGGCAAGGTCCTTAGCCACTTCTTCCTTGTGCACTTGAGTACGCAGTCTGCAAGGTACCAACACAGGCCATCTCACATTTTGAACCCTACTCTGGTTCATTCCAGATGGCCTGTGCCTGTTTGACAGGACGGCCTTCGGACCTAGATCTGGATCGAGCCAAATGTGGGCTGGAAACATACCCGCCTTACCTTGGCCCGTTGGTTTTAGCCGACCCCCATCCATTTTGTCACGGAAGAGACGAGGGGGCACCGCTAGGTTTCTAATTGGTGCTGGTTTTGAGGATGCACGAGTGGTTGCACAACTTTAAGTGGGTGCTTGTTACGAGGGGATGTGGTTCGAGTCGCACACTTCGAGCGCGTCTTCCGTTTGCCACCAAAATTACACAACAGCGAACATAATGGCTTTCACGTCCTGACAGCTTTCCATTTTTGTCACCATTGTCTTCACGTTCCAGCCCCTTTCATGCGAAATTAGAGAGATGTTGAGATAATTGCTAGTGATTGTCGAAGAAAACGCAGATGTAACCATCTTAGTTGTAGCCTCTTTCCCCTTACGAGATATCATCGGGGACAAAGTCTTGCTTCCGCCCAGCTCGCATGGCCGAGATGCACGAGAAGGGGTTCCTATCAGAGCGTGACAATCACAGCATCTGCCTCGACATGATGGAGTCCATCCCTGGGCTGTGTGACAACGAGTCGTTGGCTTCCACGCATGAGGGCGCGACTTACCGACACACGTGTTCTTCCATGCTCTCCTTCTCGAATAAGGGTTGGAGCTTCACCACTTGAAGCCACAGGGCATCCTTCACATAGTGGTGTTCGTCGCCTTATGCGAAGCATTCTTGGGGACTGATCCACACTTTGATCTCTGATGACATTTGTTTCGAGTGCGGCTGTCAAAAAGGCAACTTCCACTCCCAAATGCTGGCGGTGCTTGCATCAAACTATATGGGAAGCAACCACGCTTCTTTGACCTTGCCCTGCAATCTTCGCTCAAGGGATGGCATCACGAGTGGTTCAACATCCGGAACAACACACCAACCCTCCCACGCTTCTCCGACGTGACACCTTGCGCTATGCGCCCCCATCCAAGGGGGCACACAAGTTGGAGGTTGTCCTCGAGCAGGTGGAGGCATTGAAAGAGGAAGGCCTCACAGGCAAGGTCATCCTGCGTGTCTTCCTTGAACGGAGGTTTCTTCCGATCCGGGCTCGGGGCCACCCCATGTGGCAGTACGCCGGCCCTTGCGATCCGACACAGAAGTCACCCCTCGAGATCTCAGAATTCGACCTCATCCAGCGGGTCAGATAGATCATGGGGGAGGGTGCCGTTGGAGTCCCCGTGCCCAGGTCGCCCCTGCTGGGCGCTGGCAAAGGGGCAGCCCTCCACTAGGGAAGTCGATGAGCGTCAGCCTCCCAAAGTAATCGGAGGGCCAGTAGGAGAGGGCGGTGAGGATCGCTCGCGCCGCCGAAGATAAGAAGAAGCAGGATGAGCGCAAGGCTCGTTGAATGAAACATCAAAGGGGGATGCAGGTAGCGAGGGCCATCGATGTGCCCCCTCTGATGACACCATCAGAGACCAACGGAGAGGACAACTCCAATTTGGCCGAGTCAGAACCCCTTATCGTCCAGGCTAAGAGGAAATGGGTAGTGGGGCCCATCATAGGCCTTGCCCAAAATGGGCCACGGCGAGTACGAGTCTGCTCCATACTCCTCCGTGACACCCGTCTCCGATCTGTCATGAGCCTGGGACTCAGGAGCTCGGCTTGTTCCTTAGCCAGCTGTCATCGACCCGGGAGCTCAAGCCCCTACCCATCCAAATGTAGCTTGGGACTCGAGAGCTCAGCTCATTCCCCAGTTGGTCGCTGCCAAATCGGCAGGGAACTAGCCGATGCCCCGTCCAGCTAGCATCCCGATTGTGCCTCGAAGGGGGTCGATGGACACGGATCCCCTGACTTAGTGCAGTCCGTAACTTGGTCACTGACATGTGGTCCCAGACCCACATGTCAGTGACTGAAGATTAAGTCAGGGGATTCTGATCTCGAGAATCGTATTCCACCGCTCCTCGAGGTAAGTCTATTTACTTCTTTTGACTCATTTGCAAAGCAATGTCATGCGGGTCACTCATAGATTGTTTGATGCAGGGGGTATGAGCCCAACGTCATTGCCCAGGCCAAGGACTCGATGGGGGCGGTCTGTCTGCCCGCGCAGGCACCTTCAGCCGCCGTGCCCAACAGGAGGGGGTGGACCCGTCGTCAGGTGCCATCCTACCTATCTGTTTTGGCGGGCGTGATGCCTGTTTAGATCACTCCTCCCAAGTTCACCGAGATGTAGGTTGTCCCTGTGACCATGTATCCCACCGTCGAACTGGTAATGGTGGTGTTGGCAGCCGCGAATTCGCCAGCCCTCCCCAGCCGGGGGGGTGGGGTGATCGACGTGGGGTCATCATTGGAAGCAACCCTCCCTTTGGCCTTTGGGGCAGAGCTCCTGGGTGTACCCTCACCGACAGTCCTGACATCGGCATTTGTGGCGCCTGTGGAAGAATCTGGTAATGGCTCGGGCTCAGACACCGTCCGCGAGCCCCCAATGCTACAGGTCGGACGCCCAGGCAAGGACACACTCATGGCATTACTCTCCCTGAGGATGGAGTGTCCTGACAGTCGGCGGGGGGTCGGGCCACATTCGTGCTTGACAACACCGTGGAGAGGTGAAGGAACCGTCACATGCTCCCCGTCACCCCGCCGGTGGCCACTCTGGCTCCGGCGTCCACCTCCTCCAGCCTGGCCTCCTCCTGCACTACCCCCTCGAAGCCCTCCGCTGAGCTCACTGCAGCAGCTGGTGACGTCTCGCCACGTGCAGCGTGCCAAGCTGTGCCTTCGCTAGCTTCGCCGTCGGCCACTCGAGCCCCGGCGGCTTCCCTCGACCTCCAGATCTCTGCCGCCTCGCCTCGCTACTTCACTACCCCTCTCCCCAGCTCCAAATCTGACCCTTTGCCTTCCCAAGCTTCAGATTTGGTGTGCACCCCATTCTCCTCCCTCAGGACGCCTGAGAAGGTGACTTGGGGTTCAATCGACGATGTTGAAGATGTAGACGAAAGCGCCTTCTCCCTCCTGCCAACCCTGCGTGGGGAGATCTCAGAGTCTGGCGATGACTTGCACCGCAAATCATCAGGTGGTTTGGGCATGCTCTCCTCACTGAAGCCGAACGGCCTTTTCAAAGCTGGGAGCGCTGCGAGGTCTCCGTCCCTGCTCAACCCGATGGTGATAGCCATGCCTATCAGCTCCAACGACATGGTGATCTTGGATCCAAACATCGTTTCCCAGCCTTCACCGCAAGCCAAAGTCGCCAGGTTGTTGACCTCACCGGCAAGGCTGCCGATTACCATCCTACGGCGGGATACTCCCTTGCCTTTGCTGCCGAGCTTGCTGCCTGCCTGCCCAGAATCTAGTTGCGAGTTTGCCGACAAAGTGCCGAAAGCACTGGAAAACAAGGAAGCCCATGTGCCTGTTGTTGCCGGCGTGACCTTGAAAGTTGTGGTGTCCGCAGCTTCTCTCGATCAGCTGGGGTCTGCTTGGCTTCAACTGCTCCACCTTCGCATTTCTCTCCACCACCGCTGGTCAGTGCGGCCTTGGCGCCTACCTCCCCTCTGCATTTCTCCCCACTGCCGCTGGTCACCGCGGCCTTGGCGCACACCCCCCCTCCGCTGAGCGCTCCCTCGGGCCTTCATGAGGCCCACCCTGCATCTCCATCGGAGCAGATGTATGTCAAGCTCCTGCATAGGGGCAACCCGTCGTCTAAACAGCTAAGTGCTTTGCTCTCCCCGGAAGATAGCTTTGGGGGTGAAGAGGCCGCTGATGAGTTATTGGATTGGGGCTCTATGGAAGACGAGGATGGCGCCTATGGCCTATCTCCCCAGGCCATCCACTCGGACGCCCCTCCTGCTTCACCGTCCGCCACCCAGGCCGTCCTTCCTTCTGGTGCAGCTACAGGCCCCTGCGGTGCGGCTGTTGCTAATGGCAGGATCTCCGCGAGTCGTTCCCCGCAGAAGCTGGCTGAGCCTGCAGCGTGGAGATTCACAGCACCGCAGAGGCTTAAGTCGGCGTTAGTGCTGCCTGACCACCATTACTCTGGTAGGGGAAAGAAGGCAGCTGTGGCTGATGTTTCGTCAGATTGGACACTGGTCATGAGCAAGAAACGTCGACGGAAGAAAGACCCCTCTGTTTTTGAAGGTGCAAGAACTGCTCCATGTTAGCAAATTAATACGTAAAAAAGATCGAACACGAGACACAGATTTTATGTAGAAAACCTTTGCGGGAAAAGACCACGGGCGCCGACCGGCGATCTTCACTATATGATGAGAGTTTTACAATGGGGATTACAATGAGGGTCTCCTCTCTCTTACTCTCCCTCAACAGCTTACAAAAGGAAATAAATCCCTCAAAATAAATACGACCCGTAACGTGGGAGGACTCCACCTCTCACATCCCCTAGGCGTCCCTAGCGAGATCAGAATTTGGATCATATTCCAACAAACTCCACCTTGAGACAAATTTCATCTTGTAGCCAATGAAAGGATCATCAATCAACTCTCTTCAATAATAAATAACACCGCGCGACAATAAGTCACTAGGACTCAAACTGTAATACCAACCAAGCTTGATCATAGCTCAAACTTGTTAGTAGGAACTGACTTTGTCATCATATCAGCCAGATTATAATGAGTATTGATCTTGCACACTTTAATATCACCATAAGCCATAACATCTAGAATAAAGTGATATCTGACATCAATATGTTTCGTTCTCTCATGAAACATTTGATCTTTGGTGAGGTGAATAGCACTCTGGCTATCACAAAATATAGTAGTGCAAGAATAACCTCCACAAAGCTCAACGTATAAACCTCTAAGCCAAATAGCTTCTTTGCAAGCTTCATAAATAGCCATATATTCAGCTTCTGTAGTTGATAAAGTGTAACATCCTCATTTCATGTAACAAAAATTTGATCAAACCCTTGAACATTCTTGTATGCATTTTGGGTGACTTTTGAAGTTCAATCGTGTAGCAAAACGATTTAAATTTGAATTTGAATTCAAATCAAATAGAAAAGAAACAGAAAAGAAAAAGAAAAAGTAAATAAAAAGGAAAACCCCCGCGTGGGCCGAATCCCACCCGAGGCCCATTTTCCCCCAGCCCAGCCGAACCCTCCACTCTCCCCTCTCCCTTCTCTCTCTGTGCCGTGGACCCCACCTGTCATCCCCTACCCCCAGCAACCGCCACTCTTTTCCCTCCCGCGTCGCGCCCGCGCCACGCCGCAACCCCCCCCCCCCCTAACTGCCTCACCCCACGACGGAATCACCCCGGGGAAACTCCCTTCGCGTGCGCCTGCAACCGCCGCAATCCCCTCCTCTATAAAACCCCGCTCACTCCCTCGTTTTCCCCCTTCCCGCGCACAAACCCTAGCACACCGTCGCTCTCGGTAAGCCACGCACGTTCCCGACTAACCGGCGATCACCGCACCCCTCTCTCCCCTCTGACCTCTTCGCCGTGAACCCAGGAGCACGCCGGACAAGGTTGCGCAGAGAGATCGCCGGGGAATCATCAAGGACGACGAGCACCGACGCTAACCGCCGCTGTTCCTCGTCGCTGACCCCCTCTCCGGCCAATTTCAAGCCCCGCTACTCCCCTAGGTGAACTCCCTATCTCCCCCTCTTTCGTTCCACGTCCTCAACGCATTGTTTGGGCGACATTTTGGCCGTTTGGGCCAACGCCGGCGAGCTCGCCGCCATGGGCGCCGAGTGCCCCCGTGCGCGCGTTAGATCAGCGCCGCCGGAGCGACGTGGCCGCATCTCGGCCCTTGGTTCAAACCGTACGGCCGAGATTAGATCCCCGTAACGGTTCGGTTAATAAAATCTCGTGCGTCCATTTCAAAACCGACGGCCCACATTGAATTCCCTTTTTCCCGCCGCCGGAATTGCACCCAGGCCTTTGGAAATTCACCGGCTACCCCCTGCACTTCTCTGGAATTCATGTCTAGCCCCTAGAATTCACAATCTAGCCCCTAGACTTTCTGGAATTGGATTTAATCATTTAAATAGTCAATCTAACCCCTGTAAATTTGTAGAATTATTGATTTAGCCCCTGTACAGTGTAGGAAACTTATTATTCAGTCCCTGGACTTTTATTTATTTGCTGAATATTGTTTTTAGGAGTATTTGATGTGTAGAAAATAGATAAAAATGGTATTTAATTGTAAAAATGGTCGGAAAATTAGTATAAAATACTTTATGCTGTGATTAAATTGTAGATTGCATATAAAATATATTTTGTCCATGAAAAATTTATTATAAATGTTTAAAAATACATTTTGACCATAAGAAATTCAATAAAAATGGTTTTAGGCTATAAATAAATCCCAAAAATGTAGGATAAATATAAAATGCATACATTGGCCATGTAAATTAATAAGTGCTTCGTAGGGACGCATTAGTATAGGATTTTATGCTTATGTGTGTGTTGTGATGCATTTAATTGCATGCTCTTTACTTATTTAGCTTTAGTTTATTCTTGCCATGCTTGGGCAATGTATCTAGAGTCATACTACGATCCCAATCTTAAACTCCAAGACCAAGACTTCACCAACACTCAAGTCTTCAATGAAGGCAAGTGCCCTTGACCATCTTGTACCAATTTTAGGAATTTAGATAGATGCATGCTAATTAAATTGATGTCCTATTTCATGTTTACATGCCCTGTTCCATATAATTCCTTGTTACCTGCAATGGGTTGGGAAGTAGATAGGTCTTATTTATGCTTAGCCATGCTTAGACATTGGGATTGGGATTTCATACAATTGTGCCATGTTAAACTTTATGGTTACTTTAATTTGTGGAGATTACACAATAGTAGTGGATAGGAATCTGGTGGTTGGATAGTTTTGGTATGGTGCAGTTTGCACGAGACCCGGGACTGGGGTTTGTTACCACCGAATTCTAAGGACCGGTTTATGGAGGAAGCCACTAAGCTTTATAGTACCACCACGAGACTGGGATGGGGCAGCTTGGTCAATTAATTAGGTTTCTCCTGACGAAATGCTAGTAGTTGGATGGTGCGGGGAATGATGCAGGGGAACTGCTCTGGGATCCGCAAGGCTCAAGAGGGGGCTCTGAGGCGGAGGGTTACTCCGAGAGTCCTCAGTGGTGGAAACCTTAGAGGGCTAGCACTAGTCGGGAGCACCTTTGTAAAGACCATGTAGTGATCTCCTGACCTCACACCAAAGGAAGTGTGAAATGTGGTTAGCTACCACGGGCATTTGGGGAGATTCGCTAGTCCACCTGGCAACAGGGGATGAAATCACTGCTTGTGGGTAAAGGGTACACTCTCTACAGAGATTTGGTAAAACTGTCATGACAGTCGTGCTCACGGACAAGAGCGGCTTGGGGTCAGTTCATAATTAGTCTATGGTTGGGAAATGGTGGTTAATTATGATTCAAGTTACATTCATCATGTGTTGATTACTTCATGAATTATGATATTGATAATTGAAAGCTAAGGTTAGGTTTTAAGCATAGTGCTAAGCCATAATTGGCCTTCCCTTGCTTAGCCAATCATGTCATTCTCTTCCCACACTTGCTGGGTACTCTATGTACTCAAGCGTTTACATTTCCAATAGAATATGAAGAAGAAGAAGCGGCACCGGAGGACTTCTTCGTCAATCCGGAGGACTTGGCCTAGGCTGGCGACCGTACGCGCAACTGCTGCCTGTGAAGATGGAGCCATGCTTACCTATTTCCCCTTCTGCTGTAGTTTGGAGTTTATGAACTATTTAAGTGTTGTATATAGTTTGTGATTTGTATTTGTAGGCCTTCGGGTCATATTGTAAGACTATTTATGTATTCAAACATGGCTATGTAATGATATTTCACTTTCATCGATGCATGTACGATTCAACTGATCCTGGCGTACATGTGATTAGCGTTTGTACATCTTTACGATGGCCGGGCGTGACATAAAGCAACAGTAGACTGCAAACAAGCTTTCCAACTAACAACACAACCACCAATGGTGAAAACAAAACCCGTGAGAGACCTCCGTTTATCCAAATCACCAGCATAATCTGAGACAACATAACCAACAAGTCCATCTCCAGATTTTCCAAACTGCAAACAAGCATTAGAAGTACCGCGCACGTATCTCAAAATCCATTGAACTGCTTTCCAATGCTCTCTACCAGGATTAGCCATGTATCTACTGACAATACTTAATTCATATGACAAATCAGGACGAGAGCAAACCATAGCATACATAAGAGATCCAACTGTGTTAGTATATAGAACTCTAGACATGTACTCAATATCATGATCTGACTTAGGACATAAAGCTGAAGATAATCTGAAATGTGGAGCTAATGGAGTACTCACTGGTTTAGCATCATGCATACTGAAACGATGAAGGACCTTTTCAACATAACTTTGCTGACTAAGATATAACTTGCCAACTTGTCTCTCTCTAATAATCTCCACGCCAAGAATTTTCTTTGCTACACCCAAATCCTTCATCTCAAATTCACTACTCAATTGAGCCTTTAATTTATCTATTTCAGACTTATCTTTTGCAGCAATCAACATATCATCGACATAGAGAAGTAAATAAATAGCTGAATTATCAACAGTCTTCAAATAAACACAGCTATCATAAGATGACCGCTTAAAGTTTTGAGAGAGCATAAAGGAGTCAAACCTCTTATACCACTGCCAGGGAGATTGTTTCAAGCCATAAAGAGATTTCTTCAACTTACAGACAAGATGTTCTGAGCCTGGAATAATAAAGCCTTCAGGTTGATCCATATAAATGTCTTCATCTAACTCTCCATGTAAGAATGCAGTTTTAACATCGAGTTGTTCCAAATCATAATCATGCATAGCAACAATATTGAGTAAACTGCGAATAGAGCTATACTTCACAACAGGAGAAAAGACATCATTATAGTCAAAACCTGCAATCTGACTATAACCTTTAGCAACCAACCTTGCTTTATACCTAACGGTCTCATTAGGAGAAATAGGCTCTTTCTTCTTGAAAATCCACTTACAACAAACAAGTTTCTTCTCTTTAGGCAATGGCACTAAATCCCAAGTACCATTCTTTTCAAGTGACTCCATCTCATCTTGCATAGCGGCAACCCAGTTATTGCAGTCAGCAGAAGTAATAGCCTCAGAATAATTAGAAGGTTCTGCATTAGCTTCAACATCTTCTGCACAACTCAAAGCATAAGCAACAATGTTGCATTCCTCAATTAACCTCTTGGGTCGAATATGAGGTCTCCTAGACCTGTCAACTGCAATAGACTATTGTGGAGGCTGCACAACAGGAGAATATGGGATAACAGATAAATCATCATCAATAAGTACATCTGAGTCATCAGTATCTGGTGTATGTGCTGAATCAATTAAATGCTCCACCTGTACACTAGAGGTTTGAGAACTCTGAACAGGAGCATTAGTATCCATAGTATTAGTGGTCATAGCAGATTCATTAAAGACAACACTTCTGCTAGTTATAACTTTCTTTGATTCAGAATCCCACAATTTATAACCTTTAACACCAGAACCATAACGAAGAAAAATGCACTTAATAGCTCTAGGCTCCAATTTTCCATTATCAACATGAGCATAAGCAGGACAACCAAATATCCTCAACTCAGAATAATTAGCTGGAGAACCAGACCATACCTCAATTGGAGTATTTTTATCAATGGCAATAGAGGGAGAACGATTAATAAGATAACAAGCAGTGGAAGCAGCCTCAGCCCAGAAACGTCTATTAAGGCCAGCATTAGACAACATGCAACGGGCCTTGGAGATGATAGTCCTGTTCATACGCTCAGCCACACCGTTCTGCTGAGGTGTGTGAGCAACAGTGCGATGTCTCACAATACCATGAGACTTACAATAAGAATTAAATTCATTAGAACAGAATTCCATCCCATTATCAGTACGAAGAACCTTCACCTTTTTCTCAGTTTGATTCTCCACCATAGTCTTCCACTCTTTAAATGCAGAAAATGCTTCTGATTTATGCTTTAAGAAATAAGGCCATACCTTTCTCGAATAATCATCAATAATAGTCAACATAAAACGAGAACCTCCAATAGATGTATTACGAGATGGTCCCCATAAATCAGAATGCACATAATCAAGAATACCTTCAGTTGTATGAACCGAAGTGTTGAATTTCACCCTCTTGTGCTTGCCAAACACACAATGCTCACAGAAGTCCAATTTACTTATGTTGTGCCCATCAAGAAGACCTCTCTTGCTCAAAATTGATAAACCAAGTTCACTCATATGACCAAGACGCATATGCCATAAACTTGTAGCATCAGAATCAGGTGACTTAGAAGAAATAGCAACATTACCGATAATATTAACGCCTTGTAGAATATATAAATTTGATTTTAACAAGTCACCTTTCATAACAACAAGAGAGCCTTTAGTTACCTGCATAACTCCACCTTCAGCGGAATACTTGTAACCTTTGAGATCAAGAGTACTCAAAGAAATAAGATTTCTCGTCATAGTTGGAACATGCCTCACATCTGTCAATGTCCTGACAATACCATCAGCCATTTTAATCTGAACGGATTCAATGCCTACAACCTTGCGAGGTGTGTTATCACCCATCAAAACGGAACCTCCACCCTGGACAGATTCATAAGTGGAGAACCAATCTCTATTAATGCAAATATGAAACGTGCAGGCAGAATCAAGAACCCATTCATCATTAATTTTAGCACATCCAGCAAAAGCAATGAGAACATCACCATTTGAACTGCCATCGGAAGAGACAATAGAAGCACTACCATCATCATTGGATTTATTTGTAGACTTTTGAGAAACCTTTCTCTTTTCTTTATTCTGCAGCTTGTAACATTCAGAGATATCATGATTATCACGCTTGCAATATCTACATAATTTATCTTTACCTTTGGATTTAGAGCGGTGTTTCCGACCACTCGAATTTTTATTTGATTTCTTCTCTGTTCTACCACGAACAGACAAGCCTTCTCCATCAGAACTGACAGCAGAATCAGTAGACACAATTTGTTTCATCTTTTCTTTAGCATGCAAAGCATCATAAACCTCTTGAACAGTAAGAGTATCATGACTGTATAATATAGTGTCTCTGAAATTTGAATAAGACGGGGGCAATGAACACAAGAGCATAAGAGCTAAATCCTCATCATCATATTTTACCTCCACGGACGCTAGGTCCGAAATAATCTCCTTAAATACTTGAACATGAGAGGACATTGAACCACCCTCTTGCAACTTGTGAGTAAACAATTTCATCTTCAAATGCATCTTGCTGGTAAGATCCTTGGACATGCAGATCGATTCCAGCTTAGCCATAAAGCAGCAGCGGTTTTCTGTTTCAAAACCTCTTGCTAAATATTATTAGATAAATGAAGATGAATTTGTGAAAGAGCCTTACGATCACGACGCTTTTCATCGTCGGTCCAATTCTCCTGCTTCTTGGAGAATCCATCAAGTGCATCATCTAAATCGGTGTGCGCTAATATTGCCCGCATCTTGACTTGCCATAGAGTGAATCGTGTATCACGGTCTAGCAGCGGAATATCATATTTAAGAGAAGCCATACTGAAGAAAATCCAAGAACAACTGATCTGCAAATTTCCTGGTAGACCTTCGTGTGGATGCAACAAATAGAAAACCAGAAAACAATAGCCCGTGTAGATCTCTATGTACGTGTAGCAAATATCTTAAAATTTTCCAACCTTCACGTGAAGCACCAAGGAGCAGCCGAGCACGATCCTGGCGTGGAGCAATGTGCAAGCTTCTTGGAACTAGAGCCCACACTTGATTGACTTTTCTTCACGGAAGCACCTTTTTCCTTTCACGCGGGTAGCGGGTAGATGCAGACCCGCTGGAATCTGCTCGTCAGGTCCCGTCAAGTATAACGCGGCTGCCAGCACCAAGCAGCAGGCCGCTGACGATGCGTTCCGTCGAGAAAACCGGACCAGCAGCAAGCAAACGACAGCGATTTTGAAGACGCCGAATAGAACGCGCACGGAACCCAAGAATCTGAAACGCGTACGATTGATCTGCCGTGAGGCAGCTTTTGTAGATGAGAAATCCCACCAGTTCGACACGGAGACGGTGTGAACCGAGAGCAGCAGACGGTCGACAAACAGATCAGATCGACTGGAGGCGGTGCTCGAATAGGGAATAGAACCCTAATTTTTTTAATCAATCACGTGTCTGGCTCTGGTACCACTTAATAGCAAATTAATGCGTAAACAAGATCGAACACGAGACACAGATTTTACGTGGAAAACCCTTGCGGGAAAAAACCACGGGCGCCGACCAACGATCTTCACTATATGATGAGAGTTTTACAATGAGGATTACAATGAGGGTCTCCTCTCTCTTACTCTCCCTCAACAGCCTACAAGATGTATTTATAGGGGTGACTTACAAAAGGAAATAAATCCCTCAAAATAAATACGACCTGTAACGTGAGAGGACTCCACCTCTTACATCCCCTAGGCGTCCCTAGCGAGATCAGAATTTGGATCATATTCTGTCACGCCCGGTCATCGTAAAGATGAACAGACGCTAATCACAAGTACGCCAGGATCAGTTGAATCGTACATGCGTCGACGAAAGTGAAATACCATTACATTGCCATGTTCGATTACATAAATAGTCTTACAGTATGACCCGAAGGTCTACAAATACAAACCACAACTATTACAACACTAAAAAGTTCATTACTACAGAAAGCAAGATAGGAAAGCAGGGCTTCATCTCCACAGGCAGCCGTTGCGCGTATGGTCGCCAGCCTAGGCCAAGTCCTCCGGATTGACGAAGAAATCCTCCGGTGCAGCTTCTTCTTCTTCATATTCTAATGGAAAATTAAACGCTTGAGTACATAGAGTACTCAGCAAGTGCGGGAAGAGAATGACATGATTGGCTAGAGCAAGGAAAGGCCAAATATGGCTTAGCACTATGCTTAGAACCTATCCTTAGCTTCCAATTATCAATATCATAATTCAATAAATAATCAACACACGATTAATGATAATGAAAGTACTTGAATCATAATGAACCAACATTTCCCAACCATAGACTAATTATGAACTGGCCCCAAGCCGCTCTTGTCCGTGAGCACGGCTGTCATGACAGTTTTACCAAATCTCTGCAGAGAGTGTACCCTTTCCCCACAAGCAGTGGTTTCATCCCCTGTTGCCAGGTGGACTAGCGAACCTCCCCGAATGCCCGTGGTAGCTAACCACATTTCACACTTCCTTTGGTGTGAGGCTAGGAGATCACTACATGGTCTTTACAAAGGTACTCCCGACTAGTGCTAGCCCTCTAAGGTTTCTACCACTGAGGATTCTCGGAGTAACCCTCCGCCCCAGAGCCCCCTCTTGAGCCTTGCGGTTCCAAGAGCAGATCACCCGCCTCATTCCCCGCACCATCCAACCACTAGCAGTTCATCGGGAGAAACCTAATTAATTGACCAAGCTGCCCCATCTCAGTCTCGTGGTGGTACTATAAAGCTTAGTGGCTTCCTTCATAAACCGGTCCTTAGAATCCGGTGGTATCAAACCCCAATCCCGGGTCTCGTGCAAAATGCACCATACCAAAACTAACCAACCACCAGATTCCTATCCACTAGCATTATGTATATTCATCACCAAATTAAAGTAACCATAAAGTTGAGCATAGAACATTTGTATGAAATCCCAATCCCAACATCTAAGCATGGCTAAGCATAAATAAAGCCTATCTACTTCCCACCCCATTTCAGGTAACAAGGAATAGTAAGGAACAGGGCATGTAAACATAAAGTAGGACATCAATTTAATTAGCATGCAACTAGCTAAATTCCTAAAATAGGTACAAGATGGTCAAGGGCACTTGCCTTCGTTGAAGACTTGGGTGTTATCGAAGTCCTGGTCTTGGAGGTTAAGATTAGGGTCGTAATACGACTCTAGACATATGCCCAAGCATGGCAAGAATAGAATAAAGCTAAATAAGTAAAGGCACGCAAAACAATACATCACACATACACATAAGCACAAAATCCTACCCTAATGCGTCCCTACGAGGTATTTATCACTTAACATGGCGAAAGTATGCATTTTATATTTTTCCTACAATTTTGGGATTTTATTATAGCCAAAAACCATTTTTATTGAATTTTCTATGGCAAAAAATGTATTTTAAAACATTTATAATAAATATTCCATGGACCAAATATATTTTATCTGAACACCACAATTAATTCACAGCATAAAATAGGTTATAACAATTTTTCATAACATTCCTACACTTAATTACCATTTTTATCTAATCTCTACACCTCAAATACAATTAAAAACCCTATTCAGCAATTAAATAAAAGTCCAGGGGCTAAATAAATAGTTTTCTATACTGTACAGGGTCTAAATACATTATTCTACAAAATTACAGGGGTTAGAATGCTTAATTAAATGATTAAAACCAATTTTTAGGGATCCAGGGGCTAGTCTGTGAATTCTGGGGGCTAGATTCGAATTACCGAGAAGCACAGGGGGTAGCAACTAAGTTTCCAGGGGCTGCGGTGTAAACTGAAGGCGGGAAAACTGAATTGAATATGGGCCGTTGGATTTGAATTGGACGTGTGGGATTTTATTAACCGAAACATTATGATCTTCTAATTGTGGCCGTTCAGCTGAAACCGACGGCTGGAGATGCGGCCACGTCGCTCCGGCGGCGCTGACCCACGCGCGCGCGGCGGCGCTAGGCACCCGCGACGGCGGACCTCGCCGGCGTCGGCCGAAACGGCGAAATCATCGTCCAAACAATGCGCTAAGGACATGGAACGAAGGAGGGGGAGATAGAGAACTCACCTAGGGGAGTAGCTAGGCTTGAAATCGGTCGGAGGACGGTCGGCGACGAGGAATGGCGGCGGTGGCGTCGGTGCTCGTCGGTCTTGGCAATTTCCCGGTGATCTCCTTGCTCAACCGTGTCCGGCGTGCTCCTGAGGTCACGGCGAAGAGGTCAGAGGGGAGAGAGGGGTGCGGTGATCGCCGGTTGGTCGGGAACGTGAGGGGCTTACCGAGAACGACGGTGGGCTAGGGTTTGCGCGCGGGAAGGGGAAAATGAGGGAGAGGGGGGAGTTTATAGCAGAGGGGAGCGCGGCGGTTGCAGGCGCACGCGAGGGGAGGTTTCCCCGGGTCAATTCGTGCGTGGAACGGCGGTTGCAGGGGGGTTCGACGTGGGGCGCGGCGTGGCACGGGAAGGAGGGATGGCGGTTACCGAACTCTCCAGATCATCGCATGAACTCCCCCGAGAACTCAAGAGAAGACTCAGAAGAATAAGACCCGAAGATGGAGGTTGAGGAGGACTCCGACGAGTAGGAGTGGACTCGTTTCCCCGCTGGACGACTCAGGGCAGTTATCCTTAGTTTGTAGGAGCGTGTAGCTACGCCCTCCTTAGTCTTGAGTTGTGTCGTTTATGATGTTATGCTACTAGTTTGCTTTATGTTGTGTGTGTGTGCGACATGAGTTGTGGAATGCCTCGGCATCCTGTCCACATCCATGTCATTTGTATATAGGCTTGTTAGTGTGTCGTGCGAGATGTGGAATGCGTTAGCATCTTGTCCACATCCGCACTAGTTGGTTAATGAATTTGCTTGCTTTATATATATATGTGTCTCCCTTGATGCATGTAGTTGGGACCGTGTTACCCTAGTATATCCCTTCTATATCTTATCTATTGTTCTAAAATTTCAATTCTTCCCTACACAGATGTCTGGAAGAGGTAGAGGTAGAGGTCGTGGAAGGGGTGCTGTGCCCCAAGATGAAGGATTTGGAGGTGTGCCTAGATGGAATGCAAGGGGTGCTCGAGGAGCCCCAGCCTCTCAACAAATGCAACAGATGATGGCTCTTCAGACTCAGTTACTTAACAACCTCACCCAAATTGTCACCAACCTGCAGCAAGCCCCACCACCACCACCCCCTCAATACAACCTTCCACCACCACCACCTTTCCCGCCTAGGTCCTTTCTAAGGGACTTCCTCAACACTCACCCACCCACTTTTGCCACCGTTACTGAACCGATGGAGGCCGAGGATTGGCTCCGAACTGTTGAAAGCAAACTGAGGCTCATTCACTGCGAATGAAGAGAGAAGGTATTGCTAGCCTCCCATCAACTCCAAGGGCCAGTAGCTGACTGGTGGACCGCCTTCGCCGAAGCCCACCAGGACCCGGAAAATATTACATGGGAAGAATTCCGAACCAACTTCCGTAATCACTTCGTACCTGAAGGAGAGATACAAGCCAGGCGTGAAGAGTTCCTGATGCTAAAGCAAGGTCGTATGACTGTGAGGGCCTACCTGAATGCCTTCACCCAGCTATCCCGCTATGCTCCAACCGATGTGGACACCGACTCCAAGAAACAATTCCGCTTCAAGAATGGGTTGGACAAGGAGTTAAAGTTCGCCATGTCTTCTAGTGACTACGGCGACTTTCAGAAGCTGGTTGACAAAGCTTTTGAAGTGGAGAGGACTAAGAAGGAACTGGATGATGAGGAAAGAAAAAGGAAGTTGACTATGGCACATGCCTCTAGCAGCAATGTGCGGCCCCGTCTTAACCCTCCGCCTACAAACCAAATGACTCGTCCCATGAACTACTCGGGACAGAGGTTTCCCAACTCCAACTACAGGCCACCCACTCCCTACAACCAGCAAATGCGCCAGCAGCAGCAGCAGCCACCACGCCAGCCAGTGCAACCCCCACGTCAGCAGATGCAGCCACCCCGCCCTTCAGTTCCAGCTAACCGTCCAAATGGCCAACCCCCAAGAAACCAAGCAGGAGGCAACAAGGGCCCAAATAATGCAGCGGGAGTACAATGCTACAAGTGCGGAGAATGGGGACACTATGCCAGCAGTTTTCCAAAGAAGCAACAGAACCCATCTGGTCGTGTCAACCATGTGACTCTGGAACAAGCACAGGAAGCGCCTGATGTGGTGATCGGTATGTTTTCTGTTAACTCCCACCCCGCCACCATATTGTTTGATTCGGGTGCTACACATTCATTTATATCCAAGGATTTCATAAAGAAGCATGACATGGTAGTTACATTCTTGAATGGGCCATTACTGATAAACTCTCCTGGAGGAGAGATGGTGGCAAGGCATCTATGCCGAAAAGTGAGTATAAACATAAGGGGGGTAGTCTTTTGGGCCAACCTAATAGTGTTGGACTCACAAGGATTAGATATCATTCTGGGAATGGACTGGTTGACAAAGAATCAAGGAGTAATTCATTGTGCAACTAGAACAGTCTGCTTAACACACCCGGATGGCACTATAGTGGAGTTCAAGCCAGATCAGACACAAGAAGCAGTAGTGCAACTCAACCATCTTGAGAGTACCAAAGACATCAGGGTTGTGAAAGAATTTCCGGATGTATTCCCAGATGACTTACCAGGTATGCCCCCTGATCGAGAGATTGAATTTATCATTGAACTAGTACCTGGAACGGCCCCAATATATAAGAGGTCATATAGAATGGATGCTAAACAACTAGCTGAACTAAAGGATCATATTGAGGAGTTATTGGCAAAACGATATATTCGTCCTAGCTCATCGCCTTGGGGAGCACCAGTTATATTTGTACCTAAGAAGGATGGAACGCAAAGGTTGTGTGTGGACTACCGTGCTTTAAATGAGGTAACAATCAAGAATAAATACCCACTACCAAGAATTGAAGATTTGTTTGATCAGTTGAGAGGAGCATGTGTGTTCTCCAAGATTGATCTTCGATCGGGCTACCATCAACTGAAGATTAGACCGTCGGATATTCCCAAGACAGCATTTGTCTCTCGGTATGGATTATATGAGTATACAGTTATGTCGTTTGGATTGACCAATGCCCCGGCAAATTTTATGTATCTTATGAACAAGGTATTCATGGAGTACTTGGACAAGTTTGTAGTGGTATTCATCGATGACATACTTATTTACTCCAAGACTGAAGAAGAGCATGAGGAGCACCTCAGGATGGCTCTACAGAAGCTTCGTCAACATCAATTGTATGCCAAACTTAGTAAGTGTGAGTTTTGGCTAAAGGAGGTATCATTTTTGGGACATGTCATATCCGAAGGAGGTATAGCAGTAGATCCAGGCAAAGTGGCAGATGTTCTTAAGTGGGAAACACCCGAGAGTGTGCATGATATAAGAAGATTCTTAGGTATGGTTGGTTACTATCGGCGATTCATCGAGGGATTTTCAAAAATCTCTCGACCACTAACCAAGTTGCTTGAGAAAGGAGTTGCTTTCAAGTGGACCCCTGAATGTGAAGTAAGCTTCGCCGAATTGAAGAAGAGGTTGACCAGTGCACCGGTATTGGTGATGCCTGATATGCAGAAGGAGTTTGTGGTCTATTGTGATGCATCTGGTCATGGTTTAGGATGCGTCTTAATGCAAGGAGGACATGTTGTGGCCTACGCTTCAAGACAGCTTCGGAAACATGAGAGGAACTATCCAACACATGATTTGGAATTGGCAGTTGTTGTTCATGCTTTGAAGATATGGAGACACTACTTAATGGGAAAAAGGACTGAGATATACACAGATCACAAGAGCTTGAAATACATATTCACACAACCGGATCTTAATCTCAGGCAACGTCGTTGGTTGGAGTTAATAAATGATTTTGATGTGGGAATCAACTATCATCCAGGCAAGGCTAATGTGGTCGCTGATGCTCTAAGCAGGAAAGGACAAAGCAATAACTTGTCAGTACAAGCTCTTCAACCCCAGTTATGTGAAGAGTTTGCAAGGTTAAACCTATGTCTGGTGTCTAGCACTGAAGCAGTTGCTATGGAAGTGGACTCAACCCTTGAACGTGATATACGAGAAGGGCAAAAGAATGATGAGAAGGTCAAGGAGATCAAACAGTTGATGAAGAAAGGAAAAGCTCCGAACTTTAGAGAGGATGAACAAGGAACCTTATGGCTTGGAAAGAGGATTTGTGTTCCAGATGTCAAGGAGATTAAAGAGTTGATATTAAGAGAAGCTCATGACTCATCATACTCCATTCATCCCGGAAGCACAAAGATGTATCAAGACCTCAAAGATCGATATTGGTGGCATGGAATGAAACGGGATGTAGCCGAATATGTGGCCATATGTGATACATGTCAATTGATTAAGGCAGAACATCAAAGACCAGCAGGGTTATTGCAACCAATCAAAGTGCCGGAATGGAAATGGGAAGAAATTAGTATGGATTTCATTGTGGGACTACCAAGAACACAATCTGGATATGATTCTATATGGGTTATTGTGGACCGCCTAACTAAAGTGGCTCACTTTATTCCTGTGAAAGAGACCTACAATGGTCTCAAGTTGGCGGAACTGTACATCTCCAGGATTGTATGCTTACATGGAGTTCCAAAGAAGATCATCTCAGACAGAGGCACTCAATTCACCTCAAGATTCTGGCAGAAGTTGCATGAATCAATGGATACCCGACTAAATTTTAGTTCGGCGTATCATCCTCAAACTGATGGTCAGGCAGAACGCACTAACCAGATATTAGAAGACATGTTGAGAGCATGTGCTTTGAAGAATAGCAAGAGTTGGGACAAGAATCTGCCATATGCCGAATTTTCTTACAACAACAGTTATCAAGCCAGTTTGAAGATGTCTCCTTTTGAAGCATTGTATGGGCGAAAGTGTAGGACACCGTTGTTTTGGAATCAAACTGGGGAAAGTCAAGTCTTTGGGCCTGGCGTGTTACAAGAAGCTGAAAGACAAGTACAAGAAATTCGGAAGAATCTAAAGGCAGCTCAAACAAGACAGAAGAGTTACGCAGATACTCGAAGACGTGATCTCACATTTGAAGTTGGTGATTATGTGTACTTGAAGGTGTCACCTATGAGAGGGTTAAGAAGATTTAAAGTAAGAGGCAAGTTGTCACCACGCTATATTGGTCCGTTCAAGATACTCGAAAGACGAGGTGAAGTGGCATATCAACTTGAGCTTCCGCCACACTTGTCAGATGTGCATAATGTGTTCCATGTATCACAGCTTAAGAAGTGCTTAAGAGTGCCTGAAGAGCAATTGCCTATGGAAGTCGTGGATGTACAGGAAGACTTATCTTATGTGGAGCAGCCTGTCAAGATACTTGAAACACTGGAAAAGGTCACAAGAAACAAAGTCATTCGCATGTGTAAAGTGCAGTGGAAGCATCACTTAGAGGCAGAAGCAACATGGGAAAGAGAAGAAGATCTCAAGGCGGATTTCCCTTATCTATTCTCTTAGAACGTCCGAATCTCGAGGGCGAGATTCCTTTTAAGGGGGGTAGAGTTGTAACACCCATATCTTATGTACAAAAATTTGCTCAAACCCTTGATCATTGTAGCATGCATTTTTGGGTGAATTTTTTGATGTTCAAACGAGTAGCAAACGTTCAAATTTGAATTTGAATTCAAATCAAAAGAAAAGAAATGGAAAAAGAAAAAGAAAAATAATTAAACCCCTCCCTGGGCCGAATTTCCATCCCCTGGCCCAATTCCCCTCCCCTCTCCCGCCGGCCCAGCCGATTTTCCCCCACCTCTCTCTCTCTCTGCGCCGTGGACCCCGCCTGTCGGCGCCTCCCCTTTCCCTCCTCTCTCCCGCTGCCACCCCGGGCCCGCGTGTCATCCCCAACCCCAGTAACCGCCATCCCTCCTTCCCGCGCCACGCCGCACCCCACGTCGAAACCCCCCCCCCTGCAACCGCCGTTCCACGCACGAATTGACCCGGGGAAACCTCCCCTCGCGTGCGCCTGCAACCGCCACGCTCCCCTCTGCTATAAACTCCCCCTCTCTCCCTCATTTTCCCCTTCCCGTGCGCAAACCCTAGCCCACCGTCGTTCTCGGTAAGCCCCTCACGTTCCCGACCAACCGGCGATCACCGCACCCCTCTCTCCCCTCTGACCTCTTCGCCGTGACCTCAGGAGCACGCCGGACACGGTTGAGCAAGGAGATCACCGGGAAATTGCCAAGACCGACGAACACCGACGCCACCACCGCCATTCCTCGTCGCCGACCGTCCTCCGACCGATTTCAAGCCTAGCTACTCCCCTAGGTGAGTTCTCTATCTCCCCCTCCTTCGTTCCATGTCCTTAGCGCATTGTTTGGGCGATGATTTCGCCGTTTCGGCCGACGCCGGCGAGGTCCGCTGTCGCGGGTGCCTTGCGCCGCCGCGCGCGCGTGGGTCAGCGCCGCCGGAGCGACGTGGCCGCATCTCCAGCCGTCGGTTTCAGCCGAACGGCCACGATTAGAAGATCATAACGTTTCGGTTAATAAAATCCCACACGTCCAATTCAAATCCAACGGCCCATATTCAATTCAGTTTTCCCGCCTTCAGTTTTACACCGCAGCCCCTGGAAACTTAGTTGCTACCCCCTGTGCTTCTCGGTAATTCGAATCTAGCCCCCAGAATTCACAGACTAGCCCCTGGATCCCTAAAAATTGGTTTTAATCATTTATTAAGCATTCTGACCCCTGTAATTTTGTAGAATAATGTATTTAGACCCTGTACAGTGTAGAAAACTATTTATTTAGCCCCTGGACTTTTATTTAATTGCTGAATAGGGTTTTTAATTGTATTTGAGGTGTAGAGATTAGATAAAAATGGTAATTAAGTGTAGGAATGTTATGAAAAATTGTTATAACCTATTTTATGCAGTGAATTAATTGTGGTGTTCAGATAAAATATATTTAGTCCATGGAATATTTATTATAAATGTTTTAAAATACATTTTTTGCCATAGAAAATTCAATAAAAATGGTTTTAGGCTATAATAAAATCCCAAAATTGTAGGAAAAATATAAAATGCATACTTTGGCCATGTTAAGTGATAAATACCTCGTAGGGATGCATTAGGGTAGGATTTTATGCTTATGTGTATGTGTGATGTATTGTTTTGCGTGCCTTTACTTATTTAGCTTTATTCTATTCTTGCCATGCTTGGGCATATGTCTAGAGTCGTATTACGACCCTAATCTTAACCTCCAAGACCAGGACTTTGATAACACCCAAGTCTTCAACGAAGGCAAGTGCCCTTGACCATCTTGTACCTATTTTAGGAATTTAGCTGTAACACCTACAACCGACGCCCCGCACCCACGTTTCCTCCCCCGATTCCACTCCCCCCGGACGGTTTTCGTGCGCCCCTCGAACCCGCACCCCTCCTCTGCGCTTAAGAGGAACCGACGCCTTCATTTTCCCCTACCCAGAGCTCTCCCCGGAACCCTAGACCTCCATCGCCGGTGAGTATCTTGGCACACGCGTTCCCGCCACTGCAGTCCCCTTGCTCCCCATCTTCTTGGTCTCACGTGCTCACCGCCCCACCAGGAACACGCCGGACAAGAGTTCGAGAGGAGATCACCGAGGTTTCACCGAGCTCGACGTGCACCGACGCCACCGCCGCCATTCCTCATCGCCGACCGTCCTCCGACCGATTTCAAGGCTAGCTACTCCCCTAGGTGAGTTCCCCTTCTTCTCCTCTTTCGTTCCATGCCTTTAGCGCCTTGGTTGAGCGTCGGTTTCACCGTTTTGGCCGGCTCCGGCGAGTTCGCCGCCGCGGGCGCCTAGCGCCACCGCGCCGGCCACCACCGACGTCGCCGGGGGCGACGTGGCCTCATCTGGAGCCGTCCATTCCCGGCCAACGGCCACGATTAGAACTTCATACCGGTTCGGCCATATTAAATCCCGCGCGTCCATTTAGAATCCAACGGCTCACATTTGAATCTCCTTTCCCGCCCGCGCATTTGCACCGGAGCCCCTGGAATTTCACTAGCTACCCCCTGTGCTTCTCGGTAATTCGAATCTAGCCCCCAGAAATCACAGACTAGCCCCTGGAACCCTAAAAATTGGTTTTAATCATTTAATTAAGCATTCTAACCCCTGTAATTCTGTAGAATGTTGTATTTGGACCCTGTACAGTGTAGAAAACTATTTATTTAGCCCCTGGACTTTTATTTAATTACTGAATAGGGTTTTTAATTGTATTTTGAGGTGTAGAAATTAGATAAAAATGGTAAATGAGTGTAGGGATGTTATGAAAAATTGTTATAAACTATTTTATGCTGTGAATTAATTGTAGAGTTCATAGAAAATATATTTGGTCCCTGGATTAATTATTATAAAGGTTTTAAAATACATTTTTGCTATAGAAAATTCAATAAAAATGGTTTTAGGCTATAATAAAATCCCAAAATTGTAGGAAAAATATAAAATGCATACCTTGGCCATGTTAAATGATAAATACCTCGTAGGGACGCATTAGTGTAGGATTTTGTGCTTATGTGTATGTGTGAATGTATTGTTTTGCGTGCCTTTACTTATTTAGCTTTATTCTATTCTTGCCATTGCTTGGGCATATATCTAGAGTCGTTCTACGACCCTAACCTCAACTTCCAAGACCAAGACTTCGTCAATTCTCAAGTCTCCAACGAAGGCAAGTGCCCTTGACCATCTTGTACCTATTTTAGGTAATTAGCTAGTTGCATGCTAATTAAAAATTGATGTCCTACTTCATGTTTACATGCCCTGTTCCTTACCATTCCTTGTTACCTGAAATGGGTTGGGTAGTAGATAGGCTTTATTTATGCTTAGCCATGCTTAGATGTTGGGATTGGGATTTCATACAAATGTTCTATGCTCAACTTTATTGCTACTTTAATTTGGTGATGATTATACATAATGGTAGTGGGTAGGAATCTGGTGGTTGGTTAGCTTTGGTATGGTGCATTTTGCACGAGACCCGGGATTGGGGTTTGTTACCACCGGATTCTAAGGACCGGTTTATGGAGGAAGCCACTAAGCTTTATAGTACCACCACGAGACTGAGATGGGGCAGCTTGGTCAATTAATTAGGTTTCTCCCGATGAACTGCTAGTGGCTGGATGGTGCGGGGAATGAGGCGGGTGATCTGCTCTTGGAACCGCAAGGCTCAAGAGGGGGCTCTGGGGCGGAGGGTTACTCCGAGGATCTCCAGTGGTGGAAACCTTAGAGGGCTAGCACTAATCGGGAGTACCTTTGTAAAGACCATGTTGTGATCTCCTGGCCTCACACCAAAGGAAGTGTGTAATGTGGTTAGCTACCACGGGCAATCAGGGAGGTTCACTTAGTCCACCTGGCAACAGGGGATGAAATCACTGCTTGTGGGGAAAGGGTACACTCTCTGCAGAGATTTGGAAAAACTGTCATGACAGCCGTGCTCACGGACAAGAGCGGCTTGGGGCCAGTTCATAATTAGACTATGGTTGGGAAATGATGGCTCATTATGATTCAAGTACTTTCATTGTCATTAATCATGTGTTGATTATTCATTGAATTATGATATTGATAATTGAAAGCTAAGGATAGGGTCTAAGCATAGTGCTAAGCCATATTTGGCCTTTCCTTGCCCTAGCCAATCATGTCATTCTCTTCCCGCACTTGCTGAGTACTCTATGTACTCAAGCGTTTAATTCTCCTTTAGAGTATGAAGAAGAAGAAGCTGCACCGGAGGACTTCTACGTCAACCCGGAGGACTTGGTCTAGGCTGGCGACCTCACGCGCAACGGCTGCCTGTGGAGACGAAGCCCGCTTACTTATCTTGTTTTCAGTAGTGTTGAACTGTTTAGTGATTGTAAATATTTGTGGAGTGTATTTGTAGACCTTCGGGTCGTTCTGTAAGACTATTTATGTATTCCGAACATGGCAATGTAATGGTATTTCACTTTCGTCAACGCATGTACGATTCAACTGATCCTGGCGTACATGTGGTTAGCGTCTGTTCATCTTTACGATGACCGGGCGTGACAAAGTGGTATCAGAGCCGTGTTGCCCGTAGGACGCAAGCCTAGTTAGAAATGGCCGAAAATTAAGGACTATACTATTTTCATATGAAATAGTATTTCCAAAACTTTGTGCTCTCCATCTCAACCCTTGTGCTTCTTACCCTGCTTTGCTTATTGTTTTTATTCTAACTTGATTTATTAATTATTAATCTCACTCTCTTCTTTTCAAATGTTTGTAGATGGCGCGGACCAAGCCGACGGCCCGTAAGTCGACTGGAGGTCGTGTCCCTCAGCACGCCCTAGCCAGACGCTCCGCACCTTACACACCCCGGAGGGAGACGACTCTGCTCTCCAACGGGAGTGCTGCTTCGAGGATGCGCGTCCGTCTTCGTTCTCTTCTTCGAGCTGCGGGGTACCGTGAGTACCGTGTCCGCTTAGTCTACCACACCACTAGGGTCTTTGCACCCTATACTGGTGAGCTGGAGTGGACTTCTCAGCTGGCCGTCTACTACGACTCGGAGTTGCTGCACTCGCACTTCTCTCCGGCCTGGAGGAGCTCCCAGCGTGCAGCTGAGGAGGACGCCACGTGGGAGGCGACCACCTACTGGAGCCACGCCCACAGGTTCCTTCTTGGGTGCACGGAGCACGCGTACACCCCTCAGCGCCCTAGTGGCACAGCCGCCTTCACTGGACGTGACGTCGAGGGGCGCTTGACTCACCCCCAGTGCGAGAGGCTGGTGGACGACGTTGTGGAGTTGTCTTCGCGACTCCAGCGTTGTCAGCAGGAGCTGCAGGACAGCAGGGACCTGGTCGACCGCTACGAGCGACTTCGACGACGCTACACGAGGATCACTGGAGTTGATCCTAACTCTCCGTAGTACGCTTCGGACGTGGAGCCTTGGGACCCGAACTCTCCGGATCGCCGCATGAACTCCCCCGAGAACTCAAGAGAAGACTCAGAAGAAGAAGACCCGGAGATGGAGGTTGAGGAGGACTCCGACGAGTAGGAGTGGACTCGTTTCCCCGCTGGACGACTCAGGACGGTTATCCTTAGTTTGTAGGAGCGTGTAGCTACGCCCTCCCTAGTCTTGAGTTGTACCTTTTATGTTGTCATGCTAGTAGTTTGCTTTATGTTGTGTGTGTTGGTTGCGACATGAGTTGTGGAATGCTTCGGCATCCTGTCCACATCCATGTCTTTAGTCTTGTTTATGTGTCGTGTGAGTGGTGGAATGCTTAGGCATCTTGTCCACCTCCACACTAGTTGATTAATGAACTTGCTTTATGTCTATTACCCTTGATGCATATAGTGGGGACCGTGTTACCCTAGCATATCCTTTCTTATCTCATCTATTATTCTAAGAACTCAATGAACTTCTCTATCACAGATGGCTGGACGAGGTAGAGGTAGAGGCCGTGGTCGTGGTAACCCACCTCTGGATGAAGGACTTGGAGGTGTCCCTGGATGGAATGCAAGGGGTGCTCGAGGAGCCCCAGCCTCTCAACAGATGCAACAGATGATGGCTCTTCAGACTCAACTACTCAACAACCTCACCCAGATTGTCACCAACCTGCAACA
Organism: Tuctoria greenei; assembly: GCA_036927565.1. Taxonomy (NCBI): domain Eukaryota; kingdom Viridiplantae; phylum Streptophyta; class Magnoliopsida; order Poales; family Poaceae; genus Tuctoria; species Tuctoria greenei. The sequence goes on along the minus strand of JAYESD010000005.1, from coordinate 89,934,284 downwards.
AGCCCCACCCCCACCACCACCAAACTACAACCTTCCGCCACCACCACCTTTTCCACCGAGGTCCTTCCTTAGGGACTTCCTGAACACCCATCCACCCACTTTTGCCACCGTTACCGAACCCATGGACGCCGATGATTGGCTCCGTACCATTGATAGCAAACTGAGGCTCATCCACTGTGAGGGAAGGGAGAAAGTGCTACTAGCCTCCCATCAACTCCAAGGACCAGCAGCTGACTGGTGGGCCGCCTTCACTGAAGCTCACCGGGACCCGGAAAATATTACATGGGAAGAATTCCGAACCAACTTCCGCAATCACTTCATACCTGAGGGAGAGATACAAGCCAGGCGTGAAGAATTCCTGATGCTAAAGCAAGGCCGTATGACTGTGAGGGCCTATCTGAATGCCTTCACCCAGCTATCCCGCTATGCCCCAACAGACGTGGATACTGACGCCAAGAAGCAATTCCGCTTCAAGAATGGGCTGGACAAAGAGTTAAAGTTCGCCATGTCTTCCAGCGACTACGGCGACTTCCAGAAATTAGTTGACAAAGCTTTTGAAGTGGAGAGGACTAAGAAGGAACTGGAGGATGATGAAAGAAAGAGGAAGTTGACTTTAGCAGCACATGCCTCCAGCAGCAATGTACGCCCCCGTCTTCACCCTCAGCCTACAACTCATATGACTCGTCCCATGAACTACTCGGGACAGAGGTTTCCCAACTCCAACTACAGGCCACCCACTCCCTACAACCAGCCCATGCGCCAGCAGCAGCAGCAGCAGCCACCACGCCAGCCAATGCAACCCCCACGCCAGCAGATGCAGCCACCCCGCCCTTCAGCCCCCGCTAACCGCCCAAGTGGCCAACCCCCAAGAAACCAGTCAGGAGGCAACAAGGGCCCAAATAATGCTGCGGGAGTACAATGCTACAAGTGCGGAGAATGGGGACACTATGCCAGCAGTTGTCCAAAGAAGCAGCAAAACCCAACTGGCCGTGTCAACCATGTGACTCTGGAGCAAGCACAGGAAGCACCTGATGTGGTGATCGGTACGTTCTCTGTCAACTCCCACCCCGCCACCATATTGTTTGATTCGGGTGCTACACATTCATTCATATCCAAGGATTTCATAAAGAAGCATGACATGGTAGTTACATTCTTGAATGGGCCATTATTGATAAACTCTCCTGGAGGAGAGATGGTGGCAAGGCATCTATGCCGAAAAGTGAGTATAAACATAAGGGGGGTAGTCTTTTGGGCCAACCTAATAGTGTTGGACTCACAAGGATTAGATATCATCCTGGGAATGGACTGGTTGACAAAGAATCAAGGAGTAATTCATTGTGCAACTAGAACAGTCTGCTTAACACACCCGGATGGCACCACAGTGGAATTCAAGCCAGATCAGACACAAGAAGCAATAGTGCAACTCAACCATCTTGAGAGTACTAAAGACATCAGGGTTGTGAAAGAATTTCCGGATGTATTCCCAGATGACTTGCCAGGTATGCCCCCTGATCGAGAGATTGAATTTATCATTGAATTAGTGCCTGGAACGGCCCCAATATATAAGAGGCCATATAGAATGGATGCTAAACAATTGGCTGAACTAAAGGATCATATTGAGGAGTTATTAGCAAAAGGATACATTCGTCCTAGCTCATCGCCTTGGGGAGCACCAGTCATATTTGTACCTAAGAAGGATGGAACTCAAAGGTTGTGTGTGGACTACCGTGCTTTAAATGAGGTGACAATCAAGAATAAATATCCACTACCAAGGATTGAAGATTTATTTGATCAGTTAAGAGGAGCATGTGTGTTTTCCAAGATTGATCTCCGTTCGGGCTATCATCAACTGAAGATTAGACCGTCGGATATTCCCAAAACGGCATTCGTCTCTCGGTATGGATTATATGAATATACCGTTATGTCGTTCGGATTGACCAATGCTCCGGCGTATTTTATGTATCTTATGAACAAGGTTTTCATGGAGTACTTGGACAAGTTCGTAGTGGTATTCATCGATGACATACTTATCTACTCCAAGACGGAAGAAGAGCATGAGGAGCACCTCAGGATGGCCCTACAGAAGCTTCGCCAACATCAACTGTATGCCAAACTTAGCAAGTGTGAGTTTTGGCTAAAGGAGGTATCATTTTTGGGACATGTCATATCTGAAGGAGGTATAGCAGTGGATCCAGGCAAAGTGGCCGATGTCCTTAAGTGGGAAACACTTGAGAGTGTACATGATATAAGAAGATTCTTAGGTATGGCTGGTTATTACCGTCGATTCATCGAGGGATTTTCAAAGATCTCTCGACCACTAACCAAGTTGCTTGAGAAAGGAGTTGCTTTCAAGTGGACCCCCGAGTGTGAAGTAAGCTTCGCCGAATTGAAGAAGAGGTTGACTAGTGCACCGGTGTTGGTGATGCCTGACATGCAGAAGGAGTTTGTGGTCTATTGTGATGCATCTGGTCATGGTTTAGGATGTGTCTTAATGCAAGGAGGACATGTTGTGGCTTATGCTTCAAGACAGCTTCGGAAACATGAGAGGAATTATCCAACGCATGACTTAGAATTGGCAGCTGTTGTTCATGCTTTGAAGATATGGAGACATTACTTAATGGGAAAAAGGACGGAGATATATACAGATCACAAGAGCTTGAAGTACATATTTACACAGTCGGATCTTAATCTCAGGCAACGCCGCTGGTTGGAGTTAATCAACGATTTTGATGTGGGAATCAACTACCATCCGGGCAAGGCAAATGTGGTCGCTGATGCTCTAAGCAGGAAGGGACAAAGCAATAACTTGTCAGTACAAGCTCTTCAACCCCAGCTATGTGAAGAGTTTGCAAGGTTAAATCTATGTCTAGTGTCTAGCACTGAAGCAGTTGCTATGGAAGTGGACTCAACCCTCGAGCGTGATATACGAGAAGGGCAGAAGAATGATGAGAAGGTCAAGGAGATCAAACAGTTGATGAAGAAAGGGAAAGCTCCGAACTTTAGAGAGGATGAACAAGGAACCTTATGGCTTGGAAAGAGGATTTGTGTCCCAGATATCAAGGAGATTAAAGAGTTGATATTAAGATAAGCTCATGACTCATCATACTCCATTCATCCCGGAAGCACAAAGATGTATCAAGACCTTAAAGATCGATATTGGTGGCATGGAATGAAACGGGATGTAGCCGAATATGTGGCCATATGTGATACATGTCAATTGATTAAGGCGGAACATCAAAGACCAGCAGGGTTATTGCAACCAATCAAAGTGCCAGAATGGAAATGGGAAGAAATTAGTATGGACTTCATTGTGGGACTACCAAGAACACAGTCTGGATATGATTCTATATGGGTTATTGTGGACCGTCTAACTAAAGTGGCTCACTTTATTCCTGTGAAAGAGACCTATAATGGCCCCAAGTTGGCGGAACTGTACATCTCCAGGATTGTGTGCTTACATGGAGTTCCTAAGAAGATCATTTCAGACAGAGGCACCCAATTCACCTCAAGATTCTGGCAGAAGTTGCATGAATCAATGGATACCCGTCTAAATTTCAGTTCGGCGTATCATCCTCAAACTGATGGCCAGACAGAACGCACCAACCAGATATTAGAAGACATGTTGAGAGCGTGTGCTTTAAAGAATAGCAAGAGTTGCGACAAGAATCTGCCATATGCCGAATTCTCTTACAACAACAGTTATCAAGCCAGTTTGAAGATGTCTCCTTTTGAAGCATTGTATGGGCGAAAATGTAGGACACCGTTGTTTTGGAATCAAACTGGGGAAAGTCAAGTCTTTGGGCCTGACGTATTACAAGAGGCTGAAAGACAAGTACAAGAAATTCGGAAGAATCTAAAGGCGGCTCAAACAAGACAGAAGAGTTATGCGGATACTCGAAGACGCGATCTCGCATTTGAAGTTGGTGACTACGTATACTTGAAGGTGTCACCTATGAGAGGATTGCGAAGATTCAAAGTAAGAGGCAAGCTGTCACCCCGATATATTGGTCCGTTCAAGATACTCGAAAGACGAGGTGAAGTGGCATATCAGCTTGAGCTTCCGCCACACTTGTCAGACGTGCATAATGTGTTTCATGTATCGCAGCTTAAGAAGTGCTTAAGAGTGCCTGAAGAGCAATTGCCCATGGAAGCCGTGGATGTACAGGAAGACTTGTCTTATGTAGAGCAGCCTATCAAAATACTTGAGACACTAGAAAAAGTCACGAGGAACAAAGTCATTCGCATGTGTAAAGTGCAATGGAAGCATCACTCTGAGGCAGAAGCAACATGGGAAAGAGAAGAAGCTCTTAAGGCGGATTTCCCTCATCTATTCTCTTAGAACGTCCGAATCTCGAGGGCGAGATTCCTTTTAAGGGGGGTAGAGTTGTAACACCTACATTTTATGTACTAAAATTTGCTCAAACCTTGATGATTGTAGCATGCATTTTCATGTGAATTTTGGGTGTTCAAACGAGTAGCAAACGGTTCAAATTGAATTTGAATTCAAAATCAAAAGAAATGAAATGAAAAAGAAAAAAAAAGGAATAAAACCCTCCTGGGCCGATTTCCCTCCCCCGGCCCACTTCCCCTTTTTCCCCTCGGCCGGCCCAGCCGAATCCCGCGCCCCCTCCTACTCTCTCTCCCACTGCCGAGCGGGACCCACCCGTCATCCCTCCCAACCGCCACTCCCTTCTCCCGCGCCCGCACAACCGCCGTGCGCAACCGACGCCCCGCACCCACGTTTCCTCCCCCGATTCCACTCCCCCCGGACGGTTTTCGTGCGCCCCTCGAACCCGCACCCCTCCTCTGCGCTTAAGAGGAACCGACGCCTTCATTTTCCCCTACCCAGAGCTCTCCCCGGAACCCTAGACCTCCATCGCCGCTGAGTATCTTGGCACACGCGTTCCCGCCACTGCAGTCCCCTTGCTCCCCATCTTCTTGGTCTCACGTGCTCACCGCCCCACCAGGAACACGCCGGACAAGAGTTCGAGAGGAGATCACCGAGGTTTCACCGAGCTCGACGTGCACCGACGCCACCGCCGCCATTCCTCATCGCCGACCGTCCTCCGACCGATTTCAAGGCTAGCTACTCCCCTAGGTGAGTTCCCCTTCTTCTCCTCTTTCGTTCCATGCCTTTAGCGCCTTGGTTGAGCGTCGGTTTCACCGTTTTGGCCGGCTCCGGCGAGTTCGCCGCCGCGGGCGCCTAGCGCCGCCGCGCCGGCCACCATCGACGTCGCCGGGGGCGACGTGGCCTCATCTGGAGCCGTCCATTCCCGGCCAACGGCCACGATTAGAACTTCATACCGGTTCGGCCATATTAAATCTCGCGCGTCCATTTAGAATCCAACGGCTCACATTTGAATCTCCTTTCCCGCCCGCGCATTTGCACCGGAGCCCCTGGAATTTCACTAGCTACCCCCTGTGCTTCTCGGTAATTCGAATCTAGCCCCCAGAAATCACAGACTAACCCCTGGAACCCTAAAAATTGGTTTTAATCATTTAATTAAGCATTCTAACCCCTGTAATTCTGTAGAATGTTGTATTTGGACCCTGTACAGTGTAGAAAACTATTTATTTAGCCCCTGGACTTTTATTTAATTACTGAATAGGGTTTTTAATTGTATTTTGAGGTGTAGAAATTAGATAAAAATGGTAAATGAGTGTAGGGATGTTATGAAAAATTGTTATAAACTATTTTATGCTGTGAATTAATTGTAGAGTTCATAGAAAATATATTTGGTCCCTGGATTAATTATTATAAAGGTTTTAAAATACATTTTTGCTATAGAAAATTCAATAAAAATGGTTTTAGGCTATAATAAAATCCCAAAATTGTAGGAAAAATATAAAATGCATACCTTGGCCATGTTAAATGATAAATACCTCGTAGGGACGCATTAGTGTAGGATTTTGTGCTTATGTGTATGTGTGAATGTATTGTTTTGCGTGCCTTTACTTATTTAGCTTTATTCTATTCTTGCCATTGCTTGGGCATATATCTAGAGTCGTTCTACGACCCTAACCTCAACTTCCAAGACCAAGACTTCGTCAATTCTCAAGTCTCCAACGAAGGCAAGTGCCCTTGACCATCTTGTACCTATTTTAGGTAATTAGCTAGTTGCATGCTAATTAAAAATTGATGTCCTACTTCATGTTTACATGCCCTGTTCCTTACCATTCCTTGTTACCTGAAATGGGTTGGGTAGTAGATAGGCTTTATTTATGCTTAGCCATGCTTAGATGTTGGGATTGGGATTTCATACAAATGTTCTATGCTCAACTTTATTGCTACTTTAATTTGGTGATGATTATACATAATGGTAGTGGGTAGGAATCTGGTGGTTGGTTAGCTTTGGTATGGTGCATTTTGCACGAGACCCGGGATTGGGGTTTGTTACCACCGGATTCTAAGGACCGGTTTATGGAGGAAGCCACTAAGCTTTATAGTACCACCACGAGACTGAGATGGGGCAGCTTGGTCAATTAATTAGGTTTCTCCCGATGAACTGCTAGTGGCTGGATGGTGCGGGGAATGAGGCGGGTGATCTGCTCTTGGAACCGCAAGGCTCAAGAGGGGGCTCTGGGGCGGAGGGTTACTCCGAGGATCTCCAGTGGTGGAAACCTTAGAGGGCTAGCACTAATCGGGAGTACCTTTGTAAAGATCATGTTGTGATCTCCTGGCCTCACACCAAAGGAAGTGTGTAATGTGGTTAGCTACCACGGGCAATCAGGGAGGTTCACTTAGTCCACCTGGCAACAGGGGATGAAATCACTGCTTGTGGGGAAAGGGTACACTCTCTGCAGAGATTTGGAAAAACTGTCATGACAGCCGTGCTCACGGACAAGAGCGGCTTGGGGCCAGTTCATAATTAGACTATGGTTGGGAAATGATGGCTCATTATGATTCAAGTACTTTCATTGTCATTAATCATGTGTTGATTATTCATTGAATTATGATATTGATAATTGAAAGCTAAGGATAGGGTCTAAGCATAGTGCTAAGCCATATTTGGCCTTTCCTTGCCCTAGCCAATCATGTCATTCTCTTCCCGCACTTGCTGAGTACTCTATGTACTCAAGCGTTTAATTCTCCTTTAGAGTATGAAGAAGAAGAAGCTGCACCGGAGGACTTCTACGTCAACCCGGAGGACTTGGTCTAGGCTGGCGACCTCACGCGCAACGGCTGCCTGTGGAGACGAAGCCCGCTTACTTATCTTGTTTTCAGTAGTGTTGAACTGTTTAGTGATTGTAAATATTTGTGGAGTGTATTTGTAGACCTTCGGGTCGTTCTGTAAGACTATTTATGTATTCCGAAAATGGCAATGTAATGGTATTTCACTTTCGTCAACGCATGTACGATTCAACTGATCCTGGCGTACATGTGGTTAGCGTCTGTTCATCTTTACGATGACCGGGCGTGACATTAGCTAGTTGCATGCTAATTAAATTGATGTCCTACCTTATGTTTACATGCTCTGTTCCTTACTATTCCTTGTTACCTGAAATGGAGTGGGAAGTAGATAGGCTTTATTTATGCTTAGCCATGCTTAGATGTTGGGATTGGGATTTCATACAAATGTTCTATGCTCAACTTTATGGTTACTTTAATTTGGTGATGAATATACATAATGTTAGTGGATAGGAATCTGGTGGTTGGTTAGTTTTGGTATGGTGCATTTTGCACGAGACCCGGGATTGGGGTTTGATACCACCGGATTCTAAGGACCGGTTTATGAAGGAAGCCACTAAGCTTTATAGTACCACCACGAGACTGAGACGGGGCAGCTTGGTCAATTAATTAGGTTTCTCCCGATGAACTGCTAGTGGTTGGATGGTGCGGGGAATGAGGCGGGTGATCTGCTCTTGGAACCGCAAGGCTCAAGAGGGGGCTCTGGGGCGGAGGGTTACTCCGAGAATCCTCAGTGGTGGAAACCTTAGAGGGCTAGCACTAGTCGGGAGTACCTTTGTAAAGACCATGTAGTGATCTCCTAGCCTCACACCAAAGGAAGTGTGAAATGTGGTTAGCTACCACGGGCATTCGGGGAGGTTCGCTAGTCCACCTGGCAACAGGGGATGAAATCACTGCTTGTGGGGAAAGGGTACACTCTCTGCAGAGATTTAGTAAAACTGTCATGACAGCCGTGCTCACGGACAAGAGCGGCTTGGGGCCAGTTCATAATTAGTCTATGATTGGGAAATGTTGGTTCATTATGATTCAAATACTTTCATTATCATTAATCGTGTGTTGATTATTTATTGAATTATGATATTGATAATTGGAAGCTAAGGATAGGTTCTAAGCATAGTGCTAAGCCATATTTGGCCTTTCCTTGCTCTAGCCAATCATGTCATTCTCTTCCCGCACTTGCTGAGTACTCTATGTACTCAAGCGTTTAATTTTCCATTAGAATATGAAGAAGAAGAAGCTGCACCGGAGGATTTCTTCATCAATCCGGAGGACTTGGCCTAGGCTGGCGACCATACGCGCAACGGCTGCCTGTGGAGATGAAGCCCCGCTTTCCTATCTTGCTTTCTGTAGTAATGAACTGTTTAGTGTTGTAATAGTTGTGGTTTGTATTTGTAGACCTTCGGGTCATACTGTAAGACTATTTATGTAATCGAACATGGCAATGTAATGGTATTTCACTTTCGTCGACGCATGTAAGATTCAACTGATCCTGGCGTACATGTGATTAGCGTCTGTTCATCTTTACGATGACCGGGCGTGACATATTCCAACACTCCAGGCCAATGCTCACCGTCAAAGATTTCTTTTGGTCTTGTTGTTCCTCCAAGTTCATTGCCGGACTCAGGGAAGGGAGGAAGGGAGACATTGAAGTTCATTGCCGGACTCAGGGAAGGGAGGAAGGGAGACATTGAAGGACGGAAAGAATATGTCCACTGCACCTCGTCCGGATCCAGCCGTAACTCGCCGGCAGAACTGCCCCCCGGTTGATCCTCTTCTTCGAAGCTCCTCTTCGATCTTTAAGGGGTTCTTCAGGGGGAAGTGTTTTCGTTGTCTTGCCCCGGATCACCGTCTCGCCCAGTGTCGTGGTCCCCGGCGGTGCATTAACTGCTTGGGCTATGGACATTTCGCTCGTGCTTGCAAGGCACCATATCAAAGCACTCGCCCTCCGGAGCCTTGCAGTACCAAGGACTGCCTTACCTTCCCAACTGCGTCGATCCATAGTCGTCTCACCTTTCCGCTGGCTTCATACGCGGAGGTACTAACCAAGAAGGCGCCAATGTCTGCAGATGAGCGCTATGTGCCTGGCCACCCTCAAGATAGGCCGGCCCATGGGCAGGCCACCATCGTTGCTTCCGGGGCTTTGGCCGCGGAGTACAGGAAGCTCCGTGCGAAGGCCGCTGTCATTACGGCTGTCGAAAATGGCTCTCGGGCCAATGCTTTGGAGATCGGGTACACACTTGGCGGGCAACTTCAAATCCCTCATTGCCATATTGCTGTTTCAAAGCACAGATCTGCTAGTTTCCTTGCTCGTTTTGATTCCATCGAGCACTGCGATCGTGCCGTCTGCATGGGCGTTGTACCTGTTCGCGGGATGGAATACGCCATCGCTCCATGGAGGTTGTCTTCTCGCCCTGCCACTTGGTACTATCATGTCAACATATTAGTCGAGAATCTTCCGATGCATGCTTAGTCCGAAGAAGGAATTTGGCAGGTGCTTGGAGATTGCTGTGTCTTTGATCACATGGACACCACAACGTTCAAGCAGGAAAATACCGAGATCTTCGGCTTCTGGGCGTGGATGGCCAACCCCAGTAGATTGCCGTGCACTGCGACGACAACCTTCTTCCGTGAGCGTGCGCCACGGTCACAGGACACAGGTGAGGATAATAGCCATCCTCTGGAGGGCAGCGCAGTCGACCTAATCATCCATCTTGCTCAGTATTATGATTGGTCACCACTGCCGAGTTCAGGGGTCAGTGATCTGCCATCGTCTGTTTCGTCGGTCTCGTCAGGCTGCTCGCACCCGCGCTTCCAACGGTTTGACTGGATCCCCGGAGTGCCGGATGATCGAGCCCATGCTGCTGCTAGGCCCAGGATGCTGGAGTTGTGCCATCGTTCAGATGGAAGTTGGCACCATGATCGTCGTCATGATGGTGATCGCGATAGTCCACAACGACGGTATTGGCAGGATCATATTCACGCTCGACGCCGGCCAACTGACGACTGCAAACCGCGGCGTTCGGCTGGCATGCGCAGCCACCACCACTCCTCCAGTTCCGGAACAGGACAACGTCATGCAACCACTACAGAGAGGGGTCGTATCCTTTCGCGCTCGCCGGGGCACGTTCGAGTGTGTGATATCCTCCACGGCGAGCAGATGATGATCAGGGCCGCCGCCGCCCCTCTCATCGCCGGTCGGCCACCGGCCACCTGGTTCTCCTGCAAGGCCCTTGTGCGCTCGTACGACACCTTCGAAGTCGAGCCCTCGGGTGAAGCCCCAGTGTCAGGAGGAGCAGCATGTTCAACAGGCTGCGTGCGTATTGTTAGGCACGCGTCGGTCTATGTTGCCGTGCGAGGATCCTATAATGGTTCACCTGTCGGATCTCAGTATGGGTGATGCGCTGCCGGGCAGTATCTGCTTTAGGCAAGGCCTTGACCCCATGCTTCACGAGTGCACCTTGGGGTTCTCATTTCCTAGTCCGCGTGGTCCGACGCCCGGCACGCATCCTCCCGCTGGCCTTGCCGTGGTCTCTGATGGGTCATCTGTCCTCAGTGGGGCTATACATCAGCTGTTGCGAGGCCATGGGCCTCAGGATGCTGGAACGCAGGAACGCCCATCGAGCGCCATTGCCAATCTTCCAGGGAGCTTTGGGGCCGAGCCTAGGGTACTGTGTGATGCTTTTCCGGGCCAAAGTAAGTCGGACCAGGAGCAACTGGATCAAAACAGACATGTCTGTGATGCTGCTACTCAACATGGCTCGGGGGAGCTGGGCTCCTTTGTTTCCAAAGTCTTCAAACCATCTGCTCCCGCCAAGCTGCCGCTCCCAGTTGCAGCGCCTCCAAAGCGCCTGCCGCGCAGTTGATCTGCTTCTGCTGACACGTCCAGGCGAAGCGCGCGGCAAGCAAAGATGCCATCCGACATTCCGGTGTCACAGCAGGCTACCTATCGCCTTATCCCCCAACTTGATCTTGCCGGCGCGAATGACCCCATCAATGCCAGCACGTTGAAAGCGTATGAGGGAATGTACAAGAAACCTTTACCGGCAAGGCTGTGGCGGCAATCAGAACCCTCACCGGGCTGGCCAAAGTTGATGGTGCGACATCAGCAGAAGCTATGGTTGCCACAAAGATGGCATTGCAGGCTGTGGCTGTTGGTGATGTGCCCAAGAGGCAATTATAACAATTCGGTTGAAGGCCTATTGGATATTTGATCCATAAGCAATTAGGGTACTAATGGGCTTGCGACCTAAAAGCTTATTAGTACGCCTATAAATATGAGGGGTAGGGTTAGGGGCTAATTATCCCACCACGTGACAGCCCTAGCCGCCACCCCTCGAAGGCCTCACGCCGAGACCCTTGCTGCGCGCACGGTGTTCCTCTCCGTACATGTGGACTCCGTGGAGGCGCTGCTGCTACTGCTGCGCTGATCGGCTACGACGATCGTGATCGTCTACCTGCTGCTGTGACGAGGACGAGGAGGAGATGAACAAGATCGTCTATTTCCCCTACACCGACACGCATCTACATTCCGCTGCGCTGCGCGTCTAGTTGTAACGATCCATGACATCTGTACTCGCATGTTTTGGGTGACGCGGTAGAGTTGCTAGAGTAGCGTACCGCCGATTTCCCAACAGTGGTATCAGAGCCGACTTGCGTAGTTTCTGGTCTAGATCTTGTTAGTAGATGGGATCTACTGCAGACATATTCATACGATGAATTTTATCGCACAATTTTTGGGGTTTGGAATTGGTTAGAGTAGATTGTGATCGTATATGACTAAAGGGTCAGTTCGTGCTCCTTCTCTGCTGTGTGCGCAACCTGTCCCTACCGGCTGGAATCACCATCGGGACTAATCGTGTACATAGCTAACAGATTGAACCAACAGACCACGGTCATGAGTCGCGATCTACTCATGAATAACCAGTCACATTGAAAATTGAGGCATTCTGAATGGCTTGGATTCGAGTTGATTTGATCAATCTGATGAGATTTTTATATTGATTTCATAGATGCGATCTATGTAATTCCGTTTGGTGTTCAGGGCTCGACCCCCCGCCCGCTAATCGGCTAGCGGGACCGCCGTTTTGTTGTCTGCTATAGCGATTACATAATATAGTTTTGCGCTAGAAATTGTTCTACGCTAACTCATTTTTGCGGAGAATGATGTGAATGGTATGGCCTTAATGTGATATGATGATCTGTGTGTAAATTCGTGCAGCCTGCGTGTTGCAAATTTAACACAACCGGGTTGAGGTTGTCACATAATTGTATAACGACCTGCGTGTCGACCTGTGATGATTGATCTCTCATGTAATTTATTTGGTAGCTATTAGTTGTATTAACTTCTTTTATTATCATGGAGATGTCTTCAAGCATGGTGGAGATGGAGATCACCACATGAAGGGAGGCATGACAGCTCAGATCTTGATGGGACCATGGCAATGGAGACCATTATAATTCTAAAGGCCATACTACTCATAATGTGATATGATCATATGCCTGTGATGTTTTTTACTATTCTTTTCATGCTTTTCATATTGTGGATGTTTTGTCATGATAGAATAGCTTCCCTCACAAAAGTTGAGCATTTGATGCCATTTACCAATAGCTGCATCTATGTTATTTTGATCGTTGTGTGGTAGGTTTGCCAAAGCAAAGTACCATCATCTATCATAATTCATAGGGTGAATGTTGGACATTCACGTGCATAATGTTGGTTTACTCAACAAAGCTATCAAAACGGTTTTAGGCTTTATAGCATAGAGTTGAGAGTCGGGGCATTGGATGTCACCCAACAAACAAGAGTCATATAGAGACATGATTAACAATGGTTGTTTACCTATGTCACTAATTTCCTAGCAGTGAAGCCAAAGCTCACTAGGAATTAGTGAATATGGATCTTGAACCACTATATGTCGTTAGAAGGAAGACAATGATCATATAGTGGTGATATCTTTTATTAAACTGTTAATAAAAGATTGGTACATAACATAGTGCTAAACCTTGCATATTTATTTTCTATTATAGATAATGTCTGCTAGTAACAATTCTGGTTTCAATTTGCGATCTGTGCTTGAAAAGGAAAAGCTCAATGGAGCTAACTTTATCGATTGGTACCGCAACCTGAGAATCATTCTTAGGCAAGAGAAAACCGAGTACGTTCTTCTGCAGCCTTACCCTGATGACCTCCCAGCTGATGCAACTAATGCAGCACGTAGAGCTTATACGAAGCACTGCGATGATGCGCTTAATGTAAGCTGCCTCATGCTCACCACTATGTCCCCTGATCTGCAAAAACAGTATGAGCATACAGATGCTTATTCTATGATTGAGGGACTGCGTGGAATGTTTGAGAATCAAGCAAGGGCTGAGAGATACAACATCTCAAAGTCCTTGTTCTCATGTAAGCTGGCGGAGGGTAGCCCGGTCAGCCCTCATGTAATCAAGATGATTGGTTACATTGAAACTTTGGGCAAACTTGGTTCTGAACTCAAGGATGATCTGGCTATTGACGTGGTTCTCCAGTCGCTCTCAGTGAGCTACGAGCCATTCATATTGAATTTTTAAATGAATGGCATGGAGAAAACTTTGGCTGAATTGCATGGGATGCTTAAAACAGCCGAAGAAAGCATTAAGAAAAACGCCACTCATGTGATGATGGTGCAAAAGGAGAATAAAAAGAGGAAGTGTGTGACGCATCCTAAAGGTAAAGGCAAGGGAAAGGTTCCCGATGAGCCTTCAAGCTCAAAGTCTAAACCAAAGGGCAAATCTGGCCCTTCTCCTGATGATGAATGCTTTCACTGTCATGGTAAGGGACACTGGTCTAGAAACTGCAAGAAGTACTTGGAGGATAAGAAGAAGAAGGAGAGTGAGACTTCCACTTCAGGTATAAATGTTATATAAATTAACATTGCATTATCTTTTAGTGAATCATGGGTATTTGATACCAGATCGATGATTCACACTTGCAAATCGTTGCAGGGTCTAAGTGAGGCTAGAAGATTTACAAAAGGCGAGTTGGATGTTCGTGTCGGCAATGGAGCAAAGGTTGCGGTCATAGCTGTCAGAACCTACCACTTGTCATTACCCTCAGGATTAGTTTTGGAATTGAATAATTGTTATTGCATTCCTACTTTGAGCAAGAACATTATCTCTTCTTCGTGTTTAGAAGAAGTTGATGGTTATGAGATTGTAATAAAGAACAAATGTTGTTCTATTTATTACAATAATATTTTCTATGCTCAATGTCCATTGGTGAATGGATTATATATTCTTGATCTTGAGGATAAAACTGCCTGTAACATTAATACCAAAAGGGCTTGACGAAATGATCTAAATCCCACTTTTATTTGGCATTGTCGCTTAGGTCATATAAATGAGAAACGCGTTGAAAAACTCTATAAAGATGGATTACTAAGCTCATTTGATTTTGAATCACTTGACACATACGAATCTTGTTTGCTTGGGAAGATGACCAAAGCACCCTTCACTGGTCAAAGTGAGAGGGCGACTGACTTGTTGGGACTTATACACACAGATGTATGTGTACCAATGAGTTCAATTACCATAGGTGGTTTTCAGTACTTCATCACATTTACCAATGACTTTAGTAGATATGGTTATGTCTACCTAATGAGGCACAAGTCTGAATCCTTTGAAAAGTTCAAAGAATTTCAGAATGAAGTACAGAATCAATTGGGCAAGACAATTAAACTTCTACGATCTGATCGTGGGAGTGAATATTTGAGCCATGAATTTTATGATCATTTAAAACAATGTGGAATTGTTCCACAGTTGACTCCACCTGGAACTCCTCAATGGAATGGGGTGTCCGAGCGGAGGAACCGAACCTTGTTGGACATGGTTAGGTCGATGATGAGCAAAGCAGATCTTCCACTATCCTTTTGGGGTTATGCTCTTAAAACTGCTGCGTTTACACTAAATAGAGTCCCAACTAAGTCTGTTGAAAAGACACCATATGAGATGTGGACCGGGAAACGTCTCGGATTGTCTTTCCTCAAAGTTTGGGGATGTGATGTTTATGTCAAACGTTTGACGTCAGACAAACTCACTCCAAAATCAAACAAATGCTTCTTTGTGGGATATCCTAGGGAAACCAAAGGATATTATTTTTATAATAAAATAGAGGGTAAAGTGTTTACCGCTCACAATGGTGTCTTCTTGGAGAAAGAGTTTCTCTCAAAAGGAGTTAGTGGGAGCAAGGTGCATCTTGAAGAAATTCAAGAAATACCTAAAAATGTTTCGGCATCCACTGATCCTATACAGGATGTACAAGATGTTGTACAACCAGTTGATGAAACACCAGCCCCATAAAGGTCTACGAGGGTACGTCGTGCGACTGAAAAGATAACGCTTCTAACCACAGAGCAGCATGACATGGTATTGTTGGACAATAATGAGCCCACGACCTATACTGAAGCATAACGGGACCCAACTCTGAGAAGTAGCTTGGAGCCATGGAATCCGAAATTGAATCCATGCATCAAAATCAAGTTTGGAACTTGGTTGATCCAATCGAAGGTGTGATACCTATCGATTGTAAATGGATTTTCAAGAAAAAGACTGATATGGATGGAAATGTTCACATCTATAAAGCGCGATTGGTGGCGAAAGGTTTCAAACAAATTCAAGGTGTTGATTATGATGAAACTTTCTCACCCGTTGCAATTCTTAAGTTTGTTCGGATTCTTCTAGCAATTGCTGCATATTTTGATTATGAAATATGGCAGATGGATGTCAAAACAGCCTTTCTTAATGGAAGACTGACTGAGGATGTGTACATGACACAACTTGAGGGTTTTGTCGATCCTAAAAATGCTAGTAAAATATGAAAGCTTCAAAAGTCCATCTATGGACTGAAGCAAGCATCTCAGAGTTGGAATCTGCGTTTTGATGAAGTAATCAAATGGTTTGGTTTCATCAAGAACGTAGAAGAACCTTGAATTTACAAGAAGTTTAGTGGGAGCGCACATGTATTTCTGGTCCTATATGTAGATGACATATTATTGATCGGAAATGACATTCTAATGCTTGATGATGTTAAATCCTCATTAAGAAAAAGTTTCTCAATGAAGGATTTAGGAGAGGCAGCGTATATTTTGGGCATAAAGATCTATAGAGATAGATCTAAAAGGCTAATTAGATTAAGCCAAGATACATATATTGACAAGATATTGAATCGGTTCAATATGCAAGATTCCAAGAAAGGTTTCTTGCCAATGTCACATGGCATTACTCTAAGCAAGAGTCAGTGTCCTTCGACGCCTGATGAGCAAAAGAGGATGAGAGTGATTCCTTATGCTTCGGCTATTGGATCCATCATGTATGCCATGTTATGTGCACGCCCAGATATATCTTATGCTCTAAGTATCACGAGCAGATATCAATCAGATTTTGGTGAGGCACATTGGACCGTTGTCAAAAACATCCTCAAGTACTTAAGAAGAACTAAGGATGCATTCTTAGTGTTTGGAGGTGAAGAAGAGCTCGTTGTAAAAGGTTACACCGATGCCAGCTTTCAAACTGATAAGGATGATTCTAGATCGCAATCCGGATTTGTGTCCTACCTCAATGGAGGGGCAGTGAGCTGGAAAAGTTCCAAGCAAGATACAATAGCAGCTTTAACCACAGAGGCGGAGTACATTGCAGCTTCTGAAGCTGCAAAGGAAGCTGTTTGGATCAGAAAATTTGTTTCTGAGTTGGGTGTTGTTCCTAGCACGTCCAATCCTGTGGATCTCTACTGTGACAATAGTGGAGCCATCGCACAGGCAAAGGAGCCTAGATCACACAAACGATCCAAACACATACTACGACGCTATCACCTCATTCGAGAGATCATCGATCGAGGTGATGTGAAGATATGCAAGGTGCACACGGATTTGAATGTTGCAGATCCGACAAAGCCTCTTCCACAATCAAATCATGAGGCATACACGAGATCTATGGGTATTAGATACTTACATCAGTGATCATAGTGTGTAGTGGGAGACTTGTGTCACAGCTATGTTTATGTACTATTAAATAAATTGTTATATGAGTAATCATTATCTACATTGATCATCAAGTATGTGACTTGTTGATGAAACTCTTTGTTAAAAGTAATGTTACTCTAGATGATCCCTAGTCTATATCATTATATGAGATAATGATTGCATACAGACTAGCACATGTGTTAATTGATGATCACGTTTCACGGATCATAGATATGGAGATATCGAATTAATAATGTGAACACATGTTATTGAACATGGTGTTGGATTGACCCACTCCAAGACACTGCTAGGATTGTTATTTCCATATGTGCCATCAGTTGGTCTTGAGTGATACACCTGCTAGATCCTTAGACCTGAGATCGCCATTGTTTCTCACTATGCGTAGTTGTGCACTTTGAGACTACCAAACACTACTCTGTAACTGGATAGTCATAAAAGTAGTCTTCGGGTATATAATAAAACATAGAATGGGATGTGCGCGGATCAAGATGGGATTTGCTCCTCCTTAATAACAGGAGAGATATATTTGGGTCCCTCGAGATAGTTGGATTTGAAAGTGCATGGCCATGCCAAAGTGATTAATGGTTAATCACAGTGACTAAAAGTTAGTCACGAAATGAATCCACTATTTGATCGAGTGAATGGTCGAGCTATCACAAGGATGGCACGCATCTCGCCTTGAGCTTGACTGGTATCGTGTGGCAAATGGATTAGCATGTTGAATGTATCTAGGTTCGGCCGATATAATCTTTATGTACATTCGGGAGTCAGTATGTCCTACTAGATATCTCTACTGACTTGTGGTTGAAAATGGTTTTCATTTACAACCGACTGCACATGAACCTAACGGGTCACACACTTAAGGAGTTAGAATATCGAAAATCTTGGCTAGATGATTGTCTCTAGTGCAAGTGGGGGATTGTTGGTGATGTGCCCAAGAGGCAATCATAACAATTCGGTTGAAGGCCTATTGGATATTTGATCCATAAGCAATTAGGGTACTAATGGGCCTGCGACCTAAAATCCCATTAGTACGCCTATAAATACGAGGGGTAGGGTTAGGGGCTAATTACCCCACCACGTGACAGCCCTAGCCGCCACCCCTCGAAGGCCTCACACCGAGACCCTTGCCCCGCGCGCGCGGTGCTAGCACACCGGCGCACGGTGTTCCTCTCCGTACGTATGGAATCCGTGGAGGCGCTGCTGCTACTGCTGCGCTGATCGGCTACGACGATCATGATCGTCTACCTGCTGCTGTGACGAGGACGAGGAGGAGACGAACGAGATCGTCTAATTCCTCTACACCGACGCGCATCTACGTTCCGCTGTGCCGCGTCTAGTGGTAACGATCCATGACCTCTGTACTCGCATATTTCCTGGGGTGACGCGATAGAGTTGCTAGAGTAGCGTACCGCCAATTTTCCAACAGTGGCTGCATAGATCGAATCAGGGAATCTTGCAAAAATAGTTGATCATCGTCAACGTCAATTATGTGTTCAGATCTCAGTGTACTTAGTTGGAATGTGAGAGGGTTGAACTCGCCAGCCCGTTGCGAGGCAATGCGGGAGCTATTGGTGGCAGTGAAACCTTCTGTTGTTTGCATTCAAGAAACGAAGTTACAACATCTAGATGATCGTCTTGCTGTTCAATTTTTGGGGCCAGGATACTCTTTTCACCACCTTCAAGCATTGGGCACCGAGGGGGCGTGCTCCTGGCCTGGCACGCAGACAGTGTGGAAGCTTCCAACCCTGTCATGCGTGACTACACTCTCACAGTGTCCATATTGCACTGGATGTCAAATTTAACATCATCGCTTACCGCGGTCTACGGCCCAACAGGGGATGCAGAGAAGTTGAATTTTTTGCAGGAGTTGCACGCATGCAGACCAGCGTCGGGGCAACCCTGGTGTTGTATTGGTGATTTTAACCTTATCTATGAGGCGCGGGATAAGAACAACACCAATCTAAATAAACGCCTCATGGGATCCTTCCGGAGGGCATTGGACAATGCAGAGCTTTTGGAGATTAGGCTGCAAAATCGGCGCTTCACGTGGAGTAATGAGCGGACTAATCCGACTTTGGTGTGCCTGGACAGCGCTTTCTGCAATAATACATGGGATATGCTCTACACTGGCTATGGCCTTCAGGCACTCTCTTCTTCCGTGTCAGATCATTGTCCGATTCTTCTCTTGCCTTTGGACAAGCCGCGCAAGCAATCCTCCTTTAAATTTGAGAATTTCTGGTTGAGAATGCCAAACTTCATAGGGTCGTGGAGGAGGCCTGGGCTCAAGACATTACAGTAGCATCCCCCATGAGTGTTTTCCAGGCACCGACTGTGGTGCAATCTGCCATCGTGTGAAAGCCTGCAATCCATGGATTTAGACCGTGCGATCCCCATCCAATGGTAGGTGCACATTTGCAACATAAGTCCTTCCACCTGATATTGAAAATGTGCAAATACACCCCTCCGCCTCTGAGCCGAGCCTAGGGGAGCCGATCTCTGTTTCGTTCCCGATCCATGTACGAAGGCTGCCCTCGTCCTGTTAGTCGACGGCCGCCCCCGTCCCCAGACGCTTGAGTGAGCTGCTCGAGGGTCGCCGGCGAGGCTTCGCGTCTCCGTCTCCGTGCCCGCCGCCGCTTTCCCCTCCGTGGAACTGCTCCCGCCCCCGTCCGTGTGCAGCTCCAGCATCGGCGCCCTCGCCCGCGTCCTGCAGCAAAACGTCGACAGACTCTGCTGTACTCACGAAGGCAACGTCCGTCCACCTGCACCGGCCGCGGCTCCCTCTCCTGTTATGCTCTCGCTGCATGTGATAGCACTTGCGTGTTCTACGCCTGTTGGGGACCCTGGTGAACATGCGGTTGTGTGTTTGGGGCAGCGATCAATCGGCGCTCAACAGTTGCTCGATATATTGCCTCACTGGCGCAACTTATGAAGTGATGCATACAACATGACTCCCATGCTCGCAGGGCCGGTCCTGACTTTTCGGGAGCCCGTGGCGAATAAAAATTAAAGCCCTATAGTTGATCATAAATATAAAGAAAAAATATCAATTATAACTACTTTTTATTCTGAAAAAAATGATATTTAGAACAAGAAATCTAGTTCATTTTAAGTTAAATTAGCTCCGCTAAACGTCACTTATTTCAGAACGGGGTGAGTGTTTTATAAAGTTCATTCTCACTAATATTGTCACAAAAATAAATTTAAAAACACTTATACGAACTGAAAATACAATTGATTGAAACTTATCTAATGATATAAAATAAAATTACTTTGAGTATCTAACTGAAATTATGTGTAAGAGTTAAACTATCACTTAATAAAGTTCAGTTAGTACAACCTTAGATGAGAGAAAAAATATGAGAAAATCAGTTAGCTAGGAGTATACATAGATTGATAAATGCATAAAAAATAACAGGTGAAGTTAAGCGTTTAGAAGACATAATCTATTAAGTGTTGGCATGCAAACCCGGAGCCTTCGAAAGTCCTCTACATCACGGTCGCGACAACCGACAGATAAGAATAGAAATTCATATTCGAGTTATCGATGCTTAATTCAAGAGACTACATGAGCAGGCTGTATAGAGTGGTCGGCCTCTGACTCTGCATGACCATAGGTATTGTCGGGAACACTCTTGATTCTAAGTTGGAAT
Organism: Tuctoria greenei; assembly: GCA_036927565.1. Lineage (NCBI taxonomy): Eukaryota > Viridiplantae > Streptophyta > Magnoliopsida > Poales > Poaceae > Tuctoria > Tuctoria greenei. The sequence continues at coordinate 89,913,429 of JAYESD010000005.1, read as the reverse complement.
AGTTGGTTGGGTCAAATCTAAAAGTCAAATTCACTATCCTTCTGACTGTTATTATTAGTTTATCATTGATCGAATACCAGTTAAATCACATTCATTTGTATAAATTTAGAGCTTGACAATATATATAATTTAAATCTAAATGAGACCCTTAATTTTCGAGGGCCCGGGGCAGTCGCCCGTTGGGCACTGCCTCAGGGCCGGCCCTGCATGCTCGTGTCCAGAGGAGGAGAGCTGGAGGTAGTGGGCGTGAACGTGCTGATTTGCTCCATGCTGACAAGAGACGAGTTGCACGTTTGATTTATTTTTGTACACGCCATGCAATATCCAGCAACAAAGTAGAGACTAATGAGCATCAATGGAAGACGGTGGGGAAGACGTCACTGCTCCGCTGCACACGACGTCGCTGAGGACTAGTCCTTCCTTGCTCGCACGCGGGGCGTCGTGGTTTTTGCTGGGGCCTGCGCGGGCGTGCTGTGCGCCTGCGCCGCCGTTTCCGTGAGCGAGGATCAATGGCAGGCGTCGGCCAAAAGTTGGGCGGCGGCGGTTTTTAGCAGATCGAGGGCGGGGCCACGGACGCGGGCCAAGACCAATTGCGAGTCCAGCACTTCCGCTCGGCTCAAGCGGTCTTTTTGCATATTTTGTGGGTTGAGGTGAAGGGATTTATGTGAAAAAATGAAGACACCATTAGATTGTAATTTAATGGCTCAAAATCACTGCTTGCAGACTTGCACCGCATCCCTGTTTGCACAGCAGTCGGTGCCTGTTTTCCATCACAAGCTTCAAAGAACAGCCAAGGCATTACGAGCATGGAGCAGAGATTTTATATGTGGGCTCCCTTTTCCTTGTGACTGCAGCTTCATATAGCAAATGAAGTGATTCATCGCCTAGACTTAGCTATATGGAGGAACGACAACTGTCGATGGAGGAATTTCAGTTACGGAAGGAACTAAAGGTTCGGGTTCTTGGTCTACCTGCGATCGAATGCTCAAGGAGACGGGCAGGCTTTCAGGATAACCTGGTTGCGCGAGGGGGACGCCTCTACAAAAAATTTTCACTCCAAGGCGAACGCTCGTTCACAAAAAAATTACATACCTTGCCTCAAGAATTGCACTGGGCAACTGGTATGGACACACAACGAGAAGGAGGATATCCTCAAGGAACATTTCTCTGTGCTTCTAGGCTCCAGATGGCAACGACGCCGTACTTTCAATTGGGATGAACTAGAGCTACCGAGAGTGCAAGGAAACGCTCTGGATGCTCCGTTCACAGAAGAGGAAGCTTGGGCTGCCATATCTGAGACACCGCCCGAAAAGGCACCTGGTCCGGATGGTTACACAGGTGCGTTCTACAAGAGATGTTGGCCTGTTGTTAAGCATGATCTCATGGCTGCACTGCAATGCTTCTACAACTTGAACGCAGGGCCGTTGGCACAGCTTAATTGTGCAGAGATCACTCTGCTACCGAAAAGAGAGGATGCGGACACACCGGGCGATTTTCGTCCGATCAGCTTGGTTCACTCTTTTGCTAAGCTCGTCTCCAAGATACTAGCTCGGCGCTTAGCAGGTGAGATCAGCAGCATCATTGCCATGCCACAGAGTGCATTCATTAAAAAAAGGAGCATTCAAGAACCGGCCTCAGGCCGGATGGCTAGCGCCTCCGTCGTGAGCGCAGCCCACCCGGGTTCGATCCCTCCCGGACGCTGGGTGTCTTACCTCTCTCTTAAAGTATCCGGGCGCTACCCCGTGTGTTCAAAAAAAATAAAAAAAGGAGCATTCAGGAGAACTTTTTATTGGTAAGCAATTTGGCTCGGCATTTTCATCGCTCCCGGACACCGGTTCTTCTTCTTAAGCTCGATATCACGAAAGCATTTGACTCGGTTAGATGGGAATACATGATCGAGCTGATGGAGAACCGTGGATTTCCTAGCCGGTGGTGGGACTGGCTGTCATTGTTGTTTACAACATCATTTTCGTCTGTCAAACTGAATGGTGTCCAAGGTCCCTATATCAAGCATTGGCGCCGGCTACGTCAAGGCGACCCCTTATCCCCATATTTATTCATTTTAGCCATCGACACACTTCAACAACTATTTCGGATAGCGACAGAGGATGGCACACTAACACAGATCAGGGGAAGGCATGCGGGAATAAGGATCTCAATGTATGCCGATGACGTGGTCATTTTCATTAATCCCTCACAAGCTGATGTGGATAACACCTTAGCAATTTTGCGTTGTTTCGGTGAAGCCACTGGACTCAGGATAAATGAACGCAAAAGCTCTGTAGCGCCGATCGGTTGCGATGGCCTTGATCTTGACAGCCTTCTGTGCAATTTTGGTGGTCAGCGCGTAGGCTTCCCCTTGACCTACTTGGGTTTACCGATCAGCTTAGGGCGCCTCCGCGTGGAGCAGTTGCAAGGTATTCAGGACAAAGCACTTGCAAAAGCTTGCTGGGTGGCAGGGGAATCTCCTTAGTTTTGGAGGTCGGCGAGAGCTTGTGCATACGGTGCTTGGATCCTTGCCGACATACCTCATGACAGCTCTTAAACTTCCGAAGAAATTTTTCAGAAAGTTGGACAAGGCCAGACGCTGATTTCTCTGGGCAGGAGCGCAACAACTAACAGGAGGCAAATGTAAGGTCAATTGGTCTTCAGTTTGCAGGCCATGTGATCGGGGTGGACTAGGTTTAGTCGACTTCCAGAATTTCAGTCGTGCTTTGCGTATGCGTTGGTTATGGTTGAGCTGGGCCAGGCCGAGTCGACCATGGCTTGGCATGGACCTACCAGTTGATATCATTGACAGAGCATTATTTGCGGCGGCCACAAGGGTCATTGTGCATGATGGACGAACTGCAACCTTCTGGGAATCAAGTTGGCTTAATGGCTTGGCACCGAGGTTCTTGTTTCCGGAACTCTACAGCCATAGTAGAGGGAAGAATCGAGTTGTGGCAGATGCACTGCAGGACAATACATGGATCCGAGACCTGCGATCCATAACTGCTATTGAGGTCATCATGCAATACATTCAGTTATGGACTTTGATCGAGGAGGCTGACATCCAGCTATCGTCCGACACAGATGATGTGATTGAGTGGAAAATGACTACATCTGGGATCTACTCTGCACGATCAGCCTACCGGATGCAATTCGAGGGGAGTTATCGTTCACCTTTCCCATTGTTTGTTTGGGAACCATGGGCGCCATCTAGGTGTAAATTGTTCATGTGGCTGTTGTTGCAAAATCGCATTTGGACCTCAGATCGACTGCTGCAGCGCCAGTGGCCCAACAATTATTTTTCTGTCACGTTTTCTCTGAATGTCCGGTGGTTTGTCAGATATGGGCAGCGGTCAGTGCTTGGTGCAAGGAACCGAGGCTTCACCCATTGTCTTGGGGCGTTTACATGTCCATAGGAATATGGTTTCAGAATCTACTTTCAGGTGTGCCAGCGAGCAAGCTCAAAGGACTTCGATCTTTGGTAATAGCTGTGCTATGGATCATTTGGCAAGAACGCAATGCCCGTATCTTTAGAGGTGTGGAATGCTCTAGCCTTGACATCTTTAGTGGCGTCAAGGACGAAGCAGCCCTTTGGATTGCTGCTGGGGCGAAACATCTTGCTCAAGTGGTTACTCATCACAATCAAATTTGACCACGTGTTGTATGGTAGAATGGTGGGGGTGAGTTTTTGTTTAGGCAGAACATCACCTTGATGTTTTTGCTCTCTTGTACATGAAACTTGCTTCATCTTCTTAATATATAACACCCTTTAAAGGGTTTTCGAAAAAAAAAACAACACCGTGGAGCAATCCGCGTGGGAGTGTATTAATGAAAGCATCTCCTACTCTGGCTCCCAGTTTTTCAACGCGAGGGCGCGCTTGGAGACCGGGTTCAACTACCTCCTGGACGCATTCCAGCAGCTTAGCAAGGGAACTGTCTCTGTGGCCGGGTAAGTGTCCTTTTTTATCTTTCTTTGTCATCGTAGGTTTTTTTTCGAAAAACCAGGCATGCCTGAAGCTTCAATTAAGTAGTATAGAAAAGTAAAATACAAGAGGTTCTCGTCTTTAAAACCAGAAAAAAACGAAAAGAGGAAAAATACAACTACATAGAAAAAACAACAGCGCTTGTCTTGTTCCTATAATGGCATTACACTGTCTAAATGCCTATTGCCTGAACGGCGCCACAACTGAAGGTCGTTTTTTATGCCTGCCACGATGTCCTGCACTCCTGCTTCGGTACTTTGAATTTTTTTTGCATTGCGCTCCCTCCACAACGCCCACATGACTGCTATAATAACAGATCGAATACCTTTACGACGCTGATTTGAGACCCTGGCCGACAGGTCTTGGAACCAATCAACTAGCAGTGACTGGCAATCCCAAGTCCTTGGCTGCAGTTGTAACTCTGTAAGCCATTCACCGATTTTGGACCAAACCCACTGAGCGACAGGACATTTCACGAAGAGATGTCTAACTGTCTCTAAGTTGTGAAAGCAAAGTTGACAGAAATAATTATTCGGCCAATTGTGGTGCAGGAGTCTGTCTGCAGTCCAAACCCGATTTTGTAAGAGCAGCCACAAAAATAATTTGCATTTCGGTGGAGCCCAAACTTTCCAAACAGTGGAGGGGAAGGAGGATTGGGTGCCTCCTTCGAATTGCATCAAGTATGCGGATTTGGATGAATACTCCCCAGAAGCCGAGTACAACCATTTTATTTCATCTGGCTCTGAGGGTGTGAGGGAGATTTGCAACTCATCAAGTAATGTCCACAGCCGCAAGAGCTCGACAAGCTGACATACTGAAATGTTGGTCATCACATCACGCATCCAACTATTGTTTTGCAGCGCAAGGAACACTGTATTATGTTTACCTTTGCTATGCCTGTATAGTTGTGGAAACATTGCAGCTGGCGCTTGACCATGTATCCATCTGGAGTGCCAAAAACTGGCTTGTTGCCCATCACGAACAGTGACCTCTGTTGCAGCTGAATTAGAAAGCTCGCTGTCAGTGCAGCTTGTATTGATGTAAGGAGAGGTTTACACTGTGTTAAGAAACTAAAAATAAGAACTAAAATTTACATGGCGTTGGCCCAGAAGGTTCTGGCCACCAGGGGACTATCTAAAGTCGATTGTCCAGGTTCTCAGTTAACTGCCTTGCTCCGGCGAGCACCCACAGCCGCACTGTTTCCTGAAGCTCTTCAAAAAGTTTATCTGAAATCTGCTCGTTACCTCTGAAGATACGTCTGTTTCATTCAAGCCATAAAATCCAGCATGTAAGGATGATCAGGGAGCGTTTTCCTCTTGATGCTTTGCCACGGTGTTCCATCATGATGTTGTATAGCCAGTCTTCAATTTCGGCCGCTGGTGGCCAAGCAGGTGGTGTGAGTTTTAGGGCGCCCGACCAGGTCGCTACTTTGGTCCATATCTCCCTTGTCACTGGGCACTCAACGAAAAGATGAGTCGCCGTCTCCAAATTTCTCATGCACAGCAGACAGAAATAATTATTTGGCCACCCCCGAGCTTGTAGTCTAGCCGCTGTCCAAATACGATCTTGGGCAAGTAACCAGCAAAAAAATTTGCACTTCATTGGGGCCCAGACATTCCACATTGTTCCCGGCAGCCATGAGATTACGCTTCCTTCGAACTGCATATAGTAGGCTGATCGTGTTGAGTAGTTGTTGTTAGCCGACCGGGTCCATTTGATCTCGTCGTCGCGGGTGTCATGTGGATCAAAAGATAGATTCTGCAGACGAGCCCACAGTGTACTATACTCCTCCAAGAGCTGGGTCGATATATCATGTATCACATCTCTTATCCAGGCATGCGCATTCAGTGCCTCTGCCACTGAGCAATTCTTCCTTCGGCTATGTTTGTACAGGGTGGGGAATTCCACTGCGAGAGGTACTCCTTGCAGCCAATTTGATTTCCAGAATCTTGCCTTTTTACCATTTCGAATTGTGATTTTTGTGGCCACAGCAGAAAGGCATTCATCCACATCGTCGATTGGCAAAGATGTCCCCTTCCAAGGCCTATTCGGCGATGTCTAGTGGAGCCACAACCATCGTAGTCTCAGTGCTCGACTGAATCTTTCCAAGTCGATTAATCCAAGACCACCAAAATGCAGCGGCCTGCAGACTTTACTCCAGTTTGTTTTGCATTTGCCTCCCAAAACTTCATTCGTTCCAGACCAAAGGAACCTTATGCGTATCTTGTCGATGTCAATGTAGAACTTTTTTGGCAATTTCAACGCTGTCATTAGGTATGTGGGAAGCATACTTAGCACTGATCTAACAAGTTCCCGTCGGCCAGCTAGCGAAAGCAGCGGTCCTTGCCACCCGGCCAGCTTAGTTGCAACCTTGTCTTTCACCTTCTGCAAGTCTGCTAGGCGCAATCTACCCAAGGTTAGTGGTAGGCCCAAGTACTGTCCAGGAGAAATTATTCTTTGGCCACTGAAGTTCCGTAGTACATGATCCAGGTTAATATCCTGGCACCTAATCGGAGTAACTGAGCTTTTCGCCATGTTCACTTTTAAGCCTGTTGCTGCTCCAAATTTTTACATGAGCTTCATTGCAAAGTCTACTTCTTTTTGAAATGGGTTTATAAAAACCACCACATCATCAGCATATAGCGATACTCTTAGACTTGCACTTCTTTCTGCGAGGGGTGTGAGTAGGCCTTGCTGTTCTGCCAAGCTGAATATTCTTTGCAGTGTGTCAAAAGCAAGGATAAATAGAAGAGGTGATAGGGGGTCCCCTTGCCTAAGTCCCCTCCGATGATCAATTTCCTCCCCTGGTATTCCATTGAGCAAGACAGTGGAGCTCGAAGTGGCCAGTAGGGTGGATATCCAATTAGTCCATCTTCTTGAAAATCCCCTTGCAGTGAGTAATTCTAATAGATAACTCCATGATACCGAATCAAAGGCTTTGGAAATGTCAAGTTTCATCCTCATTGTTTGCTATGATACAGCCTGGCCACATTCCGAACATAAAGGAAATTATCGTGTATACATCTTCCTTTAATAAATGCACTCTGGGCTGGGGAGATTAGGGTGTCAATGTGTGGTGAGAGTCTTAGTGCAAGTATCTTGGAGATGAGTTTTGCCACTGAATGGATAAGGCTGATCGGCCGGAAATCTTTTGCATGCTTTGCAATGTCAGCTTTGGGGATAAGTGTGATCAGCGCTCGATTCAAGATCTTCATGGAGCCTGTCTTAAGTTCATGGAAAGACTGTAAGGCGACCATTAAATCTGGTTTGATCGTGTCCCAACATGCCTTGAAGAAGTCACTTGTGAACCCATCAGGTCCCGGCGCCTTTTCAGATGGTAGTTGTTTGATTGCAGAGAGCACCTCCTGTTCGGTGAACGGGATGTCAAGATGATGATCTTGAATTCTTGGCAAGGCAAGAGTTTCCCAATCTAGAGTGACAACCCTCTGTTCCTTTGATCCCAAGGCTTGCTGGAAATGATCAAAAAGGGTAGAGGCCATAGTCTCATCGGTCAATTGATACTGTCCATAGCCATTTTTAAGCCTTGGGATATAAATCTTCCTAGCTCTTGCATTTGCTCTAAGGTGGAAAAACTTTGTGCATGCATCGCCCTCCTTCAGCCACATTATCCTCGATGCTTGTCTGCGACGAGATTTTTCCAGAGCTACCAGACCAAGGATGCGTATTTTCAAGTCTTTTCTGAAATTCAGTTCAGCAGAGGATAGAGCTCTGCTTTCTTGCGCCTCGTCCAAACGGTGTATGATGTCATTGACCATTTCGAGCTGCGCTCGAGCCCCCTGGAAAAGATTTTTGCTCCAGGCACTTAATTTGTATTGCATTGCACTGAGCTTCTTACTAAGGACGGTCATTGGCGAGCAAGCTGAGACTGGTGCTTCCCATGCCTCTTTTACCATGTCTTGAAAGCAGGGCATCCTAATCCAAAAGGTTTCAAATTTGAATATCAGCTTCCTTTTCACCCGACGCTGTGGACAGAGGAGTAATGGACAGTGATCGGAGATTGATGACGATAGCGGCTGTAAATAATAACCAGAATATATGGCATCCCAATCACGGTTGCAGAACACTCTATCAAGGCGAACCAGAGTCGGATTGGACCTTTCAGAGCTCCAAGTGTATTTTCTGTTTTGTAGCGCAAATTCCATGAGCTCGCAACAATCAAGTGTTATACGAAAAGAGCCCATCAAGCGTCGGTTCCAGTTTGTGTTATTCTTATCGCTTGGTAGATATATGAGGTTAAAATCGCCTAGACACAGCCAAGGCAAGTCTCCTGGCGGTTTAAGATCTTCCAATTCAGCTAGAAATCTCTCCTTGTCTGGGTCTCTGACCGGACCGTAGACCACCGTGAGAATGAAATCGGACTCCATCCAGCTCATCCTCGCTTATCACACCCGGTTTTATTAGAAATAAAACCAGCTGCAAAATACATGTATGCCAAGATCAGTTTCACCATACATGTACGACAAGTAGTGATAAACAGTTCTATATCGCATGAAAACAACATTTATACATTTCAAAAGAGTTTTGAATAGCGGCGGAAGAGGAAAAACTCTATAGCAACCACAGGCAAATTGACTGGCAGCAACGCGACCTATGCACCGTCTTCACTTGTCACTGTCTTCATTAGATCTTCTCTTCACTGAGCAGCATATCAAAAGTACAACAAAGCAAGTGTGAGTACCATCCCGTGGTACTCCGCAAGTGTGGGAAATAAATGACATGTGGGCCAATCAAAAAGGAAAGGCTGATAATGGTTTAAGCACTATGCATTAAACCTATCCTTAGCTTTCATTAGCACCTACATCTAGGTGTATATTCCCAATCATTATAGAATAACAATAATAATGAATCAATACCAACATCATTCCCAAACCATCATCTCAACCATCATCTAATTATGAATTGGACACCAAGCCGCTCTTGTCCGTGAGCACGGCTGTCATGACAGTTTTACCAAATCTCTGCAGAGAGTGTACCCTTTCCCCACAAGCAGTGATTCCATCCCCTGTTGCCAGGTGGACTTGAGTAAACCTCCCTGATGCCAGTGGCGGCCAACCACATTTCACACTTCCATAGGTGCGTGGCCAGGAGATCACTACATGGTCTTTACAAAGGTTCTCCCGACTAGTGCTAGCCCTCTAAGGTTTCCACCACTGAGGCATTCCCGGAGTAACCCTCCACCTCAGAGCCCCCTCTTGAGCCTTGCGGTTCCCAGAGCAGTACCCCTGCATCATTCCCCGCACCATCCAACTACTAGCATTTCATCAGGAGAAACCTAATTATTTGACCAAGCCGCCCCATCTCAGTCTCGTGGTGGTACTATAAAGCTTAGTGGCTTCCTCCATAAACCGATCCTTAGAATCCGGCAAGGTTCAATCCCCGATTCCCGGGTCTCGTGCGTACTGCACCATACCAATCAAACCAACCCGCCAGATTCCTATTTACTACAATCCATTTCCAACATCATAATCATAATCATAATAATAAGTCATGAGTAATAAATATGGTCAATGTTTTCCCACCCAACTATTATGCGTGGCTGTAAGGATCGAAACGCCCAAGAGGGGGGGTGAATTGGGCTTTCTTTCAAATTTTAAAGCAATTAAGATGAACAACCTAAAGCCCAATTCCCTATGCAATTAAACTATGCAATCAATATAAATTAAAGTTGCGGAATGAAGATTGCATAAGAGTAAAAAGGGAGAGGGATGCAAACGCTCGAGGGACACGGAGTTTATCCCGTGGTTCGGTAAGATCACAAGGATCTTCCTACATCCATGTTGTGGCACCCACCGAAGGGTTTTGCCACTCCCAAGTCACCGAGACAAGGGGCTTCTTCACTATTCTTCTCCGTTCGCCAACCTCGGCAAGGTGGAGCTCAAGCCTTGTACACTTTTGGGATCCTCCGGGCTTCCACAATCCTCTTGGCAAGCTCCGGAAGTTGCACACACCAAGGGACACTCCCTTATGGCTCTCACTACACTAGAGACTCCAATCACCAAGAATGGAGGCACCCAAGCACTATCTCTAGCTAGTTCTAGCCTATCTCTTGGTGTACAAATGATGAACAAATGATGTGAAAGTGGTTGCTCTATTGCTTGAATGCTCTAGGATGTGTAGAGTATGTCTGGGCTTCCAGTCTTATCGATTTGACAGGTTGAAGGGGTATAAATAGCCAGCCTCCACGAGATAGCCGTTGGAAAAGTAGGCTGACATCACTTCTCTGCGAACACCGGATGATCCGATGTCTCCCCTTCAGTTATCATTGGTCAAAGCCAAATTAGCTGATGTCACTGTGTCAGATATGACCGTTGTTAGACCGATGTTGATCTGTCTTCTCATCGGATGATTCTGTGGCTCTTCCTCCAGAATTTTGCTTGGTCTTGATGCTCACTGGAGTGATCGACCGATGTGTGTAAGTCTGCACATCGGATGATCCGGTGCTTCACTTGGTCCAATGGTATTGCAATCTGTGATGATGGACCGATGTCACTGAGCCACTCACATCGGATGATCCGGTGAGTGCATTTGTCTGAGGTCTTCTCCTTCAGTTGAACCAACTCGACCGATGCAGTCAACTTCAAGACCATCGGATGATCCGGTGTGTTCAACTTGTTGACTTCGAGTTGTTTTGAGTTGTTCTTTTGGAATTTTGAACTTGTGACCTCTTTGACATTTGTTTGAAATGTTGTTTTGATTGTCTTCAAGCATTGAGTGATATCAAGTTAGAGCTTTCACTTCTTGTCTTCATATGATTTGATTTGATCTCATTCGTTGATTTTATACGGGTCTCCAATGTAATTTTGATTTCATTTGATTGAGTGTTATTGAGACCTTGCATTCACAAATTCATTAGTAATATCGAATGGTTGTCATTAATCACCGAAACCGTACCTCATGGGGCCTAGATGCTTTCAATCTCCCCCTTTTTGGTGATTGATGACAACACAATAATTTAAAGCGCAATAATAATGAATTTGATGATAATACTCAAGTATATATGCAATGAATACAGCATAGGACACATTAAGCTTGTAGAACGCAAAAGAAAATTGTGGTGCGAAAAGCTCAATTGATTAAAATCATAAACTAATGAGACAAGCGAAAGAGTGCTTAATTAAAATTACAAAAGAGTACTCAAGCACGAATACAAAGGATAAGCACACACACACTCCCCCTGAGACTGCTACTACCACTCCCCCTGACTCTTCTACATCTTCTCCCCCTTTGGCATCAAGACACCAAAAAGGGATCAGAACGCCTACAGACCCTGAGAGCTGGGCGCGAGGACGAACTGGGCACCGTCGCCGTCGTCGGAGCTGGAGTCGCCGGACGTAGGAGCTGCCGGGGCGGCGGGAGCTGGAGGATTCGCTGCCGGTGCTGGAGGAGAGGAAGCAGGTGCCGGTGGAGCTGGAGGAAGTGGAGCGCTCACCACGGACGCCGGTGTCTGCTGGAACAAGATCGTTGCTGGCAGTGGTGAGTGAATCGGTGCGCTAGATGCCAGAAGTGGTGACATACTGATGGAAGGGATGGGAGTAGTGGGCACCTGAGCAACACCTGGAGCTAGTCCCAGTCCAGGCTGCTGTGGAGGAAGGGCGATCCCGGTCTGAGTGTAAAGGTTGGTGATCAACCCTAGGATCCCCATCATGGCCTGCTGGGTCTGCTGCTGCTGGTCGAGGGTACGGCGGTGCATCTGATCTACCAGGTTGGTGAACCGGTCCGTATCCTCTCGCCTCTGACGGGCGATCTCTAGCTGGAGCTCCTGCTGCTGCCGCTGCAGCTGTGCTAGGTGAGCAGCCTGCTCCGCCCTGGCCTGCTCAGCTGCGAGCCTGTCCTGGCGCTGCTGCTCGATCATCTGCTGGAGAAGTGCCGACAGCTCTGACGGCTGTGACACCTGCGCCTCGGACACAGGAGGTGGTGTCGGTGGCGGAGCAGCTGAGCCTCCTGCCTCGGCGTCGTGCTGCCTCGGTGAGGGTGGAGGCGGAGGGAAGTACTCCTCGACACTCTCGTCTGTGTCGCTCTCGGACCAGACGTGCTGCAAGTCCTCCCCCTGAGCCTCAGCCTCAGCAAGCCTCTCGTCCTCCCGCTCTAGGTCGGACCAGTCTTCCTCTGACAGACGGGCCCGGACCTGGCGCTCAACTGGACGACCAAGGCGACGGTCTCCAGGAGCAGAGGCACGATAGTGACTGAAGCGAGTCACACTCTCGTCAGCTAGCCGGGTTTGTGCTGTATGTCCCTCAGGCACCACCATAGAGCAAATGTAACTTATCCAGTGCCCGTAGACCATCTGCCTCATCATGCCAATGCCATTCGTGATTACGTCTTCCATCTCACAGAGGAGTATGTCCACGATATCAAAATCCATCCCGTTCATTATGTAGAACAGGAGGGTCTGCTGCAGGCTCGTGAACCCCTCCAAGTAACCTGACCTCGGCAGGAGCGTGCGGCGCAAGGCGAGGTGCACAATGCGCGCAGCTGGGGTCAGGAGAGCTGGGACTCTCGGCTGGTCTGGAGAGAACGAGGGGCCAAACAAAGACCGGATCTCGTCCAGCTGTGGTGCTACCCCTCCAGTAAGTGGCCTCCTCGGTGGATCTGCCTGCCCATAGACCTTCTCGTGTATGCTGGTGTCGTGCAGGTCCAAACCAAGAATATGCCCCAAAGTCTGCCTCGAGAGATGGTAGTGCTGACCATTGAACATGAAGGCAATCGACCTCCTGCCTTCTGAGATGTACAGGGTCGCGTAGAAGACACGGACCCACTCTTCCACATACGCACTTCTCTCATAATCCAATAGCTCCACCAAGCCTCTGTATCTCTCAAAGAAAGGGCGGACCTCAGTCTGTGCTGCCACTGCAAGCTGCCTCCAGTCCAAGTGGTTGTGCTGAAAAAGCTTGTGCCCTCGGCGCTTGTAGGTCTCATAGAGAGACGCCTGGGTGACAGTCCAGAAGCGACTGTCCACAAGAAGCTCTCGGGGCTGTGGGAACCACTCCTCAAGCAGTACACTCCATCTGAGCTTCCGGAGTTGCTTAGCCTTCATCTTCCGGTAGTCCACAAGACGGACTCCTTCACCGACCCGGACGGCCGTGTCCATCTCATTGATGGCCCTCTCAGCCTCCCTGTCCTCATGACGGTCGGCAGCCGTCGGTCTCGGACGAGGAGCAGCCTCGGCGTGACCCCCACGCGTCCGGGCTGAGCGCCGGCGGACGAGGGGCTCAACTGGCTCCTCCTCGGCGTCGGAGTCGTCGACCACAGGGGGCGGCCTTGGACGGGCCTCGCGAATCCTCAACGAACCCCCACGGCCGCGCTCACGCTCCTCGGCGGCGCGAGCGGCCATTAGAGCCTTCTTCTCATCCTTCGAAAGTTTTCGCTTCTTCGCTGCGGGCTCCGCGATTGCCTTGCCCTTTCCTTTGCGATCACGACCCATCTAGATGCAAGGAAGAGGTAGGATTTAGCGACGATGAAAAAGGACGACGAGAGAAGCAATGAGAGACGTCGCACGGTACGGAGCTCACCTTAGCGACGATGGAGCTCGGGAAAACCTAGCGACGGGGGCCGGAGAAGATGGCGTTTCTCGGGTGGAGGTGCTTCGACGGAGGGAGAGGTGCGTGGAGGCGGCGGTGGCGCTTGGGCGCGGGTGGAGCACGGCAGCGGCGGCGCCTAGGGCGGCGGCGACGGCGGCTGCGGAGGTGGCGCGGTGCGTGGGCACGGGCGGCGGCGGCGCCTGGTGCGGCGGCGGCGGCGGCTGCGGAGGTGGCGCGGTGCGTGGGCACGGGCGGCGGCGGCGCCTGGTGGGGGCGGCGAGGTGGGCGAGAGGCGACGGCGAAAGCACGGGAGGGCGATGGCGTCGGGGAGAAAGAAGGAGGCGGCGGCGCGTGGGCTTAAATAGTGGACCCCAAACCCTAGCCGAAAATTTAACACCGAATGGTCCGATGATAAGTTAAGTTAGCATCGGTCAATTGCCACAGAAAGGATATTCAAGGAATGCTGTTGACATCGGATGGACCGACGTTTAGGGTTTTGAACATCGGTGAATATCACAGTAAGGGTGTTCAACCGAGTGATGTTGACACCGGATGATCCGACGTTAGAGGGAGGTAGACATCGGTTGAATAGATCACAGCTCCAGAAGAGTGAACATCGGATGGACCGATGTTTTTAGGAATGAACGCGTCAGATCATTTGAAATTCAGACAGAATTGGGCTTTGAGGATTGAACACCTATTTGACCGATGAGGGATTGACATAGGCATCGGATAATCCGATGACAACAGAACGAAAACATCCCATATATGTCCTTTGACCGAACAAACAATCGAGGAGAAACACATGTCTTAGGACTTTTTGGGCAACCCCTTACCCCTCAAGAAGCTAATATGCCAATAGCTTGGCTAGACCTTAACTCAAATGGAACACCAAGAAAAAATGGAGGAAAATATCCAAATAAAATGTAAGGTCCATGCTTTGTGAGGTAGAGTATGAAGACTTCTATCTCTTTGAAGCATGATCCTCTAGGCATTAACGTACCTAACATTTTGTTCTTTCCACCTTATATGAGTTGAGATATTGCATTTCAAACAAGTCTCCTTCTCATGAGGTGGGTTCCCCTTTGTGACAATCTACCGTTATGCAATGCCAAACAACTTATAATGCAAGAGATTAAATGAGTGCAAGTTTATATGGCAGGGATCATGCAAGGCATAAAATAAATCTATCTTGCCAAGTTTGAACCTTCCAAAGGCTTCCTCAGGGAAAACTACTTCTAGCTTGCCCCTATCCTTTGGAAGTTAGACAAGACCTATATGATATGCATCCTTACATGAACATGGCAACTTACATGATGTTAGATGCATCTAGCACATTTAATTCACTTCTAAGTCTAGAAAAGGTTTTCTCATCAAGTGGTTTTGTGAAGATATCCGCCAATTGTTCTTCGGATCTAACACCTTGCAAAGAGATGTCTCCTTTAGCCTCATGATCACGCAAGAAGTGATGGCGAATATCAATGTGCTTAGTGCGGGAGTGTTGAACGGGGTTTCTAGCTATCTTAACCGCACTTTCACTGTCACAAAGGAGAGGCACACAACCAATTTTAATTCCAAAGTCCAAAAGGGTTTGCTTCATATATAGAATTTGGGCACAACATGCACCGGCCGCTATATACTCCGCTTCCGCGGTGGACAAAGCCACAGAATTTTGCTTTTTGCTCGACCAAGATACTAGGGAACGCCCAAGTAAGTGGCACCCACCGGAGGTACTCTTGCGATCCACACGACATCCGGCAAAGTCCGAATCCGAGTATCCCAAGAGATGGAAACTAGCGTTCTTGGGGTACCACAAACCTACACTTGAGGTATGCTTGAGATACCGGAGTATCCTAAAGACCGCCTTCTTGTGCGATTCTTTATGTGCCGCTTGAAAGCGAGCACACAAGCACACACTAAACATAATATCGGGCCTAGATGCGGTAAGATATAACAATGAGCCAATCATAGAACGATAATGAGATTGATCAATAGGTTTACCGTCCATGTCCGCGTCGAGATGGCAATTTGTCGCCATTGGAGTGCTCCTTGAGCTACAATCTCCCATCTCAAATTTCTTCAAGAGGTCCTTTGTGTACTTCTCTTGATAGATGAAGGTCCCCTCTTGAAGTTGCTTGATTTGGAATCCAAGGAAGAAGTTGAGCTCTCCAATCATTGACATCTCGAATTCCCTAGACATCATGGTGCCAAACTCATGGCTAAGAGATTTGTTAGTTGAGCCAAAAATGATATCATCGACATAAATTTGACAAATGAATAAATCCCCGTCGATGTGCTTGGTGAAGAGTGTAGTGTCCACCCTCCCGATCTTGAAACCTTGCATGACCAAGAAATCCCTTAGACGTTCATACCACGCCCTAGGTGCTTGCTTGAGCCCGTAGAGCGCCTTGTGTAACCTATACACGTGGTTAGGATTCCTCGGATCTTCAAACCCGGGAGGTTGCTCAACATAAACAAGTTCGTTAATATAGCCATTGAGAAAAGCACTTTTAACATCCATTTGATAAAGCATTATATTGTGATGTGAAGCAAAGGCAAGGAGTATTCGAATAGCTTCTAACCGAGCGACCGGGGCGAATGTTTCTCCAAAGTCTAGTCCTTCAACTTGTGAAAAACCCTTGGCCACAAGTCTTGCCTTGTTGCGGACCACGACGCCATTCTCGTCTTGCTTGTTCCGGTATACCCACTTCGTACCGATGACGTTCTTGTCCTTGGGTCGCTCCTCCAACACCCAAACTTCATTGCGGATGAAGTTGTTGAGTTCTTCTTGCATGGCCATCACCCAATTTGGATCTTGGAGTGCTTCCTCTATATGAGTGGGTTCTACACACGAAACAAAAGAGTAGTGCTCACAAAATGAGGCGACATGGCGGGAACGAGTACTTACGCCCCTTGAAGGACTTCCAATGATTTGGTCCATTGGATGCGCCTTGGAGATGCGTCCATGCCTCATAAGTGGTTGTGAGGCACTTGGCGGTGGTGAAGCTTGTTGTTCCTCTTGTGGTTGGACTTGATCATGGACTTCTTCTTGTTGTTGGTGTTGTGTGGCTTGTGAATCTTGCATTGGCAATGGATCATCTTTTTCTTCTTCTTCTTCATCAACTTGAGGCATCATGGAGGTGTTGATGTTGGAACTTGATGCTCCCCCTTGATCATGGCCCTCTTCAACTTCCGGCTTGATGTCTCCAATGGTCATGTTTTTCATGGCTTCTCGTAGAGGCTCATCATCTATTTCATCATGACCAAAACTCTCCTCTTGGGAGCCATTAGTCTCATCAAACTCAACATCACAACTTTCTTCAACTAGACCGGAGGTTTGGTTGAATACTCGATATGCTTTTGAGTTTGATGCATAACCAAGAAAAATACCAACATCACATCTTCTTTCAAACTTACCGAGCCTTTTCTTGCGGTAGATGTAGCATTTGCACCCAAAGACTCTAAAGTAGGAGATGTTGGGCTTTCTCCCAATGAGGAGCTCATATGGGGTCTTTTGGAGTAGTCGGTGAAGATAGACCCTATTTGCGGCATGGCACGCCGTGTTGATTGCTTCGGCCCAAAACTTCTCCGACGTGCCATAGTCATCAAGCATTGCTCTTGCAAGGGTGATAAGGGTCTTGTTCTTCCTTTCAACGACACCGTTTTGTTGGGGGGTGTATGTGGCCGAAAACTCATGCTTCACGCCTTCACGATCACACCACTCCCCAATGTTGTAGTTCTTGAACTCGGTGCCGTTGTCACTCCGGACTTTGATGATGGGAAGTTGAAATTCCCTTTGAGCACGTTTGGCAAAGGTCTTGAAAACTTCCGGAGTTTCACCCTTGTCGCCTAAAAACAGAGTCCAAGCATATCGAGAATAATCGTCAACGATAACAAGACAATAGAAGTTACCACCAAGACTTTGATATGTGGATGGTCCGAAGAGGTCCATGTGGAGTAGTTCAAGCGGCTTGGAGGTTGACACCATTGTCTTCATTGGGTGGTGTGAAGCAACTTGCTTCCCGGCTTGACAAGCACTACAAAGCTTGTTCTTCTCAAACGTGACATCCTTCATGCCGGTCACCATCCCAAGCTTGAACGACTTCTTAAGCTTGCTCATCCCAATGTGAGCAATGCGTCGATGCCATAGCCAACCCAAGCTTGTCTTAGTGAAAAGACAAGTGGTCAAGCTAGCATCCTTGTTGGAGAAGTCCACCAAGTAAAGATGTCCATGCCGAAATCCTTTGAAGATTACTTCTTTGCTTGATTCACTAGTTACTACAACACCATTCTTGTCAAAGGTGCACGTTAGTCCAAGATCACATAGTTGTGCAATAGAAAGTAGATTGAAACTAAGTGACTTAACATATAGTACATTAGAAATGGACAAATCATGCGAAATAGCAATTTTACCTAAACCAATTACCTTCCCTTTTGAGTTGTCACCAAAGGTGACTTGTTCATGATTATCGGGGTTCTCTATGGTGGTGAACATACCATCATTGCCGGTCATATGTTGAGTGCACCCGCTATCGAGTACCCAATGTTTTCCTCCGGCTTTGTAGTTCACCTACACACATGAAGTTAGTTTTTGAGTTTAGGCACCCAAGCTAACTTAGGTCCTTGTATGTGTGATACAAGTGATTTTGGGACCCAAAGTTGCTTGGGGAGCTTCCCCTTCATGCCCTTAATGTCTTTGCCGATGAACTTTGCCTTCACCTTGCCACCTACTTTGCTTAAGAGATAGTGATAATCATGGAAAGTAGATTTGTAGTTAGGAGGCAATTTGGGAGAAGGACGGTTGGGAAGAGGGCACTCCCTCGTGTGGTGTCCGGTGACCTCACAATGTTGGCAATAGGATCCAACTTCTTTGATGAAGCTCGTCCTAAGCTCCGGTGAGGGCACCTTTCCTTTGTTGAGCATCGGGAAGGATCCAAGTCCTCTCTTGTTGAAGCCTTTGGCTTGTTGGTAGAGGATTTCCTTGTGCTTGTCCTCCCCCTTGGAGAGTCTTACCACACTAGTGCGGAGACTTTCAATTTCGTCCATCAATTCCTTCTCCCTAAGGCTTGCTTTCAAAGGCAAAGACTTATCCAAAGTGTTAGTGGCATGTGAAATAGTTGATACTTTGCCATCAAGGGTTTCCTTTTTCATGTTTTTCATTTTTAGTTCAATTGCCTCATAAGCAAGGTTAAGCACTTCATGTTTTTGAACCAAGTCATTGTGCTTTCTCAAGAGTGCTTGGTTTGCTAAGTCAAGCTCATGATGATCAAGCTTGATTTGAGCATTTTCCTCCTCGATTTGCTTGACATGTGTTTTGAGCGTGTCATGCTCTTTAAGTATGGTTACATACTTGTCATGCAAATCGAGCTTCGCACTCTCAAGTTTAGCACACGCTTGTTCAAGTGCTTTAACCTTGCTCTTTTCCCTTTTTATGATGACATGGTATTCATTTATCATAGATGCTAGTTCATCGGGGGAGAGCTCATCGTCATCGCTAGAATCGTCACATACCTTAGAGTTACCTTTAGCCATGAGGCACATAGGAGGTGGACAAAGAGGTGAGTTGTCTTTGTCGACGACGGCAAGGCCCGCCAAGTTTTCTTCATCTTCACTCTCTTCATCGCTTGACTCTTCATCCGTGATCCACTCGTTTGCCTCGCACATGAAGACTTTTTGAGGCCCTCTTCTCTTCTTTGGAAAGAGCTTGGTTTTC
The DNA here is from genome assembly GCA_036927565.1 of Tuctoria greenei. NCBI lineage: Eukaryota > Viridiplantae > Streptophyta > Magnoliopsida > Poales > Poaceae > Tuctoria > Tuctoria greenei. The sequence goes on along the minus strand of JAYESD010000005.1, from coordinate 89,894,203 downwards.
TTGCCCTTGTCAAATTTCTTCTTTCCAAAGGCGCGCTTGGGTTTGACCTCTTCTTCATCTTCATCACTTTCTTCTAGCTTTCTATACTTTCCTTTGTGGTTGACCTTCCTCTTGTCGGGTCTTGGACAATCATATGATATGTGGCCTTGATCACCACAATTGTAGCATGTTTTGTTTTCATCTTTTCTTGGGAGGAAGGCTTTCTTCTTTGGATCAAAGGAGTATCCCTTCTTTGCGATTTTGGAGTTTAGACGTGAGAATTTTTTCATCATTAATGCAAGCTCATCATCGTCATCTTCGCTTGTTGCTTGCTCTTCTTCGCTTGAGCTAGACTCAACCACTTTCTTTTTCTTGGGAGTTGTCTTCTTGGTTGAAGCCTTGAGAGCAATAGTTTTTGACGATGACTCCTCCATCATTCCAAGTACGCTCATCTCATGAGCATGAATTTCTCCAATGAGCTCCGAGACTTCAATGTTGTCAAGTGATTCCTTTTGGAGCATTGAGTTGATAATGTTGTACTTGGGCTTAGGTAGAAGCATGAGGATCTTGCGGTTGATAAGTCCCTTACCAAGAGAAGCAATGTCAAGTGCGTTAATCTCCTCAATGAGCACATTTAAGCGAGAAAACATTTGGTTAACATTCTCATGAGGAAGCATTTTGAATTCATCATACTTGGATTTTAGCAAGTGATATTTGAGTTCCTTAACACGAGATGAGCCCTCATGAATTTCAATTAGACATGCCCAAATTTCACAAGCTTTCTCCTTACTAGCAATTCTAGCAAAAACATCTTGACTTATGCATTCATAGATGGCATTTCTAGCCTTAGCATCCCATTTTAGTTGATCACCAACATAATTAAGATCTCCAAATCCCGCATGGGTCGCTTCCCAAACTTCGGGAGCAATGGCCTCTAGGTAGGCACGCATGCGTGCTTTCCAATAGGCAAAGTTCTTGCCCTCGAAGATAGGAACCGAACCCCCATTCTTGGCCATTTAAGCTCTCTAGCGGTGAAGCTAGAATGATCCAATGAGCAACCTTGCTCTGATACCAATTGTAAGGATCGAAACGCCCAAGAGGGGGGTGAATTGGGCTTTCTTTCAAATTTTAAAGCAATTAAGATGAACAACCTAAAGCCCAATTCCCTATGCAATTAAACTATGCAATCAATATAAATTAAAGTTGCGGAATGAATATTGCATAAGAGTAAAAAGGGAGAGGGATGCAAACGCTCGAGGGACACGGAGTTTATCCCGTGGTTCGGTAAGATCACAAGGATCTTCCTACATCCACGTTGTGGCACCCACCGAAGGGTTTTGCCACTCCCAAGTCACCGAGACAAGGGGCTTCTTCACTATTCTTCTCCGTTCGCCAACCTCGGCAAGGTGGAGCTCAAGCCTTGTACACTTTTGGGATCCTCCGGGCTTCCACAATCCTCTTGGCAAGCTCCGGAAGTTGCACACACCAAGGGACACTCCCTTATGGCTCTCACTACACTAGAGACTCCAATCACCAAGAATGGAGGCACCCAAGCACTATCTCTAGCTAGTTCTAGCCTATCTCTTGGTGTATAAATGATGAACAAATGATGTGAAAGTGGTTGCTCTATTGCTTGAATGCTCTAGGATGTGTAGAGTATGTCTGGGCTTCCAGTCTTATCGATTTGACAGGTTGAAGGGGTATAAATAGCCAGCCTCCACGAGATAGCCGTTGGAAAAGTAGGCTGACATCACTTCTCTGCGAACACCGGATGATCCGATGTCTCCCCTTCAGTTATCATCGGTCAAAGCCAAATTAGCTGATGTCACTGTGTCAGATATGACCGTTGTTAGATCGATGTTGATCTGTCTTCTCATCGGATGATTCTGTGGCTCTTCCTCCAGAATTTTGCTTGGTCTTGATGCTCACTGGAGTGATCGAGCGATGTGTGTAAGTCTGCACATCGGATGATCCGGTGCTTCACTTGGTCCAATGGTATTGCAATCTGTGATGATGGACCGATGTCACTGAGCCACTCACATCGGATGATCCGGTGAGTGCATTTGTCTGAGGTCTTCTCCTTCAGTTGAACCAACTCGACCGATGCAGTCAACTTCAAGACCATCGGATGATCCGGTGTGTTCAACTTGTTGACTTCGAGTTGTTTTGAGTTGTTCTTTTGGAATTTTGAACTTGTGACCTCTTTGACATTTGTTTGAAATGTTGTTTTGATTGTCTTCAAGCATTGAGTGATATCAAGTTAGAGCTTTCACTTCTTGTCTTCATATGATTTGATTTGATCTCATTCGTTGATTTTATACGGGTCTCCAATGTAATTTTGATTTCATTTGATTGAGTGTTATTGAGACCTTGCATTCACAAATTCATTAGTAATATCGAATGGTTGTCATTAATCACCGAAACCGTACCTCATGGGGCCTAGATGCTTTCAGTGGCTAAGCGTAAAGTAATCCCCAAGTACCAGCTTTCCCATAACCCAAACGACAAGGTAATAAGGTAAAACAACAGGGCATAACATAGGATTTATATTAATTAGCATGCGACTAGCTAAACCCTTAAAAAGGTGCAAGATGGTCAAGGACACTTGCCTTTGTATAAATAGCTGCTCAGTTCTTCTTCATTGAACTCTTGATCTTCACATCTTCATGTAGCTTCTTGATCGTAGAAATACGAGTGCGTATAAACTACCGACAAAAGAGTAATACAAGCAATCACTAGCAGTACACCATACAAATTATACAAATGCTATCATAGATTATGCTACAATTATAATTTAAATCAAGGTTATGAGTGACTTATTATTTTTCATAGCCAAGGAAATGCATTTATCATTTATTTCCTATTTTTACTATTTATTTACAGGTTAAAAACATCTTTAATGAGTTTTCTATAGTCAAAATATACTTTATATGCATTTTATAAATTTTATTTCAGCATAAAACATTTTATAAATACTTTTCCTATTATTTTCATATTTATTCTCTATTTTTATTATTTATTTATAGATAAAAGCATTTTTATAAAATTTTCTATTTTCAAAATATATTTATATGAATTCTACAATTTTATTTTAGTATAAAAGATTTATAACCAGTTTCCTATATTTTATATATTTATTTTATCACTTAAAACATTTTTCTAGGCATTAAATATATTTTTCTACAATTTAATTCTATTTACTGGGATTTTCCTATAAAAACAGTAATAATAATATAAAGTATAAACTAATTTCCATAAAGTTCAGGGGCTGTTTTATAATTCTCCCTAATAGAACAGTGGCTTAAAATGTAATTTACAAATTATCCAATGATTATATTATTATTTTCATCTATTTAAAGAATATTACATAATTAATATGAAGGTCAGGGTTGTTTTTGTTAAAACAGGGGCTTATGCGCAATTATTTATAAAGGTCCAGGGACTTAGCCGCAATTATGCATTTTCTATTTCTTTCGTGATTTATTTTCCTAAGGGAAAAGCCATAGAATAGGGCTACAGGGCCATGGACCAAGGGAGGAGGTGCGGTCCATGGGTCCACGGTGAACCTGGACCATACCCCTTCGGGATGTTTTAATCTGGACCGTGGATCCAAGATCCAACGGCCCAGGGGATCCGGCCAGAGTGGGCGGCGGCCACAGGCTACCGGCGGCGGCGGCACCACCGTGGGCTCGCTGGAGTATCGCCGGATGACGCTACGGTGGCCCAAATTCAGCGGGGTTTGAAGCAAAAGAGAGAGGAGAAGCTCGGGAATCTCACCATGGGGTTGATTGGAGTCGGAGGTGGCCGGAGATGGATGCACGGTGACGGTGGACGGCGGTCGAGCATCGGCGACGCCGCGGTGGCCGCTTTGGCCACGAAACTCGTCGAGGGGGGGGGGGGGGGGGGGGGCCTTAGGGGGCGGCGCGACGTCGGGCGGCTCGGTGGCTCGTCGGGGACGGCCGGAACGCAGGGAAACCGTGGGGCGTCGAGCTCCGATCGGCGGCAATGGAGGCATGGCGCGGCTAGGGTTTGGGGTTGGGGAAAAAGGGAAACGGAGTGCGGCCAAGAATTTGTAAGGGGGGGGGATGCGGTTGCACCGGGGTGACGGGGCAAGGGGCGCGGCCATGTGGCCGGCGGTTGCCGCACGGTGCGCGCGGGGCGCAGGCGAGCACGAACGGGGGCGGCAGTTGGGGGAAGAAGCCCCTGACTTGTGGGCCCGCACGGCAGAGGGAGAGGGGAGAGGGGCACGGTTGGGCTGGGCCGATGGGGGAGAGAGGAGGAGGGAGAGGGATTGGGCCGCAGGGTGAAGGAGATTTGGCCCAAAAGAGGGTTTTGCCCCTTTTTTTTCCTTTCTTTTCTCTTTCTTTTTATTTCTTTATCATTTAATTATATTATGCCCTTTTATTTTAATTTATAAAAAATATGGATGTTACAATTCTACCCCCCTTAAACGGAATCTCGCCCCGAGATTCTGGGTCGCGTAAAGTTTAGGATGGGAATTTTAGCTAAATAAATTAACTACTAATTTTTTTGAAAATATTACTATACATTTTTCTTTCTATTTCAAATTTTTATCTTAAATTATTTTGGAAGTTACAAAATATTACGCAGATGTACAAATACAACACAGTAATTTAGTTTGAATTAATTTTAAGGAAAACTAACTTTCAACACCATGAAAATTTGTACATTAAAGTTCTATTTCTTCTTCCTCTTTATTGTGTTTAGTTTCTCATCTTACTATCATTATTCTTCTTATTATTGTTTGAATGAAAGGTTCAAGGGCTTGAACGTTGGTTTATTTTATTTGAACTTAAAAGTCTTCTTTAGCAATTGAAATTTTGTTTTCCAACCAAAGCACCTCAATAGATTAGTTCTAATTAATTAGCATTTGATACAACACATTAAATTTTATTTTCCTTCATTTAGGTTTTATTTATTTATTTATTTGTTTATTTTCCAAGATTTATTTATTTATTATGTTGTTGCTATTATTTAAGTAAATTTGTTTATTATTATATAATTATTATTTTTCTCTAGGTGTTACAATTTCATCCCTCTTACAAGGAATCTCGCTCTCGAAATTCAAGGTTAGATAAAGAATAGGAATTTTTTTTATCAATAAATTATTATGATTATTATTTAAAAAAAATTAATTCTTATTTTAATTACACTGATGTTTTAACACTTTTATAAGTTTAGGAGTGCATACGGCGGAATACATAAAAAAAAATGTTTGTTTTTGTCCTAATTTGATTTAGAAATCTTCGATCACCACACACAAATTTACATCTTATTCTATTATTATCATTCTTACTATTATTATTTTCTATGTAGAGTTCGTTTTTAATGCTATTGTAATTTTTAAAAGAGTGTTATGAGTCCTGATTAACTTTTCTTTGTCATGCCTTATTTTTATTTGAATTCAAACTGATTCTTTAAAAGTTGAAAATTGCATTTTTCACAAATAAGCAATTATGATAAAATATGTTAAGTTAGTTAAATTTAAAGTACTATCGCACAATAAATCACACCTTATTTTTATGTTCTTCCACACTCTTACTCTTATTATTATTATTATTTTGAACTTGGCTTAAATGTGCACTATGGTTTTAATTTTTAAAGTCTTCTATTTAAAATGCATTGTCATGATTACTATATTTTTTTTTGTAATTATGAGGGTTAAGTGGGTCGGCTACCCCCCTTAAACAAACAAATGCTATAATTTTATTGTTGTTGTTATTATTAATCTTTTGCAATGCATCAAGCAACGTGTTCTATTTCGTTGTGAGGAAGGCATGGACTTCACTTGCTAACCAAAAGGAACCTAAGCAAGTGATGTATGTTAATCTTTAAGAGTCTTCTTCTTCCTTCGCGTTGTCCTTATACGTCGATCTTCATGCTCCTGTCCGTCGATACGAATCTTTGTCTTCATGAGAAAGGTCAAAGGAGAATCTAAGGGGTCCATTCTAACTAAGGTCACGTGCCTAGAGTCAACAACCTCGCTCTGATACCACTTTGTCACACCCGGTTTTATTAGAAATAAAACCAGCTGCAAAATACATGTATGCCAGGATCAGTTTCACCATACATGTACGACAAGTAGTGATAAACAGTTCTATATCGCATGAAAACAACATTTATACCTTTCAAAAGAGTTTTGAATAGCGGCGGAAGAGGAAAAACTCTATAGCAACCACAGGCAAATTGACTGGCAGCAACACGACCTATGCACCGTCTTCACTTGTCACTGTCTTCATTAGATCTTCTCTTCACTGAGCAGCATATCAAAAGTACAACAAAGCAAGTGTGAGTACCATCCCGTGGTACTCCGCAAGTGTGGGAAATAAATGACATGTAGGCCAATCAAAAAGGAAAGGCTGATAATGGTTTAAGCACTATGCATTAAACCTATCCTTAGCTTTCATTAGCACCTACATCTAGGTGTATATTCCCAATCATTATAGAATAACAATAATAATGAATCAATACCAACATCATTCCCAAACCATCATCTCAACCATCATCTAATTATGAATTGGACACCAAGCCGCTCTTGTCCGTGAGCACGGCTGTCATGACAGTTTTACCAAATCTCTGCAGAGAGTGTACCCTTTCCCCACAAGCAGTGATTCCATCCCCTGTTGCCAGGTGGACTTGAGTAAACCTCCCTGATGCCAGTGGCGGCCAACCACATTTCACACTTCCATAGGTGCGTGGCCAGGAGATCACTACATGGTCTTTACAAAGGTTCTCCCGACTAGTGCTAGCCCTCTAAGGTTTCCACCACTGAGGCATTCCCGGTGTAACCCTCCACCTCAGAGCCCCCTCTTGAGCCTTGCGGTTCCCAGGGCAGTACCCCTGCATCATTCCCCGCACCATCCAACTACTAGCATTTCATCAGGAGAAACCTAATTATTTGACCAAGCCGCCCCATCTCAGTCTCGTGGTGGTACTATAAAGCTTAGTGGCTTCCTCCATAAATCGGTCCTTAGAATCCGGCAAGGTTCAATCCCCGATTCCCGGGTCTCGTGCGTACTGCACCATACCAATCAAACCAACCCGCCAGATTCCTATTTACTACAATCCATTTCCAACATCATAATCATAATCATAATAATAAGTCATGAGTAATAAATATGGTCAATGTTTTCCCACCCAACTATTATGCGTGGCTAAGCGTAAAGTAATCCCCAAGTACCAGCTTTCCCATAACCCAAACGACAAGGTAATAAGGTAAAACAACAGGGCATAACATAGGATTTATATTAATTAGCATGCGACTAGCTAAACCCTTAAAAAGGTGCAAGATGGTCAAGGGCACTTGCCTTTGTATAAATAGCTGCTCAGTTCTTCTTCATTGAACTCTTGATCTTCACATCTTCATGTAGCTTCTTGATCGTAGAAATACGAGTGCGTATAAACTACCGACAAAAGAGTAATACAAGCAATCACTAGCAGTACACCATACAAATTATACAAATGCTATCATAGATTATGCTACAATTATAATTTAAATCAAGGTTATGAGTGACTTATTATTTTTCATAGCCAAGGAAATGCATTTATCATTTATTTCCTATTTTTACTATTTATTTACAGGTTAAAAACATCTTTAATGAGTTTTCTATAGTCAAAATATACTTTATATGCATTTTATAAATTTTATTTCAGCATAAAACATTTTATAAATACTTTTCCTATTATTTTCATATTTATTCTCTATTTTTATTATTTATTTATAGATAAAAGCATTTTTATAAAATTTTCTATTGTCAAAATATATTTTATATGAATTCTACAATTTTATTTTAGTATAAAAGATTTATAACCAGTTTCCTATATTTTATATATTTATTTTATCACTTAAAACATTTTTCTAGGCATTAAATATATTTTTCTACAATTTAATTCTATTTACTGGGATTTTCCTATAAAAACAGTAATAATAATATAAAGTATAAACTAATTTCCATAAAGTTCAGGGGCTGTTTTATAATTCTCCCTAATAGAACAGTGGCTTAAAATGTAATTTACAAATTATCCAATGATTATATTATTATTTTCATCTATTTAAAGAATATTACATAATTAATATGAAGGTCAGGGTTGTTTTTGTTAAAACAGGGGCTTATGCGCAATTATTTATAAAGGTCCAGGGACTTAGCCGCAATTATGCATTTTCTATTTCTTTCGTGATTTATTTTCCTAAGGGAAAAGCCATAGAATAGGGCTACAGGGCCATGGACCAGGGGAGGAGGTGCGGTCCATGGGTCCACGGTGGACCTGGACCATACCCCTTGGGGATGTTTTAATCTAGACCGTGGATCCAAGATCCAACGGCCCAGGGGATCCGGCCAGAGTGGGCGGCGGCCACAGGCTACCGGCGGCGGCGACACCACCGTGGGCTCGCCGGAGTATCGCCGGATGACGCTACGGTGGCCCAAATTCAGCGGGGTTTGAAGCAAAAGAGAGAGGAGAAGCTCGGGAATCTCACCACGGGGTTGATTGGAGTCGGAGGTGGCCGGAGATGGATGCACGGTGACGGTGGACGGCGGCCGAGCATCGGCGACGCCGCGGTGGCCGCTTTGGCCACGAAACTCGTCGAGGGGGGGGGCCCTTAGGGGGCGGCGCGACGTCGGGCGGCTCGGTGGCTCGTCGGGGACGGCCGGAACGCAGGGAAACCGTGGGGCGTCGAGCTCCGATCGGCGGCAATGGAGGCATGGCGCGGCTAGGGTTTGGGGTTGGGGAAAAAGGGAAACGGAGCGCGGCCAAGAATTTGTAGGGGGGGGGGGGGGGATGCGGTTGCACCGGGGCGACGGGGCAAGGGGGCGCGGCCATGTGGCCGGCGGTTGCCGCACGGCGCGCGCGGGGCGCAGGCGAGCACGAACGGGGGCGACAGTTGGGGGAAGAAGCCCCTGACTTGTGGGCCCGCACGGCAGAGGGAGAGGGGAGAGGGGCACGGTTGGGCTGGGCCGATGGGGGAGAGAGGAGGAGGGAGAGGGATTGGGCCGCAGGGTGAAGGAGATTTGGCCCAAAAGAGGGTTTTGCCCTTTTTTTTTCCTTTCTTTTCTCTTTCTTTTTATTTCTTTATCATTTAATTATATTATGCCCTTTTATTTTAATTTATAAAAAATATGGATGTTACATCGCTGTTAAGGTCATTGAAAATTCCCCTTTGATTGCGTGGCTTGCCTGCATGTAGCTTGATTCCCACGCTACCACTATCCCACCTCGAGTTCCCTCTGCTGGAAGGCTCTCTATGCTGTCATAACGGTGACCATGGAACTCAATTCTGACTTGAGCAGAGGGGTCTTGTATCTTAGTTTCCTGCAAACACACAACCTTTGCCGAGGCAGATTCGATCATCGCCCTGACAACAACTCTCTTCGCTGGGAAATTTAGTACACGGACATTCCAACTGAGAAAGCTCATCTGATCTTGCATTGGGGAAATCTTTTTTGCACCGGAGGATTTCTGATTTTGTCGTAGACTAACAGGTAATGAGTTTTTTGATATATGTTGATACTCGATTCGACTTCGTAACATCCCCTGGTTAGGCTTCCCCTTGGTCCTCCCCTTCTCTAATTACTAAGGCCTGGTGTGCTGCTTGGACTTCAGGGTTGTCAAGCCAGAGTGCAGCTCTCAACGAATCAATGGCCTGCGATTTTAAGGGTGTCTTGTACATAGTCTGATATTTCTTCAGAACCTCATCATCGTCCTGATCACCATTCGATGGGTCTAAAAGACGTGCAAGGCGAAGTTCAGCACGTCGGGCCGTCGGTACCACCGTCTTAATCGCCGCTTGGCGGACACTGCGGCGGGAAGGCTCTGCTGACGCCGATCGCCTTTTCTTCGGCGCACACAGTCCTTTCGGCGGATTGGCCAGCAGCGGGGCTGGCGCCGGCGGGAATATTTGATTTAAAAACTCCCGCTCGTCGGCTCCAGTGTCTTCAGCCAAGGGGCTCAGCAGCACAGACGTCAGCGGTAATAGGCTTTCTCTGTTCTCCCGCAGGCTTTCGGTTTGGCCCCCCTGTATGGGCTGCCCCACTGGCACGACAAATGGGGAAAGGCGCTCAGAATCAATTTGCTCGGGTGCAGATGGGCAAGAAGGGGTTCTTTCCCTTTCTTCTCTATTTTGCCGTTTTCCATGTAGGTCGTACAGAGCACCTGCTGCTTCCTCGACCATGGGGTCAAAAGGAGTCCTGAAGGAGGATGTCGAAGTCTGGCTTTTGTTCCAGCAGAGCTCTGCAGAGGCGTCCTTCTCTATTATCGGGCAGACCGAAGTGGGCCAAGGCACTGTCAATGAGCGTGCTCTGGTGTCTGCCTCGGCTTCTGTTGTCTCCTTGCTATCTTCAAGGTGAGCTGCCAATGGTAGCCGGGAACCATCGGGGGCCGCGCCGTTGGATAGCTGAGGTGGCTCACGCGCGGCAGAGCGCTTGGGAGAGCGCCCACGGTCATGTGCATCCCCATGCCCACGCCGAGGAGAGCGGGACGGTGGACGTCCGCGGCTGCGCCCTTCGCCTAAGTACCGCCGTTCTTCAGATCCGGCTCGACGAGGGCCCCTATTCTGGTCTGGTCGGTGGTCCCCTGCTGCATCATTGTTGACGTGATGAAGGCCCCGGTCGCCTCCTGCTCCATCGCCGCTGCCCCCGTGATCATAGCTCAAAGGAGCTTCAGCGTCTCTCCAGGCTGCTGGCGGGGCGATAATGCCATCCACCACTCCACGGTACCATAGAAAACGATGATAACGCGGAAAGGAGTTGTCGCTGAAGCTGGAGGAGACCGACGATAGATGACCGTTGCGCTCCGATCGTGGCGACCTCACTTGAGTTGGCGAGAAGTCGTAATAGTGATCCAAATGGATGAGGAGGTCGACTTCGTCACCTTCTGGCGGGGTAGCCCAAGTCCGTCTTTGCTGGCGGATCCTCACTCATTCCTGAGCGGCCAGCTCTGCTGGCGAAAAAAGTGACTGATTTCTGGCGAGGGAGCATGTCGGGGTTGGCCATCCAGCACATGAATCCACAAATGTCCGTATATATTCCTGAGTGAATAAGGTTTCATCGAAATAGTCGAAGATGCAGGAGTCTCCGAGAACTTGACGAATGCCTTCTGCAGACCATGCGTGGAGTGGCAAGTTTTCTATGAAAACCTTGACATGAAAGAACCAACCAATGCTCCTTGAGTGTGGCTCAAGACTCCATGGTTGGATGATGAACCTGGAACCGCCGGCATGAAAACTTCCTTCTCTGCCTTCTTATGGGGTTGGGCTGCGGATGTGGGGTTGGGCTGGAGCAACAGAATCGCAACTCCTACTGCAACATCTAGAGGAATTGGTTTAGTGCTATATTTTCTTCTTCCTTCCTTCCTCTTTCTCTATCCGTTGTGATGATCTGCTTATGTCGTGTTTCTGTTTGTACTACTTGTACACAAACTCTACCTTCTTATGAATGAATGAATGCCTCAGGGCCTTTAAAAAAAAAAAAGAAAACTTCCTTCTCGCACCACATGGTCCCTTTGCTCCTGAGGATTGAACTTGACCAAGAAAGCCTCTGGGTGGTGTTTGGATACTGTGATGTTCCGATGCGGGATATTGAACTGTCGATGGATCTCACAGCTGATGGTACTTGGCGTCGCACTATAGTGCCTACCGATGGCAGACAGCACCACTGTCCGTCGACGAAGATTCAGCAGATCAGACGTCATGGCACCAGTCGCCACAACGGTAGCTCGCCCATGGTTAGGGCGCTGCTCCGCCATCCCTGCAACATATGATTTCGCCATGTTGGGCCGCTGCTCTGGCTTCCTTGCAACAAGTGTGTCCGCCATGTTGGAAGATTTAGGGTGGGCAGAACGAGCCTTGGTCACCTCCGCGAAGGAAACCTCGGGAGTGACAAATCTTTGGAGCTGCGGCTTCGGGAAGGCCAGCCGGCTGGTGATGTGAGGCTTAGCCGAGAGGAGACGAGGATGGATCGGCCGGTTTCCGTTGGCGTCTCTAGGAAGGGTGCAACGCCTGGATTGATGTCCCGTTTGGAAACAGGAGATACAACGGCGGGGCTCTCTACAATGGACAATGGTGTGATCCGTGCCTAGGCACCAGTAGCACCGACCGCGGAGGAGCTTTCTGATCTCAATCTGTGACGGAGAGAACTTCTTCATCGTCAGGGGCTGGTCCGGAGTAGAACGCCGAGCAGCCGAATGAGCGCGCCTAGAGGTCACAACTTGCCAGGTCTGTGATTGAGAAGGATTTGGCTTGGCACATTTTACCTCCTCGCTAAGCTTTTGGGACACCACAGCTCCAAAGGGCTTGTCTGGCACCACTAACTCTGATTGAATGCGGCGCATGATCTTGGGAGGTGTAACCTAGAAGAGACGTCTTCCATCTCTGGCAATCTCCTTTCTGTCCTCCGGCTTCTTCAAGACTATGCCAGGTTTTATGTGCTCTTCTAGGCAGTTTAGCCTGTTGCAGGTGGGAGAGGTCACGTTTGCTGCCTTGCCCTGGTCGTCGGAGTTGAGGAGCAATGGCAGGCCTCCCTTGAGGCTAGATGGGTCTGTGTGGAGAGATGGCGCCTTCAATAAGGCGTCAGACGGCATCTTCTGTTGATCTGATTGGGAATAAGCAGACTCCATGACTTCCGCTAGCGAAGTCCCACCCCATTGCAGGGCAGCTTGCGCCTTGAGGGCTTCGGGCTTTTTCACACCTTCAGAGAGCGAGTCCTGCTCACCTTCATCTAGACCGGAGTCTTCTGCTTGGAGAGCAGCGAAGATGGAGTATGCACCGTTGTCGTCGTCGAAGGCTCCCCAGTCCAGCTTCTCTGGACTCCTGAGGTCTTCGAATGGTGTGCACGGTGATGAAGAGTTCCTATGGGAGGTCGGGAGGTCAGCGAGGATGAAGGATTCATTTGTGGTTATCGGGGCCAGGGTGGCCGGCGGTGTCGGTTGCATTACTCTCGGCGGCGATGGCTGGGTGGATACCGGGGGCGGGGTGCCGACCGGCGGTGGTTGAGCGAGCGCGGGGGGCGGGCTGCCGCTCGGCAGAGGCTCGGCGGGCGCCGGGGGTGGGGTGCCGTCCAGCGGTGGCGGAGAGGAGGACTGGGTGGACGCCGGGGGCGGGGTGCCCGTCGGCGGCTCTCGCTCTCTCTCGTTCTCACTCATCCTCTCACACTCCGCATTCCCCACCTCTGGCAGCTGAAAACAGAGACAAATCAGTTTCATCTATTGGCAAGTCAATATAGCGCCAGGATCGCTCCGGTCGCTTCCAAGCGAGCCAAAGCCAAAGTCATCGTAGGTTTTTGGATAATGATCTCCCTTCCTTTTCGAAGTTCGATGTAGCGGGCCGCCGAGCGGTGTGTGCTCCTCAGGGACAGCCTTAGTCAACATAAGCTCCTGGAGTCCCAGCTGGCAGGGATGCATGAGAAGCTCGTGTGGGCCTGTGTCGACGCTAGGGCGGCTAAGGAGGAGGCGGTCGTGACGATGCAGAGAGTGGCAGCTGCAGTCATGGCGGTAAGGGGAGGTGGTTGCGGAGCTCACGGTGGCCCGCGCCAAGGCGGAGGCCACTTGGGCAGAGGCAGCTGAAGCGGCAAGAAGTGCAGCGGCCATGTACAAGGTGGCACGAGTGGCCAATGACACGACAACTTGGGCGACCACCGAAGTCGCGGAGCTAAGGGTCACCTGCTGGTGGTAGATGACTGGGCCCGAGTCCTTAAATATGGCTTGGCCAGCTGCGGACGGTTGGGACCCAAATCTATGACTTGATGCTTGGCCGGCATCCAGGGGTCGCCCCGCTGGCCACCGGCCTGGAGAGGATGCTTGCTTGGCTCCTTGCAATGCGGGAGGAGTCGGTGGAACTTTGAACTGTGGTCGCCATGGGGTGCGAGTACCTGGGAAACCGGAAGCTCGAGAAACCTAGAGCAGTTTGCCAGCCCGGGTCGAGAAAGCTCGGTGGGAGGTCGAAGGCACCATGAACGAGCTCAACGGGCTCTGCGCCGCTGGGGACTCCTTTTGCCGCTCGATGCTGGGGAGCACCTCAGGTGGTAGCTCCCTTGACGGTCGGTTGATGGACATTCCATGTTGGGTGGCGGGTCGGCTGTAGGCCACGATGACTGTCGAGCCTCAACTCGGGGCCAGCGTCGCCCTAGCGATCGTCGTCTCTCACTACGACGGCATCGACCTCCAGGCCATCGGGAAGGGCTTCGTTGTTGGGCACCACAAGAGAAGCTCAGGGCTGTTGAGCGGCTGGTGGCCCCCACCGCGAACACATTGTCCGAGCTCGTCAGCCCTGAGGCCGTGCTGCAGTGGGGCGGAACAAGAGTGAAAGGTGGCCTAGGATTTGTATCTTGTTTTAGTCCTCTTTTTGCTTTTCTGTTTTCAATGTAATAGGTCGGGCCCTACTGGACTCTTGACATATTAATGAAATGAGTTGATTGTGCATTTCCTCCTTTCGTCCTTGCACCTTGCTCGTTTTGTAGCTTTCAAAACTTTCGTCGTTCTTAGCCGTAGGTTGCAAGGCGTGTAAGGACTATTTAGAAAAAAATGTTTGGAAAGAAAACCTCGGATCTTTTAGCCACGCTCTTAGCGGGTGGGTAGCCCGCGAGCGGTGCGAGACAGTTTGTTTGATCCATCCGCCGCGCGGTGCTTAAGTAGTTGCGCATCACCCTAGCCCCGAACATCGAGGTCGGGGTCGGAACCCGATCGATCTTGAGGCCGTTTTTTTTTATATTTTTTGATACTCCCTTCGGTCCCTTTTATTTGTCGTTTCAGACAAGAAAATTGAACTAAAATGAACTATAAAAATGTGTTCTAACGACATTTATTTGGGACTAGAGGGAGTATAACATAAACAACCAAAAAAAGGGTGGAAGACACTCAACTTTTTCTTCTTTATGTACTCTTGGCATTCCAAGCAGAGCTCGGGGCTGCTACACATAGAAACCCCTAGGATGCTCTATGTTCTACGTGTTGGAGAGGACGTTGTTGTCGACGTACTTCAAGCCGTAGGCCTCGAGCCGTTTGACGTCCGCCACCACGTACGGCTCCTCCCATGGGGAGGGCAGCTTATCCTTGTTCTTGCTGGTCTGGATCCTTCGAAAGACCAGATCACCGACTTGGAAAGCTCAGGGTTGGACCCATTGGTCATGGTAACAACGTGGCGTTTTTTGGTATTTGGCCAACTATAAAAGTGTGATGTTGCAGCCTCATCGAGCTGGGTCAATGAAGTATTGGTCGAATGTGACCTCGTCACGGGTCAGGCTCGGGCGATGGATCAGAGGTAGCCGTTCGCTTGGGAAGTCGGGCCTCTCCCCCACCGCAGGGTTGGAAGGGGCAATTTTTGTGCCTTTGTAGCCCGGGGCGTTTGGCTCCTTACCGAGAAATCACTTAAAGAGGATGTAGTCCTTGAGGGCATGCATGACTGGGGAGGCAAGGTTGATGCACGACTTCTCGAGGAGCTTCTCGAAGTGCTCAGTCTGCGATCCGGCCTACTTCTTTCCTTCATGACGTTCGGTGACTAGACCCGTGCTGTCCTTGTTTGGTGTGAGAATTTTCTTGCAGCAAGTCTTCTTCTTATTGTCATTGAGGCGAGGCGCCGTAGTCTTCTCAATGTCAGGGGTCTTCTAATTCCCCGTATCAAAGATGGCCCTGACCGCCTCCTCGCCTGAGGTGTGGTTGGTGGCGATGTCGGAGTAGCTCTTTGGTGCTCCTCGGCTTGACCCAACCAAATTTGCGCACCAGGGACTCGTAGGTTGCCTTAGAAAGGAGCACTGCAATGATGTCAGTGTCAAAGACCTTGGAGAGCCCGTTGCACTTCTCTAAAAATCACTAGATGTATTTACAGAGGGTCTCATCCGACTTCTGTCGGCACCCCTTGAGTTCCCACAAGTTGCTAGGGAGCATATACGAGTTCTGGCACTACAGGAATCCCGACGATTTGCGACGGCCATGGTCGTCGCAAATAAGCCATATGTCATCGCAAATAAGCTATTTGTGACGGCTTTCCTTATTTGCGACGGTTTCTGGCCGTCGCAAATAAATCGTCGCAATTAAGCTTATTTGCGACGGCCACCGTCGCAAATAAGCTTAATTGCGACGGCTGGGAGAGGCCGTCGCAAGTTATTGCCGCGGGCCTGTGGGCCCCGCAACTTTATTTGCGACGGCCGGGCCGTCGCAATTAAAGCTAATTTGCGACGGCCTGGCTGTCGCAATTAAGTGCATCTATTTGCGACGGCCTGGCCGTCGCAAATAAGTTCAGTGGCCAGGCCATCGCAAATAGCAGTGGCTTAATTGCGACGGCCTGGAACCTTATTTGCGACAGTACTGTATAAAAAGCCATCGCAAATAAGGTTTTTTATTTAAAAAAAAAAAAACAGAAAATACTAACCGACTCGATGGCCAGATTCACAGAACAGACAATATTAATCACATCACATCACAACAGTTTCAAAACATCACACACATCGTACAAATATCGCATCAACATCAATAAACTAAACATGGGCTCACTCGCCGGTCTGACCTCCGTATCCACCTCCGTAGCCACCTCCAGAGCCACCTCCGAAGTCGAAGTCGTCGTCGCGCCTCATTTCAAGCGGCGGTGGCGACGGCGACGGCGTTTGTGCAGCCGTCGCGGATCCTTGCAATTAATGAAACTTAGAGTTATAATATAAATGCATCAACATCTCTCTCCCTCCCTTCCTCTCCCTCTATCTTCATCTAAACCCCCCTCTCTTCCTCTCTCTTTTCATTTCTCTCTTTGTCTCTCACTCTATCTTTCTTTCTCACTCTATCTCTCTATTGCTATCATTTTCCCTCTATCTTCCTCCCTCTATCTCCATCTACATCTCCCTCCCTCTATCTTCCCCTCTCTCTATCTCCGTCTACATCTTACTCTCTCTCTCTTCATTCCCATCCTACTCTATCTATCTTTCACTCTTTCTTCTATCTCTCTTTCTTCTATCTCTATCTTTCTTCTATCTCAATCATTTTCTTCTATCTAACTATCTCCCTCTTTCATCTATCTCAATCTTATTACGCTGGAGAAGAAGGATTACATAGAAACTTACCTGACCCACTGAAGAAGGATCGCCTGGAAGGACCAGTGGTAGTACCGGTAGCTGGACTCCCAGATCTTGCACCCGAGCCATAGTCGGTCATTGCAAACATTAAATGCTACCTATTAGTAAGTCATTTACGCTGAATTAATAATAATTTTAGTTTTTATTTTGTTACCTCCATTGCTTCCCGCATCTGCGCCAATGCTGCTGCCTGGGTTTGGATCGTGGCCTCCATCGCGATCCTTTGGCGTTCCGCCTCCCTCCTTTCCTCCTCATGTCGCCTTTCGTTTTCTTCTACAATTTCCCGGAGGGACTGCATCTCAAGGTCCCTCTGCGATACGCGGCGACCTCCCGTGCCCACCGACGAAGCCTGCGAGGAGCTGCCTCTCGCAGGTCTCCCCACCCTCGAGTCGACAAATCTGTCGAATATGGCGAGCCTATAAAAAAGAAAGTCAGTAATATGAAATTGAAATATCTTGAATACTTTGAATTGAAAATGATAAAATGACTTGTAAACTCACCTTCCGTGTGCTTTTCCACCACCGGTTGCATACTCGGCTTGAGGATCGATCGGTTGACGTTCCCAATCGAAATCATCGCCGTGTATCTTCCTAGCCTCCTCTCCCGTACTTAGCCTGTAAAACAAGAAAACCGTGTAAGTTCAACAATCTATATAGTTATATTTAATATGAATGATTTCTAAACTTACCAACCGCTCGGCTGCAGCCTGACTGCACCCCGTCGGCTGAGAAGGGTCCCTGTGACCTCTCTTCCAGACCTCAGCAGGGGTGGGCGGCACCCCCGTCTCGCGCTCCTGTCAATACGTGTTAGTACAAACAATATATTATTAATATATAAACATAAGTTACACACACTTACCATGCGTTTAGCTAAAAGCAAGTGGTTATCTTGCCCGTGCCTGCTCTTCCCCTCGACCCCTCTGCAGTCTCGAGCCTTCTCAGACTTAGCTTTAAACTCATCGCTAGCCCAGTAGCGACAAAGGGCCCGAAATGCATCGGTCCGACCCTACAACCAGCTCACGTGGCCCTGCACATAGTTGGAAGTCGTTAAAAATACCATCGAGGCAATTATCAGAAAAAATACTTACTACACTCCACGTACCAGCGCGTACTCCTCCTCCGTCAGGTGCCTCTCGCTCTCTTGCCGGAAGTGTAACACGTGCTGCTGGTTCGCCTTCAAGTTCTCATTAATAATTTGAACACGGGCGTTCGACAAACCTTGTCGAAGCGCCTTGGCAGCGTTGAAGTGAAACACTCGCCTCGCATCCTCAAACAGGCGACGGTCGCTCGGGTCCTCTAAAGTATATCTTGCCTGCGATAAAGAATATATTGAAGAGATGTTCACTAAAAGAGTTTAAGAGTTGTAACTTAGAAACTTTTTTAACATACTTACCATAAAATCGGCCCATACGGCCTCCTGAAGGTTGTCGTGCTCCTGGTGATGGACGCGTGCATAGTCCTCCCACGAAAGAGCGGGCACCCCGTCGATGACCCCGGGATAGTGCAAACGCACTATGGACCCGAGGACACCGTTCACCGGTCTGTGGTGTCTCTCACCGGTGAAATACGTGTCGTCCCAAGCCCTGTAAGATATTTATTCATTCATTACTTAAGTAAACAAAAGAAACTAAAATTGAACACGATAATTTTTATTACCTGTCTCCATAGGTTGATGCCTATGTGGCCAATATTGTCTGTGAAACTCGCTGAACATGAAAAAACATCTTTTAGAGTACATGTGTAGCAAAATATGTCGATTAGCATAAACGTAGGAGAAACACTTACTCGAAGTATTCTTGCATGCCTTCTATATTTGCGTACATGTAGAGTAAAGCAACAGGCCTTTCCTGTTCGGATAGCACGTAGGTCGTGTAGCTACCAACGGTGGCGCCTCTCGTTTGAAAAATGGAAAGGTCGCTTAGAGGGGGTGTTTAGTCCACATTGTACCGCATCGCCGAAGTATTGATATTGTTTTCTTCCGCAAAGTAGACACTTGAAAAGTATCCTACTTCCTTAAGAGCATATGCTTCAGCGATGCACCCTTCCACCCTTGCCCTGTTGCCAACCATTGGTTTCAGATATCGTAGCGCTCTTTCAATGTGATACATCCACCTATATTGCACAGGACCGCCAACTTTAGCTTCAAATGGAAGATGGATAAGCAGATGTTGCATTGGATTGAAGAAACCCGGTGGAAAATTTTTTTCCATCTTACATAAAAGTATGAGTATCTCCTTCTCTAACTAATCCATCATCCCGATCCTTATTTCTTTGTATGGACCACAAATAAGCAGCTCGAAGGTTGAATTTCTACTTCTTGTAACTGTCGTACGCTTCGACTCCTGTCCACAAGACTTTCAATTCTTCGATCAGCGGTTTTAACATCACGTTGAGATGTGACCCGGGATGATCAGGTCCAGGTACAATGAGGCTAAGAAACATGAACTCGTTCTTCGTACAAAAAGCAGGTGGCAGGTTGTACGAAATGACAAAGATAGGCCAACATAAGTATGTCGTGGTGTTCGTACTGAACGGTGAGAATCCGTCTGTCGCTAATCCGATGCGAACATTCCTCGCATCACTAGAAAAGTCTGGATCGAAACGGTCTAGCGCCTTCCATGCATCACCGTCAGACGGATGCGTCAAGAATTCTTTGTTCTCACGTTTACCTTCTTTGTGCCATCTCATGTGTCTTGCGGTTCTTTTTGAAAGAAACATCCGCTTCAACCGAGGTGTCACAGGCAAGTAACGAAGCTGCTTATGTGCGACATCTATCATCACATTATCGCCATCGTCATTAACAACTTCGACATACCTCGATTTACCACATTTCAAGCACATCTTCTCATTGGCGTGCTCTTTCCAAAATAGCATGCAGTTGTCTGGGCACACATCAATTTTCTCATACTTCGTACCGAGACCAGATATCTTGATCTTTGACTGATACATATCTGGTGGCGCTTTGTGAGGTTGTGGAAGGATATCGCAGATCAATTTCATGAGATCATTGTAGCAGTTGATGGAAAAAAGTACTTGGACTTAATTGCCATAAATCTGGTCAAGAAAGCAAGTACGATCACAGCCGTGTGTTCATGCAACGGCTCTTGTGATTTCTTCAGCTCCTCGAAGAACTTCTCTGCCTCATTTGTAAGAGGATCCCCCGCTTCAAGAGCTTCTAGCATCTCATCCATCCTATCAACCTCTGTTATATCATTATCCTCATCCACTTCGGCTATGACTCGAGAATTAGTCTCGCCGTGAAAGGTCCACACTTCATAATGTGGAGTGAAACCGTTTCGACATAAGTGAAACGAAAGCTCCAATCTTCTCAAAAACTTGGTGTTCCGGCATTTTGCACATGGGCACCACACCATATCTTCCGTTGACAACGAAAATGCTCGATCCAAAAATTGATCTAACTTGATAAACCACTCATCGGAGTGACCACCAGTTCTGCTCTTCTAGCCAGTATACATCCAACTGCGGTCTTCACCCATGTTTGACTCTGCAGTTTAACGCGAAAGAAATTGTCGTTAATGTATTGTTGTGTTATGTCACGGCCCTACAACCTAGGCAGATAGATCCTAAACCCACCCAAGAGTGACAGAGCGGAGCGTGCTCATGACGAGACGTGTGATCCGGATTCGAACGAAATTTCGGCAGCATAACCCCGCTGTTCTCCACTGCACGCCAAAAAATGGTGCAGCAGAGAACAACAGGGTTACGCCACCAAAATCTCGTCCAAATCCGGACCTGCGTCTCGTCACAAGCCACGCCCCCTCGGTCACTCCGAGGCTGTCCAAAAAGGGACAATTCCGAACCTGCACGTTTCACATGCCAATGACATGTGAGACGTGCCGATCCGAAACGGGTAATACATTGCTATAGGTTACGTTGCTCATTTTCATTTTCAGGTCATTTAAGAGAGAGGAAAGAACTAGAGAAAGAGTGAGAGGAAAATTGGTCTTAGATGACAATTCCACATCCATTTCCACCGTCCACGCAATCGCGGGTCATTGACGTCCTTACCAACCCATTCGCTTCCATGTTGCCTTGACTACTATGGTCTACACGACACGATCACACTTATTGCGTGTCGTGCCCTTCCGGGTTGGATCGAGTCGGCCCAAAACCCCTTTATTTATATATATTAAGTAGTCACTCAAAAACATTATCTGAATGCACTAAAGTCCAAACATACACTAAACAGAATAGAAAAAACCTATTAATTCTAAACACTCACGCAATCAAAAGATCACACACTTGACAAAAAGTATTTACCAAAGCATAATAAACATATTTACCAAAGCATGACAAAAAGTTATCTAAACCTAAAAAAACAGAATCATCTAGCAACATCTAGATCACACACTTGACATAGGCTGAACTAGTAACATGGTGATGCAAATCTAAAGAAAATGTGTTACATCACTAAAAGTTTGAAAAAAAACAGTTGAAACATTATACATATTAGGGCAGCTACTATAAGAGCAACAAGTCATCATATAAAGCTAAAAGCACTGTACTCTGTCATATACAATATGAGAAGAATGATGGTGCCATACCTGAGCAGTGAAGTGGATCTGAATGTGCACGGTGGGGAGGGGACCTGAGCAATATAAAAAAATGCATTATGTCAAGACCGATTTGATAAAAATAGCTAGAACACTGAAAGAACTGAATATAATTGGACCAGCTAGATCACTATATTATGATGCTTTTGGTTGATCTAGAAGCAAGTCCCTTACTCGCTAAAACACAATGGATAATAACCTATTTTTCAGCTTTAAGAGGTTACTCTAGTGCTAAATAGAAAAAATTGCTAGTAATTGCGTTCAGTGTTGTCCAGGCGTCGCCTAGGCGTCCAGTCGCTTCAGACCAGACGCCATGCCTCCTTGCCTCGCCTGGAACGGTCCAAGTTGCACGCCACGTGCCGGCCCTCGACGCCGTCCTCGACCGAGATGCGGCGTTCCGCTTCCTCACCCGTGCGCGCTCGTTCCTGGCCTCCCTCCCGCCCCCGCACCGGATCCCCCTTTCTGAAGCTGGCAAGCTGTACCGCGAGCTCGGCTTCCCGCGTGGCCGCAGCGTGTCGCGTGCCGCCGCTCGCCACCCGCTACTGTTCCACCTTCCCGTCGTGGACTCCGTCCCACACCTCGCGCTCACACCGTTCATGTGCTCGCTCCTAGAGGAAGAGCGCCACATCCACAAGGAGCTTCTCCCATCGCGGGTGTGCACCGTTCGCAAGCTCCTTATGCTCACCGCCCACCGCCGCGTGCCGCTCGCGAAGCTCCACCACTGCCGCGTGCTGCTCGGCCTCCCCGACGACTTCCGGGATCGCGTCTGCGACTTCCCCGACGACTTCCGCGTCGCTGTCGACCCCGATGGCCGCCACATCCTCGAGCTCGTGCGCTGGGACGCCGCGCTCGCCGTCAGCGCGCTGGAGCGCAACTTCGTCGTGGACGAGCGCCGCGTTCGGCACACGTTCCGCTTCGCCGTCCCGCACCGGTCCATGCCGCTCGATGCGGAGGACGCAGACCGCCTCGACTCGGTGACCACGTTCCCTCTTGTCTCACCGTACACCAACAGCGCGCTGCTCAAGCCATGGACGCCAGAAGCGGAGAAGTACCGCATGGGGGTGGTGCACGAGTTCCTGAGCCTAACGCTGGAGAAGCGCTCGCTGATCCACCACACGCTGCCCGGGCGACAGGCAGGACCTACCACCCGGCGCCCGATTTGCCGATCATGACGCGCAACGTTACCGCGGTCCGTGGATTGTGACGCGTGGGTCCACTTCCATACACAAATGGTACGTATACCAAACAACGCATCTCGCTTTTCATCAGGCATACGTACGTAGATATGCACTTTATACTTTTATAAAATCAGTAGCACATACGCTACAGTAGATGCCCAATTTAGTCGTCAAACTTTCATGCGAAAAGGACGCCTTGGTTCTTCAATTTTAAAATCGCCCAGCCTAGCTAGTCCCTCAAGAAAGGTTATTTGACAGTAATACGTAACAGAAACTTAGAGACTAAGCTAGATAATATAGTAAAAGTGAATAATGATAACCTGCATATGGGTACAAAACAAAGAAGCAGTACTGCACTTACGGTGGGC
This sequence comes from Tuctoria greenei, assembly GCA_036927565.1. Taxonomy (NCBI): domain Eukaryota; kingdom Viridiplantae; phylum Streptophyta; class Magnoliopsida; order Poales; family Poaceae; genus Tuctoria; species Tuctoria greenei. The sequence continues at coordinate 89,871,036 of JAYESD010000005.1, read as the reverse complement.
CGGCGGTGGGGCGGCGACTGCGGGCCGGCGGTGGGGCAGCGCAGCGGAGGGCGCGGCGGGCCAGGGCGGCGGGGGCGCGGCGACCCGAGGCCGGGGGCGGCGACGCCGGGGGCGCGACGGACCGGGGGCGGCGAGCCGGGGCGGCGACGGCGGGGCGGCTGTCCAGCGGCGGCGCGACGACGGCGGGCAGCGATGACGCGCGGCCCGGCAGCGGGCAGGCGGCGGTGTCGAGTGGTTGAGAATGAAGACGAGAATGAAGTGTCGGGTCGGGATAAATGCCCCTATTTGCGACGGCCAACTAAATTGCGACGGCCCGACCATACATCCGTCACAAGTAATGTTACTTGCGACGGCCAACCCCGTAGCAGTCGCAAATAACAACTTATTTGCGACGGCTGCCTTAGTTGCGACGGTACTAGGGTTGGTCGTCGCAAATAAGTTGTTATTTGCGACGGCTCTGGGGCTGGCCGTCGCAAATAACCTGTTACTTGCGACGGCCGTGTTATTTGCGACGGCCAGAGGTGGGCCGTCGCAATTTATTCTATTTGCGACGGCTGGCCGTCGCAAATAAATATGACCGTCGCAAATGATCGCTTTTCCTGTAGTGTGAAAGTTACCGATGAAGGAATCCTACAGCTCGGCCCAGCTCTAGATGTTGTCGGCCCGCAAGTACTCTAGCTAGGTGTTGCTCGATTCGGCCAGGTAGATGGGGAGATACTGGTGACGAAGAAAACATCATTGTTCTGTTGACTCTCCATGCCAAGCGGTAGTCTTATAGCCAAACACTAGGATTTGACTCGCCGTCGTACTTCTCGATATTCATCGTAGCTTGAAAACGAGGCAAGAAAGGCATGTTGCGGATCTGCCTCTCGAACTCCTTTGGCTCGGGAGAGTTAGGGATCTAGCTTCGGTCCTCGTTATCATCGTACCAACCGCCTCAACAGGGTCAACGTCGTTGAAGCTCGATCTTCGGGCTCGCGACCCTTTCCAGGCTCTACGTTGGGCCTCGAGGGTTCGTTGAAGGTCGTACGACCCCACACGCTTGTGCACCAAGTTACACGAGGGAGTTCACCATCAGGTCCTTTCGGCCCCGGCCACCCGGTTCAGGGCACGATTCTTGGCTGTCGGGCGATGGAGCTCTCTGCCTACCGAACAGGTACCCCCTCTAGCAGGGTTCGGAGATTCTGGTATGTGTGCCGAGCTTCAAGCTCAGCGGGCTCGAGCACGCCATAGAGTAGTGTCGTCATGACCTCCATGTTCAGGCTCGCCCGCTCGAAACACGGGAGGCCACCCTCGTCGGCGAAATGCAAGACCGAACTTGGCACGCGTGAGAGCACGCTCGGCCCGTGCCCACACAGTTCTAGCTTCACCTCAAATACGGCCCTATCCGCGTCTAGTTGCTCCTGCTCTGCTTCGAGCGTGATGTGCCACACCTCAGGCTTCGTTTGGATAGGTCGGGGTCGGAGTGGATTTAAGCCCAATCCACTCCATCTGTGGATTCAAATACACGCTCATCAAAAATACTCTCCATGGGCCAAAATTACATTTGGAAAGGAAGTGGATTTGCAACCCGCCTCCGAATCCACTCCAATCCGAGTGGGAATCCACCAACTCCATCGAGGCCGGGGACGAGACCCTCGTCTCGCGAGAACACCGCCGCCACCCCCCCCCCCCCCCCCCCCCCCCCCCCCGCATTCGCCGCCACCATCCTCCTCTCAGATCCGCCACCCAGCTTCCTCCTCCCGCCGTCGGCCCCTCCTCCTCTCGCCGTCGCCCCCTCCTCCTCCTGTCGTCGCCCAGCTTCATCCTCCCGCCGCCGCCATCCTCCTACCGCCACCGTCCAACTTTCTCCTCCCGTCGTCGCCCCCTCCTCCCCCCGTCGGCTCGTCCGCAACAACCCAGCCGCCGTCCACCTCCTCCTCTCGCCACCTTGCGCGAGTACACCGCAGACGCGCATACTCCCCCTCTCCAGATCCGCAGGTCGACAGCTCGGCAGCCCTTCCCTTCCCAAGATCGGCAGCTCAACAGCCTTCCCTTCGCCAGATCTCGGTATGCATCTCTTCCTCCTCTAGAAGTCTGTTATTTGGTGGCTATTTTTTTTTCTTGGTTGCTTGTTCTTATCAGTTGTCGATGGCCATGTGATGTTCTTGATTGCTTGCATCAATACATGACTTGTTTAATCCTCCATACTCAGTTTATAGCTGATTACTTTTGGTGAAGAGGCTGCTAGCGAATTACTCAAAATGATCAAGAAATATTCTCAGTTTGTGAGACAAATATCCATGACTTTTGGTGAAGAAATTGGCTTCCCATGGTTTTGCAGAACTTGTGCCCCTGCATACATTTTGCTTCTAACTGAATATGGTGAATGTGCTATTTGGCTTACATATTGTTTTTTCCCTGTGCTCTGATTGATGAGAAGTTACTAATTTAATACATAAACTTGCAGTTTCTTTAAAAAGTGTTGGTGGCAACTGAATCCCTTGTTTTACCTCTCTAACCAATTTTGCACAACTATTTTTTAGGTCAATTCTGATAGTTCAACGCTTGTAGTCCAGCCATCTGTTGTCATCCAGATTTTTTAGTTTTTTGTGGCAATGCTCGTGATGGATCCATGGCAATACTTTGTGCACTGCTAAATGCACCAAAATAAATTCTTCTACAGGCACATCCACTCACAACATCATCGGCTGATTGTTCCTTACGCTATCGGTGCTCTCTACAACCATCCATTGGAGGGGCTACTTCTCGACACTTTAGGTGGAGCTCTCTCATTCTTGTTCTCTGGTATGACTCTAAGAACTGCTGCGTTCTTCTTCTGTTTTGCTGCATTGAAGATGGTTGACGAACTGTGGACTTTGGCTGCCATATATATCTTCCGGAACCTGTTCCAAAATAACATTCTATTAGAAACATTAACCGCGTGGATTGGGTTAATTTGCGTTGTTGTTTACTGTATTAATGTTGTCTCTTGATTGTACCATGCTGTTCTTCCCGATTTCCGTTAGAAAACTTAGTTCATATTGTAAGGTAGTTGAGTCAGGTAATTCTTGTTGTTTGATTTTCATCCTAGTGGCAGGTATTCATGCATTGCATGCTGTAATATTTTAGAAAAAGTTGTTTGAACTGAAAATATGATGTGGAAGCAATATGACGTGGTAAAAGGTCCAAAGTTCAGATCATGTGTGTTTGAATATTAAATCCATGATCTGCAAACATTATGTGCTTTAAAATGCAAGGACAAAAGTATTTATGCTGGAGTATATGCAAAACAGGATTTGTCCAGTATTCTTTCTTCTACCAACCCATCATAATGCATCTAGTTTCTAACGTTCCATCCTCCATAGGATTTGTTCGCGCAATTCTGCCTCTCAGACTGTTATGTGTCTTTGCATTTGCTACAGGTGGCAAGCCTTCGTGTGACTCCAGCATCATCACCTAGCAAGTTGTGAGTTGTGACACCGCGTGATTCCAGCGTCATCACCTAGCAAGGGCTACTCGGTACTTCGCCTCTCAGTTCCTATTGATGCATGTTTGTTGTTTTTTACTTACTGTTTGTAATGCATAATATTGCATTGTTAAGTATTTGCTGGTTTATTAACTATATATGCCATGTGTGATACTTTTAAGAATTTCTATATATAATCTTATTTTTTTTATAGATAATAAGTATTGATTACTTGGTAGCTTATAACTTGTATTTTATAGCTTTGAAATACCTGTCTTTATAGCTCATATTGCTGGTTCATTATTTTTTATTTCTTTCTTCAACCTGTATGGCCTTTTTCTTCATTGTTTAGCCTCATTGTTTGACCTGTATGGCTTTTATATACAATGCTTTATATATATATATTGATAGTAAATAATGATTACTTGGTAGCAGAATGGGTTCGAGAGAGGAGCGCGTAATTAGGAGGGAAGAAGATGATGATGAATTGATGTTCTTTCTTCTACCAAGTTTACAAATATTGGGTAGTAGTAGTAGTAATCATAACACGAAGAAGAAGCCAAGGCACACATCTAGTCGCACTGGAAAGCAGCTTATGAATGAAATCCTGGATGGACATGAGAAGGACTGTCGAGTAGCATTTCGAATGGAACCAATGATCTTCAAAAAGATTGCTTCCTATCTTAGAACTGAGAACCTCCTTCGTGATACAAGAGGTGTAAGAGTGGAGGAGCAATTAGGAATGTTCATGTTTATGCTATCGCATAATGCCAGCTATGAGGATCTACAATATGAATTCAAGCATAGCGGAGAAACAATCCATCGACATATCAAATCAGTTTTTGATACAATTCCTGCTCTCACCTACCGATTTTTGAAGCCAACTCTTACAACCGAGACACATTGGAAGATCACCACTGACACAACACGTTTCTTTCCATACTTTAAGGTGAATAAATTTACACACTATTTCACCTATTATGAACCTATATCTTCTAAGTTATGTATCTAACATCCACATTCATTCTTTTTTTCAGAACTGTATTGGTGCTATTGATGGCACTCATATTCCAATCACTATAGCTGAGGACAAGCAAGCTCCATATAGGAACAGAAAGGGCACACTAAGCCAGAATGTTATGTTAGCTTGCGATTTTGATCTTAACTTTACTTTTATCTCTTGCGGTTGGGAAGGATCTGCAACTGATGCTAGGGTTTTAAGGTCTGCCATACTTGGTGGTTTTCGTGTTCCAGAAGGAAAATACTTCCTTGTTGATGGAGGCTATGCAAACACACCATCTTTCCTTGCTCCTTATCGCGGTGTTCGATATCATCTGAAGGAGTTTGGGCGTGGTCACCGACGACCAAACAACTACAAAGAGTTGTTTAATCACCGCCATGCAATACTGAGAAATCACATAGAGAGGGCGATAGGAGTGTTGAAGAAACGTTTTCCTATTTTAAAAGTTGGAACACATCATCCTATGAAAAACCAAGTGAAGATACCAGTGGCGGCTGCAGTCTTCCACAATCTTATACGTATGCATCATGGAGATGATGGATGGTTGGATAACCAACCAGATAACATACCACCTTCATCATTTGTTGACCTTCCTGGAGGAGACACTAGCTACAACAATGATGTGGCCTCTCTTAGTAGTCAAATTGAAAATGGAAATGCTGTTAGAGATGTAATTGCTTTGCATATGTGGGAGGATTACTCTCAGAATCAATGATGATGTAATTTGCACTTTTTATGTAATAAAATGTAATACTTATGGACATGATGTGATAATCTTATGTTTTTATTCAGTCATGGTGTTTGGAAAAAACTAACCTCTTGTTATTATGTTATATATATTTATTTTCTGCATTTAAATGCTTTATGCACAGGGATGTTTGGAAGAGGCTCTCCAAAGATTAACTTAATGCAAGTTGCATCTGCGCAAAGTCATTCCTCACCAAGGAGTGGTGGTAAACGAAAGAAGAGGTCACCAAAAGGTATTTATTCTAGTTTTTAAACTGCTGCATATTAGTTTTCTATCTAAGTGGTGATTTTGAACTTTATGTGCAGTGAAAACTTCTAGGGCGAATTGGAACCCTGGATTGGAGAAGGGATTGGTTCAGATACTCCGGGATCATGATAATGATTGTTATAGAGGCCAAAATGGGTGGTCAACAGAGACATGGAACCGTATGGTCCAGAAGTTTCATGACCAGTTTCCATATGTCTCATTTTCTAAGGATCAAATTATGGATAAAGAGAAGGAACTAAAGAGGGATTTCAAGGTGCTCAAGGAGGCCCGTAAACAAAGCGGAGTTCATTGGGATGACAAGTTGTGTATGATAATGGCAGAACCTCTGTTTGTTGGCTACTTTTTATTCTGTGATTGCTTTGAGTCAAAAAAACTGTAACTACTTTGAATCTAGTGCTTAATGAGCTGTTAGTATGAAACAATATCCAACTGCCATTGAAACCTTGTTTGTGATATTCTATACTCAGACTTTGAGTCAAAAAAATTGTAATTACTTTGAATCTAGTGCTTAATCTAGTGTATGGCATGCTCAAATTTTTATATATTTTTCTCATTTTTATCAATATATTTTATTTTGGTACAGTTTTTATAGTGGCATGTTCAAGAATTTCTTTTTCATTTTTAACTCTATACTCTATATTATTATTTGTTATTGAAGCAGAGCAGTATGGCATGGTAGAAGTATTTCTGATTTTTTCATTATTTTCTAACATATTTTGCGGAAATGAATGCCCAATACACCATATTTTGGCAAGTAATGCTCAAATCCACGCCGGACGCTGAAACCCTCCCAAATACGTGACTAGACAAGTGATTGAAACCCACGTCGTGATAGGGATTGGGTGACCACCAAATCCACGGGTGGACTGATTCCCACGTGGATAAGCCTCCCCAGAAGCCAAACGAAGCCTCAAGGTAGTCGGCTAGCTCGCAAGAACGCAACCGCTCGATTTCACTGTCGCGGCTCCAAGCCTCTTGCTGCTCGAGCAGGAGCTGCAATGGCATGTTGGTGGGCGTGCCAACATGGGAGCCATCATGGGTTTGCACGACGTGGCACTCGCAAGAGGGATGCTTCCTTCCCTCGATGCTGGTGTTGGAGCCAGCCTGTGTCCTTCGGTACATGGTGGAGAGGCGATGATGCGTATTCGACCATCCCCTCGAGGGCTGGTCCAGAGACGCCATTCGAACTGTCAATGCTACTGCTATTCGCCATATTGCCTGTCGCAAGCTTGTCAATAGACCTGTGACCGATGAGGATGCCAGTGTTGCTGGCGAAGAAGTCCAAACTCCCCAAGTAGAGGCTCTGGCGTGGGGTAATGGTGGAGTCGACCTTGAGCCCGCTGTTGTGGGTGGCGGTGAACTCAAGTCATCAAAAGTGTATCTTCTCGCTAGGTGTGAGGGTCAAGTGTGATAAATCCATCTAAGGAACACAAGAAGAAAAGAATGGCAGGTCCCGTTCATGGCGTGCTAACTGTCGTCATTTAGACCACTGACTAGTATCGTATTGCCGCACGTTTCATCCTTGAATGGCCTAGCTAAAAATGCACGAGTGGTTTATATTGGTTCACGCAAGAATGCCCTACGTCCAGTGCGGTCATCTAGTGTGATCAACATCTATTCTCTATTAGCTCGAAGGACGTTGGGGTTAAAATGGTTACAAGCGAACTCTCTGTGGTGTTCTATCTTGTGGTGTGTCGTTCTCCTCCCGTTTTGCATGAAGGTTGCCTCGGGGCCCTTTCATAGCCGGTCCTCGAGCGGTCTATCTATCCTGAGTCCTCATAAATGGGATGGGTGGTACAGTATTCTCTCCCACTTTCTCATGGGTTTTTCAGGCTATCGTAGAAGTCATCGCCATATAATCACTCTTTTCATGTCGCTCCGTCTGCATCGTCCTTCGGCACTTGCTAGCTACTGCGTCGAACAGGACAAGACAAAAGTGACATCAGCTGGCACTGTGCTTTGTGGTAGAGTTACGTCATGCATGACCATCCTTTCGATATTGAAGGCTTTGGCTTATGTTTGCATTGAATGTCGTTGCCCGCTCCCTGCTCCTGAGCTCAAGCTACCACGTGTCCAGCGGGACTGGACCCCACTCCACCATAGTAGTGGGCTCCGGTGCTGCCATGTGGCCCGAAGCACCAGGTCGCCCACCTCCCGTGGAGGCGGGCACCGACTCCACCACGTGTACTGCAGTTCCAGATTCCTAGCTCACCTCAGAGAAGGGCTCCAGGGCTACCACGTGCCCTGCAGTACGGGACCTGGCCTCCTTCGCAGAGGCCAGCTCCGATACTGCCACATGTCCTGCAACTTGTCCTGGATAGTGGGTTGTGGGAGTTAAGATATGGTGTGCCCTATCTAAATCAAGCATTGAAGACATGCACCCTCCCTAGGCGCACGACACGACGCACGCTTCCAGTCAGGTACTGTTGCGCCCAATCACATCACAGTAAAGGCACCGTAGGCCTACCCCTCTCTGCCAAGTGGGGTAGCTTACGGCAACAAGACAGACGGGCGGGACATCTCCTGCCACCATCAATGACTACGCATGGCCACTGGCATTTGAGGCGACAAGACGACGAGTCTCCAAGCCTAGATCAGAGGCTGCGTAGCGGAGAAGCCTTAGATCTTTAGGATAAGATCGGCACGGGCCACTTGTTGTTTGCCCTGGACCCCACTTGTAAGGCATCCAACCTTGTCTATAGAAGGATCGGACTGCTACCGTTGCAAGGAACACAACTTCAGACACACTCAACAAACACATTAACCCTAGAGAGCGCACTCTCTAGCATTACAACTGACACCGTGGAGTAGAGTATTATGCTTCAGCGGCCCGAACCACGTCAAACCGCTGTCTCACCATCTCTCATATGCACAACCTCACCTGAGGACTAAGCCCTGTCGATCAAGAACCTTCGTGGGCTACTCGCATAGCATGTCCGGGGAAAATGTCGCAAGAACACTTCGACTTTTCGCGCGCCATGAAGGGGGCTTTTTCCTATAAAAAAGTGGTTGCATTTTCACCGCAATGGTGTACATCAAGCCCGTGGATGCGGTTTCTGTGGCCATCGTCCCGTGACCAGATCCCACGCTAGGGTGGCGTAATCTCATCCGTCGCACCCCCACATAAACGCAACTGGCCAAGGCGGTACATCCAGGCACATCCTGGCCTGGTCGATGCCCAGAGCCACCGGCTGCAAGTCCGGAGAGCGCCTTGGCAGCAGCCCGGGCCCTTCTGCACCACCCACCGTCCTTGAATGCTTCCCAGGGAGTGGCTCAACAGTGGGTCCACGACATCGACCACCTTGTCGTTGTGCCCATCAACTCTCCCGTCAGAGGGAGACGTCATGTGTCGCTATCGCGCACGCTGTCCATCGACTGTTACTCCGCCGACCCCCGCTCCACCAGGCTTACTAGCACTGGCAGGATCTCCACAGTCAACATCAGGGCCGAGCTTGACCGCTGTTGAGCTCACGAAGACAACCACGTCATCATCGAACAACAGCGGGAGAGACGGCACAATCTTGAGGCTGAATACGGCCCTCAATGGCCTGAGCATGAGGCGTACTCTGTCCAAGGTGCACCACAGGTAAACCCTCCGCCACCTCCTCATCAAGATTATGCTGGGTCGAATGCCCTTCTGCAATACTCTGTGCAGCAGGTGCCACAACAGTAGTACTCGGCGCAGCAGGTTCTACGACAGCAGAACGCTCTACTGCAAGCTCCGCAGCAGCCACACGTCATGCAGGTTGCAGCACTGCAGTCATTGTACAGTGCACAACAGACGCCCCCAGGGTATGGCGCATCGTACGCTTCTCCAGCGAAGCCCATTGGAGGGTACATAGACTTGGCTCCGTACCTCTGCCTGACAACGTGGCCACGCAAGTTCCGATCACACCTGCCGAAGAAGTTTGACAGAAGAGTCAACCCCGCCGAGTTCCTGCAGATCTACACAATAGCACTCCTTGCTGCAGGAGCGAATGAGCTCACCCCGACGAACTACTTCCCAGTCACCCTGACCTGCAGAGGGGTCCATAACCTCTTGGGAAGAGCTCTACCTGCACTTCACGACGAACTTCAGCAGCTCCTACACGCGCCCCGGCACCGAGCTTGACCTCCACACAGTGCGTCAGCAACCCAAGGAGACGCTGTGTTTGTTCATCCAGAGGTTCTCCTAGGTACGCAACTCCATCCCCGACATCCCAAATGCTTCTGACATAGTGGCATTCTGGCAGGGAGTGCGGGAAAGGAAGATGCTCGAAAAGATAGCCACACACAATGTGCAAGACATCTCCGAGCTCTTCTCCATCGCCGACCGGTGCGCCAGGGTGGCAGAAGGTCGTGACTGGCACTCACAGTCCGCCTCCAGGGTGAGCAAAGCCGACCAGACCGATGAAGGTGTCGTAACCCTTGGTAGCGGCAAAAACAACAACAAGAACCGAGGTAGTGGCCAGAACAAGCTGCTGTAGGGGGCACCTGTCTTGGCAGCAACTATGACTGGTGGCGCCTGACCCCCATGCCATGACAAACGCTCTTGCAGCCACCTGCTACTAACGATGGTGTCGAGCCCTGCCTGGTGGACAAGACTCGCGACCATAGCTTGAGCGAATGTCGGGAGATCAAGAGGTGCGCCCAGCGATACCAAGAGCAGGCACAATAGCGCCCTGAAGGCGCACCCTTCCACCGGCGGGAGGGCAAGTAGAAGGTCAACCCCAAGGTCAATGATGACGAGGATATGGATTCCCAGAAGCACGAATTGGCCGTCAACGTGGTCCACCAGGATGAAGACTCCAACGCCAGCAGCGACCACGAGCATTGCAAGACACTCCAAATCATCTTTGGTTGTGTTGACGACTGTTATACCAATTTCACCCTTCAATATAACTCAATTATGTGAAAGAAATATCATTTTTTGCACACATCACGTTTCTATTTAACCTATTTCCACTTGTCCTTGGGGAAAATAGTGCATGCAGGGATTATATGCAGAATTTAAGTGAAACAAGGGGATGGATCTTATAAATATCATTCCAGCCAATCAGACGATGCCACATGGCACCACAAGGATCAAATGGCCCACAAACAGAAGTATACAAGGCCATCCAACGGTGTAGCACCCATATCATGGAAGGGAACCCACTTGTCAGTCACCTGGAGGAAGAACTGACAGTTTGGAGCCAGGACCATGTAACACCCTCATTTTCATGCATCATGCCCTACACATGTTTAACATTAATCCACATAAAAAGGAATAAGTTTAAAATTGATTTACAACAAAACCACACTTAAAATTCCAGAAAGTGCAGACTAGTCCGATTTTGGTGCGGACTAGTCCGATTTCTCTCTGACCTCGATCGGACTTGTCCGTTTTTGCTGCGGACTAGTTTGTTTTTTCCTCTGGACACCTTCAAACTTGTCCGGTCCTATGCGGACTAGTCCGATGTTGCAAGAATTGCTAAGTCCCTGGACTTGTCCGGACTAGTCCGGTGTTCCAGTGGACTTGTCCGTTTTCCTCTCTGACTAAAGTTGGACTTGTCCGATTTTTGGCCAGAGTTGTCCGATTTCTCTCTAGACAATTTCAGACTAGTACGGTCCTTTTTGGACTTGTCCGATAAATCGCGACTCCAAATTGATCTTTTGTTTTACAACTTGTTTCTTGGGTTTCACGTTAAGTGGGCCTAGGCACGCCGTGCCTAACTTTTTTAGAGCCCATGTGGGACTCTAAACCGGCTCTACTCATCTCAAACTCGAAATCCATCTAACCCTAGCCTCCACCTCTGTATAAACAACCCCACGGCTTGGCTTGACATCTATTTGCCACTTTTCCACCCCACCCAAACCCTAGTTCGTGGAGAGCCACCATCAAGGAGGGGGAAGGAGATCTCAAACAAGAAGAAGAGGAGGAGGAAACGGAATAGGATCAAGATCTCCATCAACTTCGAGTTCTTCATCAACAATCCACCATCAAGTTCTTCATCAACCCTAGATCGTCAAGATCCAAGTGTTGCCTCCAAGATCCTTGATTCATTGGAGTCCTAAACACCTGGTATACCTTCTATTTCCTTTTCCTTACGTGAATTCGACCCCTAGTCTCCAAATTCACATCGATCTAGAAAATCCTAATATGCTGATCTCGCAAAGTGCGGACTTGTCCGGTCCCTAGCGGACTATTCCAATTTTCCTGGTTAAATTGTGTTGAATTAATTCTAAAATTAGACCTAATCAAATCCAAACCTGTATAAACTTGTTAAAATATATTAGAACTAGATAGTGATCATTTAAAAGCAATCTATTAACAAGTTCTACCATGCATTTGCATTAATCATGCATGTCATGTCATATTGAGTAATATTTGTGCACTCTTTGATTGTGTTTCTTGTTTGTATGTTTATTGTGCGGATTAGACGAATTTACGCTAGAGAGTGCCGCAGAGGATCTCTAGCACCAAGAGTTTGAAGGCTTTGACCCGAATCAATCCCAAGAGCAAGGCAAGTGTCCTTGAATCATATTGATCCTACTTTGAAATAAATGTCTTGTTTGCAAAATTGTATGCTTCTGTCAATTTGATGGGAATCCTATGGTAGGAAGTTTACTAGCTTTGTTTGACCACCCTTGTCACCTGGAATACATGGTAGAGAGTCAAGATGGGACTTTTACCTTTTTACTTCGCTTAATTAATTGGGATGGGAAAACAACTATACTATTTAATTATGCATTAATGAGATTATGATTAACATGAACTGGTTAATATGATATGGTAATGGGTGGTCTATGCAAGCCTGATATGTGGATGGGTTGGATGATATGGAGGTTTTCTTGCTTTAGATGTAAGGATCGATTCATGCGAGAATAAGCCAGGACTACAGTGCCACCATGAGGCCAAGTATGGGTGCGGTGTAGCTGATTAATTAGGGCTTTGCCAGTGCTATTTGGACCATTAAGGATGCTCGGGGAAGGGGTAGTCAGATTGGGTTTGTTGATGATTGGTGGGACTACACTGGGATCCGAATGGCTCAAGAGGGGGCCCTTGGTTGAAGATATACTCAGTTGGAGGCATCGCCACCGGTGAAACCTCAGTGCGGTCTAAATAGGCTAGTAATCTCTTTGTAAAGGTTATTTTGTGATCTCTGGGCACCACATCGATGGAAGTGTGAGACGACATAATAGAGGTTCTAGTCATCGAAGGGTGATGAAATCACAAACACGTATGTAAAGTGGTACAAACTCTGCAGAGTATTAAAACTATCATCATAGCCGTGCTCCCAGTTATGAGCACCTGGACAACTTCCATGATTAGAGGGAAATTGGGATTTGGTTATGGTTATGGATGGTTATGAATGAAATTCTGGTATTGAATATGGATATTTGTATATGATTATGGATATGGAATATGGACTGATATTATGATAACTACATGGCTTATGATGGGTTTATTTCATATACATATAATATATTGCTTTTTAAATGTTTTAATGTACTTTTCAGCACTTAGTCATTATTATATTTGTCGTTTGTATCAGCTACATGTCATACTTTCCACACTTGCTGAGTACGACATATACTGACCCTTGCAATTCCCCCACCAACAGTTGTAGGTCAGGATTGGGAGTATAACGATGATAATTCGGAGTTTTAGGCCGTGTCTTTGCTTAATTAGTTTATTTCCCTGCATAAGTTGGAACATGTTATTAATAATCATTAGTGCTTGTGTTCGATGATATTATGAATTATGTAATGAAAGTGGTTAATTAATCTTGTTCTGTGATAATTATCTGTTTATCATTTGTGATGCACTTGTGTATGTATGTTAAACATCCTGGACACACATATACTGCACTTGGTTCATTTTCGGAATCGGTGTCACAAATTGGTATGGTTTGATCATAGGACGCAGCCTAGATAGAATGGACACTTTAGAGCACATAGGAGCACTCAGGAACCAATGTGTTTTTGTTTGGTTTGTTGTTGCTATATATTGTTTGCTTGTGTGCTTAATAGAGGATTGTGGGATGCTTTAGCATTGCCATGTCCACGTAGGTTAGTGTAGCAAGTTGTTTAGTTTCATATCCCTTGATGCATATAGTTGGGGACATTTCTAAATTTTTATCTCTTACTTTTCTTCAAATGGTGAGAACTCACAACCAGAGGGATGGCAATGATGAGGAGGAGAACAATGAAGCACCTCAGAATAATCATGGACAAGGACCTGCTTAGGGAGCTATCAACATTGAGCAGCATTGGCAATGCAAAACCAGCTCATGCAGACCATGATACAAACTATGGGACATCTGCAGGCTGGTAACATCAACAATCAGCCCCACATGCCTCCACCGCCACCCCCAGCTCCTCATGACTGGTTGGGAGAGTTTATGAGGAATAGGCCACCTACCTTTGCTCAAGCCGCTGACTCTATGGATGTGGATGATTGGCTCAAGTCCGTGGAGAAGAAGCTAGCTATTGTACAATGCAGTGACCGGGAGAAAGTGCTTTTCGCTTCTCATCAACTAGTTGGAGCAGCTGCGGATTGGTGGGATTCCTTATGCAATGCTCACGAGAACCAAGAGAGAATTACTTGGGCCAAATTCAAAGAGAGCTTCTGTTCTCATTATGTGCCGGAAGGAGTTACGATTTTGAAGAGCAAGAATTTGAGAACTTGAGACAAGGAAGATTGAGTGTGGGTGAATATCTCAACAAATTCACTCAACTACCAAGATATGCGCCTGAGGATGTTAGTCGGGACAACCGGAAACAATATTTGTTCATGAGAGGCTTGAACAAGGAGATCCAAGTGCAATTGCTCAATTGTGACGATGCAAATTTCCAGAAGCTTGTGGACAAAGCAATTGTGGTGAAGAATAAAGTACGGGAGATAGAGCAAGACAACAAGAGGAAGGCACCATATCAAGGACATCAACAAGGAAATAATGTGTGCCCTCGCTTTGCACCGCCCAATGCGCCTTACTTCAGCTCTTTTACGCCCACTCATCGCCCTGGATTTGAACCACGCCCAACCCAGTTTGTGCAGCAGCGCCCTATTATGCAAGCACCTAGGCCTCCAATGTCTTATGCACCTCGTGCCAACTATTCTGGTGTCAATGCTCAGAACCAAGCTCGTCCCAATAATTCTGGTGGAGTTAAGAAGTGCTATACTTGTGGAGAAGCTGGACACTTTGCACATCAATGTCCTAAGTCAGGCCTTGGTCAAGGAAGCAATGCACCAAGGCAAAACCCAAGACCCAATGGAGGACAACCACAAGGGAACCGTGGACAGCAGAATTTTGCTTGTGGCAACGTGAACCATGTCTCTATGGAGGATGCTCAACAAGTTGATGACGTGGTCATTGGTATGTTTCTCGCAAACTCCAACCCGACGACTATGTTATTTGATTCTGGAGCATCGCATTCATTCATTGCATCAAAATATGTTGCCCAATATAGTTTTCCTATCTCTCATACAAAGTTTACTCTATTGGTTAAGTCTCCGGGAGGAGAGATGAGGACAAATATAGTATGTCCAAAAGTAAGCCTTTGAATAAGGGGGGTAGACTTCTCCGCCAACCTCATTGTTTTGGATTCTCAAGGATTGGACATTATACTTGGTATGGACAGGTTGAGGAAGCACAATGAAGTTATTGAGTGTGCCACGAAGACGGTGAAGTTGATCAATGAAGAAGGGATCACTGTAGAATTTGAAGCATCTCAAACCACACTGAAGCGATTGGAGCTGAATAATATGGACGGTGCCGCAATTGGGGAGATTCCGGTAGTGTGTGAATTTTTGGATGTTTTTCTGGACGAGTTGCAAGGTATGCCATCTGATCGAGACATTGAGTTTGTTATTGATTTAATACTTGGAACTGCACCTATAGCTAAGAGGGCTTATAGGATGCCTCCTATGGAATTAGCGGAGCTCAAGAAGCAAATTCAAGAGCAACTAGAGAAGGGTTTCATTCGGCCCAGCTCTTCACCTTGGGGAGCGCCCGTTCTATTTGTGGACAAGAAGGATGGATCCAAAAGGATGTGTGTAGATTACCGAGCTCTCAACGAGGTAACAATCAAGAACAAGTACACCTTCCCACGCATAGAAGACTTGTCCTAAAAGCTGTCTTGGGTAATCCACGCATAGAAGACACGGTATGGATCTTATGAGTACACCGTGATGTCTTTTGGATTGATAAATGCGCCTGCCTACTTTATGTACCTCATGAATAAGGTCTTCATGGAGTACTTGGATAAGTTTGTTGTGGTGTTTATTGATGACATTATTATCTACTCGAAGGATGACAAGGAACATGAGAAACACTTGAGGCTTATGTTGCAGAAATTGAGGGAGCATCAATTGTACGCCAAGTTCAATAAGTGTCAATTTTGGTTGAGGGAGGTGTCATTTTTGGGTCATATCATCTCAGCAGAAGGAGTATCGATTGAACCCATAAAGGTGAGGGACGTGTTGAAGTGGGAGACACCGCAAACCGTAAAGGAAATAAAGAGTTTTCTTGGGATGGATGGGTATTACCGTCGATTCATCAAGGATTTTTCCAAGATAGCCAAGCCAATGACGGAGTTGCTAATGAAGGGGAAAGTTTTCCAATGGAATCGAGCTTGTCAAGGAAGTTTTGAGGAGTTGAAGAAGAGGTTAACAATGGCCCCAGTTTTGGTTTTGCTGGATGTAAGCAAGAGTTTTGAAATATATTGCGACGCCTCGAGACAAGGACTTGGATGTGTGCTCATGCAAGAAGGTCAAGTGGTCGCCTATGCGTCAAAACAATTGAAGAAACATGAGCAGAATTATCCAACACATGATTTAGAACTTGCAGTCGTGGTACACGCGTTGAAGATTTGGAGACACTATATCCTTGGACATAGGTGTGAAATTTATATGAATCACAAGAGTCTTAAGTATATTTTCACACAAACAGATCTGAGTTTGAGACAACGGAGATGGTTGGAGCTCATCAAAGATTATGATTTGGGGATCAACTACCATCCGGGAAAGGCTAATGTAGTGGCAGATGCTTTCAGTAGAAAGGGAGTAAGCCACCAACTCACGGTTCAAGAATTACCATCCGAGTTATGTAAGGAGTTCGAACGGTTGAACCTCGGGTTTGTAAATGAGATGGAGATGATGGAGTTAAACCCAACCTTAGAGCAAGAAATTCGGGAAGGCCAAACTAAGGATGAGGAAATTCAAGAAATCAAGGAAAGGACCCAAGAGGGGACAGAATTCAGATTTGATGAGGATGAACATGGTACTCTATGGCTTGGTAAGAGGATTGTCGTGCCTAATGTGAAGCGTATTCGGGAGACAATATTAAAAGAGGCACATGACTCACCTTACTCAATTCACCCCGGTTGTATGAAGATGTACAAAGACTTGAAGACTTGCTATTGGTGGGATAGCATGAAAAGGGACATAGCTGAATATGTAGCATTGTGTGATGTGTGTCAACGAGTCAAGGCAGAACATCAAAGGCCAGCTAGATTATTGCAACCATTGAAGATCCCGGAATGGAAGTGGGAAGAAATTGGAATGGACTTCATAGTTGGGTTACCACGTACTCAGTCAGGTTACAACTCAATTTGGGTAATTGTGGATCGCTTAACCAAGTCAGCTCATTTTGTCCCTACGAAGACCAAATATACAGCAGCACAATTGGCCGAAATATACATGGAGCATATTGTGTGTCGACACGGAGTACCGAAGAAGTTAGTCTCGGATAGAGGTTCTCAATTTACCTCCAGATTTTGGCAGAAATTGCATGAAGCATTGGAAACAAGGTTGAACTTCAGTTCGGCATATCACCCTCAAAAGGATGGACAAACAGAGAGGACCAATCAAATTTTGGAGGACATGTTAAGAGCTTGTGCTTTAAAGCATGGGAAAGGTTGGGACAAGAGCTTGCCATATGCAGAATCTTCATACAACAATAGTTACCAAGCACGCTTGAAAATGTCACCATATGAAGCGCTTCATGGAAGGAAGTGTAGGACACCTTTATTCTGGAATGAGGCAGGAGAAACTCAAATATTTGGTCCGGATGTGTTGCAAGAAGCCGAAAAACAAGTCCAAATAATTCGTGAAAACTTGAGGGTTGTCCAATCAAGACAAAAAGGCTATGCGGACAATAGGAGAAGGAAATTAGCCTTTGAAGTGGGAGATTTTGTTTACCTCAAGGTGTCACCGATGAGGGGTCATAAGAGGTTTAACACAAGAGGCAGCTAGCACCTCGCTACGTTGGACCATTCGAGATCTTGGACAAAAGAGGAGAAGTAGCATATAAGTTGGAGATGCCAGCTCATCTTTCAGATGTCCATGATGTCTTTCATGTTTCCAACTCAAGAAGTGCTTGAGAGTACCGGAAGAACAAGTGCCAATGGAAGGATTGGAATTAGGGGTAAATTTGACTTATGCCGAACAATCGGTCAAAATCTTGGAAACCTAGGAGAGGGTCACAAGGAACAAGGTTATTAGATGGTGTAAAGTTCAATGGAAGCACCACATAGAAAAAGAAGCAACGTGGGAATTGGAGGATGATCTCAAGAAGGAATTTCCCTATCTCTTCTCTCCCGCGTCGAATCTCGAGGGTGAGATTCATTTTAAGGGGGGGTAGGTTTGTAACACCCTCATTTTCATGCATCATGCCCTACACACATTCATATACATGTTTAACATTAATCCACATAAAGAGGAATAAGTTTAAAATTGATTTGGAACAAAACCACACTTAAAATTCTGGAAAGTGCGGACTAGTCCGATTTCTCTCTGACCTCGATCGAACTTGTCCGTTTTTACTGCGGACTAGTCTATTTTTGCCTCTAGACACTTTCAGACTTGTCCAGTCCTATGCGGACTAGTCCGATGTTCTAAGAATTGCTAAGTCCCTGGACTTGTCCGGACTATTCCGGTGTTCCAGCGGACTTGTCCGTTTTCCTCTCCGACTAAAGTCAGACTTGTCCGATTTTTGGCCAGAGTTGTTCGATTTCTCTCTGGACAACTTCAGACTAGTCTGGTCCTTTTCGGACTTGTCCGATAAATCGCGACTCCGAATTGATCTTTTGTTTTACAACTTGTTTCTTGGGTTTCACGTTAAGTGGGCCTAGGGACATCGTGCCTAACTCTTTTAGAGCCCATGTGGGACTCTAAACCGGCCTCTACTCATCTCAAACTCGAAATTTATCTAACCCTAGCATCCACCTCTATATAAACAACCCCACCCCTTGGCTTGACATCTATTTGCCACTTTTCCACCCCACTCAAACCCTAGTTCGTGGAGAGCCACCATCAAGGAGGGGGAAGGAGATCCCAAGCAAGAAGAAGAGGAGGAGGAAATGAAAGAGGATCAAGATCTCCATGAACTTCGAGTTCTTCATCAACAATCCACCATCAAGTTCTTCATCAACCCTAGATCGTCAAGATTCACTGGAGTCCTAAACACCTGGTATACCTTCTATTTACTTTTCCTTACGTGAATTCGACCCCTAGTCTCCAAATTCACGTTGATCTAGAAGACCCTTATCTGCTGATCTCGCAAAGTGTGGACTTGTCCGGTCCCTAGCGGACCAGTCCGATTTTCCTGGTTAAATTGTGTTGAATTAATTCTAAAATTAGACCTAATCAAATCCAAACCTGTATAAACTTGTTAAAATCTGTTAGAACTAGATAGTGATCATTGAAGCAATCTATTAACAAGTTCTACCTTGCATTTGCATTAATCATGCATGTCATGTCATATTGAGTAATATTTGTGCACCCTTTGATTGTGTTTCTTGTTTGTATGTTTATTGTGCGGATTAGACGGATTTGCGCTAGAGAGTGCCGCAGAGGATCTCCAGTACCAAGAGTTTGAAGGCTTTGACCCGAATCAATCCCAAGAGCAAGGCAAGTGTCCTTGAAGCATATTGATCATGTTTTGAAATAAATGTTTTGTTTGCAAAACTGCATGCTTGTGTGAATTTGATGGGAGTCTTATGGTAGGAAGTTTACTAACTTTGTTTGACCACCCTTGTCACCTGGAATACATGGTAGAGAGTCGGGATGGGATTTTTACCTTTTTGCTTCGCTTAATTAATTGGGATTGGAAAACAACTATACTATCTAATTATACATTAATGAGATTATGATTGACATGAAATGGTTACTATGATATGATAATGGGTGATCTAAGCAAGCCTGATATGTGGATGGGTTGGATGATATGGTGGTTTGCTTGCTTTAGATCTAAGGACCGGTTCATGCGAGAATAAGCCAGGACTACAGTGCCACCACGAGGCCAAGTATGGGTGCGGCGTAGCTGATTACTTAGGGCTTTGCCAGTGCTATTTGGACCATTAAGGATGCTCGGGGAAGGGGTAGTCAGATTGGGTTTGTTGATGATTGGTGGGACTACCCTAGGAACCGAATGGCTCTAGAGGGGTCCCTTGGTTGAAGATGTGCTCAGTTGGAGGCATCGCCACCGGTGAAACCTTAGTGGGGTCTAAATAGGCTAGTAATTCCTTTGTAAAGGCTATTTTTTGATCTCTGGGCCACACACTGATGGAAGTGTGAGACGGCATAATAGAGGTTCTAGTCATCGAAGGGTGATGAAATCACAAACACGTAGGTAAAGTGGTACAAACTCTGCAGAGTATTAAAACTATCATGATAGCCGTGCTCCTAGTTATGAACACCTGAACAACTTCCATGATTAGAGGGACATTGGGATTTGGTTATGGTTATTGATGGTTATGAATTAAATTTTGGTATTGAATATGGATATCGATATATGATGATGGATATGGAATATAAACTTGTATTATGATAACTACATGGCTTATGATGAGTTTATTTCATATACATATAATATATTGCTTTTTGAAATGTTTTAATGTACTTTTTAGCACTTAGCCATTATTATATTTGTCGTTTGTATCAGCTACATGTCATACTTTCTACACTTGCTGAGTACGACATGTACTCACCCTTACAATTCCCCCACCAACAGTTGCAGGTCAGGATTGGGAGTTTAACGATGATAATGCGGAGTTCTAGGCCGTGTCTACCGTCAGCTTTGCCTGTGGAGTTTTGGAGCTGCGCTATACCTCTCTGCTTAGTTGCTTAGTTTTCTTAATTAGTTTATTTCCGCTGCATTAGTTGAAACATGTTATTAATAATCATTAGTGCTTGTATTCGAGGATATTCTGAATTCTATAATGAAAATGGTTGATTAATCTTGTGCTATTGTAATTACCGGTTTATCTTTTGTGATGCACTTGTGTATGTGTGTTAAACATCCTAGGCACACATATATTGCACTTGGTTCATTTTCGGAACCGGGTGTCACAGACCAGGTCGGCTGACCCCCCTAGTCGGCTGACTAGGTCCTGGCGCCAAACGTGGTCAAACGCCACGTGTTGTCTCCTCCTGGCTTGACGAGGCCATGGGTGACCTATTCGGGTGCTTTTGGTGGCGGGAACCGACCCTTCTCTAAGCTATAAATAGGACCCCTCACCCCTCACTTCAACACACACCACTTGAATATTCATCCATTGTATCCACTACTCTCCATAGGTTTAGAAGAGTATAGGTTGTAGAGAGGAGAGTCTCTAGTCCATAGTCCAAGTAGGAGAGGAGTAGAAGGAGTCTCTTCCCAATTTTCATTTGGGAAAGGTATGTCTCCCATATTCCTATTTGTATGTGTGACTTTATTCTTAATAAAGATGTTATCTTTAGTCTTCCATTGTTCATATATTTGGATGAAGCGTTTCTTGTTTCATTTTGGATTCCATGTATGTGGTAGGAGTAGTATTTATGATTGTGCTATACTATGATCAATATATCATCATAAACACTATAAACCTAGGCTAACCTAGCCTCTCTACTTGATGATTGTTTTACTTCTATTTAGCCTTCCTTTGAGAAAATATAAATGACACCCTTTGGGAATACTCTTAGAGGGGAAATACTACATCGATAGTTTTTGTGCGCTTGCGAATTTACATGTACAATCTAAAACCTACCAACAAGCATTTCTGGCACCTCTGCTTGGGATGAATTGTTAGTAGTGTGTAGAAAATATCAACAAGCATTTCTGACGCCGTTGCTGGGAAGGCAGCCGAAGTATTACATGATTGAGTGAATGGGATAAGACCCTGGTATGTTTTAGTAGGATGACCCTTCTTTGTTTTTGCATTTTATGTGAAAACGGGGTAGTGTATGTCTGGTTTCGTTTGCCAAAAAACTTTGTTGAAGATCCCGAATCCCTTCGGAGAGATTGACCTCATGTCGTCACCCCTCATAAGCTTCGAGCGGCAAACCAAGCTAGCACAACTGCACCAACAACTGAAACACCAATGACCCAGAAGACCCTTCGTGAGTTTTCAGCTCCCTTTGCTAACAATGTGCCTGTTGGGCCCACTGTTAACACGGGAGACGTAAACTTCAAAATCAAGACTAACCTTATAACTATGGTGCAAGCCAACCCATTTTGTGGGAAGGCTAATGAGGATGCAAGTGCTCACCTGCAACAGTTCCTTGAGATCTGCAACACTTTTAAGATTAAGGATGTATCACCTGATGTTGTCCGTCTTAGACTGTTTCTATTTTCTCTTCTGGGGAGAGAAAAACAGTGGTTCTATGCAAACCGAAGTGTTGTAGATACTTGTGACACCGGGCTCCGAAAAATGAACCAAGTGAACGCATATGTGTGCCCAGGACATTCAACACACATACACGAGTGCATTCACAAAAGGATATAAAAAAAATTACCACAAGACAAGATTAATTAACCACTTTTATAACAAATTTCACAATATCCTCAAATACAAGCTCTAATGAATATTAATGACAAGTTGAACTAATGCAACGGAAATAACTAATTAAGCAAACTAAGCAGCATAAGCAAATATATTATAGCACAGCTCCAATCAACACCACAGGCAAAGCTGACGGCAGACACGGCCTAGAACTCCGCATTATCATCGCTATACTCCCAAATCCGACCTGCAACTGTTAGTCGGGGGAATTGCAAGGGTGAGTACATGTCATACTCAGCAAGTGTGGAAAGTATGACATGTAGCTGATTCAAATGACGAATATAATAAAGGCTATGTGCTGAAAAGTACGTTAAAATATTTGAAAAGTAATATATTACATGTATGTGAAGTAAACCCATCATAAACCATGTGGTTATTATAATACCAATCCAAGTTCCATTACCATCCTCCATATACCAGATTTCACCATCACTATTAACCATATTCAATACCAGAATTTATTCCATATTCAGCCATAACCATATTACCAACCATAACCAGTACCAAACCATCCCAAAACCCAAGTTTTCCCTAATCATGTGAGGGTCCAGGTTGCTCATAACCGGGAGCACGACTATCATGATAGTTTTTAGACACTCTGCAGAGGTTGTACCACTTTACCCATGTGTTTGTGATTTCATCACCTTGCGGTGACTAAGGAATCTCAATTATGCGTCTCACACTTCCTTAGGTGTGTGGCCAAGAGACCACAAAATAGCCTTTACAAAGGGACTACTAGCATGTACAAACCCACTGAGGTTTCACCGGTGGCGATGTCTCCAACTGAGCACATCTTCAACCAAGGGACCCCCCTATTGCGCCGTTCGGATCCCAGGGAGTCCCGCCAACCATATCCAAACCCAATCCGACTCCCCTTCCCTAGTGTGCCAGATGGTCCACGCAATACTAGCAATACCCTAATTAATCAGCTATGCTGCACCCATACTTGGCCTCGTGGTGGCACTATAAATCTCGGATGGTCGCTCCACGAATCGGTCCTTAGATCTAAAGCAAGCGAAATCACCATAACATCCAACCCAATCCACATACCATGTGTCGGTACCTTGCATACTAGGTACCCCTTGATACCGCAAGAAGTGCAAGAGAGTTCCACATGCCACAGTTGAAGGCTTCCTCAGGCCCCACGTGTCGCACAACACTGAACCCGCCTCCCTCATATGGGTAGCTCCAGGATTGCCACGTGTAATGTAAGACCAGAGCTGAACTCCTAACATAGGGAAGCTCCGCGGTTGACACGTGTATAATGACCCCGGACCTAACCCCCAGTAGACGGGAGCTCCAGTGCCTCCACGTGTATAGCAGCCCTGGACCTATCTCCCCATGAGGGGAAGCTCCGGAGCTACCACGTGTGGATCCTCCAGACCTTACACTAACGAGGATATTGGCGGATCTCCAACAACACAGACATTCAAGCAATAGTTACAAGACCTGATTACATGTCATTAATGCTATATTGATGACACGCGATCAGTGGGCTATTAATAGGGGTAATGCTGCCATTAAAGCACGTTATCACACTGTTAATCACACTTAATACTCGTAGACCGTGTATTAGGCTATTAAATACGCTAGGACCACATGTCGAGTCAGGCAAGTGTTGTAACGATCAGTCCTTAGACTATAAAAGGACTGCACTGCACGGTACATGGACATCTAAGCTGATACGCACGCACTACTGAAATCCTCAGTACAACAACACACACCCCGTGGAGTAGGGTATTACGCTCAGGCAGCCTGAACCACGTAAATCTTCCGTGTCATCATCTTGTCTACTATCTTCGCTCTCAAACTGATACAAGAACCTCCACGGGCTACATTTTAGTAGTACCGGGGGAAGTGTCGTTCGTACGCTTTGAAATTTGGCGCGCCAGGTAGGGGCGCCTGAGATCACAAGATGGTGAACTCTGCGGCAGGATCATCCAACGGCAACAGCATTGTGCAACCTGTTGGAGGGAATCCTTCCAACATGCAGCAACCAGCGGGCGCTGTTGTCCCAACACGCATCACACCACCACCACCACCATCTGCTCCAGCAAACAATGCTGGACAGCAGGATGGGGTACTTGTGTTGATCACAGCATCGGCAAACAACAACCCCAAGAACACGCTAATTGCTGTGCGAACTCTCTTGGAGCGCCCACCAGCGCTCGGAGCACCTCAGGGTGCGATGGAGCTGTGGCGCACTGATGTGCAGCATCTGGTTGCAGCCGCAATCGATGCCATCGACAACCAAGGTCCTCCCCTTTCGGGGCAGGCACCAGCTCAATGTAGGACCTTGTCTAGAAGACTTGGTCCTCACGCGTCACAGCACCGAAGGCGTGTTGTATCTCAATAGGTGACGTCGCTGCCTCCTGGGGCGCGTCGCACCCATACCATGTCAAGACTTTCGACACATGATCTGTGGTCGGAACTAGATTGCCGCTACAGACAACAAGACGGTCGTATCCACATCAAGCGTGCTTGCGAGAGGCGAGAAGCTCGGGACAACCCTGCTCCAGTGGGAGTAGGGGGAGGTTGTTCTGCCTTGGCCATGCACCTACGCATGGTCCGTTGGCCACAGAAGTTCCAGCTTCATTTGCCAGAGAAATTCAACGGGACTGTCAACCCTGCCAAATTCCTTCAAATCTACTCCACTACTATACTTGCAGCAAGGGGCAATGAGGCCGTGATGGCCAATTACTTCCCGGTGGCTCTAACTGGGACCGCTAGGTCCTGGTTGATGAGTCTTCCACCCGACTCTATCAATAGTTGGGTGGAACTATGCCAACAGTTCACTATCAACTTCGGGAGTTCTTACACTCGGCCCGACACTGAACTGGACTTGTTTGCTGTGAAGCAAACAACAGGGGAATCGCTACAAAACTTTATCCAGCAGTTTTCTCAAGTACACAATACCATCCCTTATATCTCGAACGCTTCTGTTATTTTTGCATTCAGACAGGGCGTTCGAGACAAGAAAATGTTGGAGAAGCTGGCGACTAAAGAAGTCACAAGTGTCATGGAGTTGTTCAGCCTGGCTGACAAGTGCACCCGGGCCGCAGAGGGCCAGGAAATGCACTCAAAGCCAGCTCCGGAGGCCAACAAAAAGTCCTCCAATGTAGAATCTACTACCTCCGGAGGTGGCAAAAAAGAAAAAGAAGTCCAACGGCAAGAAGAAGCCGTCGGCCAACGCGCCTACTACTGCAGCTGCTGCAGCTCCGGGTGGCCGGGGGCCACGCCCCGAAAAATGATCTCGTCCTTCGTCAGAAGACGGCAACAGCTCCAAAATGTGGTGTCCAATCCATAAGGCGGACAAGCATAGTCTGGAGGACTGTCGAGAGGTCCAAAACCTTGTCGAGCGCTACAACAAGCACTGAGAAGAAGCTCCTTTCTGTCAACGGGAAGGAAAACAAAAAGTTGATGAAGCTCCAACTGACCTGGAACTAGGCTTTCAGGATCCCAAGAAGGTCATGAAGGTTGTCTACAACATAGTAGAAAACGACTCTGACATCTCTGACAACGAGTGTCGGAAGACCCTGAACACCATTTATGGTGGTTCCTGGGACATCACTTCTCGCCGTGTTCTCAAGACAATGCGGCGGGACATGGCCGCTGCAACTCCTACTGCCGGGGCAGAACCTCATCGGAAATGGATGGACTTTCCCATCACCTTCGCTGCTACGGACTGACCCAGAAACATGATCGGAGCTGGCCAGTTACCACTGATGGTATCTCCTACCATCAACAATGTTCATCTCTACCATGTTTTGGTGGACGGAGGTGCGGGGCTAAACCTCTTGAGTTATGAAGCCTTCGTCAAGCTCCAGCTCCGACCTTCGAACCTTCATCCCTAACGCCCTTTCTCTTGAGTAGGTCCGGGGGCCATTAGCCCTCTCGGATCCATCACACTCCTGGTGACCTTCAGAACTCAGGAGAAATACAGGACCGAGAAGCTGGTCTTTGACGTCACTCATATCAGCTTACCCTTCAATGCCATCTTGGGCAGGCCTGCCTCGTACAGGTTCATGGCAGCTGCTCATTATGGCTACTTGGTGTTAAAGATGCCAAGACCCTCTGGCGTTCTCCGCATCCGCAGACACCGTACTGCAGGGATCACTGCACTGGAAGAACTCCATGCGCTTGCAACTACGCAGGAGGAGGCATTAAGAGCTCAATGCTCAATGCTCGAGCTCTCGTCATCGAGGCTCAACCTATACACCATGTGTGCAACCAAGCGGCAACACTGACGTTCTCGTCAAAGTCGTCCAAATCGGTTCTGATGCTACTCAGACCGCATGTATATCAGAAGGTCTGAACAACAAATAGGAACTCATGCTCATCACTTTCCTCCGGGCGAATGTTGACGTGTTTGCCTGGTACCCCTCACAAATGCCTGGGATCCCTAGGGAGGTGATTGAGCACAATCTGAAGATTTATCCTGATGCACGGCTTGTACACCAGAAGCCCCAAAAGCAATCCATCAAGCGGCAAAACTTCATCTGGCAGGAGACTAAAAAGTTGCTCGAAGCTGGTTTCATCCGGGAAGTTTTTCATCCAAAATGGCTGGCAAACCCAGTCGTTGTACCCAAGGCCGGTGGGAAGCTTTAGATGTGTATCGACTATACTACCTAAAATAAGGCATGTCCAAAAGATCCATTCCCACTACCTAGAATAGATCAGATAGTGGACTCCACCTCCGGGTGCGAACTATTGTGTTTCTTAGATGCATATTCTGGATATCATCAGATCCAAATGTCTAAGGAAGATGAAGAGCATATTTTGGATAACAATAGATGGATTATATTGTTATACTGCCATGCCCTTTGGTCTCAAAAATGCTGCTTCAACCTTTGTGCGAGCTATGTACAAAACATTTGGAGATCTAATTAGAGACTTAGTGGAGGTGTACGTCGATGACATCATTGTGAAGATCAAGAACAAGGAGTCACTCCTTGAAAATTTACAAGCCGTCTTCGACAAGCTGCGCATCATGCACACCAAGCTAAACCGAAACAAGTGTGTCTTTGGGGTTAGCTCCGCGAAACTCCTTAGTTTCATGGTGACTCACCAAGGAATTGAAGCAAACCTGGCAAAGATTAAGGCTATAGAATACATGCGGCCTCCAGCCTGCATCAAAGACGTCCAAAAGCTAATTGGATGTCTAGCTGCGCTCAGCCAGTTCATTTCAAGGCTGGCAGGACAGGCACTTCCCTTCTTCAAGCTATTGAGGAAAACCGGACCATTTCATTGGTCTGAAGAAGCACAGAAGGCATTTCAAGAGCTGAAGCAGCTCCTCACCACCCTTCCAATCTTGGTAGCTCCGAACCCCGGTGAGCCTTTACTGCTTTACATTTCTGCAACTACGGAAGTTGTGAGCATGGTCCTGGTCGCGTAAAGACCGGAGCCAAATCAAGATAAGGAGCTTAGACCCCTCCGGGAGGGTCCAGAGCTACCTGAAGGTGAGTCTGGGTCCCAGCCCCCAAACACAGAACCTCAAGGCGAAATGCTAGGAGATCAACCTCTCTTGCTAGAGGAGGTTCACCAGGCTGACCAAGGTGATTCGGACCCTTCCAGCCAGGTCCGAGTCGAACAAGAAGAAGTTCTGGACCACTCTGGGAAGGTCCAAGAAGCTCAGCAAGAAGGTCTGGACCCCTCTGCGAGGGTCAGGGTCAATGGAGAGGACGCTCTGGGTCCTTCTGAAAGGGTCCGAACTATCCAGCACCCAGTGTACTTCATTAGTGAAGTACTCCACGATGCCAAGACCAGATACATCGAGTTGCATAAGCTACTTTACGCAGTTCTTATTGCCTCAAGGAAGCATCGT
Source organism: Tuctoria greenei (assembly GCA_036927565.1). Taxonomy (NCBI): domain Eukaryota; kingdom Viridiplantae; phylum Streptophyta; class Magnoliopsida; order Poales; family Poaceae; genus Tuctoria; species Tuctoria greenei. The sequence continues at coordinate 89,842,940 of JAYESD010000005.1, read as the reverse complement.
CTTTACTTCCAGGCCCACAAGATATCAGTGGTAACTTCTTATCCACTGCGTGCTATATTGCATAACCCTAATTCAACTGGGAGCATCGCAAAGTGGGCAGCGGAGTTGGCTGAGTTCGATCTCGAATTTGTGCCGCGACAAGCAATCAAGAGTCAGTCTTTGGCTGACTTCGTGGCGGAGTGGACCCCCTCTCCATCAAATCCTGGGGGCCCCAGTGAGCAGAAGCCGGAACCCAAGATCCCGGTCTTCACTGAACCTCACTGGACTCTCTACTTCGATGGTTCCGTGCAGAAGCAGGGTGTCGGAGTTGGAATCCTTCTCCTTGCCCCGACCAGGGAGAAGGTAAAATACATGGTTCACCTTGACTTCAAGGCAACCAACAACATGGCAGAGTGTGAAGCTCTCATCTATGGGTTCAAGGTGGCACTATCTTATGGTGTTAAACAGCTGTTGGTGAAGGGTGATTCACAACTCATCATAAAACAAGCCAAAGGTGAATTCTGCTGCAACAACCCCCAACTAGCCGCTTATCTCCTTGAAGTCCAGAGGCTTCAGAAAGACTTCAAAGTCCTAGATTTCTACCATGTTCAGCGTCTTCATAACACTGAAGTCGATGAACTCTCGACGAAGGCTTCAACCAGAGCTCCGGCTCCCGACGGAATCTTCGTTCGGAGGTTATCAAGACCAACAACTCAGTCTGTCAAACTGAGTGAAGGGGGCGAGACCAGCACCTTAAAGCTGGCGGTCCCGGTAGCCCTGTTACCATGGCGTCCACCAAGGGTCGTAGGTGCTGTCGGAAGCTCTGAGCAACCCAGCACGCAAGACTCAGAAGCTCAAGTTAGCTCCAATGCATAGATCTCGGAGATCCGGAGCTACCTGAAAGACAATATCCTTTCTGAAGACAGTGTATCCATTGACCGGATAGTCAGATTGGCTAAAAGATACACGCTGGTAGAAGGGGATCTCTATCGGTGCGGTGCCAACGGCGTCCTAATGAGATGCATTACAAGGGAAGAAGGCCACGAGCTCCCCGCGGAAATCCATGGAGGCAAATGTGGGAACCATGCATCTTCCCGCATGTTGGTCGGTAAAGCCTTTTCGGCACGACTTATACTGGCCTACAACACTCCAGGACACAGTGGAGTTGGTAAAAAAATGTGAAGCGTGCCAATTCCACGCAAAACAAATTCACACACCGGCTGAATCACTGCAAATGATACCTCCTACTTGGCCATTCGCTGTGTAGGGTATGGACATCTTGGGACCATTACCAAAAGCAGTCGGAGGTTACCGGTTCCTGTACGTCGCTATCGACAAGTTCACGAAGTGGTCGGAAGCTACCCCAGTTGTGACAATCAACAAGCAATCAACAATCAAGTTCTTGAAGTCCATAATATGTAGATTTGGAGTTCCGAACAAAGTAATAACTGACAATGGAACCCAATTTACAAGTGCTGCATTCCAAGAATATTGTGAAGACTTTGGCGTTCAAGTCAGCTACGCATCAGTAGCTCACCCAACAAACAATGGTCAAGCCGAGAGAGCAAATGCATAAATTTCAAAGGGACTCAAGACACACACATATGAGCACCTGAAAAAGCATGGAGCCAACTGGATCGCAGAACTTCCGTCCGCACTATGGGCAAGCAGGACTACACCTAACCGGTCAACTGGAGAAAAACTCTTCTTCTTGGTGTACGGAGCTGAAGTAGTCCTTCCTCCGGAGATCACCATGGGGTCGCTCCGGGTCTGGACCTTTGATGAAGCCGCGCAGGACCAGCTCCGGCGTGAATACCTTGACCTCGTCGACGAGGGAAGGTGCCAAGCAACTGTTCGGAATGCACGGTATCGCCAAGCGCTCTGGCGCTATCATCAAAGGTATGTGCGCAACCGACAGCTCGAGGAAGGCGATCTCGTGCTGCGGAAAATAATAACTCGCGAGGAATGAATAAACTTTCCCCCAGCTGGGAAGGTCACTTCCGAGTGATCAAAGTATCCCGTCCCAGATGCGTTCGCTTGACAACTAAGGATGGGCCTCCGCTTCCTAATCCTTGGAACATCGAGCACCTCCGTAAGTTTTATACTTAGAATCACGGAGGTGACTCTGTAATTACACACAATTTATGTTATAGAGTCAATATACATAATCGTGTAGGTCCTCCGGGAGAGCATTCAGACCCCTCCGGAAGGGTCCGGGAAGCTCAAGTAACACTTGATACAGCCACAACACTAAAAGTGCAACTACCTGCCCTGGGCTAGTACAAGATGTATAACACACTTAGCATGGCCCTGTACCCTAAGTGTGTCCTTGTCTCCCCTGTAATCCGGACCTATAATGAAGGACATTGTTGTGTGAAAACAGACTTCACATGCATTTATTTTTGTACAAGGCTAAGTATTTCAAATTATTATTTTATCCTTCTTGTCTATAATGAAGTTGTGCAATTCTTTTTAAGTTTTAATCCAAGTTATTCATATGTGTCACAAGTTATATTGATGGTCTCTTGGATCTTAACATTTCTACATAGTCTACTTGCCCGAACACCAGGCCAACATAGGTCCGGAGTGCGCTATCGACTTAGCCTGGTCCTGCACCCTAAGTATGCCACTCTACCTAAACCCCGGTAGGCCTTAGTAGGGTGAGTACTAAAAAAGCATACGGGTCTGGAAATATTACATCAATATGTTTGTTATCATATTGAATTTCTTGGGATCTAAAACTAAAATAAGAATGATAAGTCACAAATAATTTATAGACAAGAGGACGAATTTTACTCTTTTTCTTGTCTCTGATGTGCAGGACAAACAAAAACTCATAACGATGGTGCACAACGCCGGAGCTACTAAACTCCGACAACCTCCAAGGGGGCCCGCAATCGACGTTCTACGTGTTGATAGTGGATGCCGTTGGATCTACCAAGCTTCTACAACCCCAGGGGGCCCGCCGTTGATATTCTACGCATTGGTAGTTGGTGCCATCGGACCGACCAAGATCTGACAACCCGAGGGGGCTCGCCGCCGATGTTACAAAAGCTCACTGGAGAAGTCGGAAATAAACTTTGGACCTGAAAGCTATAAGTTCGAAGTGTTCAAGTCATCAACACATCGTAAAATCCTTTTGGTACATGTTCACATGATAAGGGACAGTGTATTGAAGACAAGGACAACAAAATGGAATTCATTGTAGAAACAGTGGATTTCATTCATTCAAAGTACTGGATTACAAAATCAGGGTTACAGCAAAAGAAAAAGGAAAAGGTCCTAGCTACTGAAGGATCTAAGTCCTGTGGAAAAATTAAGCAACCTTCTCAGTAGCCTCTTGGACACTAGCTTTGGTGGCATCCTCCTCTTTAGCAATGAGTCCTTTAAAGACTGGATCGAGAGAGAATTGGGGGTCTCGGCTTCTATAACACGCCAAGACATACTCCGCGACATTTTTGGCTAGAGATTTCCCCTCTGTCTCCAGTTGATCAGCGATAACATTACCCATTGCGTCGAGTTTGCTGCCAGCAGAGCCGAGTGCCACCAGAGTCTGGTCCAGCTCCTGTGCTAGGTCCTCCGGGCGTACTGGACAGAAGCCAAGAGGCACAAGGACCCTATCCGCACGTCCTAGAAAATCCCATACCATCAACGATTCGGTTGCCCTCGAGCTCCGTAACTCCTCCAGTGACCTCCCGGTGGCGCTAGCTCCGAACTCTCCCGAGCGAGGCACTCAACCGCTTTGGAATGTTGCTGCATATTCTCAGCTACTTGCTTTTCACGGTCGGCTAGCTCCGTCTCTCGGAGGTGGATGTGGTTCCGCCGTTCTGCCAGGTCCTTCTCCCTGCCCCTTACTTTCCCTTATCTGATGGCAATATCAGATTCTTTTTTCGAGAGCTCCTACCCCAGTTTCCAGTACTTTTCCTCCTCCTCCTTACTCCACAGATCAAATTTCTTAGAGCGATCAGCCAAATTTTGCTCAGCCAGAGTCAGCTTCTGATCGAGCTCTTCTTCCCTTTTCAAAGCATCCTTCTGCTGTTTCAGGAGCTTCTATTCTCTTGCATCAAGGTCTGCTCGACGCTTCAGGAGGACCTCATTTAATTCATTGAGGTTTTCGTGACGCTCGTCGGCAGCATCACTCCTTTCCTTGGCATGCTCGAGGATCTCACGAGAATTAGCGTCGAGCCCCTGATGGTGACTTCCTTCTCCTCCAGCAGTTTGCCCCAGTATTCCATCCGGGTTGTTTCCCTCTTCACCAACTCCTTCTGATCAGCAAGCCTCGACTGTGCAAGCTTGGTCTCGAAGTGGAGCCTATTGTGCCAACGCCTCAAGCTGTGGCACTGCTCTTCAAGGGCCTTACTTTCGTGATCAAAAGCAAGTTGAACTTGTCAGAGGCTTGAGCATGCATTGTCTATGGACAATGCCAAGGGAATAGGCTCTGGACCTGCCGGGGTCACCTCTGCTGGTTCCAAGGGATCTTCAAGAACAAAAATAGGGTCCCACGCCACAAGTGTGGTTCCCTGAGTTTCTACGGCACTAGGGCTTCCCTCCGGGAGCTCTTCGGTAATAGCAGAAGAAGAACTCACTGGGGGGACTTCTACCTCCGGAGACGACGCTGAAGGTCCTGACGCGGGAACTTCAATTGCTAGCTCCGCAAGTGAAGAGCCTGCCTCCACCTCTTCATGGTGTTTTGCCTTGGGCATGGGCACCTCTGGAGCATTTACTTCCGGGGTGGTCGTTGGAGCTTCACCCAAAGCCATTTCCATCACCGGCTCAGGTGCCAGTACATCAGCTACCTCCGGCTCAACTGCAGGTGCTTCAACAACTTCCGGCTCAAGGGCTAGAACTTCAAGTACCACTGACTCGGTTGTCGGGGCATCAACAAATTCCGGCTCAAGGGCCGGAGCTTCTGGCACCACCGGTTCATCTACCAGCTCAGCAACAACTTCTGGCATAGCGACCGGAGCCTCAATTACCTCCGGGCCCGTTGTTGGAGCTTCCACCACCTCCGCATCCTGTGCTGGAGCTTCAGTTGCTGGTGACACCGCTACTAGAGTGTCTTCACGCATGTCTCCCCCATGGTCTGGCGCTACCACAGGAGTCTCTGGCGATGACTCTGAATCCAGATCCACGACAGCTGGCACCGGAGCTGTCGTGACCTTAGCCACCACTTGAAGAGGCATGGGGGTTGAAGTTGGAGTTTCTGTCTGCACTGTTTCAGCCGTTGTGACAGAGGCCGAAGCTTTAGACCCCGACTTTGACGCCCTACAGTCAAAAAATTGGAAAATTCAAAACATGACAAAAATAAGAGTGGCAAATCAAGGAGAAAAAGCAAAGCTTACCTTGGGAAGCTACCACTCCAATTGGCACGAAACCTCTTCGCCAGAGGCTCAGAGCCAGAACTTGCCATGGTTGGCATGGAGGGAGCTCTAGAATGTCGCCCAGAGCCTGCCATCATCGTTGGTGTTGCCCCAGCCGAGGTCTTCCTTGGATGGGAAGGACTACCGGACCTGGAGCCTGTAGCTGGCGCCGGAACCAGAGTCGATTGTAAAGAACCGGCGCCTCTCGAGGACGCTTGCACTAGAGGAGGTGTAGCCGCAAAAGATCTCCCTCGCCAGGGAGAAGGGGCAGTTGTAGATATAGAAGGCCTTACGGACCTCTCATGAGCGTGCTTCAGTTTTCTCTTCCGGATGGAAGATTCGGCTGGCTCCTTGCCCTTGCCCTTGTCGATGTCTTCAACCCTCTGGCTCGGAGCAGGGATGGTTACCTCTTCGAAAGCTCCGGGGATTACAACCCTAGAGGTCTGGCATTTTTCCATCTCATCGAGGTCATCTAGCGCTGGCATCTTCCCCCGGAGCTCCCTGCTGACTTTTGGAATCATGTTTAAAGAAAGGAAAACAGCCGACGGAGCTAAGGCATCGTTGTCAATAAACCTATGCTGAAATTTCTTGAGATGGAGCTTCAAAGCTTCGTCATCCAAGTTGGATTTCAAACCGGTTTCAATCCGGTCGTCATCCATCACACCGTTGAAAGACCAAACGAGCTTCTCCCTCCTCCTCAATGGAGCCCACCTGTTCATCAAGAAGTTTTCGAAGACCATCTAAGGGCTCACTCCACCCTCCACACATCATCGGATCCTGGTCAGGACAGGATTAAATGCATTCGGCAGCTTTGGAACTACATTCCAAGCATTGGTGTCAACATTTAGGAGTCCTTGGGGCAGCTCCAACCTGTTGTGCTCCTCCACTGCAATTACGTCCCAATCCTTCTTTTAGTCGTCCCATTTGCCAAACAGGAATGATTTCAAGTACTTGAAGGGACAATTCTTGCGCTTCACAAAGTAGTAGAAGCCAGGCAACTCTGTCCCCTTGCCGATGGAATGAGCTGTGAAGAATGTCCGGAACAAGTTGACGCAGGGAGGCACGCCCACCCACATCTCACATAAGTGGACGCAAGTGGCCACGTGCAAAAGGGAGTGCGGGTCGAGGTTATGCAGTTGGAGGCCATAGAAGTCCAGCAGCATCAAGATGAAGCTCGAGAAAGGTGGGATCAGTCCCACCATGGCGTACGCTGAGAAGTACACCATCTCTCCGTGGCACTCCTTCTTGAAGGGGAGCTTGCCGGTACGGACCAAGTGGTTGAAGGAGTCGCTGGACAATCCCATGAAGTTCCGGACCTTCATCAGATTGTCCTTGCTCTGGATGCAGCTCTTGGGAAGACCTAACTCCATCGCGGCAAAGTGGAGCGAAAGAGGAGAAAGTTACGCAATGTTCGGGAGGCTCTGAGCGCGAGTTTGATCGAATGTGTAAAGAGTCCTCAAACTGTGTGTACTTCCCTTCTTAAGTAAGCCTCCACGACGCTTGGATGGAAACTGCAACGAGAGCAAGTCTACATTACAAAGAACCTACCCCGTCAATGATGAATGGGCCCGGGGCCACCCCGACGAAGAGGTCGAGGTTATTACCCCAGGCGAAACGTTGTCATGATGGGCGGCGGGAAACCCAAAGGCGACAGTCTGACAAGGTGCTCGGAACTGATACGGTTTTTGTATTGGGAATTGGCGACCTTCAATTGCGTCAGATCCGCACTCAAAGATATCATCTGCCGCATTCAACACAAGCTACACGACGAGGGCTTAACCCCAGACCATCGCCACAACAGCACATCAGAAGACCTTTGAAGTCGCGGTGCGGGACATGAGGATGGTCCCACCTCCGGTAGAATAATTTAACCCAAAGGGTTTCTCCCAGAGGTGGGCCTGGGGGCCACTGTTGGTACCCTGCGTACCGGGTATCCCTTGATACTGCAAGAAGTGCAAGAGAGTTCCACATGCCAAAGTTGAAGGCTTCCTCAAGCCCTACGTGTCGCACGACACTGGACCCGCCTCCCTCATATGGGTAGCTCCGAGATTGCCACGTGTAATGTAAGACCAGAGCTAAACTCTAACATAAGGAAGCTCCACGGTTGACACATGTATAATGACCCCGGACCTAACTCCCAGTAGAGGAGAGCTCCGGTGCCGCCACGTGTATAGCAGCCTCGGACCTATCTCCCCACGAGGGGAAGCTCCGGAGCTATCACGTGTGGATCCTCCGGACCTTACACTACCAAGGATATTGGCGGATCTCCAATAGCAGGGACATTCAAGCGACAGTTACAAGACCTGATTACGTGTCATTAATGCTATATTGATGACACGCGATCAGTGGGCTGTTAATAGGGGTAACACTATCATTAAAGCACGTTATCACACTGTTAATCACACTTTATACTCGTAGATCGTGTATGTGTGCCCAGGACGTTCAACACACATACACGAGTGCATTCACAAAAGGATATATAGAAAATTACCACAAGACAAGATTAATTAACCTATTTTATCACAAATTTTACAATATCCTTAGATACAAGCTCTAATGAATATTAATGATAAGTTGAACTAATGCAGTGGAAATAACTAATTAAGCAAACTAAGCAGCTAAGCAACATAAGCAAATAGGCTATAGCGCAACTCCAATCAACACCACACGCAAAGCTGATGGCAGACATGGTCTATAACTCTGCATCATCATCACTGTACTCCCAAATCTGACCTGCAACTGTTGGTGGGGGAATTGCAAGGGTGAGTACATGTCGTACTAAGCAAGTGTGGAAAGTATGACATGTAGCTGACTCAAATGACGAATATAATAAAGGCTAAGTATTGAAAAGTACGTTAAAACATTTGAAAGCAATATAATATATGTATGTGAAGTAAACCCATCATAAACCATGTAGTTATCATAATACCAATCCAAGTTCCATTACCATCGTCCATATACCAGATTTCACCATCACCATTACCATATTCAATACGAGAACTTAATCCATATTCAGCCATAACCATATTACCAACCATAACCAGTACCAAACCATACCAAAACCCAAGTTTTCCCTAATCATATGAGGGTCCAGGTTGCTCATAACTGGGAGCACGGCTATCATGATAGTTTTTAGACACTCTGCAGAGGTTGTACCACTTTAGCCATGTGTTTGTGATTTCATCACCTTGCGGGACTAGGGAATCTCAATTATGCCGTCTCACACTTCCATAGGTGTGTGGCCAAGAGATCACAAAATAGCCTTTACAAAGGGACTACTAGCATATACGGACCCACTGAGGTTTCACAGGTGGCAATGTCTCCAACTGAGCACATCTTCAATCAAGGGCCCCCTCTTGTGTCATTCGGATCCCAGGGAGTCCCGCCAACCATATCCAAATCCAATCCGACTTCCCTTCCCCAGTGTGCCAAATGGTCCACGCAATACTAGCAATATCGTAATTAATCAGCTACGCCGCACCCGTACTTGGCCTCGTGGTGGCACTGTAAATCCTGGATGGTTGCTCCACGAACCAGTACTTAGATGCTTAAATCACCCATTACCATGTCATATTAACCATAATCTCATTAATGCATAATTAAATGGTATAGTTGTTTTCCCATACTAATTAATTAAGCAAAGCAAAAATAAAAAGTCCTTCCTGACTCTCTACCATGAATTCCAGATGACAAAGGTGGTTAACAAAGCTAGTAAACTCCTTACCATAGGATTCCCATTAAATTGACACAAGCATGCAGTTTTGCAAACAAAACATTTATTGTTAAAACAGGATCAATATGTTCAAGGACACTTATCTTGCTCTTGGGCTTGATTAGGATCAAAGACTTCAAACTCTTGGTGCTAGAGATCCTCCGCAACACTCTCTGGCGCAAATCCATCTATTTCGCACAACGAACATGCAAGACAAGAATCACAATCAATAAGTGCACATATATTACTCAATATGTCATGACATGCATGATTAATGCAAATGTGAAGCAAACTAGTTAATGATGTTTACTAACTAGTTCTAATAGCTTTTAACAAGTTTAGACAGGTTTAGAATTGATTCAAACCAATTTAGAACTAATTCAGCACAATTCAGATTCAGAGGCCGGACTAGTCCGCCCTGGACAGACTGCAAATTAGGGTTTTCTTGATCTATGAGAATTTGGAGAATTGGGGTTGAATTGACGTGGAAAAAGAGAAAGTAGAATGTATACCACGTGTTTAGAACTCGAAAGATCAATAATTGAATATGGAACTTGGATCTTGATGATCTAGGGTTGATGATGAAGAGTTGAAGGTGAATTGGCAATGTAGAACAAAAACTCGATGAAGATCTTGATTACTTGATCCGTTTTCGTTTCCTCCTCTTCTTCTTCTTGCTCCGGATCTACTTCTCCCTCCTTGATGGTGGCTCTCCACAAACTAGGGTTTGTGGTCTTTCAATTGAGGCAAAAAAGATTTAAAGTCAAGAGGTGGGGTTGTTTATATAGGGGTGGAGGGCTAGGGTTTGATGGATTTTGAGTTTGGGGTGTGTGGAGGCCGTGTAGGGGTCCCACATGGGGTCCACAGGGGGTTAAGCATGACTTCCTTGGGCCCAATTAAGGTAAATACCCAAACACAAGTCATGGAGGAAAAGATTGAATCCGAGTCGGGCACACCGGACAAGTCCGCTAGGGTACCAGACTAGTCCGATGTTGGATAGAGACAAAAATAGATAAATTCGGTAGGGTGTCCGGACAAGTCTGGTCTTACCCAGAGAGGAAAACGGACAAGTCTGACATGGATCGGACAAGTCCAGGGATTTGGTAACTTATTCAAAAACCAGACTAAATATCGGACGAGTCCGCACTAAAAAACGGACAAGTCTGGAACGAAACAGAGACTCAATCGGACTAGTCAGCAGCAAAAACGGACAAGTCTAGAGGGCAACAGAGAGGGAAATTGGACTAGTCCAGGGTACAAACCGGACAAGTCTGTACTTCTACAGACTTTTATGTGTTGTTTTGCTTCTAATTCATTTTAAACTTGTTCCTTTTTACGTGGATTGATGTTAAACATGTATTAGAATGTATGCAATACATGACGGATGAAAATTAGGTTGCTACAAACCTACCCCCCTTAAAATGAATCTCGCCCTCGAGATTCGACGCGGAAGAGAAGAGATAAGGAAATTCCTTCTTGAGATCATCCTCCAGCTCCCAAGTTGCCTCCGATTCTGTAGGATGCTTCCATTGAACTTTATACCATCTAATAACTTTGTTTCTTGTGACCCTCTCCTTGGTTTCCAAGATCTTGACCGGTTGCTCGGCATAAGTCAAATCTGCCTCTAATTCCAATTGTTCCATTGACACTTGTTCTTCCGGTACCTTTAGACACTTTTTGAGTTGGAAAACATGAAATACATCATGAACATCCGATAGATGTGTTGGCATCTCCAACTTATATGACACTTCTCCTCTTTTGTCCAAAATCTTGAATGGCCCAATGTATCGAGGTGCTTGCTTGCCTCTTATGTTAAACCTCTTATGACCTCTCGTTGGTGACACTTTGAGATATACGAAGTCTCCCACTTCGAAGGCTAGTTTCCTTTTTCTATTGTTCGCATAGCCTTTTTGCCTTGATTGAGCAGCCCTCAAGTTTTCGCTAATAATCTGAACTTACTTCTCAGCTTCTTGCAGCATGTCAAGTCCAAACATATGATTCTCTCCTGTCTCATTCCAGAACAAAGGCGTCCTACACTTTCTTCCATATAGTGCTTCATATGGTGACATCTTCAAGCTTGCTTGGTAACTATTGTTATATGAGAATTCCGCATATGGAAAACTTTTGTCCCAACTTTTCCCATGCTTCAAGGCACAAACTCTTAACATATCCTCTAAAATCTGATTGGTCCTCTCAGTTTGTCCATCCGTTTGGGGGTGACATGCTGAGCTGAAATTCAACCTTGTACCCAATGCTTCATGCAACTTTTGCCAAAACCTAGAGGTAAATTGAGAACCTCTATCTGACACTATCCTCTTTGGAACTCCATGCAAACACACTATTCTTCCCATATACAGTTCCACCAATTTCTCTCCATTAAAGGTGGTCTTGATAGGGATTAAAGTGAGATGACTTAGTAAACCGATCCACAATTACCCAAATAGAGTCATAACCGGATTGAGTTCGCTGTAAACCAACTATGAAGTCCATTCCAATTTCTTCCAAGTTCCATTCCGGAATCTGCAATGGCTGCAATAATCCAGCTGGCCTTTGATGTTCCGCCTTGACTCGTTAGCACACATCACACATAGCTACATATTCAGCTATGTCCTTTTTCATGCTAGCCCACCAATAGCATGTCTTCAAGTCCTTGTACATCTTTGTACAATCCGGGTGAATCGAGTATGGCAAGTCATGTGCCTCTTTTAATATTGTCTCCCAAATATGCTTCACATTAGGCACAACAATCCTTTTTCCATGCCATAAGGTACTATGGCCATCCTCATCAAATCTGAATTCTCTCTCCTCTTGGGTCCTTTCCTTGATTTCTTGGATTTCATCATCCTTTGTTTGACCCCCTCGAATTTCTGGCCCCAAGGTCGGATGTAACTCCATCATCGCCATCTCATTCACAAATCCAAGATTCAATCATTCAAACTCCTTGCATAACTCGGATGGCAACTCTCGAACCGTGAGTTGATGACTTACTCCTTTCCTACTCAAGGCATCGTCCACTACATTAGTCTTCCCCGGGTGATAGTTGATTCCCACATCATAATCCTTGATAAGCTCCAACCATCTTTGTTGGCTCAAATTCAGATCCATTTGTGTGAATATGTACTTGAGACTCTTATGATCCGTATAAATTTCACACCTATGTCCAAGGATGTAGTGTCTCCAAATCTTCAATGCGTGTACCACAGCTGCAAGTTCTGAGTCATGTGTTGGGTAATTCTGCTCATGTTTCTTCAATTGTCTCGATGCATATGCAACCACTTGACCTTCTTGCATGAGCACACATCCAAGTCCTTGTCTCGACGCATCATAATATATGTCGAAACTTTTTCTTACATCCGGCAAAACCAAAATTGGGGATGTGGTTAACCTTTTCTTCAACTCCTCAAAACTTTCTTGACAGCTTGAGTCCATTGGAAAGCCTTCCCCTTCATTAGCAATTCTGCATTGGCTTGGCTATTTTGGAAAAGTACTTGATGAACCGACGGTAATATCCAGCCATTCCAAGAAAGCTCCTTATTTCCTTGACATTCTTTGGGAGTTCCCATTTCAACATGTCCCTCACTTTTTCGGGGTCAACCGATACTCCTCCTCCAGAGATGATATGACCCAAAAATGACACTTCAACTAAAACTGACACTTGCTGAACTTGGCATACAATTGGTGATCCCTCAATTTCTGCAATGTGAGCCTCAAGTGTTCCTCATGTTCCTTCTCATCCTTCGAGTAGATCATGATGTCATCAATGAACACCACAATGAAATTATCCAAGTACTCCATGCAGACCTTATTCATGAGGTACATAAAGTATGTAGGCGCATTGGTCAACCCAAAGGACATAACTGTATACTCATAGGATCCATACCATGTCCGAAAAGCTGTCTTGGGTATGTCTGATGGCCTAATCTTCATTTGGAAATATCTTGACCTCAAATCAGTCTTGGAGAAGACACAAGCACCCTTCATCTGATCAAACAAGTCTTCTATGTGTGGTAAGGTGTACTTGTTCTTGATGGTCACCTCATTGAGAGCTTGGTAATCCACACACATCCTTTGTGATCCATCCTTCTTATCCACGAAAAGAACGGGCGCTCCCCAAGGTGAAGAGCTTGGGCGAATAAAACCCTTCTCTAGTTGCTCTTGAATCTGCTTCTTGAGCTCCGCTAATTCCTTAGGAGGCATCCTCTATGGCCTCTTAGCTATAGATGCAGTTCCAGGTATTAGTTCAATAACAGATTCAATGTCTCGATCAGGTGGCATACCTGGCAACTCATCCGGAAACACATCCAAGAATTCACACACCACTAGAATCTCCTCAATTGCGGCACTGTCCATATGGTTCAACTCCAATTGCTTTGGTGCATGTTGAGATGCTTCAAACTCTATGTGGATCCCTTCCTCATTGGTCAACTTCACCGTCTTTGTGGTGTATTCAATAACTCCATTGTGCTTCCTCAACCAGTCCATACCAAGTCTAATGTCCAATCCTTGGGAATCCAAAACGATGAGGTTGGCGGAGAAGTCTACCCCCCTTAGTCTAAGGCTTACTTTTGGACATACTATATTTGTCCTCATCTCTCCTCCAGGAGACTTAACCAATAGAGTAAACTTCATATGAGAGATAGGCAAACTATACTTGGCAACATATTTCGATGCCATGAATGAATGTGACGCTTCAGAATCAAATAACATAGTCGCCGGGTTGGAGTTTGCGAGAAACATACCAATGACCACGTCATCCGCTTGTTGAGCATCCTCTGTAGAGACATGGTTCACGTTGCCACGAGCAAAATTCTGTTGTCCATGATTTCCTTGCGGCTGTCCTCCATTGGGTCTTGGGTATTGTCTTGGGGCATTGTTTCCTCGCCCAAGGTCTGACTTAGGACATTGATGTACAAAGTGTCCTGCTTCTCCACATGTATAACACTTCCTTGCTGCACCAGAATTATTGGGACGAACTTGGTTCTGAATATTTGCACCAGGAAGGTTGGCACGAGGTGCAAAAGATATTGGAGGCCTAGGTGCTTGCATGACAGGACGTTGCTGCACAAACTGAGCTAAGCGTGGTGCATAAATAGGGCGTTGGGCAGGCACAAAAGAGCTTTAATAAGACGCATTGGGTGGTGAAAAGCGAGGGCACACATTACTTCCTTGTTGTTGTCCTTGATATGGCGCCTTCCTCTTGTTGTCTTGCTCCATCTCACAGACTTTGTTCTCCACAACAATTGCTTTGTCTACAAGCTTCTGGAAGTTGGCAGTCACAGTTGAGCAATTGCACTTGGATCTCATTGTTCAAGCCCCTCAAGAATAAGTATTGCTTCTGGCTGTGCCGGCTCACATCCTCAGGTGCATACCTTGAAAGTTGAGTGAATTTGTTGAGAAATTCACCCACACTCGATCTGCTCTGCCTCAGGTTCTCAAATTCTTGCCTCTTCAAAATCATAACAACCTCGGACACATAATGAGAACAGAAACTCTCCTTGAATTCAGCCCAAGTAATTCTCTCTTGGTTCTCATGGGCATTGCATAAAGAATCCCACCAACCCGCAGCTGCTCCAACAAGTTGTTGAGATGCGAATAGCACCTTCTCCCGGTCACTGCATTGGACAATAGCTAGCTTATTTTCCAAAGATTTGAGCCAATCATCGGCATCCATAGGGTCAGCGGCTTGAGCAAAGGTCAGTGGCCTAGTCCTCATGAACTCTCCCAACCGGTTATGAGGAGGCGGGGCTGGCGGTGGAGGCATGTGAGGCTGATTGTTGTTGTTCTCAGCCTGCAGCTGTCCCATAGTTTGTATCATGGTCTGCATGAGCTGGCTTTGCATAGCCAATAGCTGCTCAATATTGATAGCTCCCTGAGCAGGTCCTTGTCCATTATTGTTCTGAGGTGCTCCATTGTTCTCCTCCTCATCATTGTCACCCCTCTGGTTGCGAGTCCTCACCATCTGAAGAAAAGCGAGAGATAAGAATTTAGAAAACGTCCCCAACTATATGCATCAAGGGATATGAAACTAAGCAACTACCTATACTAGCCTATATGGATATAGCAATGCTAAAGCATCCCAAAATCCTCTACTAAGCACACAAAAAGCAATACATAGCAAACAACACACCAAGCAAAACCACATCGATTCCTGAGTGCTCCTATGTGCTCTAAAGTGTCCAGTCTATCTAGGTCGCGTCCTACGGTCAACTTGTGGCTCTGATACCAATTTGTGACACCCGGTTCGGAAAAATAAACCAAGTGAACGCATATGTGGTCCCAGGACGTTCAACACACATACACGAGTGCATTCACAAAAGGATATACAGAAAATTACCACAAGGCAAGATTAATTAACCTCTTTTATCAGAAATTTCACAATATCCTCAAATACAAGCTCTAATGAATATTAATGACAAGTTGAACTAATGCAGCGGAAATAACTAATTAAGCAAACTAAGCAGCTAAGCAGCATAAGCAAATAGGGTATGGCACATCTCCAATCAACACCACAGGCAAAGCTGACGGCAGACACGGCCTAGAACTCCGCATTATCATCGCTATACTCCCAAATCTGACCTGCAACTGTTGGTGGGGGGAATTGCAAGGGTGAGTACTTGTCGTACTCAGTAAGTGTGGAAAGTATGACATGTAGCTTATTGAAATGACGAATATAATAAAGGCTTAGTGCTGAAAAGTACGTTAAAACATTTGAAAAGCAATATATTACATGTATATGAAGTAAACCCATCATAAACCATGTAGTTATCATAATACCAATCCAAGTTCCATTACCATCGTCCATATACCAGATTTCACCATCACCATTAATCATATTATATACCAGAATTTAATCCATATTCAGCCATAACCATATTACCAACCATAACCTGTACCAAACCATCCCAAAACCCAAGTTTTCCCTAATCATGTGAGGGTCTAGGTTGCTCATAACTGGGAGCAGGCTATCATGATAGTTTTTAAACACTCTGCAGAGGCTGTACCACTTTACCCACGTGTTTGTGATTTCATCACCTTTCAGTGGCGATGTCTCCAACTGAGCACATCTTCGACCAAGGGCCTCCTCTTGTGTCGTTCGGATCCCAGGGAGTCCCGCCAACCATATCCAAACCCAATCCGACTCCCCTTCCCCGGTGTGCCAAATGATCCACGCAATACTAGCAATACCCTAATTAATCAGCTACACCGCAACCATACTTGGCCTCGTGGTGGCACTGTAAATCCTAGATGGTCGCTCCAA
The DNA here is from genome assembly GCA_036927565.1 of Tuctoria greenei. Taxonomy (NCBI): domain Eukaryota; kingdom Viridiplantae; phylum Streptophyta; class Magnoliopsida; order Poales; family Poaceae; genus Tuctoria; species Tuctoria greenei. The sequence continues at coordinate 89,826,631 of JAYESD010000005.1, read as the reverse complement.
GAACCGGTCCTTAGATCTAAAGCAAGCGAAACCACCATAACATCCAACCCAATCCACATACCATGTCATATTAACCAGTTCATATTAATAATAATCTCATTAATGCATAATTAAATGGTATGTTGTTTTCCCATCCCAATTAATTAAGTGAAGCAAAAATAAAAAGTCCTTCCCAACTCTCTACCATGAATTCCAGGTGACAAGGGTGGTTAACAAAGCTAGTAAAATTCCTACCATAGGATTCCCATCAAATTGACACAAGCATGCAGTTTTGCAAACAAAACATTTATTGTAAAAACATGATCAATGTATTCAAGGACACTTGCCTTGCTCTTGGGCTTGATTAGGATCAAAGACTTCAAACTCTTGGTGCTAGAGATTCTCCGTAGCACTCTCTAGCGCAAATCTGTCAATTCCACCCAACGAACATGTAAGACAAGAATCATAATCAATAAGTGCACATATATTACTCAATATGTCATGACATGCATGATTAATGCAAATGCGAAGTAAACTATTTAATGAGTTGTTAATGATGTTTACTAACTAGTTCTAATAGCTTTTAACAAGTTTAGACAGGTTTATAATTGATTCGAACCAATTTAGAATTAATTCAGCACAATTTAGATTCAGAGGCCGGACAAGTCCGATTTCAGGGGCCGGACTAGTCTGCCCTGGACAGACTTCAAATTAGGGTTTTCTTGATCTATGAGAATTTGGAGAATTGGGGTTGAATTGACGTGGAAAAAGAGAAAGTAGAAGGTATACCACGTGTTTAGAACTCCAAAGATCAAGAATTGAAGATGGAACTTGGATCTTGACGACCTAGGGTTGATGATGAAGAGTTGAAGGTGAATTGGCGCTGAAGAACGAAAACTCGATGAAGATCTTGATTACTTGATCCTCTTTCGTTTCCTCCTCTTCTTCTTCTTGCTCGGGATCTACTTCTCCCTCCTTGATGGCAACTCTCCACGAACTAGGGTTTGTGGTCTTTAAATCGAGGCAAAAAGATGTAAAGTCAATAGGTGGGGTTGTTTATATAGGGGTGGAGGGCTAGGGTTTGATGGATTTCGAGTTTGGGGTGGGTGGAGGCCGTGTAGGGGTCCCACATGGGCTCCATAGGGGTTAAGCACGACTTCCTTGGTCCCAATTAAGGTAATACCAAAACACAAGTCGTGCAGGAAAAGATTGAATCCGAGTCGGGCACATCAGACAAGTCCGCTAGGGGACCGAACTAGTCTTGTGTTGGACAGAGATGAAAACGGATAAGTCCGGTAGGGTGTTTGGACAAGTCTGGTCTTGTCCAGAGAGGAAAATGGACAAGTCCGGCATGGATCGGACAAGTCCAGATTTGGTAACTTATTCGAAAATCGGACCAAATATCGGACAAGTCCGCACTCAAACACGGACAAGTTCAGAACAGAACAGAGACTCAATTGTACTAGTCCGCAGCAAAAACGGACAAGTCCGGAGGGCAACAAAGAGGGAAACCGGACTAGTCCGGGGTACAAACCGGACAAGTCCATAATTCTACAGACTTTTAAGTGTTGTTTCGCTTCTAATTCATTTTGAACTTGTTCCTTTTTACATGGATTGATGTTAAACATGTACTAGAATGTATGCAATGCATGACAGATGAAAATGAGGGTGCTACAATACTTGGGAGAAATGTTTTACGGCATTCCTTGCCAAGTTTTTCCCGTTGGACAAGACCAATGCCCTACGTGGAAGAATTTCCAGCTTCCAGCAAGATGCCAAGGAATTTATTCCTGAGGCTTGGGAAAGGCTTGAGGAATACATCCTAGCCTGTCCCCAACATGGGATGGATGACTTGCTCATCATCCAAAACTTTTATAACGGGTTGATCCCTTTCGCCCGTGACCATGTTGATGCTGCTGCTGGAGGTGCCTTCTTCTCATTGATGGTGCCCAAAGCCAAAGATTTGATTTAGAAGATGGTGTCAAATATGGGATGGAGCGACGAGCGTCTCCATACCTGCCAGCGAGGAATGCACACCTTGAAGGAGGTGGACATGATCGCTGCCAAATTGGACCTCCTTATGAAGAAGAGTGATGGACAAGACAATGGTGAGGTATGTGGCAATGCATGTGCCTTAGACTCTCACATCACTTGTGAAGTATGTAGCAACACAAGCCATTTGGGCAATGACTGCCCAGAAACCTGTGAAGATGCCTTATGCGTAGCCAACAATGGAAGCAACAATGGCTATCGTCCAGGAGATCAAGGGTGGGGCCAACCACGCCCATTGTTTCATGGAAGTACAACGACAATGGCAACAATAGAAATCAACCCAACTTGAGAGAACTTGCCATTGGCCAGCTGAAGATCAATGAGGCTATATCAAAGAAGTTATCGGCCAATGACAAGACCCTATAGAGCATAAATGCCAAGATTGAAGGACTATCCTCAACCTTCAAGAATCAATTGAGTTTCAACAAGATGTTGGAAACTCAGTTGGCTCAAATGGCAGCTGTTGTTCCTCCTGTGGAGAATGGCAAAATGCTAGGACATCCTGAACCCTCTGTGGAAAATGTCAACATGATTTCTCTACAAGGAGGCAACTGGTTGAAGGACCCCGGATATCCTACAATCTCATGCTCAATTGGGGCACACCACTTTGACAAGGCCCTTTGTGACCTTGGAGCAAGCGTGAGTGTGATGCCCAAGGTGTTCTTTGACCAACTAAACTTCACGGAACTTACTCCAACACCAATACAACTCCAACTGGCTGATTCCTCGGTCCGTTATCCGGCGGGTATCGCTGAAGATGTCTCAGTGAAAATCTGCAACTGCTTCATACTCGTGAATTTTGTGGTGCTCGACATGGAGGTCGAGAAGGATACACCACTCATTCTTGGGCGCCCATTCCTAAGCACCACAAAAGTTTGCATAGATGTGGGAGCTGGAGAAATCCACTTCCATATCAATGGCAAGGAGGAGAAGTTTAACTTTCGCCCGAAGTTGGAGCAATGCTCCATGATCTGTATCAAGTATGGGCCAAATGTTAAAAAAATTCAAGTGGTCAAAATCAAACCTCCAATGGTGGACCCGCTCATTGCATTCATGAGGAATTTGATCTATGCAAAAAACCCATCTTATCGTCCACGCTGACACCCCAAGAAGACGGAGGAGAAGTTCGGGCCTCCCCAAAGGCCCAAGTCCACCAACCAGGCAATAAAGGTATGGCAGAAGAAGCAAGAAAAGCCGTCTAAGCCCATCCCTCCGGGCCCGGATGTCAAAAAATAAAGAAGGAGGAATGTCCATCTCATCGGACGGTGGTGAGACCTAGCCAATATGTTAAATTGGTAGTTATCCTTTTCTTTGTTTTTCTTTTCTCTTTGTTTGGTTTTCCCCATTTACTTTGATTTTTCCCACTACATATTTGATTTTTCTTAGTAAGTTGAGAATCTTATATTATCAACCATTATTTTTATTTATTTATTTTTCACAAAAAGAAAATTGTTGGGTTTTGAAAAAGGAGTTTTATTTGGAAAACAATTTTTTTGAGCTGCAAAAGTGGTATTTCACCAACGCGCTAATCCCGTAGCCGTTGGGGAGCCGCTTGCCTAAAGAAGGATCAGGGGGGCCCACTTGTCACGTCGACCGACCCCCTATTCGGCCGACTAGGGAAAAAAACCATTTTGGCTCTCTCTCCTCCAATGGCTACATTTGGTTCCCTAGTGACCATTGGGGATTGCACACTATAAATGGTGGCCGTGAGGAGCTTTTCTCCTCACACTTCACCTCATTTCATACCTCCCCAAAGTCACTCTTGCTCACATTGTTTTCTTGCTCTTCATTGAAGCGCTCTTGCTCAAATTCCCAACTAAAAAAGATTTTCTTTTGTTCGCATTTGCAATTTTCTCTCAAGTTCTTCAAGGGAAAATTCGTCGGGGTTTTGCTTTCACTAACATCACCTCTTTCAAGTTTTTGCCTTGTTGTGTTCTTGTTTGTTGTGGCCATGAAAAGGATGAAGAGGTTGTTTGGGAAGAGGAAGGAGGTTGCAAGCTCAAGCCATGGTGGAGACTCAAGTGCATGCCCCTCTTCCGTTGCTACACCAAGTTCACAGAGGAGTGTAGGAGAGGACACTCCCGTGGGTGAGAGGAGCAACCCACACCAACTTCTTCACGATGACGACTTTGACATCCAAAGTGAAGTTGAAGATCAAGCACGCAAGCTCCTCCAAGATCATGAGTTTTCTCATACGAAAGCTTATGATCTAGATTTGATCTCCAAAATAGGTATGGATTCTGAATTCTTTTCCATTTGGCGTGCATTAGGATTGGAAAACTTTGCTCACATAGAAAAGAAAAGATCACACCTTCTCTCCATACAATCCCTTTGCACACTCAAAATAGGATTTGATGGTATTACTTTTAGATTATTACAAAAAGAATACAACATTCTATGGAAAGAATTAAGTAAAATTCTAGGCTTCCATAAACGTTGTTTGATAGATTTAGACACTTTGCCTAAGTTTAACAAATAAAGTTTTTGGCAAGATTTAAATGGTGAGGTCAGATGTAGTGCACCTAGAAATAGCCACTTGCACAACCCTACTTTACGCTTCATGCATAGATGGGTGGCTATGACTATATTCCCAAGAGGAGATGTAAGGATAATATGTGGTGATGAGCTGAAAATTTTATTTGCCATGATTAAAAAGATAAAAGTTGCTCCAGTTATTGCCATGATGACACAATGGTTAGATTACATTCCAAGAGTAGGGCCAATTGGATGTACTTCATTGATTACCCGTATTGCTAATAGGATAGGAGCACTAGAATATTCTTGATTTGAGTATATTGGGAATGAAAGAGAATTAATTAATGAAGAATATTTAGTGCAAGGACACACCCTTAAGCATGATCAAGATGGATCTTTGATATTTTGTTATCCTGGCTTTGTCAAGGAAATTCGATTATCTAACCCGAATTATCATTTGTACAAATGTCGGAGGCTAACCATTGACCTTATTCCCATCGGGGAAGCTGGAAATAGGTAATGTCTCTGGAAGGGTAACAAGAAGCCATACAAGGAGAGCGGATATGCCCCCGACAACCTCCACAGTCCATGAGTATGAAGAGGAAGAGAACCCAACAGGTGATGCACCCAGATGGAATCAACCTCCATCGTATGAGATCGAAGGTCCGTCTTGGCATGGATGGCCAGGTGCCACATGGGATCCACCCATATCCACTTGAAGCTCTAGCAGCTTGCCTCCATCGTCCATGAGAAGATGTCGTTCCTCTTGGGCTAGAAGTCATCATGACTATAGCCAAGGAATGACGGATCTCACTAGACGTATGGATGAGCTTGAAGTAAGAACGAGTGGCAGCTACAACACTCTCCAAGGGCATGTCCAAGGTACCCAAGAATAGAACAACACATGGATGCTCAATTCATCAATCTCAACTCCACGCTACAACAGCAACAAGCCGATCTCGCGACATACTTCCGTTATCAAGGGTTCAACCCTCGACACGGAGGTGAGTGAAGAACAAGCTTGGGGGAGGACCCCCACTTGAGGTAAATTGTATCAACCCATTTGCATATTTATTTTCTATTAGACCATCATTCACCTTGCATATAAAAAATATATAATAATAAAAATAAATTTTAGGATAGATTTGTTTTCAATAAAATAAATGATTTTTTTGTTTTTTGAATCGGACTCATGCCACCTCCATTCCATAGAAATAGAGATCAAGATACAGCAACGTCTGCTCAGTCTAGCAACTTCACCTATCTAGAGTTGCCTAGACCAATAATCACATCCCATATTGGGTTTAACCATCACAGCTATGTAATAACAGTTCAAAACATTGCTTCCGCAAAATAAGATGACTAAGTTTGATTAACATAAAGGAGTTTCCTTCATATAATTTTTTCATGTCATCATAAGCATCTCAGACTTCTCCTTCATAGCCATTCAATCTTCTTGTTACAGATTGTGCACCTCCGGTGCCGGTAACACCTGCAACATGCCATGATCCTTCAACAGCTTAAGTGCTTCCTGCATCATAACATCTGCCCCCTGCTTGATGAGCTCCTGCATATCTTCAGGGTAGAGACCAGCCCAGAACTGATGATGAAATGATGTGCGGTAAGAATAGTTTGGAATTCACATAGATGAAATGATGAATAGTTGCTCTGTTTTAATTTTCCTAAGTCCCTAGTTTACAACTTACTACTCTCCAACATATTGCTCTCATTGGCTAAAATTGCTTTTGCCTTGATTTGGAATTGTGGGTAGCAAAAGCTTAATCAATTCTAAGTTGTTGTGAGATATGATATAGTGATAGGGCTGCTACTCCTAGTTTGAAAGTGAAACTTAGATTTCTAGAGAAATTCTAAAAAGATTTAAGTCACTCTCATTTGATGGGAAATACCTACCAAAGCCATATGATTCATTACATTGATAGACCTTATGCATATGCTATTTGTCTTCACATTGAGCTTTGTCAAACTAGTATAGACCTACGTGAGATTCCATTCATTACTTTTTGAATCCAAGACTTAATTTGCACATGCTATACTTCTACACTAGAAGTAAGCAAAATTCCACCATACCACCATTCCACAATAAAAAGAGAAACTCCATATCATTCATGCTTAGTACTCTCTCCAAAAATCATTGCATAAAAAAGGAGTAGAAGACATGGCTACAAGAAAAAGAAAAAGAAAATGCATGCTTACAACATAAGCATGAAAAAAAGTAATCATGTTTCATCCCTGCAAAATAAGAGAGTCCACTCAAAAAGGAGTCATCTCAAATATCCACATCCACTTCGTTCCATCACACATGCACAAGTCTTGAATCAAATTGTTTTGAATTGATTTCTCCTAAGGCTTACTCTTTTGACTTAACAATATTATGTGTTGCAAATATGTCTATTACATTCCCTACCAAGGTCCACATACAAGCCTTATGTAGAGGTAGGATGAATTTAGGCAAAATGCCTTGGTGAGGATATATTTCCACTACACACAAAGGAGAGACTTGAGATAATCAAATTGAGATACTTAAAATCAGAATTGAACTCTCTGAAATTTGACTGGAACTTGACTTCTAGGGTAAATATGCTTCATTTGCTATTCTATCTTTCAACCACCCATGAATAGGAGATGGCATAATCCCCATAATGACTTAAGATGGGTGAAGTACCATACTAATTTTTGCAATACTAGTTAGAGTATTTTGTTGTGTACATGGTACTTCTGGAAAATAGAACATAGTAGGAACTCCTAATCATCAACCTAAAGTCTTGACTTTGCTTAGGACAAGAAAAGGATAAGCTTGGTGGAGTTTGTTGATGGCTATTATATACCAATTTCACCCATCAATATAACTCAATTATGTAAAGGAAATATCATTTCTTACAGAAATTACCTTTCTATTTAACCTATTTCCGCTTGTCCTTGGAGAAAATAGTGCATGCAGGGACTTTATGCAGAATTGAAGTGAAACAAGGGGATCGATCCTATAAAATATCATTCCAGCCAATCAGGCGATGCCACATGGCACCACATTGATCAAATGGCCCACAAACAGAAGTATTCGAGGCCAACCAATAGTGTAGCACCCTATCATGGAATGGGACCCACTTGTCAGTCACCTGGAGGAAGAACTGGCAGTTTGGAGCAAGGGCCAGGTTGGCTGACCCCCCCTAGTCAGCCGACTAGGTCCTGGCACCAAACACGGTCAAACGCCATGTGTGGCTCCTCCCGGCTTGAAGAGGTCATGGGTGACTGATTCGCGTGCTTTTGGTGGCAGGAACCGACCCTTCTCCAAGCTATAAATAGGACCCCTCACCCCTCACTTCAACACACACCACTGGAGTATTCATCCATTGTATCCACTACTCTCCATAGGTTTAGAGGAGTATAGGCTGTAGAGAGGATAGTCTCTAGTCCATAGTCCAAGTAGGAGAGGAGTAGAAGGAGTCTCTTCCCAATTTCCAATTGGGAAAGGTATGCCTCTCATATTCCTATTTGTATTTGTGACTTTATTCTTAATAAAGATGTTATCTTTAGTCTTCCATTGTTCACATACTTGAATAAAGTGTTTCTTGTTTGATTGTGGATTCCATGTATGTGGTAGGAGTAGTATTTATGATTGTGCTATACCATTATCAATATATCATCATAAACACTATAAACCTCAACTATAGTCTAATTAGCTATGATATGATTATGTTAATATGAATCACTTATGCTATGAATTAACATTGGTTCAACGATGATTTAGTTCACTACCTTAGGATGGCTTGTGCCTAGGCTCTTAAGGTAATTACTTAAGATGCTAGCATGGTGCTAGGATACAGAGTAGCGTTGAATGTCTCGTATGCCCATGGATTGAAGAGGTAGACAGTAGGTCGTGACAGCCCTATCTGTCCTTTGTAATCCTCCACATTCAGCCACATGCTCTTGGCGGGAGTCGTCCTAGTATTGCTAGGGGTAAACCCGTGCTCGATGTGTTAATCCACTTAGCATGAGAATTCATAATTGAAATGATCATTAGTAACTAACCTAGGCTATGTATATGTACATTAGAAGCATTGTAGGAGTCTCTACCTAGTTCTTAGCCTAGTCCCTCTTTACCATATTTATCTCCTTAGGATAGAATGCTCTTGTGTGTGTCACACTACCTTAATTACCCTTTATCCATCCTTGCTAGAGCCCTACCTAGGCTAACCTAGCCTCTCTACTTGATGATTGTTTTACTTCAATTTAGCCTTCCTTTGGGAAAATATAAATGACATCCTTTAGGAATACTCTTAGAGGGGAAATGCTACATTGATAGTTTTCATGCGCTTGCGAATTTACATGTACAATCTAAAACCTATCAACAAGCATTTCTGGCACCCCTGCTAGGGATGAGTCATTAGTAGTGCATAGGAAATGTCAACAGGGGGGTCTTAGGATCCCGTCTCCCAGAACGCGGTCAAGACCCTGCGCCTAGCGGTGGCCTCGATAGCTCCTACACCCAATCCGACGCTGCACCACAAGTGGAAGGAGACGTCGATCAGCTTCGACGCCTCCGACTGCCCAAAGAACATGGCGGGAGTCGCAATCCTGCCTCTCTTGGTCACCCCCACCATTGCCAATGTCAAGCTCCACCATGTCTTGATAGATGGTCGGGTCGGCCTCAACCTCATCAGCCATGCGGCCTTCAACCACCTGCAGATCCTGGTGTCCAAGCTCACCCCCTCAAGCCCATTCTTAGGGGTGGGACTAGGGAACATCATCTCGTACGGAAATATCCACCTCCGGGTGAAATTCAAGACACTCGAAAACTTCAGGACAGAAAACATCCTGTTCGACGTCGCAGAGGTCAGCCTCCCCTTCAACGCCATCATCAGCAGGCCCGCCCTACACCGATTCATGGTTGTGGCCCACTATGGCTACCTCATCTTGAAGATGCTGACCCCCTCTGGTATCTTTAAAGTTCACAGAGACCGCACCACTGCGGTGTTAGCCTTGGAGAAGCTCCAAGCACTCGCAGTAGACCCAGCACCTGCCCCAAGCAGCACTGGACCAAGTCAGCCTTCGTCGAGCTCGCGTCAGCACGACTCGTCTGCTGCATCCTGTCTACAGCCCTCCCACAGCACCGACGTTCCTGTCAAAGCTGTCAAGATCAGTTCCACCAAAACTACCCGCAAGGCGGAGGGGCCAAGGCAGAAAGTAAGGACACCCGCTCATCACCCCCTGGTAGCTAGTGTCGACAGGTTGCCCAGGAACTGTCATAGTTACCCCTAGAGCTTTGAGCACCCCTATAAGTTATCCTTAGCTTAATAGTGGGACAGTATAAAGGTTCATAGAGTTTAGGAGCAGCACTTAGATCAACCAAGCTCCTGGAGGGTCAGGCGTAGAGTGCGCAGTCAGCTTAGCCTGGTCCCGAACCCTAAGCTTGTGCACCCTGCCTCACTCGTCATCTGGAAGCGAGTTGTTGCCTTCTTTTGTAAAGCATGTCTCCTCCTATGAATGCTAATTTAAAAGAATCACTATCTTAGTCCATGCTTTCTTAAAATGTTCATTTAATTACTCGTTAATTTTATGATGAACCATGGTAGAGTTGTGCAATCCTACTACGGACGAGCCCGCTTGAGGTACCTGTAATGTGTGAGGAGTTCTGATGGCTGCCCCATTCCTTGGAGTCCTGTGACGTCGGATGGCCTCCCAGGAAAGGTCTATGCCAAGACGGAGGTCCAGGCTGTGTAAAGTGCTTAGCCTGGTCCTATACCCTAAGCGTTCATGCCCTGCCGCCCAACACTATGGCCAAGTACAGGGGGTCAGAAAGCTCGCACCCTAAGGAAGGCAGGAGCCGAACCCCAAAGCACTAGCGCATTAAATTAATCAAGCATTGTGTGCCAGCTCAGGACAATAAGATATGACAAAGCTAAAGAGAAAAAAGATGTAGACCGGTGAGCAAAGTAGTCCCTCCTTCATCATGTGTGTAGAACATCCAGCTCCGACACCGTCCGGGGGGTCTGTCGTCGACGCCCCAACACGTCGATGACAGTAACAAGCGCTGATTCCTGATTACACTCTCCCACCCCACTCTCGTTGCTAGTAGGATTCTCTTGTGGTAACCTGTATGCCAGGGGCCTACCGTCAATGTTGCTACACATCGGTGGTAGATGACGCCGGAGCATCCAGCTCCGGCACCTCCCTGAGGCCCGCCATCGACGTCCCAACACGTCGACGGCAGTAACAAGCACTAATTTGTGAGTACACTCTCCCGTCCTGCTCTTGTTGCTAATAGGGTTCTCTTGTAGTAACCTGTATGCCAAAAGCCTGTCGTCGACATCTCTACAACGATGGTGGGCGACGTCGGAGCAGCCAGCTTCGGCACCTTCCAGGGGGCCTGTCGTCGACATCTCTACAATGATGGTGGGCGACACCGAAGCAATCAACTTCGGAACCTCCCAGGGGCCCTGTCGTCGACGTCCCTGTGATAATGGTAGGCGATGCCAGAACAATCAGCTCTGACACCTCCCAGGGGGCCTGCCATCGACATTCTTGTGGTGATGGTGGGCGACACTAGAGCAATCATCTCTGGCACCTCCCAGGGGGCCTACCATCGACGTCACTACGACGATGGTGGGTGATACTGTAGCAGCCAGCTATAGCACCACCCAGGGGGCCTGCCGTCGACGTCACTACGACGATGGTGGGTGACGCCAGAGCATTCGGCCCCAACCACAAGTTTCAAATCAAAGCTTGGCGCCACTGAAGGGGCCCGTCGATGTCAACTACTCAACCTCCCCCGCTCCGCTGGGGGCCCGTCGAAGACATCCTACAATCAAGTTGATGAGGACATCGCTACCGTTGATACAACCACAACAGCAGCCCATTGACCACTTGCAACTAATCAAGGTCCAATGACACGCGCTCGTGCACATCAACTTAATTATCAGGTGAACTCATTCCTGGCTGTACAAAGTAATTATCCTTCAAATGGGGAACTATTAAATCCTTGTGATGACCTTGTTATTATTAGATGCTTGGGAATTGATCCAGCTAGGAGGAATGGAGGGATTAATGCATTGAAGGTTGCTCCACCCGAGGGGTCCTCGTAACTGCAGCAAGTACCAACTTAAAAGTGGCATAACTTTCAACTCCCAAGGTTGTTTAATGCAAATAAGTACTTTCTGAAAAGGTCTCTTCGTCTAATTTCCGTTGGATCAAGAATAAAAGGAAGATGACGCTTGAGCTGCTCGGGAAAGGCCGAACAAGACTCGTGACTCCATCCTGAGTTCTAGTCTTCCTCCTCTATATAAACAACTAGCAGCCATAGGAAGAACTTGAGTTTTGTTTTTTGTAAGTTTAGCCATTAATACTTCCTTGGTACACAACTGTCGACGAGACCTTCCGATTACTTGAATCAGAACCCCAACTTATCACACCCGTGAGTGTTTGGTTGTTATCTTGTTCTTGTTTGTTCTTCGATTGCTTGCAGGTTCAAGGCTGTTCTTGGCATGGCAAGAACAACAACAACAGGAGTCGGTGTAACTATCGTTAAATCGCAGCACCCTTGAGGTTGTTGTAATCAGGTAGCACAATGTCGACCTCCACCCAATTCTGGTTGTGGTAGTCGGGCAGCCAACGTCGACCTCCACCAAATTCGTTCACCACCAACATCTCTCATTGAAAGATAGGGGATCCCCCGTACCTGTTGGGTTTATCAAGTGGTATCAAAGCCAGGTTGCTCGGTGAGAGATTTCCTTCTCCTTGTTCTTCATTTACCTACTGTCCACTTTTGCCTACAAAAGTTTGCTCTAAAAATCCTAAAAACACTTTGAGCCTTTTGCTTTGCTACTTAGCTCTCGACTTGTTGAATTCACGGTTGCCTTTCTGTGTCGAGTTGCTGGTCCTAAGTTTTTCATCGCTGGAGTTTCGAGTTCGTGCCACTTTGTTCTCAGTCCATATTCATTACCTACCCAAAGTTAAGAAAAAAGACAAGTGCAAAAGAAAAGCCGCACAGATCAGCAAGAAAAAGGCACGTGCAAAGAAAGAAAAGCCGCACTGATTGAAATTGCTAGAAAAAGTTTCAGTACAAAAAAAGAAACATTTTGTGTAACATTTGTTTCAAGTTTCGAAGTTCAACTTGCTGTTTTGAACGTTTTGTTAAAACACAGCGTTCGTGCTGTACGAACCTTTCTACTACAGTAAGTTTAACATCACGTGGAGTAACGGCCCGCGTCTCTATCACGGGTTAGACTAGGACCAACACAGTACCATCGTGGAACGTTTATTCAACTTGTTGTGAATAATGTGGTACTAGCTTTTCCTTTGTGCAACTCATTTTTAGCAGCCACCTACAGCTCCACAAAATCATCTAAAACACCACAAGATTGTGCTGGCAGCCACCATTTGTTGTTGTTCTTGCTGTTTGCCGGTGCCTCCTGCATCGCGTGGTAAGAACTTGTAAGAGCTTGATTTTTTGCTAGTGAGGAAGTGATTATGTCCTACCACCTCTTGGCAACTGCTAGGATTAATCTGCTTGCTGTTGTATTTCCTTTCTTTACTAACCATGTCAGCTGATGCGAATGAGACATCTCCACATTCACCACGTACGAGGGCATCATTCAACATTTCGAACGCCAAGTAAAGCTACACACGGATGCTCTCAACGAGGATATTCAAGTCACCAATGAACGCATTGGTCAATTAGAGTCGACGTAGATTTGCACCAACACCAAGCTGACCACATTAGAAAGCACTGTTGGGGCTATTAACACTTCTCTTGCAGCAATCATTGAGTGATTGGAGAGGATAGAACAGGTTGGACGCAAAGAGAGGCAAAGATGTGTTGATGACAGCCACAACTCTGTTGGCAGTGCTGCAAGATATGACAAGGCGGAGTATTCAGCGGATACCAAGTTTGATGATGGACCTTTCAGGTATCGACGACAGCCATGTCGCGACCATCATGGTATGGGTGGTCGAGCCCTACGACGTGAGGTATGTGACAATGATGATTCCCTACGCAGCATTAAATTCTCCATACCACCCTTTGATGGTAAATATGATCAGAATGCATATCTGTCTTGGGAATTATCGGTAGATCAAAATTTGCATGCCATGATTTCCCTGATGATGAAAAGGTTAGAGCTGCCACTAGTGAATTCACTGACTTTGCTTTTGTTTGGCGTCATGAGTATGAAACTAAAAATCCAGCTACCGTACCACAAACTTGGAATGCCTTGAAACGAATCATGCGTCGTCATTTTGTTCCTTCCTATCATGCTCGTGACCTGCTGCATAAATTACAACAACTTAGGCAAGACAACAAATCTGTTGAGGAAAATTATCAAGAACTCCAAATAGGCTTGATGCGATGTGGCCTAGTTGAAAATGAAGAGATTGCAATGGCTAGGTTTATGGGTGGTTTAACAAGAGAAATTCAGGACGTATTGGCTTATAAGGCATACACTAACGTCACTCAATTATTTCATCTTGCTTGTAAGGCTGAAAGAGAAGTGTAGGGACGACGCACAAGAACTAACATTTCTGCAGGTCGAACTACCTCATGGAAGTCCCGCTCAAGTGTTGCTGGTCTTAAGCATGATGTTCCAGACGATGCTTCCAATCGGTTGCCCAGAACTACCTCAAAATCAGCACCTTCGCATGCTATCGAGACAACAAAAGGACCCACCCAAGTTGCAACCAACACTTCTTCTTTCATCACTTCCACCAGGAGAACAAAAGACATTCAATGCCTCCAGTGCAAAGGTTTTGGACATCTACGAAGGGACTGCCCAAGAAAGTGTGTGCTGATTGTACGAGAGAATGGTGAGTACTCATCCACTAGTGATTTAGATGATGAAACATATGCCATGCTTGCTGCACAAGATGCAGGAAAGAAGAATGATGATGAAGAGCACATTGGGGCTGATCATGCTGACCACTATGAGAGTCTTGTTGTGAGGCGTGTCCTGAGTGCCCAAATGATCAAAGCTGAACAGAACCAGCAACACGATTTATTCCAAACTAAGTGTGTAGTTTTGGAATGATCATGTCGCATTATTATTGATGGAGGAAGCTGCAACAATTTAGCAAGTGTTGCCATGGTAGAGAAGCTTGGGATGACAACACTTCCACATCCACATCCCTACTACATCCAATGGTTCAACGACAGTGGTAAGCTTAAGGTAACACGTCTGGTTCATGTCGAATTTGCAATTGGTTCCTACCATGATTACATTGATTGTGATGTGGTACCTATGCGAGCTTGCTCTATGCTATTTGGTCGACCTTGGCAATTTTATAAAGATACATTACATCATGGAAAATCAAATCAATACTCTTTCATGCATAATGAGAAGAAGCTTGTTTTGCACCCTATGTCTCCTGATGCTATTTTGAAGGATGACATTGCTAGAGCTTGCAAAGGGAAAAATAAGAAATCTACTCAAAATGAAATTGTGATGGAATCAGTACACCCTAAGACTGACAATTCCAAATCTGCTCTTGTGAAGAAGAATGAAATAAAATTGAAAAGTGCTTGTTTTCTTGCTTCCAAATCTGATTTGTTTGAATTAAAAAATAATGTTGCAATCTGCTATGTGTTGGCTTGCAAAGAAGCTTTGTTCTCACTTCACGACGAACCATGTGCTTTGTCCCCTGCTGTCACTAAGCTTTTGCAGAAATACGCTGATGTGTTTCCACAAGAGGTACCAGCCGGGCTGCCACCATTGAGAGGGATTGAACATCAGATTGACCTCATCCCTGGGGCTTCTTTGCCAAAACGAGCACCATACAGGACCAACCCGGAGGAGACTAAGGGGATTCAGCGACAAGTACAGGAATTACTCGACAAAGGTTATGTGTGTGAGTCCCTTAGTCCTTGCTCTGTTCCTGTTCTTTTGGTTCCAAAGAAAGATGGATCATGGCGCACGTGTGTAGATTGTCGAGCAATTAATAACATTACCATTAGATATCGTCATCCTATTCCTAGGTCAGATGATATGCTTGATGAACTTAGTGGCTCGATGATTTTCTCTAAAATTGACTTGCGTAGTGGATACCATCAAATTCGCATGAAGCTAGGTGATGAATGGAAAACGGCGTTTAAAACCAAGTTCGGTTTGTATGAGTGGTTAGTCATGCCTTTTGGTCTCACGAATGCACCTAGAACTTTTATGAGATTAATGAATGAGGTTTTACGTGCTTTTATTGGAAGATTTGTGGTAGTATATTTTGATGACATCTTGATCTATAGCAAATCTCGAGAAGAGCATCTTGATCATCTCCGTGCTGTTTTCAATGCTTTACGTGATGCACGCTTATTTGGTAAAATTGACAAGTGCACCTTTTGCATGGATAGAGTCTCTTTTCTTGGCTATGTTGTGACACCACAGGGAATCGAAGTCGATAAAGCCAAGGTGGAGGCGATACACAGCTGGTCGACTCCTACCACGGTCACACAAGTACGAAGCTTTCTCGGACTTCCTGGATTCTATCGGCGTTTTGTGAAAGACTTCAACACCATAGCAGGCCCATTGCATGCGCTTACAAAGATGGGTGCTCCATTCACATGGGGCAAGGCGCAAGAGGCTGCATTTGCAACTTTGAAGAATAGGTTAACTCATACACCCCCTTGTCCCATTATCAGATTTCAGTAAGACTTTTGAATTGGAATATGATGCTAGTGGTATTGGATTGGGAGGTGTCTTGTTGCAAGAGGAGAAATCTATTGCTTATTTTACTGAGAAACTGAATGGGCCTAGTCTGGACTATTCCACTTACGATAAAGAATTATATGCACTAGTACGGACTTTGGAAACATGGCAATATTATTTATGGCCTAAAGAATTTGTTATACATTCTGATCATGAATCTTTGTAGCACATTAAGAGTCAAACTAATCTGAACAGTAGGCATGCCAAGTGGGTAGAATTCATTGAGTCCTTTCCTTATGTCATCAAACACAGGAAAGGAAAAGATAACGCCATTGCGGATGTCTTATGTCGCCGTTATAATATGTTTCCCAACTTGATTTTAAGATTTTTGGCTTGGAAACAATTAAAGAACAATATGCTTTTAATGCTGATTTCAAATATGTGTTGCTGCAATGTAAAGAAGGAAAAACATGCAACATGTTTGTTCTCACTAATGGTTTTGTGTTTTGAGCTAACAAATTGTGCATTCTAGCTGGTTCTGTGTGTATCTTACTATTGCAGGAAGCACATGGTAGAGGGTTGATGGGACACTTTGGTGTCAAGAAGACGGAAGACATCCTAGCAAGCCATTTCTTTTGGCCAAAGATGAGAAGAGATGTGGAGCGATTTGTTGCTCGTTGCACCACCTGTCAAAAAGCTAGGTCACGTCTTAATCCACATGGTTTATACATGCCTCTTCCTGTTCCTAGTGCTCCATGGGAGGATGTTTCTATGGATTTTGATGTTTCTCGCTGTGCTGAATTAATTCTTGAAATGTATAAGCAAACTAAAGCAAACATTGAGAGCATGAACGCCAAGTATCAACAAGCCAGTAGCAAGGGTAGAAAGCATGTTACTTTTGAACCTGGTGATTTGGTCTAGGTGCATTTGAGAAAGGATAGATTTCCTGATTTTAGAAAATCTAAATTGCTACCTCGAGCTGCTGGACCCTTCAAAGTGCTTCGAAAAATTAATAATAATGCATATGAAATTGAGTTGTCTGCACATTTTGGGGTTACTTCCTCTTTTAATATTGCAGATTTGAAACCATATGTGGGCGAGGAAGACACATTTTGAGTCGAGTACGACTCAATTGCAAGAAGGGGAGGATGATGAGTACATCACTACCGTTGATACAACCACAACATCAGCCCATTCACCACTTGCAACTAATCAAGGTCCAATGACACGCACTCGTGCACGTCAACTTAATTATCAGGTGAACTCATTCCTGACTGTTCAAAGTAATTATTCTTCAAATGGGGAACTATTAAAGCATTGTGATGACCTTGTTATTATTAGGTGCTTGGGAATTGATCCAGCTAGGAGGAATGGAGGGATTAATGCAATGAAGGCTGCTCCACCCGAGGGGTCCTCGTAACTGCAACAAGTACCAACTTAAAAGGGGCATAACTTTCAACTCCCAAAGTTGTTTAATGCAAATAAGTACTTGCTGGAAAGGTCTCTTCGTCTACTTTCCATTGGATCAAGAATCAAAGGCAGATGACACTGAGCTGCTCGGGAAAGGCTGATCAAGACTCATGACTCCATCCTGAGTTCTAGCCTTCCTCCTCTATATAAACAACTAGCAGCCATAGGAAGAACTTGGGTTTTGTTTATGTAAGTTTAGCCATTGCTACTTCCTTGTAACGCAAGTGTTGACGAGACCTTCCGATTACTTGAATCAGAACCCCAACTTATCACACCCGTGAGTGTTTGCTTGTTATCTTGTTCTTGCTTGTTCTTCGATTGCTTGCAGGTTCAAGGTTGTTCTTGGCACGGCAAGAGCAGCAACAATAGGAGCCGGTGTAACTATCGCTAAGGTGCAACACCCTTGTGGTTGTTGTAGTCGGGTAGTACAACATCGACCTCCACCCAAATCATAGTTATCAGGAGCTGGTGTAACTGTCGCTCAAGGCGACACGCCATTCTGGTTGTGGTAGTCGGGCAGCCAACGCTGACCTCCACCAAATTCATTCACCACCAACATCTCTCATCGATAGATAGGGTCCCGTACCCGTTGGGTTTATCACAAGTGGTAGGCGTGCCCAAGCTGCTAGCCACATCTACCAGGGGGCCTCTAAGAGGGTTCCATAGGCAGGACATCAACTAACGCAGATCGGCTATGTCAATTGTGCGATCGTTGGTTCCTAAAAAGCTAACGAAGTCAGCAATGTTTTTCAGGCCCTAGCGCTGCTAAGAGCCTGGGTGAACAAGACGGGAAGCATAAGACATAGTCAAGAAGACAAACATGAATTCAAATTAATTGTAGGTTATTTACAAAGGGGCAAGCCCCGGATACAAAGGTGCCCCCGCCTAGGGGCCGCCGGCCTCAATCTCTCCCGAACTGTGCAGTGACATGCTTGGCGGCATCCTTGACTTCTGCGATTGATGCCTCTTCACGCGCCGAGATGGGGCCATCGACCACCGGATCCAGGGGTATCTCCGTGTACCAACTTCAGTAGCACACCAGAACATGGGATGCCACTGTCTCCGCCAGCGCTCTACCCTCGTCTTGCAGATGGCAGGCCAGCTGTCGCTCCTACAAATTGAGCTCCTGAGCTCGGACGTCAAGCTCTAGTAGGAGGAGTTCCTAGCGCTCAGCTAGGTGCTTCTACCGTTCCCGCGCCAGGATGCTCTCGAGAAGCTCAAGGTCTCTGATGCGAGACTGCAGCCTGTCCGATCTACCTCAGCCTAAGTCTTCATCGCCCGGACCGCCACCTCTTGCTCAGCAACAGCAGCCTCCCACTCAACAACAGCGGCCTCGCGGCATCCCAAGATCACTTGAAGCTCTTCAAGGGCACCAAGGCAGGCATCAGCCGCCCGATTGGTCGCCTTGGCATTGTCCAGAATCTTCTGAGATACCGCATCCATGGCATTCCCCAAGCGGCGCCTCAACTCCAGCTTCTCACCCTCCTTCGGTGCTTCTCCTTTGCCTCATCGATCCTGGACCTCAGAAGGTCCTCCCAGGTCTGGAGGCATCCGTCCTCCACTCGTAGCTTCTCCCACTCTATGGCAAGGGCGCGATGCGCTCTACGGAGGTTAGACTATACCAAGTTGATGCTAGACTTCACCAAGCCGATGACGTCAGAGAGGCACGCTGGATCTGCCAGAGCTAGTGAGGTCCGCCTGGTGATCATCTCGAGAACATTTTCCCCCCTGCGGCGATGAGAGCAAGGTCATCAGCGCCGGGGACCTCGTGTCAGGAGCTGAGCAAAAGTCGAGACGCCACCCGAAGCGGCAACACCCGATTGTGTTGGGACAACAGCCTTGGAGGCCGGACCCTTAGCTTGCTGAGCGGACTTCGGCATTACCTCCAACACAACAGCTAGAGGTGCTTCACTGCTCACGCCAGGCGCGGGCGCTGGAGCTACGCTCTCTTTTATCGGCTAGGCAGTTTGCTTCGCCGATGCAGCCGTGGCTCCTCGGGATAACTTGGGAGCGCTCCAGACTACTACCCCTGGCGGTAACGGCATCACCACAGCTGACGAAGACCTGCAGATTGGAGTCAAAGTTTGTTTAAAACCAGAGAGCAAAAGAACCAACGATGCAAGGTTCGATAAGAATGCCTTACCAACGTCCCCGGAAGCTCCAGCGGGCCTCGAGTTTCAGTGACTCTAGGGTTGTGGGCTCCGCTGTCGATACGACGGGCGAAGTTGATTCGACCGGGCCTACACCATAACTGCTGGTGCTGCTATCAACACATATTGGTGTGTCTCCACCGGCCCCAAAGGTGCCACTTCTGGATCCCCCTCCAGAGCCGCCACTGACATCCATCGCCAAGCCCGTGGCAAGGCCGCTCACAGCCTGAGGCCTCTTGGCCTAGGGCTCCACGGATGTAGCTTTCCCAGAGCCCTCACCGACGCTTTGGACTCCACCGGTGATGGAGACGCTAGCTGGTACGCCGTCCCCGGTCGACAATAGACTCGTCGCTTAGCGAGTGGGGCCTACGCTCAAAGAACCGCCAACACCCGAGGTGGAGGATGGGCACTCCATCGAATTATGGCTTGGGACAAAGGCCGCCCTCGGTGGTGCCCTCAGCGGTGACCTAGGAGGTTTTTCCATCACGACCTCGACCACCAGTGACTTTTCCTTCCCTGTATCAGGGACCAGCGCAATGCCCTTCCCCCTGCCGGAGGACGAGTCTTCCGCCGTCCGCACTTTGGAGCCTGGAGCGGGTGCAGACTCTTGCGGAAGGTCAGCGATAATAAGCCCATGGTTCGCGTCTCCAACCTATCGCAGCGCAAGACCGATTGTGTCCAGGTTTGGCATCTCCCTTAGGATCACCATCTTGAGGTCATGGTCTGTGCAAAGCGGCGAACAAGTGAAAGCATCTAGGCCCCCCATGAAGTACGATTTCGGTGATTAATGACAACCATTGAACTTTACTAATGAATTTGTGAATGCAAGGTCCCCATAATCACTCAATAAAATGAAATGAATATGTCATTGGAGACCCATATACAATCAACTTTTGAGATCAAATCAATGAGATAAAGACAAGAAGTGAAAGCTCTTATGTCTAAGTCACTCAACCATAAGTTGACATCATACAATGCTTGAAGATCATCGGAGAGGCTTATGAAACAAATGTCTAAGAGGTCATCTGAGCAAGACACAAAAGATTCACTCAAAAACAACTCGAAGCAAACAAAATCAACTCACCAGATCAACCAATGATTTCAAAAATGTACACATCGGTTGAGTTGGTCAACTGAAGAAGAAGACCTCAGAACAATGTACTCACCGGATCATCCGATGTGAACGGCTCAGTGACATCGGTCCATCAGTACAGTTTGCAATATCATTGGACCAAGTGTAGCACCGGATCATTCGATGTACAGACTTACACACACGGGTCAATCACTCCAGTAAGCATAAAGATTAAGCAAATTCTGGAGTAAAAGCCACCAGATCATCCGATGAGAAGGCAGGAGCAACATCGGTCTAACAACGGTCATATCTGACACAATGACGTCAGCCAAAGTAATTAGACCGATGATAACTAAAGGGGAGACATCGGATCATCCGGTGTTCACAGTAAGTTCAGTCAGCCTACTTTTCCAACGGCTATTTCGGGGAGGCTGGCTATAAATACCCCCTAACCCTGTCATTTCGTCCAGTCTTGATCACCAGAAGCTATCAACACATCCACAAGCATTCAAGACCAAGAGCAATCACTTCCACACCATTTCGATCATCCATACACCAAGGTTTAGGCTAGAACTAGCTAGAGAGAGAGAGCTTGTGTGCCACCATTCTGGGTGAGTGGACTCTCTAGGATAGTGTGAGAGCCTCAAGGGAGTGCCCTTGGTGTTTGTAATCGTGAAGAGACTTCCGGAGCTTGCCAAGGCGTTTGTGGAAGCCCGGAAGGTCGAAGTTGTACAAGGCTTGAGCTCCACCTTGCCAAGGGAGGCGAGCGGAGAGGAATAGTGAAGAACCCTCGTCTTGGTGACTTGGGTGTGGCAAAACCCTTTGGTGGGTGCCACAACGTGGATGTAGGATGATCTTGATGATCTTGCCGAACCACAGGATAAATCCTTGTCTCCTCGGGAGTTTGCATCCTTCTCCTTCCCTTACTTTTATGCATTTTATATTCCGCAAAGTTTTGATCTACTAGAATGCATAGATAGTCGCGTAGGGAATTGGGCTTTAGAAATTAAGTTACATTGCTTAGAATTTTTTGAAGAAAGCCCAATTCACCCCCCTCTTGGGCATTCGGTCCTTACAATTGGTATCAGATCGAGGTTGCTCATAGGATCATTCTAGCTTCACCGCTAGAGAGCTAAAATGGCCAAGGTTGGGGGCTCGGTTCCTATCTTCGAGGGCAAGAACTTTGCCTATTGGAAAGCACACATGCGTGCTTATCTAGAGGCTATTGCTCCCGAAGTTTGGGAAGCGACCCACGCGGGGTTTGGAGAACATAATTATGTTGGTGATCAAATTAAATGGGATGCTAAAGCTAGGAATGCAATCTATGAATGTATTAGTCAAGATGTATTTGCTAGAATTGCTAGTAA
Organism: Tuctoria greenei; assembly: GCA_036927565.1. Lineage (NCBI taxonomy): Eukaryota > Viridiplantae > Streptophyta > Magnoliopsida > Poales > Poaceae > Tuctoria > Tuctoria greenei. The sequence continues at coordinate 89,804,421 of JAYESD010000005.1, read as the reverse complement.
AGAAAAAGCTTGTGAAATTTGGGCTTGCTTGATAGAGATTCATGAGGGCTCTTCTCGTGTCAAAGAACTAAAATATCATATGCTTAAAGCCAAGTATGATGAATTTAAAATGCTTCCTCATGAAAATGTCAATGAGATGTTCTCTCGCTTAAATGTGCTTATTGAAGAAATAAATGCTCTTGACATTGCTTCTCTTGGCAAGGGACTCATCAACCGCAAGATCCTCATGCTCCTTCCCAAGCCAAAGTACAACATCATCAACTCCATGCTCCAAAAAGAGTCACTTGACCACATTGAAGTTTCGGAGCTCATTGGAGAAATACACGCTCATGAGATGAGTGTACTTGGGATGATGGAGCAATCATCATCAAAGACAATTGCTCTAAAGGCCTCCACCAAGAAAACAAGCCACAAGAAGAAGAAGGTGGTTGATCCTAGTTCAAGTGAAGAAGAACAAGCATCAAGCGAAGATGAAGATGATGAACTTGCATTTATGATGAGGAAGTTCTCACGCTTGAACTCCAAGATCACTAAGAAGGGATACACATTTGATCCCAAGAAGAGAGCATTCCTACCAAGGAGAGATGATCACAACACATGCTACAATTGTGGTGATCAAGGCCACATCTCCTATGATTGTCCAAGACCGGACAAACGAAGAGAGAACCACAAGAGCAAGCATCGCAAGGTTGAAGGAAGTGATGATGATGAAGAAGAAGCCAAACCAAAGCCAAGATCCTTTGGGAAGAAGAAACATGACAAGGGCAAGAAGGCAAGGCTCTTCCCAAAGAAGAGAAATGGCCCACAAAAGGTGTTCATGTGTGAGGCAAATGAATGGGTCACCGATGAAGAAACAAGTGATGAAGAGAGTGAAGAGGAAGAAGAAAGCTTGGCCGGCCTCGCCATCGCCAACAATGATGATGCACCTCTTCATCCACCGCCCATGTGCCTCATGGCAAAAGGTAACACCAAGGTATGTGATGACTCTAGCGATGATGAGCTTTCCCCCGATGATTTAACTTCCTTGATAAATGAATATCATGCTATCATTAAGAGGGAAAAGAGTAAGGTTAAAGTGCTTGAAGAAACTCGTGCTAGACTTGAGAGTGATAACCTTTATTTGCTTGACAAGTATGAAAGCATACTCAAAGAGCATGACACGCTCAAATCCCATGTCAAGCAAATTGAGGAAGAAAAGGCTAAAATCAAGATAGATAATCATGAACTTGACTTAGCACACCAAACACTCTTGGAAGAGCACAGCAAGTTAATACAAGAACATCAAACACTTAACCTTGCTCATGACATGCTTGATCAAGAGTTGAAAAATATGAAGAAGCAAAATCTTAATGATAAGATATCCATTACTTCTCATGCCACTAATGCTTTGCACAAGTCTTTGCCTTTGAAAGCTAATGCTAGGGAGAAGGACTTGTTCGAAGAAATTGAGAGTATCCGCACTAGTGTGGCTAGACTTTCAAAAGGAGAAGTCAAGCACAAGGAAATCCTCTTCCAACAAGCAAAGGCCTTCAACAAGAGAGGACTTGGATCCTTCACGGTGCCTAACAAAGGAAAGGTGCCCTCACCGGAGCTAAGAACAAGCTTCATCAAGGAAGTTGGTTCTTATTACCAACATTGTGAGGTCACCGGTCACCACACAAGGGAGTGTCCTCTTCCTAACCGACCTTCTCCAAAATTGCCTACTAACTATAAATCTACTTTCAATGATCATTATTATCTCTTGAGTAAAGTACATGGCAAGGTGAAGGCAAGGTTCATTGGCAAAGACATGAAGGGCATGAAGGGGAAGCTCCCCAAGCAACTTTGGGTCCCAAAAACACTTGTATCACACATACAAGGACCTAAGTCGGCTTGGGTGCCTAAAGTAAAAAATTGAATTCATGTGTGTAGGTGAACTACAAAGCCGGAGGAAAGCATTGGGTACTCGATAGCGGGTGCACTCAACATATGACCGGCAATGATGGTATGTTCACCACCATAGAAAACCCTGGCAATCATGAACAAGTCACCTTTGGTGATAACTCTAAGGGAAAGGTAATTGGGTTAGGTAAAATTGCTATTTCAAATTACTTGTCTATTTCTAATGTTTTGTATGTTAAGTCACTTAGTTTCAATTTACTTTCTATTGCACAACTATGTGATCTTGGACTAACGTGCACATTTAGCAAAAATGATGTTGTTGTGAGTAGTGAAACAAGCCAAGACATAGTCTTCAAAGGATTTCGGCATGGACACCTCTACCTAGTGGACTTCTCCAACAAGAATGCTAGCTTGACCACTTGTCTTTTCACTAAGACAAGCTTGGGTTGGCTATGGCACCGACGCATAGCGCACATAGGGATGAGCAAACTCAAGAAGTCATTCAAGCTTGGGATGGTGACCGGCGTGAAGGATGTCACATTTGAGAAGAACAAGCTTTGTAGCGCTTGTCAAGCCGGGAAGCAAGTTGCTTCACACCACCCAATGAAGACAATGGTGTCAACCTCCAAGCCACTTAAACTACTCCACATGGACCTCTTCGGACCGTCCACATATCAAAGCCTTGGCGGTGACAAGAGTGAAACTCCGGAAGTGTTCAAGACCTTCGCCAACCGCGCTCAAAGGGAATTTCAACTTCCCATCATCAAGGTCCGGAGTGACAACGACACCGAATTCAAGAACTACAACATTGGGGAGTGGTGTGACCGTGAAGGAGTAAAACATGAGTTTTCGGCCACATACACCCCTCAACAAAACGGTGTCGTTGAAAGGAAGAACAAGACACTCATCACTCTTGCAAGAGCAATGCTTGATGACTACGGCACGTCGGAGAAGTTTTGGGCCGAAGCAATCAACACGGCGTGCCATGCCGCAAATAGGGTCTATCTCCATCGACTACTTCAAAAGACCCCGTACGAGCTTCTCATTGGGAGAAAGCCTAACATCTTCTACTTTCGAGTCTTTGGATGCAAGTGCTACATCTACTGCAAGAAAAGGCTCAGTAAGTTTGAAAGAAGATGTGATGTTGGTATATTCCTTGGTTATGCATCAAACTCAAAAGCATATTGAGTATTCAACCAAACCTCCGGTTTAGTTGAGGAAAGTTGTGATGTTGAGTTTGATGAGACTAATGGCTCCCAAGAGGAGAGTTTTGGTCATGATGAAATACATGATGAGCCTCTACGAGAAGCCATGAAGAACATGACCATTGGAGACATCAAGCTCGAAGTTGAGGAGAGCCATGATCAAGGGGGAGCTTCAAGTTCCAACAACAACACCTCTATGGCGCCTCAAGTTGACGAAGAAGAGAAGGATGATCCATTGCCGACTCAAGACTCACAAGCACAACAACATCAAGAAGAAGAAGAAGTCCATGATCAAGTCCAACCACAAGAGGAGCAACACGCATCACCATTGCCAAGTGCTTCACAACCACTTATGAGGCATGGACGCATCTCCAAGGCGCATCCAATGGACCAAATCATTGGAAGTCCGTCAAGGGGTGTAAGTACACATTCTCGCCATTTCGCTTCATTTTGTGAGCACTACTCGTTTGTTTCATGTGTAGAACCTACTCATATTGAGGAGGCACTCCAAGACCCAAATTGGGTGATGGCCATGCAAGAAGAACTCAACAACTTCATCCGCAATGAAGTTTGGGTGTTGGAGGAGCGACCTAAGGACAAGAACGTCATCGGAACAAATTGGGTGTACTGCAACAAACAAGAAGAGAATGGCGTCGTGGTTCGCAACAAGGCAAGACTTGTGGCCAAAGGGTTCTCACAAGTTGAAGGACTAGATTTTGGGGAGACATTTGCCCCGGTCGCCCGCCTAGAAGCCATCCGTATACTCCTTGCCTTTGCATCACATCATAGTATTAGACTTTATCAAATGGATGTGAAAAGTGCCTTTCTTAATGGTTACATTAACGAGCTTGTTTATATTGAACAACCTCCCAGGTTTGAAGATCCGAGGAATCCTAATCATGTGTATAGGTTGCACAATGCGCTCTACGGGCTCAAGCAAGCACCTAGGGCGTGGTACGAACGACTATGGGATTTCCTCATCATGCAAGGATTCAAGATCGGGAGGGTGGACACTACACTCTTCACCAAGGACATCAACGTAGATTTGTTCATTTGTCAAATTTATGTTGATGATATTATTTTTGGTTCAACTAATGAAGCTTTTAGCCATGAGTTTGGCAAAATGATGTCTAGGGAATTAGAGATGTCAATGATTGGAGAGCTCAACTTCTTCCTTGGATTTCAAATCAAGCAACTTCAAGAGGGGACCTTCGTCTATCAAGAGAAGTACACCAAGGACTTCTTGAAGAAATTTGAGATGGGAGATTGTAGCTCAAGAAGCACTCCAGTGGCAACCAATTGTCATCTCGACGCGGATAAGGACGGTAAACCTATTGATCAATCTAACTACCGTTCTATGATTGGTTCATTGCTTTACCTTACCGCATCTAGGCCCGATATCATGTTTAGTGTATGCTTGTGTGCTCGCTTTCAAGCGGCACCTAAAGAATCGCATAGGAAGGCGGTCTTTAGCATACTTAGGTATCTTAAGCATACCCCTAGTGTGGGCTTGTGGTACCCTAAAGGTGCAAAATTCCATCTTGTGGGATACTCGGATTCGGACTTTGCCGGATGCCGCGTGGATCGCAAGAGTACCTCCGGTGGGTGCCACTTGCTTGGGCGTTCCCTAGTATCTTGGTCTAGCAAGAAGCAAAATTCCGTCGCCTTGTCCACAGCAGAAGCGGAATACATTGCGGCCGGTGCATGTTGTTCCCAAATTCTTTATATGAAGCAAACCCTTTTGGACTTTGGTATTAAACTTGGTTGTGTGCCTCTTCTTTGTGACAATGAAAGTGCGGTTAAGATAGCTAAAAACCCCGTTCAACACTCCCGCACCAAGCACATTGATATTCGCCATCATTTCTTAAGGGACCATGAAGCTAAAGGAGACATCTCCTTGAGAGGTGTTAGGTCCGAAGAACAATTGGCGGATATCTTCACTAAACCACAATAGGCTAAGAAGTGAATTAAATGTGCTAGATGCAACGAACATCATGTAAGAATGCACTTCATATAGGTCTTGCCTAACTCTCAAAGGATAGGGGTGAGCAAGGGTTAGCTTGGGATGGAGGTTCCTTTGGGTTTCCCATGGTTTGGAGAGTGGTTCTCCCTGATGAAGCCTTTGAAAGGTTCAAACTTGGCAAGATAGATTTATTTTATGCCTTGCATCATGCCTGCCATATAGACTTACAATTTCTTGCATTATAAAATGTTTGGCATTGCATACGGTAGATTGTCACAAAGGGGAACCCACCTCATGAGAAAGAGACTTGTTTGAAATGCAATATCTCAACTCATATAAGGTGGAAAGAACAAAATGTTAGGTGCGTTAATGCCTAGAGGAACATGCTTTAAAGAGATAGAAGTCATCATACTCTAGCTCACAAAGCATGGGCCTTACATTTTATTTGGATAATTTCCTCCTATTTTTTTTGGTGTTCCATTTGCTTTAAGGATTAGCCAAGTTATTGGCATATTAGCCTTTTTGAGGGGTAAGGGGTTGCCCAAAAAGTCCTAAGACATGTGTTTCTCTTTGCTTGTTTGTTTGGTCAAATGACATATATGGGATGTTTTGTTCTGCTCTCATCGGATTATCCGATGCCTAGGTCAATCCCTCATCGGATCAATTGGTGTTCAATCTCCAAGGGCCAGTTCAGTCAGAATCCCTAATCGACCGACGATTTCATCCTGAAAAACATCGGTCCATCCGATGTGTAGAATTCTGGAACTGTGGTCAATGCCACCGATGATACCTCCTCCATCGTCGGACCATCCGGTGTCAACATTCCTCTTTTGAATACCCTTACTGTACTATTCGACCGATGATCCCAACCCTCAACGTCGGTCCATCCGGTGTCAAATGCACTTTTCTGAAAAACCTTACTGTATCATTCGACTCATGCTCCCGTCATTCATCATCGGTCCATCCGGTGTTAAAAATACGGCTAGGGTTTGGGACCCACTATTTAAACTGGCCGTACGCCATTCTCCCTTCTCTCTCCCGATCCCGTTTCCTCCACCGCCTCATGCGCCGCCGCCTCCGGTCACCGCTGCCTTCCGGCCGCCGCCACCACATTCCGGCCGCCGCCACCACATTCCGTCCGCCGCCACCATTCACCAGCGCCACCACTCGCCTCCACCAAGCCATCGCCGCCGCTCCACCGCCGCCGTCGCCGCTTCACCCAACCGCCGCCGCGCCTCCACCCAAGCGCCGCCGCCGCCTCCTCCCGTGCATCACCAGCCACCAGTCGCCCCACATGCACATCCTTGCCATCGCGGTGCTTCCATCGCCACTAGGGTTTCCCAACCCCGTCAATCTCCGCATCTCCTTCGTCGACTCCGTTCAATCGCGTGATCGCAATGGCTCGCGACAAGAAGAACAAGGGGAAGGCTATCGCGGAGCCGGCCGCAAAGAAGCAAAAATTGTCCAAGGAGGAGAAGAAGGCTTTGATGGCCGCTCGCGCCGCCGAGGAGCGTGAGCGTGGCCGAGGAGGGTCGTTGAGGATCCACGAGGCTCGTCCGAGGCAGCCTCCGGTGATTGACGACTCCGAGGCCGAAGAAGAGCCGGTAGAGCCTCTCGTCCACCGGCGCTCAGCCCGGACCCGTGGGGGTCACACCGCGGCAGCACCTCGTCCGAGACCGACGGCTGTCGACCGTCGTGAGGACAGGGAGGCCCAGCGAGCGATCTACGAGATGGACACCACTGTCCATGTCGCTGAAGGAGTCCGGTTGACCGACTACCAAAAGATGAAGGCCAAGCAGCTTCGCAAGCTCAGGTGGAATGTGCTGCTTGAGGAGTGGTACCCGCAGCCCAGAGAGGCTCTGGTGGATAGTCGCTTCTGGACTGTGACCCAGGCATCACTCTATGAGACCTACAGGTGCCGAGGTCACAAGCTGTTTCAACACAACTATCTGGATTGGGGTCAGCTAGCTCTGGCAGCAGAGACGGAGATCCGTCCTTACTTTGAGAGGTACCGAGGTTTGGTGCAGCTAATGGCATATGAGCGGAGTGCCTATGTGGAAGATTGGGTCCGCGTCTTCTACGCCACCCTCTATGTCTCTGAGGGCAGAAGATCAATTGATTTTATATTCATGGGTCAGCACTATCACTTGATGAGGCAGACGTTGGGACAGTTGCTAGGAGTGGACTTGCACGACTCCTGCGTGCATGAGAGGGTCTATGGTCAGGCAGACCCGCCGAGGAGGCCGCTCACTGGAGGAGTGGCACCAGCTCTGGAGGAGATCCGTTCCCTGTTTGGTCCTACCTTCTCTCCTGACCAGCCAAGAGTACCAGCTTTGTTGACTCCAGCTGCGCGCACAGTGCACCTCGCCTTGCGCCGCACGCTCCTGCTGAGGTCTGGTTACTTGGAGGGGTTCACCAGCTTACAGCAGACTCTCCTGTTCTACATCATGAACGGGATGGAGTTCGACGTCGTGGATGTCCTCATATGCGAGATGGAGGATGTGATCACAGACGGAGTGGGCATGATGAGGCAGCTCATATATGGACACTGGATCAGCTACCTGCTCACCATGATGGTTCCCGAGGGGTCCGACGTGCATGACCGCCTCATTGACGAGGGCGTCACACGGTTCGGTCACTACCGTGCCCCAGCTCCTGGAGACCGCCGCCTTGGCCGTCCAGTCAAGCGTCAGGTCAGGGCTCGCCTTTCTGAGGAGGACTGGTCTGACTTAGAGAAGGAGGATGAGAGGCTTGCCGAGGTCGAGGCACAGGGGGAGGACTTGCAGCATATCTAGTCAGAGAGCGACACCGACGATAGTGTCGAGGAGTACTTCCCTCCTCTGCCCTCACCCAGGCAGCACGACGCGGAGGCTGGAGGCTCTACAGTGCCACCACCTACTCCACCTCCCCTCACTGAGGCGCAGGTCACGCAGTCGTCAGAGCTGACGTCGCTCCTTCAGCAGATGGTTGAGCAGTAGCGTCTGGACAGGCTGGCAGCCGAGCAGGCCCGAGCGGAGCAGGCTGCCCGTCTCCTTGAGCTCCAGCAGCAGGAGATGCAGCGTCAGATCGCCCGTGAGAGGCGTGAAGACACTGACAGGCTGACGGGGCTTATCGTCAAGATGCACCAGCGCACTCTCGACCAGCAGCAGCAGACGCAACAGGCGATGATGGGCATCCTCGGGTTGATCACCAACCTCTACACCCAGACCGGGATTGCCCTCTCGTCGCAGCTGCCAGGAGTCGCTCCACCACCTCCAGTCCTGGCTCCAGCTGCCGCTCCAGTGGCCCCAGTACCTTCTACGCCGATTCCCTCCTTCAGCATGTCTCCACTTCTGGCTCCTGGTGCTCCGATCCACTCCCCGCTGCCGGCTACGACCCTGTTCCAGCAGTCGCCGGCCTCCGTCGTCAGTGCCCCTGCTCCAGCAGCTCCTCCACAGCAGGCACCGACGGTGGCTCCTACGGCTCCGGCAGCTCCCTCCACCACTACTCCAACCAGCAGCTCCGACGACAGCGACGGTGACCAGTTCGTCATCGTGCCCAGTACTCAGGGTCCTTAGGCGCTCGGATCCCTTTTTGGTGTCTTGATGCCAAAGGGGGAGAAGAGTTAGAGGAGTCAGGGGGAGCATCTTAGTGTCAGGGGGAGTCTCTTTTATCATTTATCGTTAATCATTCTTGTAATTCAGTGTGTTTGCTACAATTGGTGTGCTTGCTACTCATTTGCTACTTATTGAGCTCTAATGAACTTATTTCCATGAGTTATTAATTGATTGGGCTTATTTGGTGTTTATCTATGTTTATGATCACTTTTTATTCACACTTGAGTTATTAATTGATGCTTAAGCTTCAAGTGTGACATCCTGTATTCATTGCATATTCTTTTAAGTTTCATTCCATCAAATTCATTACTATTGCGCTTTGATTATTGTGTTGTCATCAATCACCAAAAAGGGGGAGATTGAAAGCACCTAGCCCCCCCATGAAGTACAGTTTCGGTGATTAATGACAACCATTGAACTTTACTAATGAATTTGTGAATGCAAGGTCCCCATAATCACTCAATAAAATGAAATGAATATGTCATTGGAGACCCATATAAAATCAACTTTTGAGATCAAATCAATGAGATAAAGACAAGAAGTGAAAGCTCTTATGTCTAAGTCACTCAACCATAAGTTGACAACATACAATGCTTGAAGATCATCAGAGAGGCTTATGAAACAAATGTCTAAGAGGTCATCTGAGCAAGACACAAAAGATTCACTCAAAAACAACTCGAAGCAAAAAAATCAACTCACCGGATCAACCGATGATTTCAGAAATGTACACATCGGTCGAGTTGGTCAACTGAAGAAGAAGAACTCAGAACAATGTACTCACCGGATCATCTGATGTGAATGGCTCAGTGACATCGGTCCATCAGTACAGTTTGCAATATCATTGGACCAAGTGTAGCACCAGATCATCTGATGTACAGACTTACACACACCGGCCAATCACTCCAGTAAGCATCAAGATTAAGCAAATTCTGGAGGAAGAGCCACCAGGTCATCCGATGAGAAGACAGGAGCAACATCGGTCTAACAACGGTCATATCTGACACAATGACGTCAGCCAAAGTAATTAGACCAATGATAACTAAAGGGGAGACATCGGATCATCCGGTGTTCACAGTAAAGTTCTGTCAGCCTACTTTTCCAACAGCTATTTCGGGGAGGCTGGCTATAAATACCCCCTAACCCTGTCATTTCGTCAAGTCTTGATCACCAGAAGCTATCAACACATCCACAAGCATTCAAGACCAAGAGCAATCACTTCCACACCATTTCGATCATCCATACACCAAGGTTTAGGCTAGAACTAGCTAGAGAGAGAGCTTGTGTGCCACCATTCTGGGTGAGTGGACTCTCTAGGATAGTGTGAGAGCCTCAAGGGAGTGCCCTTGGTGTTTGTAATCGTGAAGAGATTTCCGGAGCTTGCCAAGGCATTTGTGGAAGCCCGGAAGGTCGAAGTTGTACAAGGCTTGAGCTCCACCTTGCCAAGGGAGGCGAACGGAGAGGAATAGTGAAGAACCCTCATCTTGGTGACTTCGGTGTGGCAAAACCCTTTGGTGGGTGCCACAACGTGGATGTAGGAAGGTCTTGACGATCTTGCCGAACCACGGGATAAATCCTTGTCTCCTCGGGAGTTTGCATCCTTCTCCTTCCCTTACTTTTATGCATTTTATATTCCGCAAAGTTTCTATCTACTAGAATGCATAGATAGTCGCGTAGGGAATTGGGCTTTAGAAATTAAGTTTCATTGCTTAGAATTTTTCGAAGAAAGCTCAATTCACCCCCCCCCCTCTTGGGCATTCGGTCCTTACAACAAGGCCGCGGGAGGGTGAAGATGTCGAAAGACAATGGGTTATCACACGCCTTGGACATGAAATCAAACAACTCTCGATGGGTCATCTCCGTGTCATGACCCCTCACCAGCCTAGTGCAGTCCTGCGGTCCGAAGTATTGCCAAGCTGGAGGGGGGCCAGGTGTCGACACACGAAGTTCGCCAGCACCATCAACGACGACAAACCATGGTCCGCCAGGTATTGGATTCTCTCCATCACCGAGGTATACTCCGACTCCAACTTCAGGCGCTCTTCCTAGGTCTTCTTCCTAAGCGGCGGCCAGTCGATGGGCAGGACCATGTGATCGTGGGCATCAGCGTGTAGGATGACCCAGTCACCCCTCCAACCGTCCCACCTCGTGGCGGAAAGCGGGGTGATGCACTTGAAGGGGTTGTTGGCTCGCTGCTGGAAGTAGTAGGCGCCAATGAAGTTTGTCTTGCTCTTCCCAGTCCGCCTCAACACGAAGAACTGCCTGAGCATTGGCACAGACGGGTACACTCCCACGAACATCTCACTAAAGTGTGAGAACACTGCCGCCACCACCAAAGAGTTGGGCAACAGGTGATGAAGCTGGAGCCCGAAGACCTCCTTAAGCGTCACAAGGAAGGAGGAAATGGGTGGAACAAACCCGGAGTACGCGTACGAGGTGAAGAAGACGATCTCTTTCTTCTCCAACTTGAGAGGCAGGGAGCCAGGGTGGATCAGATTCTGCCGCTCCTCATCCTCCCAATCAAGCAGTCGCCCCACGGGCGCTACGTCCACCACGCGAGAAGGAGGCAAGTCTGAAGCCATTGGAGCAGGAGTCAAGAACCTTGCAGGTGGGGGAAGCTTGGGTGCTTAAGGAGGAAGAAGAAGGCTCAAACGTTGGGGTGTGAGTAAGGAAGGAATCACCTTTGCCCACAAAGGTTTCCTTTTAATCATTCTGGCGATATTTGAGCGCGTCGTACGGGTCGCATGGGCCCAAAACCCGCTGCTTAACCCACAACATCCATGACAGCGGGGCCCAGGTCCCCCATCAGAATGACTAGCCCGAGCGCGCACCCACCTAAGAAGGCAACCCGGCGGTTCCCATAAAGGTGGAGCAAGAGTAGCGAAAGCGCAACAACCACATTGGGAACCGTCGCAATTTCTCGCGGCAAGCAAAGATCCCGTCGCCATGACCCCTCAACCAAAGGGGGACGCATGGCCACAATGGCAGAGGCGCACACCGCTTCAGCTGACCTAGAAGAAATCAAAATACAGCGCGGGAAATTAAGGACAGGGCTCCACCCTCAGGCTCATCACCTCCCCCTAGGGTGGACCCAAGGACCACTATTGGTACCCGCCATACCAGGTACCCCCGCGCAAAGGCTAAAGGCACTGAAGTATCCTGCCTTCCTGCTAAGACAGGGTCCAATAGTGCCACATGTCCAGAAGGCTCGGACCTAGGCCTACCTCAGGTACGGGATCCGGCATTGCTGCATGGACCTCAAGATGGGGCCCAGCTTCCCCGATAAGACGGGCTCCAGAGCTGCCATGTGTGCAGCGGGACGGGACCCCACTCCACCATAGGAGTGGGCTCTGGTGCTGCCACATGGCCCGAAGCACCAGGTCGGCCACCTCCTGCGGGGGCGGGCACCGGCTCCATGTGTCCTGCAGTTCCAGATTCCCAGCTGTGACACTCGGTGCCGAAAATGAACCAAGTGTAATGCATGTGTGCCTAGGATGTTTAACACACATACACAAGTGATTCACAAACGATAAGCAGATTATAACCATATCTCAAATAATAATACTAATAATAGTACCTTATTACAACCAAATAGTCTCGAATACAAGCTCTAATAAGACTCTATAGCGGAAAACTCTAAACACTAATGATTCCAACTCCACAGGCAAGCTTGATGGTAACACGCACGCCTAGAACTCCTCAAAGACCTCCGGGTACTCCAGGTTGTCACCTGTGTCTGTATTTGTTGGGGGAATAGCAAGGGTAAGCACATGTCGTACTCAACTAGTGTGGGAAAGTATGACATGTAGCTTAAACAAGGAAATGATAATAGACATTGGCTAATTGCATAAAAGTACATTCAAAATAGTTGAAAATGCAATTATATGATCATTAAGTGTGCTCCTTCCCAAAATATCCTAATAACATCAATTTCAACTCAAATAATCAATAACAGCAATAATAATCCATAATCAATTCATAACCGCTCATTTGTCTCAATTTCATCCATTTCATATATCAAAGCCAATTAATTAACCGGTTCCAATTCCCAATTCAATTTCAGCTATTAAACCATATTCAAAGTCTATAACTCTAATCATGTAAGGGTCCAAGTTGCTTATAACCGGGAGCAAGGCTATCATGATAGTTTTTAACACACTCTGCAGAGGTTGTATCACTTTACCCACAAGTCTGTGATTATCACCTTTCGACGACTAAGGAATCTCAATTATGCCGTCTCACACTTTCTTAGGTGTGTGGCCAAGAGGTCCGCATAGGTAAGCGAGGTGCTTGCATGGGCGGGCGTTGCTACATTGGTTTTTGTGGTCGCGGTGGATAAGCAGGGCGATATGCATTAGTAGACAGGTTATAATATGGTGCAGCAGGCGGTGCATAGCAAGGACGGACATTGCTTCCTTGCGGTTGTCCATGATATGGCATTTTCCTCTTGTGGTCTAGTTCCATCTCACGAATCTTGTTCTCAACCACAATGGCCTTGTCAACCACCTTTTGAAAATTTGCATAGTCAGCATTGAGCAACTGAACTTGAAACTCATTGTTGAGACCCCTCATGGACAGATATTGCTTCCTTCTATCAGTGATGATGTTCTCTGGAGTATATCTAGACAGTTGAGTGAATTTATTGAGGTATTCACTCACACTCATCCTTTCTTGTCTTCTCAGTATCATGACTCCCTTGGGTACATAGTGAGAACAAAACTTCTCCTTAAATTCAGTCGAAGTGATTCCCTCTGGGTTTTCATGAGCATTGCAAAGGGATTCCCATCAATCTGCAGTAGCTTCAATCAACTGGTGTGAGGCGAAAATAACCTTTTCTCTGTCGCTGCACTGGACAATAGCAAGTTTCTTCTCTACATACTTCAGCCAATCATCAGCTTCCATAAGGTTCGTGGCTTGATCAAAGGTAGGCGGCCTGTTCCTCATGAACTCTCTCAAACGATTGTGGTGTGGCGGGGGTGGGGGTGGTGGAGGCATGTGAGACTGATTGTTGTTGCCAGCTTGCAGTTGTCCCATGGTCTGTATCATGGTCTGCATGAGCTGGTTCTGCATAGCCAACAGCTGCTCAACATTGATAACTCTATGTCCAAATCTATTGTTGTTCTGGGGTGATCCATTGTTCTCCTCCTCACCATTGGCATTCATTTGGTTGCGAGTCCTCGGCATCAGTTGGAAAGAATAGTAGATATGGAAGAATTTAGAATTTGGAAAGAAACGCCCCAAACTATATGCATCAAGATATATGTAACTAATCAAATCTCTTATTAATACTAAAAACCCTATTAGAGGATGTGGACAAGGATCCCACAACTCTCTACTACGTGCGGATGTGGACAAAACGTGAGACACCCCACAACTCGCACCAAGCACACAAGCACAAGCACACACCAAGAAAATTCAGCACACCACACTAAGTATAACTAAAATGATCTAAACTCTTTTCTAACTTCTAGACAGGAGACCTAGACTTAATTATGTGAGTCGTGGTTGTACTGGCTGTGAGGCGGTGAACGCGACGGCGGCGGCGAGGCATACATGGCCGAACGCCAAGGTGAGTTAGTCGTTCATGAAGGTGCTGGAGAGGTTGCTACACCATTGACCTCCAAGGTGGCACCACTACAAGAAACAAGCTTCCTCTTGCTTTTCCATGATGAACAGCTTCTTACGGAGATAGCAGATCTCTTCCATGGTATCAGCATATCGATTTCCCAAGTTCACCAATACTTCCTAAGATCTGTCAATGGCACAAGAACTGATTTGAGCTCCATCTTGCGGTCTTAAGACTTCCCTTGTTCCCTTATTGCGTTGTGGAAGCACAATTTTTCCACATTATATAGCTAGTGGAAGGCAAAAATGATGCAAAATATGCAAATTTTGAATAGGAGAGAAGTCCTAAGTGATTTATAGTGTCCATTTTACCTAGGCATGCGTCCTACAGACAAGCACGGCTTTGATACCAATTTGTGACACCTGGTTCTGAGAATGAACCAGGCGTAATGCATATTTGTGCGCATAATGTCTAACACACATACACAAGTGATTCACAAATGATAAATAGATTATAACCATGTTTCAAATAATAATACTAATAATAGTACCTTATTACAAACCAAATAGTCTCGAATACAAGCTCTAATAAGACTCTACAGTAGAAAAGTCTAAACACTAATGACTCCAACTCCACAAGCAAGCCTGACGGTAACACGCACACCAAGAACTCCTCAAAGACCTCCGAGTACTCGACGTTGTCACTTGCGTCTGAATTTGTTAGGGGAATAGCAAGGGTGAGCACATGTCGTACTCAGCAAGTGTGGGAAAGTATAACATATAGCTTAAACAAGGAAATGATAATAGACATTGGATAACTGCATAAAAGTACATTCAAAATGGTTAAAAATGCGATTATATGATCATTAAGTGTGGTCCTTCCCAAAATATCCCAATAACATCAATTTCAACTCAAATAACCAATACCAGCAATAATAATCCATAATCAATTCATAACCGCTCATCTGTCTCAATTTCATCTATTCCATATATCAAAGCCAGTTAAATAACCAATACCAATTCCCAATTCAATTTTAGCCATTAGACCATATTCAAAGTCCATAACTCTAATCATGTGAGGGTCTAGGTTGCTCATAACCGAGAGCACGGCTATCATGATAATTTTTAACACACTCAGCAGAGGTTGTACTATTTTACCCACAAGTACGTGATTTCATCACCTTTCGATGACTAAAGAATCTGAATTATGTCGTCTCACACTTCCTTTGGTGTGTGGCCAAGATATCACAAAATAGCCTTTACAAAGTGATTACTAGCATATTTAGACCAACTGAGGTTTCACTGTTGTTGATATATCCAACTGAGCACATCCAACCAAGGGCCCCCTCTTGAGCCATTCAGATCCCAGGGTAGTCCCACCAATCTCTACAAACCCATCCGACTACCCCTTCCTCGAGCTTTCCTATGTGTCCAAATAGTACTGGCAACACACTAATTAGTCAGCTAAGTTACTTGGCCCTATGGCACTGTAAATCCTGGATGGTTGCTCCACGAACTGGTCCTTAGATATAAACTGTAGGATCGAAGAGCACGTGAAAAGCTACCACAGGGGGGTGAATGGTAGATTAAAACTTTTTTAGTGGAAGCAATGAAAACCCCTTAGCAGAAAAATGATCCATTAAAGAAATCGTGTGTGAGACTAATATAAATGTGTTTCACCGTGACAAAAGTGATAGATATCAGAGAGAATCAAGTCACGAAGACAACACAACAAGAATTACTCAAATCTGTTGAGAGAAACCCAAATTACGATCAAAAGATCGAACAAAGGTCAATCTGTTCTACCCAGCAAAAAACAGATCTGCAATACTACAAAGAAACTCGTGTAGATCAAAAACCACAAATCCAATGACCGTGAAATTTTGACAGATGATAGATAATCAAGTTGTCAAGACAACCCAAAAATAATCATGTCAAATGGATTTGTAAAACTTGAGTTATGATAAAACCACCAAAGAAAGGTAGTGCTGTGCAGAAACTCGACGAGAAAAACTTGTTTGGAACAAGTCAGATGAACAAGGCACAAAAGTTCCTTTCAACTACGAATTTTATTCAATAGAACACAAGAGGAATAGACCCAAAGTCGTCTACCACGAGCTCCGGCCTCCCTTGCTTATATAACCAGCCCTTAGGCCAACCCAATCTCAACTAGGACTCTAATCCTACTCAAATCACGAATCGAAATTTTCCATAACTGCTTAGAACTCTTCTATACGCAGATAGAAGCAATCTTAAGACTTCCAAACACTTTAGGAACGTATCCCACATTCCTAAAACAACTCAAATTTGTTACCCACAAGAAATCCTATCATAACCAACTCAAATATTTCCATATTTGAGTCAAACACGACTCAGCCGCAGCTTGAGTCCATAACCTAGTCGGTTGGACCTTTCCGACCAATTCTTTACGTTCGCATATCTTCATCACGCCTCGAAACCATGTAGCCACGTCCATGCACTCCTTGCATACGTGCAAACATCTTCCAATGACGTCCACGGTACCTTCATATGCATTGTTCTTCATTCAAACATGTTGTGCAACTTCCCGATCAACTCAACCACAATTCCTCCCTAACTTGGTTGTTGAACCTCATCTTCTCCCTAAGACTAGTTTAATGGATCTCATCACCAGCCATGTTGTTAACTCAAGCAACACCTACACATGAATAAACAACCAATACTTTCGAGCACAAGTCCTCGACTTGACTCGCGTTAGTTCTGAAACTACATCATCTTATGTGAGCACCTCACATAAGCATGTTGCAAACCATAGCAGAATGATATCAACCATAACCACCAAAACACACAAAAAACTTAGCAAATGAATAATAATCTCTTTCCATCAATGTAAAGCAAGTACGAATCATTGCAAGTTAAAAGCAGAACCACTACAATCAAGCTCCGAACCTTGCCAAAGCTAACCGGAGCTTACCAAAGCTAGCAGGACCTAGAGTCGGAGCTAACAAAAGCTAGTCGGACCTTGATGATAAAGGTGTTTTGGTAGTATTCAAAACTTATATCGCCATAGCCAATGTATTCAGCACACATAGGTCTCACATAAAGCAAGCAAAACCACCGAAACGGTCCAACCCATTCCACATAATTGGCCTGCTTAGATCCCTAGGCACCATGTTGCTAAAGGGTCATTACTATCAATTCTCATCATTAAAGTGTTCAATAGTTCCTAATTAAGCAATATGAGTGTTTCCCAATCCCAATTGATTATCACAAAGAAAAAAATTGTAAAAGACCCTTCCGGACTCTTCACATTGTGTTCAAGCGACAAGGGTGGTCATACAAAACTAGTAAACACCTATAATTGGGTTTTCCTATCAATTGACACAAGCATGCAATTTTGCAAACAAAACATTTAAAAACCTAGATCAAAATGATCAAGGGCACTTTCCTTGCTCTTGAGCTTGGTTTGGATCGAAAGCTTCGAAACTCTGCTTCTGCAGGTCCTCGAGAGCACTCTCTACAGCAATACCTTCTATTCCTCGTGACAAACATGCAAAACAAACATTATAATCAAATAATGTTCATATAATACTCAATATGCCATGATATGCATGATTTGTGCAATTGTGAAGTAAAACTTGTTAATGAGTTGCTATTAATGTTTACTAACTAGTAATAATAGTTTATATCAAGTTGAACAAGTTTCAAATCGATTTGAGTCAAATTGGAATTAATTCAGCACAATACAGATTCAGGGGCCGGACAAGTCCGGTATCAAGGACGGACTAGTCCGTCCTGATAAGAACTATGAATTAGGTTTTTTTTTTATCAGCGAGGATTTGGGTTAATTTCACGTGGAAAAGTGGATGTAGAGGGTGTACCGTGTGTTTAGAGATCCAAGGATCGAAGATTGGATGCAAATCTTGAATCGTGATGTCTAGGGCTTGATGAGAGGTGTTGACGACAATTTGGTGATGAAGATCGTCGATGTCGAAAAGTTGATGAAGATCGATCTTGATTGAGCCTTCTCCCTCTTCTCCTCCTTCTCCTTGCCTCTAGACTCCTTCTTGATGACGACACAAGGCAAAAGGTGGCAGCGAGGGTTTTCAGTTGTGATGGAGAGTGTGGGGTATTGGGTTGTTTATATAGAGGTGGAGAGGTAGGGTTTTGGTGTGAATTCCAAGTGGATTTCGATGGGGGACGAGTAGGTGCCGAGGTGGGGTCCACTTGGGCTCCTCTAAGGTTGGGCACGAAGTTCTTGGTCCCAACTAAGGCAATTACCCAATAACCAATCGTGGAAGAAAAACATAATCCGAGTTGAATTCAATAGGCCGGACTAGTCCGCAGTAGGACCGGACAAGTCCGTTTTGGAACAGAGACTATTTCGGACAAGTCCAGTATAGGTGTGGGACAAGTCCGGGGTGGCTAGAAAAGACTGATCCGGACTGAAATTTAGACAAGATCGGACTAATCTGCTCAAAATCGTACAAGTCCGAAAAAACATCAGAACCTCAAACGGACTAGTCCCTGCAGTGCGCCGAACAAGTTTAGGCTCTGAAGAAGACTGAACTTTATGAATAGAAGGGGAATACCGGACTAGTCCGGGTTGGAGGTCAGAAGTGTCCATACCCTAACAGACTTAAGTTCCTGATTAGACCTAAATTCATTTTAATCTTGTTCCTTTTAAGGTTGCTTAATGTTAAAAATGTATGAGGATGCATGCAATGCATTATGCATGAAAATGAGGGTGTTACACCAGCTCACCTCAAAGAAGGGCTCCGGGGCTGCCACGTGCCCCGCAGTACAGGACCTGGTCTCCCCCGCATAGGCCAGCTCCAGTACTACCACGTGTCTTGCAACTTGTCGTGGACGGTGGGTTGCGGGAGTTAAGAGATGGTGCGCCCTGTCCAAATCAAGCATTGAAGACATGCACCCTTCTCTGGCGCATGACACATTGCACGCCTCCAGTCAGGTACAGCACACTGAATCGAATCACAATAAAGGTGTCACAGGCCTACCCTTCTCCGCCAAGTGGGCTAGCTTACAGTGATAAGACAGACGGATGGGAAATACCCTGCCACCATTAGTGACTACACATGGACCACTAGCGTTTGAGGTGACAAGACGACGAGTCTCCAAGCCGAGGTTAGAGGCAGCATAGTGAAGAAGCCTTAGATCTTTAGGATAAGATCACCACGGGGCCACCTGTCGGGCCTCGGATCCCACTTGTAAGGTGTCCGACCTTGTCTATAAAAGGACTGAATCACCACTGTTACAATGAACGCGACTTCAGACACACTCAACACACGCATTCAAACCCAGAAGAGCACACTCTCTAGCAATACAACTCACACCGTGAAGTAGGGTATTACGCTCCGGCGGCTTGAACGACATAAAACTACTGTCTCACCATCTCTCATACGCGCAACCTCACCTAAGCCCTATCGATCGAGAATCTCCGCGGGCTGCTTGCATAGCAGGTTCGGGGGAATCATAATGTTGTTTGTAAAATAATTGCAGGTTGTAATCATGGTCGATATGTGAAACTCTGGAACTCTAAACAAAGCAGTTGTCGAAGTGTTCTTGCAACACTTCCCTCGGACCTC
This sequence comes from Tuctoria greenei, assembly GCA_036927565.1. Taxonomy (NCBI): domain Eukaryota; kingdom Viridiplantae; phylum Streptophyta; class Magnoliopsida; order Poales; family Poaceae; genus Tuctoria; species Tuctoria greenei. The sequence continues at coordinate 89,784,629 of JAYESD010000005.1, read as the reverse complement.
CTATGAGAGCATCCTGTAGAGGTTCTTGATCGGCAGGGCTTAGTCCTCAATGGATATTGCGCGCATGAGAGTGGTGAGACAGTGGTTTTACGTGGTTCCAGCCGCTGGAGCGTAATACTCTGCTCCACGGTGAGGTTGTATTGCTGGTGTGAAGGAGTGTGTAGCGTGTGTGTGCGTTAGACTGGGGATTAGAGAAGATCTCTAGTAACAGTTGATGCTCGGTCCTTTTATAGTCAAGGTCAGATAGCTTACAAGTGGGGTTCGGGGCCCGACAGGTGGCCCCAGGTTAATCTTTTCCTAAAGATCCAAGGCTTCTCGCTGAAGCTGTCTCTGATCACGGCTTGAAGACACGCCGTCTTGTTGCCTCAGACATCAGTGGTCCATGCGTAGTTGTTGATGATGGCAGGAGATGTCCCGTCCAACTGTCCTGTCGCCGTAAGCTACCCACTAGGTGGAGTGGGGTAGGCCAGCGGCACCTTCACTGTGATGTGATTGGACGCAGCAGTACTTGACAGAGGCGTACGCTGCACTTGTGTGCCTGGGGAAGGCGCATGCCTTCAATGCGCGGATGGACACGACACGCCGCCCTTTACTTTTCGGAGCCCACGGACCATTGCAGATCATGGGACACATGGCAGCTCTGGAGCCCTCCTCGGTGGGAGCAAGGGTCCGAAGCTAGAGGATGGGTGGCAGCTTTGGAGCCCTCCTCCGTGGGAGCAAGGTCTTGGAGCCGAAGGACGAGTGGTAGCTCCGGATCCCTCCTTGGTGGGAGCAAGGGCCCGGAGTCGGAGGACGCGTGGCAGCTCTGGAGCCCTCCTCAGTGGAGCAAGGGCCCAGAGCTAGAGGACGCGTGGCAGCTCCAAATCCCTCCTCGGTGAGAGCAAGGGCCCGGAGCTAGAGGACGCGAGGCAGCCCTAGAGCCCTCCTCGGTGGGAGCAAGGGCCCGGAGCTTCTTCTAACTTGTACGCGAGGGTACCCGGTCTGCAGGGTACTGACAATGGCCCATGGGCCCACCTCGAGAGACCTGTCGATCCCGCAGGTGGGGCAACCATCATACCATCTCGCGTAGCTATTCTAAACTTGTACTTGGTTGGTAACTACATAGGCATGATAGACAAGAAAGTAATCGCACTTACCGGTCACATTTCCCTTGCTCTTAGTCTCATTATGTATTACAGTCCCAAGACGGGCTTACGGTACATGGGTAATTCAGTGCAATGGTATCCAGGTTATGGTTATCACCCTGCTCAGGAGTGTGTGCCGTCTGGTCCCCTGTACTCATCTGTTAGCGCTGAAGAGGCAAAGTGTACATGCTTAGGGTGCAAGACCAGGCTAAGCAGGTTGTACACTCTGGACCTCCCACGGGCGTTAGCTTTTCAGGGGAGTGACCATTCAGCGCTACGGGCTCTCGAGCAGGAAAACAACCAAAGAACCCAAATACATCACAGGAACCTCAAGTAGACCCACCCGCAACAGGATAGCACAACTCCAACTAGGAACGAGACAAGAGAAATGTAACCGGGCATATGGCGGATGATATGTGAAAGTAAGAAAACAAATTAAAGCATAATGTAAGTAATTTTGCTCGTCGGTCACTCCATTTCTGATTTTTCGTTTTGCTACACCTTACAGTCCTAAGCTGAGGATTGGGGCTTGGATAATTCAGTGGCTAACATCTGGGGCCCGGTTCCCGCCTTACTCGGGGTGTGAGCCATCTGGCCCCCAGTGCTTAGCCGTAGCGCTGGGAGGTAAGGTGTGCACGCTTAGGGTACGGAACCAGGCTAAGCAGGCTACACACCCTGGACCTTCGGCTTGCTATAGGCCTTTTGTGGGCGAGACCGTTTGGCGACACAGGACCCCAAACAAGGGGGCGGCCGGGAGACCCCAGACACATTGCAGGTACCTCAAGCAGGCCCGCTTGTAGCAGGATTGCATAACTCCACTAGGTGAAAAATAGGGAGAGAGTGGCCGAGCATATGACAGAGAATATGTGAGAACAAGCATGACTTGATGATCATTTAATTAATGCATAATTAAATAAACATAAACAGAGCATAGGGCAAGACAGTGGTTCTTCTAACTTGGTAATCATAGGAGGAGGCAGACTTTACAAGAAGGAAACGACCCGCTCCGGATGACAAGGGAGGCAAAGTGTACAGGCTTAGGGTATGGATCCCAGCTAAGCAGGCTGACACTCTGGACCGGACCCCCCCAGAGCTTAGTTGCTTCGAGCATTGCTCCTAGATGCTATGATACCCTTTTCAGAAAAAAGAAAACCTATCTTACCACTACGCCCAGGGTGAAGCTTTACTGAAGTGGTGCTGGGGAGGCAAAGTGTACACGCTTAGGGAGCAGGACCAGACTAAGCAAGCTGCATACTCTGGACCTCCCACCGTGCCAAAAGTAAAACTTACAGAGGTAATGCCGAGGAAGGAGCATGTACACGCTTAGGGTGCTGGACCGGGCTAAGCATGTTGTACACGCTGGACCTCCCACGCTGTCGTGGGTGGAACTTACCGTAACGCCTAGGTGACATCATTGTCGTCGTGGTGGCAGGAAACCGCTTGACGTCCTTCCCTTAGAGGCCCCCTGGTAGGTGTGGCCAACTGGTTGGGCACGCATACCACTTAGTCGCAGGATGTTGTCAGTGGGCCCCTCGGCGGAGCGCGAGAGATTGTGTAGTTGACACTGGCGGGCCCCCTGGGGAGTGCCGGACTTGAATTGAAATGTGTGGTCATTGTCGGAGAAGTCTCCGGTGGCGATGGCGATGAGGTAGCTGCCGGCCCGAGGTGGCGCCAACCCTCAACATGCGAAACATTGACGGCAGGCCCCCTGGGATGTGCTGGAGCTGGATGCTTCGGTAGTGCCCACCATCAACGCGAAGAACATCGACAGCGGGTCCCTAGGGGGTGTCGAAGCGGGGCCCACCATCAACTTCAGAGGTGTCGAAGCTGGATGCTCCGGCGGCGCCCATCATTAACAAGAAGAATGTCGATGGTGGGCCCCCTAGGTGGTGCTGGTGTTGGATGCTCTCACGGTGATGGAGGCCCAACTTCCCGAGAGAAAAGCCCCTACCTACTATGAGAGCAGCCCACAAGGGTTCTTGATCGGCAGGGCTTAGTCCTCAATGGATATTGCGCGTATGAGAGTGGTGAGACAGTGGTTTTACGTGGTTCAGGCCGCCGGAGCGTAATACCCTACTCCACGATGAGGTTGTATTGCTGGTGTCAAGGAGTGTGTAGCATGTGTATGCATTAGATTGGGGATCAGAGAAGATCTCTAGTAACGGTTGTGCTCGATCCTTTTATAGGCAAGGTCGAACAGCTTACAAGTGGGGTTTGGGGCCCGACAGGTGGCCCCGGGGTAATCTTATCCTAAAGATCTAAGGCTTCATGTCACACCTGGTTCTAAGAAGATGACCAGATGCTTTCCACATGTATGCCAGGATCAGTTAAATTTATACATGTGTAGAGGAAAGTTAAATACAATTAGATTGAACCATGTTCGAGTACATAAATTATTACATAAATGACCATTCAGGTCTAAAAGAAAATTACAAAGCAGCGGAAAATAGTAGATAAACGGGGCTCCAAAGCAGAGGCGTTACCCGGGGGTTTCGCCAGCCTAGAATGTCTCGTCCAGATCAGCGTAGAAATCTTCATTCTTCACTTCTTCACCATTGTAGACTGGGAAAAGATAAGCAACAAGCAAGTTTGAGTACCAACGGTACTCAGCAAGTGGGGAAGTTTATGACATGAGGGTCACATTTAAGGAAGGCAAACAGGGTAAAGCACTATAGTAATTATAACCTACCCTTACTTTTATTTAGCACATGTCTCTATGTTAATATCATCCATAATTCCCAAAATGATCAACAATTCCCAAACCATCCACCGACCATTAAACCATGTGTGCTAATCATGAATTTGGTCCCAACCCGCTCATATCCGTGAGCACGGTTGTCTAGACAGTTTGACAAAACTTTGTAGAGTGTGTATCCTTTACCCACAGTTCGTGTTTCATCCCCTGTTGCCAGGTGGACTAAATAAACCTCCCCGTCGCTAGTGGTAGCTAACCACATTACACACTTCCGTAGGTGTGTGGCCAGGAGATCACTACGAGGTATTTCTGATGGTTCTCCCGACTTGCATTGGTACTCTAAGGTTTCAACGCTCCAGCACCTAGTGTCTATTTTCCCTCCGCCAGGAGAAGCCCCCTCTTGAGCCATGCGGATCCCAAGGCAGTACTCGGAACCAATTCCCCACTCGTTCGATTACCAATGCTACATCGGAAGAGACCAAATTACTAAACCAAGTTATCCCATATACAAACCTTTGGTGATACTGTATGGCTTAATAACTTCCTCCATAAACAGGTCCTTAGAATCCGATAGGTGTCAAACCCCAAACCAATGTCTAATGCACGAATGCGCCATACTATTCAACACCCCCTAGCAGATTCCTACCAACTACTTTCATTTTTTTCAATAGCTCATAAATCATAGTAGATCAAATATAACATGTAGTTAAATTATTCATATTCATTAAGCAGTGCTAAGCGTGAACTAGTCAATAAAATCCACCCAAACCTTGGTGACAAGGAATACTATGGAAAATCTAGGAGAATCGTAGGATGGGATTCAACTTTAGATTTAACACGCATCTAACTAAAACTTAACAAAAAAAGGTGCAAGATGGTCAAGGACACTTGCCTCCATGAAAGTGTTGGTTACCAGCGTTGAAGTTTTGCTCTTGCAAATTAAAAGTGAGACCAGAACCCGACTCTAACCACAAAGTCGTATGCGCAATACAAATAATAACACACAAACATTCACAAAAAATTATTCATCATAATAAAAACCTACGCGATTACAATGTTACAAGTATGAATTAATAAATTATTTATTAGTGAATATAAAGGATAATGTGATATTATAAGTAAAAATATGCATATTATATTTTTTTATGTCATTTCTATATTTTTAAAACATAATAATATTTTCCTGTTTATTTTTATACCCAAAATTAATTTTAGATTCAAAATTCACTTGAAATACAAGTTTATACATAGAGTTCACAATTAATTTAGCAATTTTGGAATTTATTATAACTATTTTAGAATTAAAATAATTATTCTAGGTAAGGGTTATTGTTAAATAATTTCTAATTATTTTCAAGAATTTATTATAATTATCTAAAATTTTCTAGAATCAATTTTCTATTTTATACATTAATTGGAAATTATTGCATTAAAATAAATAATTCAAATTATTTTAATATTGTTTCTGCAATTTATATAATTTTGGACAAGATCAGGGTCTTTTGTGTAAACACGGAAACAAAAAACCTATTTCATTAAGCTCAAGGGTTAAAATATGATTTTACAACTAAATTCTAATTATTATAAAGGATAGGGGCGTAGTGGCAAAAGTTTGGACCTATTCGTGATTAGTTTAAAAAGGCGAGAGATCAATGTGTAAAATCGAAGGGGTATTTTGCTTGATCTATTTTCGACTGCTGGATTTGGATCCAAGGGCTATGGTGAGGCCACGTCACCCGACGGCGGCGCAGGGGCGGCACGAGGCGGTCGGAACACCCAGGGGCGGCGGCACCCATGGAGGCTCACCGGGGTTGGCCAAAACGGCACTCTGATGGCCCAATATTTATGGGGAATGAGGTAAAAGAGAGAGGAGACGGTGGAGAACCTCACTGTGGTGTTGCACACGCGGAGAATCGGGCAAAGACGAACGCACAACGATGGCGGCGGTGAGGCTCGATGGCGCACGACAAACCCTACAACGCGGTGAAAGTTGCCTAGAGGGGGGAGGTGAATAGGCTTAATCGTCCTAAAATGACTTAATCAAACGAAATTAGCACCCAGGGGCCGGACTAGTCCAGTTCAGGGGCGGACTAGTCCGGTCAGCCTGCAGAGGGAGACTAAAACGAGATTCTGATGAGTTTTAAACAGATTTTCGTGAAACAAAATGCAGAAGGATAATCAAGTTAATACTAGCAACTATCAAGATAAGTAAATCACAATAGCTAGCAAGATATAGGCAAAGATTACTAGAATGAGCAATTAGCGACAAACCTAACCCTAGAACAATTTTTACAACTGACAAATAGTAAAGCACACAAGTGACGTAAGGATTTATCCCGAGGTTCGATTCCACACAAGAATCTACATCTCCGTTGAGGAGCCCACGAAGGACCGGTTAAACAACCCTTCCCTCACCAAGTTTACCACAAGGGCCTAAATCGGTTTTCCACTATCACAAAGGGGCAAGTACAAGATTCGTGAGTCTTCTCACAATCTGAGGCTCCCACAACGAATATGATCAACAAACACAAAGATTATCTCAAGCCACAGATCACAAAGACTCAACACAAGTGCAAGAGATCAAACCGGGGGCCAAGAACATAGTTCTTCCTTCTCTTCTCCTCACCAATCTTCAATCCACTCAAGAATCAACTCAAGAGGGTGAGAATGCAAGAGAGAGGGGTTAGAATGGCTCTAGGAATGTTGTGGCGGCTCTAGGGTTTCAGAGCTTTCTAAATGAACCCGGGGTTCTTCTATTTATAGAAGTCCCAACCCATACTGCTGACCTCAGCAGAAGGGCGGACTAGTCCGGCTGGTTGGGACCACCGACCTCTGGTTAGGTCCCAACAACTGTCAGACTGCGCAGCTATCATCATGATACCCGCCAAAATTCCAAATTCAAATGGTGACTTACACACCGGACTAGTCTGCCTCAAAACGGACTAGTCCGGCCAACTCGGCGGACTAGTCCGTCCTTCAGGACATAGTCGCCACGGCGCTCCTCACTCAGCTAGGCAGACTAGTCCGCCCCAAAGCAGACTAGTCCGAACTGAGATCGAACCTTTTGGTCTGTCTCAAAACAGACTAGACTGGCTCGTCCGGACTAGTCCGACTAATAGGGCGGACTAGTCCATGCTCCAGGACATAGTCGCGAACCTCCTCTCCAGGACCACAACGAACTAGTCCGTCCCCAGACGGACAAGTCTGAAGTCAGTCAGGACCTCTTGGTACGCCCCTGCATCGGACTAAGCCAGTAGGAAGCGGACTAGTCCAGCCTACTTGTCGGACAAGTCCGGGCCTCCTGTCAGGGCACTCCAACACTCTTCTCTCAAGGGGTTTGATCTCCAATTTCACTTTGGGCTCCAACTTTGATCTCAATGCACTTCACACACACACACACACACACACACACACACACACACACAAACACACACACACACACACACACACACACCCTCCTACATCTATGGCTAGTCTAAACTCGACTTTACTCTTCGAGTTGTTGACACCGCTTTTTTCATCCTTTTCCTTTTGAGGGTTACGTGCTCCAATCAAGTCCACACCTGTGCTTAAGATCATCTGAGCTCATTAGTCACTTAATTGTCGTCATCAATCATCCAAAACCCACGGGGATACTAGATGTACTTTCAATCTCCCCCTTTTTGGTGATTGATGACAACACATTAAGTTTCAACACAAAAGAGTATAAAATTTAGTTTTCATAACAAGTGAGTATATGAATGACTCCCCCTCAATGTATGCATCATGATAAGAATATTGAGGGAATTTTTCATATACACACATGTTATGGCGGGGTGCCTAAGTGATGTTCTCATAAACTGTGACATGGCAACAAGTATGCAAGTTAGACATGTAATAGAAGCATAGAATCACAATTTAGACGTAAAACAAGAATTAAAGTCTTACAACACATGAATTAAGTCTTGACATAGATAATAGAGAAAGCCACATGTCCATAGGATCAACACAAATAGATAACAACTAGATACTACCACCCTTCTAACTCTCCCGTCGACCAACTAGATACTACCCCCTTTTAACTCTCCCCATTTGGCATCAAGACACCAAAAAGGAAAAGGCGAAGGGAACGAAGGACCTAGCACCTAGTCATCATCCTCCTCATCGACGTTTGGCACGTCGCTCTCTGTGGTGTCTGGATCAGCATCCACATCTTCATCCGCATCGGAATCATCATCGGAGGCCCGTGGAGGAGGAGCCGACCTGCGGGAGCTCCCATCCTCGGTGAACTGGGCAAGCTCATCAGCGGTGAACTCTGGGTAGGGGGTGATCTCACCATCACTTTCCTCAGGTGGAGACATGGGTACCTCTATCTTGTCGCATAACGCCTTAAGATACTTCTCTTGACACTGATGGGCGCGTTGATTGCGGACCTCCATCTTTCTGCAAGATGAGAAGATCGCCTTGAAGCACTTGAAGAATCCACTCATGGACTGAGGTGGAGGCTATGGAGGAGCCACTGGACAAGAGGGAGGCTCAACTGGACGAGAGGGTGGCTCGACATTCTTCCTCCTTGGAGGATCCGATATAAGAGGTGGCATCTGAGGGTGGAGAGGCTGGTGAGTCACATCCTTGGCAAACACTAGCACTGTCACCTTCTCAATTAGGCACATAATATAGGGGGAATACCCACACGCACGATTGGGAGTGTGAGAAATGTTGAAGATGTCATCAAAGATATACTCCACCAAGTTAAACTTCTCCTCACCATCAAGAAGCAGCAAAAGATGCCTCAAGTTGCCTTGAATGATCCTGGCATCACCTTCCTTGGGAGCAACAGTCCCCCTCAAGATCCTGTTCATGATGCTATAAAATGGCTTGATATTCCTAGTAAGTCCAACCTCGTAGGGAACATGACTCGGATACATGTAGTCAAGTTGATCCCTATCCACGGCCTTGAGGTTGGAGATGATGATCTCGTGGTCCAGATGGTGCTCAAGTCTAAGAGCCTTGGCAAATTCCTCATAGGTAGCGGAGTATCGCTCACCATCGGTCATCCAGGTGATTCTTCTATCCCTGAAGGTGTGGAAGTAGACCGTGGTGTAGAACTGCACGATCACTTCATCATTCCAGTTATACCGGAATCCCAAGATGTCCTTGATCCCATGACGCTCTGTAGCGTCATTAACCGCATCAAAAGCGGAGTGCTCCTTCCTTGCCATGTACTCCCAGTCCACCCATTGAGCTTGAATGATAGGCTTCTTCATGTCATGGTAGACTAGGTGATAGTAATCACAATGGAAGTCACACCAAAATTGAGGATCGGCGGTGTGCTTCTCATAGTCATAGACCCTGTCCATGCGAAGCCTCTTTGCTTTGTCTGCTCCTTTGACCTTGAAAATATTAGCTGCAAGGTTGGATTGCTTGTTGGGGTTCCGGACTAGAGTGTGCATCCTCAGGGGGCCAATAGGTGTGTCCTTGCCCTTGTCCTTGATGAATATTCCGCCTGCCTTCTTTACCGGTGTTTTGACTGACGGTTTCTTTTTCTTTGCCTCTTCGGGGTCAGGAGCCTTGCCCTTCTTGGGACCACGAACAATTCTATGTTCAGTTTCCTGGTCTTTGGCCATTTCCTTCTCTTTGGCCCTTTCCTTCTCGCCCACTATGACAATCCTCTTCCTCTTGGAAGCTTGGGCTACTACAGCTTGTGAGTTGTCTGCCTCTCAATCAAGTCGCTTATTCGTCCTTAACTCCCGGCGAGACTCCTCAAGAGCCCATTGCAAGGCTGCTTCCTAATCATAATTGACCCGAGCACCCTTGGTGCCCAAGTCCTTGGAAGGGGACAAATCGGGGCTAGAATCCGCCATTGAGCTGAAACATGAGATATGGAAGATGTTATGAGGTCAAGGAGATGGTATATTGCGAAAGATTTCACAAAAATAGGCTAGGATTGGGGTTTTGTCCTTTGTAGACCGGACTTGTCCGCCCAGGGGCCGGACTAGTCCGTCCGGAAACGGACTTGTCCGCCCTGACACCGGACTAGTCTGGACTGCACAAGAAGAACCCTAACCCTAACAATTTTTTGCAAAAACTTTGAATCAAGGTGCAATACTCCTAGGCTACGTTCACAAGGACAATGCAAGCAACATTTGTGAAAGTGATCCTATCAAATAGCTTATTAATCAAGAATGGAGAGGAATTTTGAGAGTGTTGAGGATACCTCTTCAAATCCTCAAAAATTGAGGGGATTAGTGAAGGGGTGCGAAGAAGATGCATAGGAAAGGTCTCCCATACCTCTTTAGCCTCCAATACGCGGACGAGGAGTGAGTTTTGATGGAGGGATGCGAAATCGTCGATGGGGGGGGGGGGGATTCCTCACAAGAGAGAGGTGAGAGAGTGAAGTGAGGGGAGAAGAGGCGTCGGGCCGCCCCTGGGAGGTTAAGTTTGGAGAGGCTGGACTAGTCTAGCCAGATGCCTGGACTAGTCTGGTAGGCGGACTCAATCCGGACTACTCCCGAGTCAGGACTTGTCCAGCCCTACGGGCGGACTAGTCCGGACCTAGGGCTGAAAACATATATAATTTTCAGTTTCAGCCACATTAATTAATCCTTCTGGACATATTGGCACAAGAAAACTTTGTAATTATGGTCAGTAAGCATTCAACAACCAAACTATGACCATATTTCACAAGGTTGAAGAATTTTCAAATAGTTTTGTGAAAAATGGAGATGAAGAGGGAATTTTTCAAAACATGCGTACTTTTTAAGAAAGTTCAATTTAGACAATCAGATGTGCATGTTTCAAGCCATATTTCGAGAATCTAGGATGTTTAGCTCACTTATAAGCTCACAAAAGCGCTTCTCATCTAAGGACTTGGTGAATATATCGGCTAGTTGGTTTTTGGTTCTCACGTGAGAAATCACTATATCCCCCTTCATGGAATGGTCTCTCAAGAAGTGATGCCTAATATCAATGGGCTTGGTCCTCGAATGCTCAACTGGATTATGGGCTATTTTGATGGTGCTCTCATTGTCACATAGGAGAGGAATATGGCGCAAGTTGATGCCATAATCCCTAAGAGTTTGCCGCATCCAAAGAAGTTGTGCATAATAACTTCCGGCTGTGGAGAGTGCAATGAAATTTTGTTTCTTAGAGGAGCAAGACACTAGGGTTCTACCCAAGAATTGGCAAGTCCCGGATGTACTCTTCCTATCCACTTTGCACCCCGCATAATCCGCATCAAAATAACCAATAAGGTTAAATTTAGATCCCTTAGGGTACCAAAGTCCTAGGCTAGGTGTGTGAACTAAATAGCAAATAATCCTTTTAACGGCGGTCAAATGACAAGCCTTAGGGGCGGCTTGAAAACGTGCACACATACACACACTAAGCATGATATCGAGTCTCGATGCACAAAGATAAAGCAGTGAACCAATCATGGAGTGATATACCTTTTGGTCCACACTTAGACCATCTTCATTGAGGTCGAGATGTCCGTTGGTCCCATTGGAGTCTTGATGGGTTTGGCCTTGTCCGTGTCAAACTTCTTGATAATGTCTTGTGTGTACTTCGTTTGACTTATGAATGTGCCTTCCTTGAGTTGCTTGACTTGAAATCCTAGGAAAAACTTCAACTCCCCCATCATGGACATCTTGTTCCGTCATTATCTTAGAGAACTCGTCACAAAATACTTTGTTAGTAGAACCAAATATAATGTCATCGACATATATTTGGCATACAAATAGATCATTATTAAAGTGCTTAGTGAAGAGTGTATAGTCGGCTTTCCCAATTTTGAAACCATTTTGAGTTAGAGAGTCTCTAAGGCACTCATGCCAAGCTCTAGGAGCTTGCTTGAGGCCATAGAGAGCCTTACGCAATTTGTAGACATGGTTCGAGAAGTCTTGATCTTCAAAGCCCGGTGGTTGTTCCACATATACTTCTTCTTTGATTGGTCCATTTAGGAAAGCACTCTTGACGTCCATTTGGTAGAGCTTAAAATCATGATGAGTAGCAAAGGCAAGTAATATTCGAATTGACTCTAGCCTAGCTACGGGAGCGAAAGTCTCATCAAAGTCCAAACCTTCGACTTGTGAATACCCCTTGACCACAAGTCGTATCTTGTTCCTTGTCACAATGCCATGCTCGTCTTGTTTGTTGCGGAACACCCACTTGGTGCCCACAACATTTGCTTGTGGACGCTTGACGAGTTCCCAAACTTGATTCCTCTCAAAGTTGTTAAGCTCTTCTTGCATGGCCACCACCCAATCCGGGTCTCTTAGTGCGTCTTCCACCTTATGAGGCTCCAAAGAAGAGACAAATGAATAATGTTCACAAAATTTGCAACACGAGAGTGAGTGGTTACCCCTTTTGATATGTCTCCTAGAATGTTGTCAACGGGATGGTCCTGTTGAACACTTTGATTCACTCTTGGATGTGGGGGTGGAGCTCTTGAGTCATCTTCATCCTCTTCTTCATCTAGGTATCCCCCTTGATCGATGCCTCCCCCTTGTTCTCCATCATCTTGATTTTTTTGGGGTACATCTTGTTGATCGTCAACTTGGTTGTGTGGGGGATGACTTGCATCATTTGGGAGTTGGTCACTTGAGCTTTGAGGTGGTTCTTGTGGACGAATATCTCCAAGTGCCATCCTTCTTAATGCTTCTTGTGGAGGCTCCTCTTGATCTAGCACACATTGATCAACTTGCTCCACTTGGGAGCCATTAGTTTCATCAAACACCACGTCCCATGCTATTTCAACAATACCGGAGGACTTGTTGAAGACACGGTAGGCGTGAGTATTTGAATCATAACCTAGCAAGAAACCCTCATCAAACTTCGAAGCAAATTTCAAAGTCCTCACCTTCTTGTTAAGAATATAGCATTTGCTCCCAAAGACGCGAAGGTAGGAGATGTTAGGTTTGTTACCGATGAGAAGCTCGTAGGGAGTCTTCTTGAGGAGTCGGTGAAGGTATAGTCGGTTGATGACGTGGCAAGCTGTGTTGACCGCTTCCGCCTAAAACCGATCCGACGTCTTGTACTCATCAAGCATGGTCCTTGACATCTCTATGAGTATCCTATTCTTCCGTTCAGCCACCCCATTTTGTTTAGGGGAGTAGGGGGCTGAAAACTCATGCTTGATTCCTTCCTCATCCAAGAACTCTTCCACTTGTGTGTTCTTGAACTCGGTGCTGTTGTCACTTCTTATTGGCTTGATTTTCAAAGAGAACTCATTTTGAGCACTCCTTAAGAACTTCTTGAGGACACCTTGGGTTTCACCCTTATCATGCAAAAAAACACCCAAGTGAAATGAGAAAAGTCATCAACAATAATAAGACCATATTTGTTACCGCCAATGCTAATGTAGGCGATTAGACCAAAGAGATCCATGTGAAGCAGCTCCAATGGTCTTGTTGTCGTCATGATGTTCTTGGACGGGTGTTGGGCTCCCACTTGCTTTCCGGCTTGGCAAGCACTACATGGCCTATCCTTTTCAGACACAACATTTTTCAAACCGCGGATGTGCTTGCCCTTAAGAAGCTTTTGCAAGTTCCTCATTCCAACATGGGCTAGCCTTCTATGCCAAAGCCATACCATGTTGGTTTTCGCCATTAAGCATGTGTCAATTGAGCTTTATTCGTGGTGGAAACAAGATAAAGCTTTCCCTTGAGCGTACCCTTAAAAACGATAGAGTTGTCACTTCTTCTAAGGACGCTCACTCCCTCATTAGTAAAAAGACAATTATAACCCTTGTCACATAGTTGTGATACGGGCAATAGGTTATAATCCAATGAATCAACATGTAATACGTGAGAAAGAGTGTGTTGTGAGGAGATAGCAATTTTACCGGAGCCAAGAATTTTACCTGGCTATTGTCCCCGGAGAAGATCCTTTCACTTGGATCATTATTGTCTTCATACTCCACAAACATCTTCCTCTCTCCAGTCATGTGGTTGGTGCATCCACTATCAAGGACCCATTTCGACCCACCAGAGGAGTATGCCTACAAAATAGAATTATGCCTTCCTTTTAGGTACCCAAGCGAAGTTGGGTCCTTTGAAGTTAGTGGTGAGGCACTTGGGCACCCACACGCGAGGCTTAGGGCTCTTGCAGAGTGGCCCAACATATCTAGCAAGGATTTTTCCATACTTGTTCCTCATTAACACATAAGAAGCATCAAAATCATGGAATAGAGGATGTGGTTCAGTTTTAGACATTTCATGAGTGGTTGCTATGTTCTCCCCCCTTTTAGTTTGAGATGAGCTTTCTTTGACAAAAACAATCAAGTCTTTGCCATACTTGGAGGTTTTAGCATGTTGTTTTCCTCCCCTAGTATAGCAAAGACCATCCTTGACATAGGGAGATCTTGTGTTGGTATATGCACTTCGTGCATACGCCACCTTCTCCTTGTCAAAGATGTCACCTCTAGGTGCTTGTTTATTTTGTGTCAAATTAAGTTCATCCTTTAACTTAAGGATCAAGTTGGAGCACTTGCAAGTTGAGATTGCTTCGGACGCAACCTTTGAGGAGGATGAGCTTTTAGAGGAGGAGGTTGCATTGGTCTTGAGGGACTCAACTTGTGTCTCAAGGATCTTGTTAACCTTTATCAAGTTAACAAGTTCATCCTTGAGGCCAACGGTTGTTTCCTCAAGACTTGAGCATGTTTTCTTGCTTAACGCAAGTTCATGCTCTAATGTCTTGCTCTTCTCTCTCTCTCAAGCTCAAGGAGCTCAATAAGTTCATGTCATCTCTCCTTTTCGTAGATGGGCATGTCTTCTTGCCTATTGATGAGCTCCTCCTCAAAAATTCCATCCAATAGCAATTTCATTCTTCGCAAGGTGCTTTTGCTTATATCCTTAAGCATATGTTCATTCTCACTAGCACTATCAAATTCATCACGCGAAGAAATAGAGGAGGATGATTTAGGAGTAACCTTTCTCCTTCCTTCTTTGGCCATAAGGCAAGTTGGTTTGTGGTCCTCGAGGTTGGGGAAGAGCTTGCTTCCCTTGGAGCTCCTTCCGATGGCAATGGTGGCCACCTTCTCTTCGTCTTCGGAAGAGGAATCTTCATTGGAGTCCCACTCCTTGCCTAAGTGAGCATGACCGGAGGACCTCTTCTTCTTGAAAAAATTCTTCTCTTGAGGCTTCCCCTTCTTCCTTTTCTTGCCTTCTTCACGTGGGCAATCCACAATAAAGTGCCCATATTCACCGCAGTTGTAACATGCTCTCCTCGTCTTGGGCCTTGACTTTTCTTTGCCTTTGCCATCATGGTTGTAACCTCCTTTTCTTCTTCTCATCATCCTTTTGAATTTGTTGATGAAGAGTGTCTCTTCCTCATCGGTGTCGAGGCTCTCCTCATCACTAGCTTCTTTCTCCTTTGATGAGGATGTTGCTTTGAGTGCAACATCTTTCATCTTTGAGGCGATGAATCTTTGGAGGTCATTGTAGAAGAGTGCTTCTTTTTCCATGATCTCATGGTTGATGATTCTTCCAAGAACCTCCTTCGGCGTCATTTTGGCAAACTCTGGACTCTCTCAGATCATGGATCTAAAAGAGACGTTTCTAGGCATGAATGCCTGAACCATCCTCTTAACCACCTCATGGTCAGTCCACCTTGTGCAGCCATAGGACCTACTCTTGTTGATGAGTATCTTGAGGCAGTTATACATGTCTTGGGGAGATTCACCATCCATAATGGCAAATCTCCCAAGCTCTCCTTCAATGAGCTCAATCTTTGCCTCCTTGACGATCCGGTTCCCTTCATGGATCGTCTTGAGAGTGTCCCATATATCCTTGGCCACTTTTGGCCCATCTACTGGGTTGAATCCATCTTTAGTTAGAGATGAGATAATCACTCCGGCTGCTTGAGCATTGAGGTGGAGAGGCACGGCTTGCTATAGAGTGATGTCTTCTTCATTCCTTGGGATGTGTACCCCGGTCAGCACAATTTGCCACAAGGCGGGTTTAAGGACATAAGGTGGATCTTCATGTTGTGCTTCCACATCCCATAATCAGTTCCACCAAATTGAGGAGGCTTCCCGAATGGGATGGATAAGTAGTGGTTGTTGGAGGTTAACCGCTCATAGTTGAAGCCTTGTTGGTTGTAACTTTGTGTGACACTTGTTTGTGGATGTGGAGTGTCAATCTTTGTGATGCCCAACTTCTCTTGAAATATCGCCTTGAGTTGGCGAGTTTCTTCATCATCCGTTGACTTGTCTTGGTACACAATGGTTTCCTCTTGTGTGACTTGGAAATTGTTGGTCGAGCACTCATCATTTCCCACTCCGGCCATCTTCTCACCGAGTGATTAGACTCTTGTTAGAGAGACCTGCTCTGATACCAATTGAAAATTGCCGAGAGGGGGTGAATAGGCTTAATCGACCTGAAATGACTTAATCAAACAAAATCAGCACCCAGGGGCCGGACTAGTCCGAATCAGGGGCGGAGCAGTCTGGTCAGCCTGCAGAGGGAGACTAAAACGAGATTCTGATGAGTTTTAAACAGATTTTCGTGAAACGAAATGCGGAAGGATAATCACGTTAATACTATCAAGATCAGTGAATCATAATAGCTAGCAAGATATAGGCAAAGATTACTAGAATGAGCAATTAGCGACAAACCTAACCCTAGAATGATTTTTGCAATTGACAAATAGTAAAGCACACAAGTGACGCAAGGATTTATCCCGAGGTTTGATTCCACACAAGAATCTATGTCCCCGTTGAGGAGCCCACGAAGGATCGGGTTAAACAACCCTTCCCCCACCAAGTTTACCACAAGGGGCTAACTCGGTTTTCCACTATCACAAAGGGGCAAGTACAAGATTCGTGAGGCTTCTCACAATCTGAGGCTCCCACAACGAATATGATGAACAAACACAAAGATTATCTCAAGCCACATATCACAAATACTCAACACAAGTGCAAGAGATAAAACCGAGAGCCAAGAACGGAGTTCTTCCTTCTCTTCTCCTCACCAATCTCCAATCCACTCAAGAATCAACTCAAGAGGGTGAGAATGCAAGAGAGAGGGCTTAGAATGGCTCTAGGAATGCTGTGGCGGTGCTAGGGTTTCAAAGATTTTCAAATGAACTCGGGGTTCTTCTATTTATAGAAGTCCCGAGCCCATACTAATGACCTCAGCAAAAGGGCGGACTAGTCCGGCCGCCTGGGACCACTGACCCCTAGTCAGGTCCCGACAGCTGTCGCACTGTGCGGCTATCGTCACGATACCCACCAAAATTTCAAATTCAAACGGTCACTTAACACCGGACTAGTCCACCTCAAAACGGACTAGTCCGATCTCACACAGAACTTTCTGGTCCGGGTGAAAATGGACTAGGCTGGACAGCACAGACTAGTCCGGCCAACTCGGCGGACTAGTACGTCCTTCAGGACATAGTCGCCACGACGCTCCTCACTCCGCTAGGCGGACTAGTCCGCCCCAAAGCAGACTAGTCTGAACTGAGACAGAACCTTTTGGTCCATCTCAAAACGGACTAGTCTGGCTAGTCCAGACTAGTCCGGCCAATAGGGCGGACTAGTCCGTCCTCCAGGACATAGTCGCGAACCTCCTCTCCAGGACCACAACGGACTAGTCCGTCCCTAGACGCACAAGTCCGAAGTCAGTCAGGACCTCTTGGTCCGCCCCTGCACTAGACTAAGCTGGCGGGAAGCGGACTAGTCCGGCCTACTTGACGGACAAGTCCAACCCTCCTATCAGGGCACTCCAACACTCTTCTCTCAGGGGGTTTGATCTCTAATTTCGCTTTGGGCTCCAACTTTGATCTTAATGAACTTCACACACACACACACACACACACACACACACACACAGACACATCTACGGCTAGTCTAAACTCGACTTTACTCTTTGAGTTGTCGACACTTCTTTTTTCATCCTTTTCCTTTTGAGGGTTACATGCTCCAATCAAGTCCACACCTGTGCTTAAGATCATCTGAGCTCATTAGTCACTTAATTGTCGGCATCAATCATCTAAAACCCACGGGGATGCTAGATGTATTTTCACGCGACCACCAAATTGATGAAGTTTTTTGCCCGGCAGCTACCTAGAGATATGGCACACACGTTAGGAAAAACGGAATGAAGAAACGGTGGCCAAATGGCCAGGAACGAAGGCGACATACCCGTGCACCAATTGCTAGGGTTTGAGCTCCGGGGAATAGAAAATAAGGGCATGTGATGGGGGATTTAAAGGGGAAATCGATGGAAAGGGACGAGAACGTGACAGGGGCCATTTAATCGATGGATTGAGTGGGGAAAATGGGTGCATTCAAGAGGGCAGACGAGGGCAACGCGACGAGCATCCGTTCGAGGGCGTTGGTTCGGTGGAGAAGAAGGACCCGACATGTGGGGCCCGCATGTCGCTCGTAGGGAGAGAGGAGGGTTGTTGTGGGCTGGGCCATGAGAGAAGGAAGGAGAATGAGGGGGGCGGAATGGGCTGGCTAAGAGTTGGCCCAAAAAATAAGATTTATTCTTTTCTTTTTTTACTCATTCTCTCTTCTTTTGTTTCTTTTAATCTTTATGATTTTAAATACAAATAAATTTATCTAGCGCATTTTGAAATCAAAATTTTCACACATGATCAAAGCACATCATGCACTTGCCTTAAGTCCATTTTTATTCCTTTTATTTATTTTATTATTTTTATCTCAAAAAATGTCATTGATTAAATATTTAAGTTTTTTTCCTGTTGAAAAATGTGGGTGTTACACTTCTCGCTGAAGCTGCCTCTGACCGCGGCTTGAAGACACTTTGTATTGTCGCTTCAGACGCTAGTAGCCCATGCGTAGTTGTTGATGATGGCAGGAGATGTCCCATCCAACTGTCCTGTCACTGTAAGCTACCCACTTGGCGGAGTGGGGTTGGCCTGCAGCGCCTTTACTGTGATGTGATTGGACGCAACGGTACCTAACAGGGGCGTGCGCCGCACCTATGCACCTGGAGAAGACGTGTGCCTTCAATGCGCGACTGAATAGGACACGCCACACTTTACTCTTCGAGGCCCACGACCTATTGCAGGTTGTGAAATACATGTCAGCTCTGGAGCCCTCCTTGGTATGAGCAAGGGCCCAAAGTCGGACGACGCGTTGGAGCTTCGGAGCCCTCCAATGTGAGAGCAAAGGTCTGGAGCCGGAGGACGCGTAGCAGCTCCGGAGCCCTCCCTAGAGGGAGTAAGGGCTCGGAGCCGGAAAACGCGTGGCAGATCCGGAGCCCTCCTCGATGGGAGCAAGGACCAGAGTTGAATGGCGCGTGGCAGCTCCGGAGCCCTCCTCAGTAGGAGCAAAGGTCCGGAACCAGAGGATGCGAGGCAGCCTCGGAGCCCTTCTTGGTGAAAGCAAGGACCCAAAGTTTCTTCTAGTCCTCGGTGTGAGCAAGGGCCCGAAGCTTCTTCTAGATTGTACGCGAGGATACTTGTCTGCAAGGTACCGACATCAGCCATCTTACACACGATCACACACCGCCTTAGTTTGCCATGGAATGACAGAGACAGAGGAAGCTCGTGCGAGGCTCTTGGTGAAAGCACTAAGCAGAAAGAAGTTTCTCATTTTGCTGGATGATGTCAGGAGCAAGTTCCAACTAGGAAATGTTGGGATTCCAACTCCATATTCCGGGAGTAAAAGCAAGTTGATTCTCGCATCACGTTATGAGAACGTGTGCTATCAAATAGGAGCAAACCAAAGCTCGATCAAGATGGAGTACCTCGAGAAAGAAGCGGACAAACACATATAATCTATCCTATATATCCTTTCCCACCTCAGAAATGGAATATTTTTTTAAGCTAAATGGAGTATAATTGAATTGATGGAGCACATAAAAAAAGAGCTGACAAAGCCTTAATGAGCTATTGTAGTAGCAGTACCGTGGCAATGGGCTCACGGGCATAGAAATAGGCTCGACGATCTATAGGCTTAGATCATCCTTAGCCCACTACTGCAGCAGAAAAGGGCCCAAACCTTTGACTCCAGCAGAGAGAACGTCCTCGGTTTCTCAGCTGCTCCAAACCTCCTCCCCTCGGTCTCATCGAAAAACCTCCCCTTTTTATTACTGCTGCTGCCGCTCCCTTCCCTCCGCTCAAGATCGCCATCAACTTGCTCTTGCGCTCTCAGATCCCCCCGCATTCCAGCAGGTCAGGTGAGCCGCACATCCTCTTACCCTCTAGTTCGTCGACCCCCGATCCGTGGCCGCCAGTCGATTTCCTCTGCGCACGGCCGTTGCGGTCCTTCGAGGCCGAGCTTTCGGGTGCGATCTGTGTTGATGCGCCGTGTACAGGTGTTAGGTCGATCTTTTAGTGGTACGAGCTGAGTTAGAGATGCGTTTTGCTTGGCCGTGTAGTCGGGTCTCTTATGTCGCGGGTAAGTTTCAGGATGGCGTGAATTTCGAGCTGTGGTTCTGGATGGGAGAAATTGAGCTTCGAATCTTGGTTTCGTCGCCGATTTGAGCTACTAGCTTGTAAGCATGATGTTTTTCTTTTTGTGCTACAAGGGGCCTGTTGTCTGTCTCCAAATGCACAAAATGCCCATGGCGACTGTAGAGGTGTTTGGCTATCTTTTATTTTTGTTTTTGTTGCGCTTAGATGAGCTTGATATGAACAGTATTAATTTCTCTTGTGCTTGTATTAAACCCAGACACATTTTGTATGTGTCCGCATCGTTCTTGGTGGTGGATCCTTCGTTTAACACTGATTGTAGGTGTTCTGTCTGCTCAGGCTAGCCTGTAGAACAGAAGATGGGCGCTTCTGCAGCTGCTGGTATGCAGATGGTGGCTGCTCGTCCCTGCATCTCAGCCTCACAGGGAATGCTCTCCTCGAGGGTAGCGGTTTCTCGGCTTGATCGCACACTCAGTACTACTGCGAGGTTCGCAAGTGCCTCCAAAATCTGCTGCTCCAGGTCTCTCAGCTGTAAGCGCAGTGGTATCATAGTAAGAGCAATGTCAGGAGAAAGTAGCTTGCAAGGGCTACCCATTGATCTCCAAGGTAACAGTCATTCAAAATTCAACAATATCTACTATTCTTCTGTTTTTCTATGTTCATGTACTACGTTCCACATATCTACTGTCGCACTTAACGGAAGACTACGGACTAATTTAGCCTTACCCTTAGGAGTAAGAATGGTTGAGTGGCCACCGGATGCAGTCAGACTCCTGTACAACTTCAATTAATGCTTGAAGTTCCTACTTACAAATTTCTGTTTCTCAAGTGACTGAAAGACCAATTCCGCTCCGCCTCCGCTCAACTTCGCCTGCCTCGGCCTGCCTGCTCGTGCCGCGTAGGCGCGCAGACCGCCTCAGCTCCACCTAGCCCCCAAGGTTGTGCGGCTGCCAGCACGGAGCACTTAAGCGTGTTTGGGCGGCCGCCTAATTCCGCCTATTGTAACATTATTTCCTGAACAGCCTAGTGGATGATGCTAGTGGGTGTAATACAGAAACTGATAGCGGTAGTGACAATGTAGTAAGTGGTTAGTAACCTTATGCCATGTAACATCGTAAGCACGATTAACATATGGCAAAAGAAGTTTCACTTTGATTACATACAATATCATACAAGTATTCTTCAAAAAAAAAAGATAAAAGAAAACAGTACACATGATTAACATCTGACAAAGGGGATTCACTTTAATTGCTTGTTCATCAAAGTGGTCAAAAAATAAATGCTTCTCAGCTCAAAAGTCAATTTACTAGAAATTGCAACCTCATGCCATGCATCTATATTTGTTGTTTTCTAGCCTTTATTTTTGAAAGAAGTAAACATAATTTATTTTATAGTTAAATCTGGTCTGTTGTCTGAAGCCTTCCCCATTTTTGCATATGTTTTTATTACTTTTAATCTTTCAGGTAAGAGGGCATTTATTGCCGGAGTTGCTGATGATAATGGCTATGGATGGGCAATTGCAAAGGCTCTTGCTGCAGCTGGAGCTGAAATCCTTGTTGGTACATGGGTACCTGTATGTTGATCGAACTATTGCCGATTTCATCGCTTTGGATGCTTCCATTGATCAGTTATCTAATGAAGTATCCTTCCTATGACAGGCACTTAACATATTTGAGACAAGCCTGAGGCGAGGAAAGTTCGACGAATCACGGAAGTATGTATTTTTACTAGTATCAGCAAATATGCAGTGTAATTCCTCGATCACTATTCACCAGGTTTATGATTCACTATTGATACAGGCTGCCTGATGGTTCTCTTATGGATATTGTTAAGGTGTACCCACTTGATGCTGTCTATGATTCCCCTGATGATGTCCCTAAAGATGTAATTTTCTTATACTATGATCTGTGCCCTTATTTAATTTCTTATTTAGAGTCTTGGTTGTTGTATTCATGATAACATTCATTTCTCTGTCTTAGGTCATGTCGAACAAAAGATATGCTGGATCTTCGAAATGGACTGTTAAGGTTAGATGCAAACCAGTTCAGTTCCATATTGCTACCTATGTTCTATGCAAGGAGGCAACTTTACGCACAACGAAACTCCTGCAATAGGATACTGTTTGTTTTTATGAAATTCTTTGAACCTTGACAAATATAGTTCTCTATTGATTTGGCAGGAAGTTGCTGAATCAGTGAAGAATGATTTTGGCAGCATTGACATACTTGTGCATTCACTTGCGAATGGTCCTGAGGTACAATCACTCTTCTCCATCTTTATCTCTCTGTGTGTGGGTGTGGGTGTGTGCGTGTGCGCTGTGTGTGTTTGTGCCTGCATGCACTAGCGGACACCCGATGTGGCACTTTCTGCTGACATTGTAGTCAGTGTAATGCATTCACTGAACGGTCACCTTCCTTATTATTTGAAGGTAACCAAGCCTTTGTTGGAGACATCAAGAAGAGGGTATCTTGCTGCGATTTCAGCATCCAGTTACTCCTTTGTTTCTTTGCTTCAGCACTTCCTTCCTATAATGAATCCAGGTAATGCAAATCTCATTGCTGTTTTTTTCCTTGAGGGGAAGACAGCAGGGGACTCAAGTTTAATCCTAAATGGCTTCATGTTATCTTGTTATTTTGTCCATCCAATGAAGCATAGTAGCATTGCTGATTTGTTACTGTAATGTGACTCACTCTTGACGCAAACATTTAGTGGACACTAACTCTGATATTTTGCCGGTTTGTGAACTCTGTTCAAAAAATTGTTTTCTGGACATATAGAACGTTGCACCCTTTTTGTTAACTATGGTTCATGAGTTTGAATACTTTCCAGGTGGTGCCAGCATCTCTCTAACATACATTGCATCTGAAAGGGCGATTCCTGGGTAAATATTTTTTTTTAATTCATAAGATAAAAATAATATTTAGCAAATTGGTTTCTTGTTATTTCCAGTTTTTTTACTATAATTATTTGTTCATCATAGATATGGTGGTGGCATGAGTTCAGCTAAAGCAGCTCTCGAGAGTGATACACGAGTATGGCCTTTCTAAAGATAATGCATATTATTTTTTTTTCTAAAAAACGCAGGAGAGCTGTGTATCTTTTTATATCTTAGCACCGGCCAAACCCGATTGGATGCTTCATCTTTGAACATTCGCCGAGCCCAGATCTCCAGCACTTGTTACGAATCACGAGCCATAAAAGTATCTTTCATTCCCCGGTGCCCATGATTTCCATAATCTTTTCCAAGGCTCAAAGTAGACTGAGGCTTGAAGAAAAGCTCGATATGCAGACTTGCTAGAGAAAGACCCTGGGGCATCATGGACCCCCACATGCTGATCTTCATTCTCACTTCATATGACCGCCATAATAACATTCCAGGGCTAAAAAAAGTTCATAAAATGCTTCTGCTGATACCGCTCCCTGGATATCCTAAGTTCAGTTCTGATTCTCCATTGCTTCCGCTACTGTTCGGCTTCTAACACTTTCAGCAGGGACATGGTAGACCAGGGAAGGTGCTAGATCAGAGATGGAGCACCCATGCAGCCAGCGATCTGTTTAAAATATTGTGTTAATGCCATTGCCAATCTTTGTGATTGCTGAGATAGCAAACATAGCACGTGCATTGGGTGTGATGGTAGATCAAGCCCTTTCCATGAGCATTCAGTTTTAGTTTTGTTAAACCACAACCATTTCATCTGGAGACCAGGGAAGGTGCTAGATCTGAGATGGAACACCCATGCAGCCAGCTATCTGTCCTTAATGCCATTGCCTATCCTTGTAATTACTGAGATAGCAAACATGGCCTGAGCATTTGGGTGTGATGGTAGTTCAAGCCATTTCCATGCACGATCAATTCTAGTTTATTTAACCACGACCATCTCATCTGGAGTGCCCAGCCAATCAGCTCTAAGTTAGGAATTCCAAGCATGCTCGTACCAATTGATCTTTGCACCTTCACCCACACCACCAGGCAGTAACCACCATTTATCTGCTTCCTTCCCTTCCAGAGGAAACATCTCCTTATCTTGTCAAGTATATTCTTGTAGTTGAATCTTTATTTTTCAATAAGTTCATGTTCTTACACCATTTTCCCCAAATCAATCTAGGTACTTGCTTTTGAGGCTGGGCGAAAAGGCCAAATCAGAGTTAACACAATATCTGCAGGTATGCCTATTTGAAAGGAACATAGTGGAAGTAACTGTCTCATCTGAAGCATTGTAAATTGTTTTCTAAAAGTATCATTAGCAATTCTACTGAACTTTTCAACAATGTTTCAAGCAATTTTTACTTATAGAAACACTTGAATTGTTCTTGCATGCTAATTAAACTTTGTGATAGATACACCATGGTATGCTATTCCTTAAACATTACATTGTTCTCCACAATTGTTTTGGATGTCTGGCCTTAGCAATAGAGAGATTTTTCGGGTGTCAAATAGTTTCATTTTCTTTTGAATATTTCTGTAGGCCCTTTGGGGAGCCGAGCTGCTAAAGCAATTGGATTCATTGAGAAGATGATTGAGTACTCATATGTTAATGCGCCATTGCAGAAGGAACTGTTGGCAGGTGAAATGTTGTCTCTTGTGTACTATCAGTCTATTACCGTGTTTCACTTGAAGCTGTGCATTTTTTGCTTCAGAAAAAAGCTTCTCTAACAAAAATATTGTACAATGAACAGATGAAGTAGGAAACACTGCTGCATTCCTTGTTTCTCCATTGGCTTCTGCGATCACTGGCTCGACTGTTTATGTCGACAACGGACTTAACACGATGGGGCTTGCAGTTGACAGCCCTACAATAACATCGTAGATGTTGGTTCTGGTAGGTAGATGTTGGGTCCTGCCTCACTGCGACTTGATTCTTGAATAAAGTGCTTAGTAGTTAGCTAGTGTGAGAGCAAAGGGCAGGGAAAGAGATTAAGAAACTGGCCTTGTGCAGCCTACGCTATCGGAGACCGAAACATCCATTTGTTTCTCAACAGTTGTGATTTCTATACTGGGGTGCTGCATTAATTCTACCATATGCTTTTGAATTATAGCCATCTTTTAAAGAACCCCTTTGGTGTATTTCTGATTTTGTATGTTCACTTGAATTTTCATCACTGATACTGTTATCACTCTGGTTGAGTAATTATATGATGAACTTGACACAATGAAATATCTGTGCAAGGAAGAAGTCTTGAATAAATAATCAATATTGTCATTGACGAGGTTTCGCTGCTGAAATGTGAGCTCCGATTGTTCAATTAAGATCTGACAATCCGTCTCTAGGAGCACTTTCCGAGCCAGCATTGCAGTGCATAAGCCAAATCATCCTTGCATTCAAGCGTGTCCATCACACGAGGATTCATAGCAGGTTCAGACCTGATTGCTCCCGCACCGCCGAGGTGTCCATGTTCCTCTCGCAACTCAAGTACAAGAAAAATCATTGAAAATAACATAAGACACTGACCTGGTGCAGGGAATCGCGGCAGCTCGAACACGCAGAGAATAGCGAGTGAAGCCCGGCCCGACCGGCAGGTTAGGTTGGATGCGTTTTACTAATATGTCATCATCTTATTAGTTGTAAATAAATTGAATATTGTGTTAAGTAAATGAAAGAATCAATAAAATTATGACAGCATGTATGAAAATAATGAACAGGAGTATACAAGCCATGTCGGCGGATCGCAGCCGACACACTGTCTTGGGATGAGGGCGATGGCCCGCGCGCTCAGTTCGTAGGGCGGCGGCGTGTGATACTCGGTTCCGAATATGAACCAAGTATAGCATATATGTATCTTCAGGACGTTCATCATACATACACGGATACATGGCAAACGATATTTAGAATTTAACCACATTTCAAATAGTAAATAAATATCTTATTACAATAATCTAATGGTTCATGAATGACAAGCTTCTAATTATTGCAACGGAAATAAACTAAGTAGCACGACTTCATTTCACAGGCAATTGACAGTGGCACGAAACCTAGTACTCCACATGATCCTCAGGGTACTCCCAAGTGTCTCATGTAGCTGTTGGTGAGGAAATTGCAAGGATAAGTACATGTCGTACAAGTGTGAGAAAGTATGACATGTAGTTAAAAATAAGGATAGATATAAATGGTTCATTGCAGCAAGTAAATTTTAGTTTGCAACAAGTAAATGCATCCTGAAATGTCTAGGTGTGATTAAATTCCAACATAATCCGAATAATTATCATACCTCATAATAACATCCTCATTTACTATTATAATATTATTATAACCAGCCAACAATTACTATCATCACCATATGCCAATTTCATATCCTTTCATAACCGACCATACTCATATAACATAACAAAACCATCTCCAAATCCCAAGTCTAATTTTAATCATGTAGGTCATCCAGGTG
Organism: Tuctoria greenei; assembly: GCA_036927565.1. Classification (NCBI taxonomy): domain Eukaryota; kingdom Viridiplantae; phylum Streptophyta; class Magnoliopsida; order Poales; family Poaceae; genus Tuctoria; species Tuctoria greenei. The sequence goes on along the minus strand of JAYESD010000005.1, from coordinate 89,758,067 downwards.
CTCTTAACCGGGAGCACGACTATCATGATAGTTTTTAACACTCTGTAGAGGTTGTACCATTTTACCCTCATGTTCGTGATTTTGTCACCTTTCGATGACTAAGAGCCTCTATTATGCCTTTATCACACTTTTGTGGGTGTGCGGCCAAGAGATCACAAAATAGCCTTTCAAAAGGGACTATTAGTATGTACGGGTCCACTAAGGTTTTGCCGGCAGACTTGAATCTCCATTCTCCCACCCACGGGCCCCCTTGTGTGCCATGAGGATCCCAGGGTAGCCCTACTCGACTCCCATTCCCCATGCCATCCAATGGTCTATACAATAATAGCAGCACACCTAATTATTCAACTATGCTGCACCCATACTACCTGTCGTGGCCTTCCTTTTCTTCTCCTAGCGGCTAGGGTTCCCTTGGTTTCTACCGTAAGCAACTAGCAGGGCGCTGCGATCTTTATGTATGAGGCAAGCAGTACCAAGCGCCTCGGTTCCTTATATAGGCGCAACCACCTAAGGGGTGTGGACTCCCGATCGTCCTCGGGCCAACCACGGGCTGGAGTCCCGGGCGCCTATGCAAGGGCGCGCGCGGGCTAGAGACCAAGTCTCGCTCAGTCGGCGCTGGCACGCCCGCTCGGCTCGGGGCCGAGTCGGGTGCGGCCTGGCCCTGGCCGGCGGTTGCTTTATTTTTTCTTTCGTTTTCTTTATTTTTCTCTGATTATTTATTTATTTATTACATAAATATATTATTTTTTATTTCCTATTTTTTATCTTTTATTTTCCTATATTCTTTTCATATATATTCTCCATTTGTTTATATTTATTTCTTTATTCTATATTTTATATTCTCATTCATTTTTCTTATTACCTACACATGTTTGTATAAATTTTTATCTTTTATTTTTCCTCTCCTTTGTTCTACTAATGTTTTATGCATGCGAATGTATGCAATGCATGATACTAAAAATGAGGGTGTTACAAACCTACCCCCTTAAAATGAATTTCTCTCTCGAGATTCGATAGAGCGGAGAAGAGATGAGGGAATTCTGCCTTGAGGTCTTCTTCATGTTTCCATGTAGCTTCGGCTTCCGTATTGTGGTTCCATTGTACTTTGCACCAACGGACTTTCTTGTTCCTCGTGACTCTTTCCTTCATATCCAGGATTTTAATAGGTTCCTCAGCATAGGTCAAATCTTCTTGGAGTTCTAGCTCGTATATCGATACTTGTTCTTCCGGCACTCTGAGACACTTCTTGAGTTGAAACACATCATGCACATAGGAGAGATGCGCCGACAACTCGAGTCAATATGCTACTTCTCCCCGCTTATCCAAAATTTTAAATGGCCTGATGTAACAAGGTGCCAGTTTGCCTTTAATGTTAGATTGTCGTTGACCTCGGATAGGTGACACCTTGAGATACACAAAATCTCCAACTTCAAAAGCCAAATTCCTTCGCCTATTATCCGCATAGCCCTTTTGACGTCACTGAGCAGCCCTTAGGTTTTCACGTATTATTTGAACTTGCCTTTAAGCGTCTTGTAACACATCAGGTCCAAATACTTGATTCTCTCCTGTCTCATTCCAAAACAAAGGTGTCTTACACTTCCTTCCATATAGTGCTTCATAGGGTGACATTTTCAAGCAGGTTTGGTAACTATTGTTGTACGAGAATTCAGCATACGGCAAACTCTTGTCCAAGCTACGTCCATGTTTCAAAGCACAAGTCCTCAACATGTCCTCTAAAATTTGATTTGTCCTCTCGGTTTGCCCGTGGGTCTGTGGCTGATATGTGGAGTTGAAATTTAACTTAGTACCCATAGATTCATGCAGTTTCTCCCAGAATCTAGAGGTGAATTGAGAACCTCGATCATAAACTATTTTCTTCGAAACTCTATGTCGGCATACAATATGCTCCATATATAGCTATGCGAACTTTGGTATATGTCGTTCTGACGGGAATGAAGTGAGCTGACTTGGTCAGGCGATCCACAATAACCCATATAGAGTCGTAAACAGACTAAGTATGTGGAAATCCAACTATAAAGTCCATGCCGATTTCTTCCCACTTCCACTCGGGTATTTTCAGCGGCTGCAATAATCTGGCAGGTCGCTGATACTCAGCCTTTACTCGTTGACATGTGTCACATAGGGCAACATATTTGGCTATGTCCCTCTTCATGCCATCCCACCAATAGCAACTTTTCAGGTCCTTGTACATCTTCGTACATCCAAGATGAATGGAATAGGGCATGTCATGTGCCTCCTTTAATATTGTGTTGCGGATGCGCTTCACGTTAGGCACATAAATCCGCTTTCCCAACCACAATGTGCCATTGTCGTCTTCGTCAAACCTCCACTCTCCTCCTTCTTGAATTCTTTCCTTGATTTTCTGGATTTCTCTATCCGTCGTTTAACCTTCCTGTATCTCTTGTTCTAGTGTCGGATTTAACTCCATCACTCCCATTTCATTTATGAACCCAAAATGCAACCGTTCAAACTCCTTGCATAGCTCGGGTGGTAACTCCTGGACCGTGAGCCGGTGACATGTTCCCTTCTGACTTAAGGCGTCCGCTACTACATGGGCTTTCCCCGGGTGGTAGTTGATCCCTACATCATAATCTTTGATAAGCTCCAACCATCGGTGTTGCCTCAAATTCAAAACCGTTTGTGTGAATATGTACTTGAAACTCTTGTGATCCGTGTAAACCTCACATCGATGACCCAAAACATAGTGTCTCCATATCTTCAAGGCATGCACCACGGTTGCGAGTTCAAGGTCGTGCGTAGGATAATTCAGCTCATGTTTCTTTAGTTGCCTCGATACATAAGCTAACACTTGGCCTTCTTGCATGAGCACACATCCGAGTCCTTGTCTTGAGGCATCACAATATATATCAAAACTCTTGCTCACGTCTAGCAATACTAACACCGGTGTGGTTGTCAACCTCCTTTTTGACTCCTCAAAGCTATCTTGACAAGCTTGAGTCCATTGGAATGCCTTCCCATTCATTAGTAATTCAGTCATGGGCTTCGCTATTTTGGAGAAATCCTTGATGGATCGGCAGTAATATCCAACCATTCCAAGGAAACTCCGAATTTCCTTCACATTCTGTGGTGGTTCCCACTTAAGGACATCTCCCACTTTCACCGGGTCAACCAATACTCCTCCTCCGGAGATGATATGATCCAAGAATGATACTTCCCATAACCAGAATTGACACTTGCTGAACTTGGCGTACAACTGGTGTTCTCGCAGTTTCTGCAATGTAAGCCTCAAGTGCTCCTCATGTTCTTCCTCGCTTCTCGAGTATATCATAATATCATCAATGAACACTATGACGAACTTGTCCAGATATTCCATCAAGACCTTATTCATGAGATACATAAAGTACGCAAGCGCGTTCGTCAATCCAAATGACATAACGGTGTACTCATATGACCCATACCGTGCCCAAAAAGCCATTTTAGGTATATCCGATGGTTAATCTTCATTTGGAAGTATCTTGACCGCATATCAATCTTGGAGAAAATACAGACGCCCTTCATTTGGTCGAACAAATCCTCTATACTGGGTAGTGAGTACTTGTTCTTGATTGTTACTTCATTGAGAGACCTATAGTCTACACACATCATCTGGGTTCCATCCTTCTTATTTATAAAGAGCACAGGTGCTCCCCATGGTGATCAGGATGGGCGTATAAAACCCTTCTCTAGCTGCTCTTGAATTTGCTTCTTGAGCTCTACTAATTCCTTAGGAGGCATCCTATACGGCCTCTTAGCTATAGATGCAGTTTCGGGTATCAATTCAATAGCAAATACTATGTCACGATCAGGCGGCATACCTGACAACTCATCCAGGAACACATCTGGGTACTCACAAACAATCGGGATGCTTTCCAATGTCACACCTTCCACGTGATTCAGCATTTCCTTCTGTGCTGCGGGTTGGGCTGCCTCAACTTCGATGCAAGTACCGTGCTCACTTGTCAACTGTACAATCCTCTCAGCGCATTGAAGGACTCCATTATACTTGCTCAACTAGTCCATTCCAAATATTATATCTATTCCTTCGGAGTCTAGGACAATGAGGTTTGGGAGAAAATCTACCCCCTTATTTTAATGCTTACTTTCGGACATACTATATTTGTCCTCATCTCCCCACCAGAAGAATTTACTAATATGTTTTCTTCATATGAGATATAGGCAGATTATACTTGGCAACATACTTTGATGAGATGAATGAATGAGATGCTCTAGAATCAAATAAAACAGACGCAGGGTTGGAGTTCGCGAGGAACATACCAATCACGACGTCATCAGCTTATTGGGCTTCCTCAGTAGAGACATGATTCACATTGCCACGAGCAAAATTCTACTGACCCCGGTTGCCTTGTGGTGCTCCTCCTTTCGGTCGTGGGTAGTTTGGCCTTGGTGCATTATTCATTGGTCCATAGCTTCTTTTGGTGCATTGACTTGCAAAGTGCTCGACCTCTCCACATACATAGCACATCTTGCTGCCCGTAACACCAGGAAAGCTTGGGCACATCTGATTCTAAACATTAGCCGCCATGTTGCGACGTGGTGCGGATGGCACTGGATAGTGAGGGGCTTTTATGGCGGGGCGTTGCCGCGGTGGATGATTTGGCCACAGTGGATAAGCATCACGGTATGCAGGAGTAGATGCGTTGTAGTAGGGTGCAGATGGCGGTGTGTAGCGGGGGCGTACATTGCTTCCTTGCGGCTGTCCCTGGTATGGCATCTTTCTCTTGTTATCTTGTTCTATCTCACGAATTTCCTTCTCAACAACAATAGCCTTGTCCACAAGCTTCTGGAAGTTTGGATAATCACCATTAAACAGCTGAACTTGAATCTCATTGTTTAGACCCCTCATGAACAAGTATTACTTCCTGCTGTCTGTGTTAACATCTTCTGGAGGATACGTTGACAATTGCGTGAACTTGTTTAAGTACTCATTCACGCTCATCTTCCCTTGACTCAGAACCTCAAATTCTTGTCTTTTTAGTATCATGATACCTTCAAGAACATAGCGGGAATGAAAGCTCTGCTTAAATTCAGCCCAAGTGATTGCCTCCTTATTAGCATGAGCATTGCAAAGGGCTTCCCACCAGTCAGCAGCTGCTCCAACTAGTTGATACGATGCAAAGAGAACTTTCTCTTGATCACTGCATTGAATAATAGCAAGATTCTTCTCAACAGTCTTTAGCCAATCACCAGCTTCCATAGGGTCATTGGCCTGTGCAAAGGTAGGTGGTGGCCCAGTCCTTATAAACTCTCCCAATCTATTGTTAGGCAGTGGTGGCGGTGGCGGTGGTGGCGGTGGCGGTGGCGGTGGCGGTGCAGCAATACGGTGGAGATTGTTGTTATTGTTTGCTTACATCTGACCCAAGGTTTGCATCATATTTTGCATGAGTTGGTTCTGCATAGCCATCAAGCGCTCAAGGTTGCTTGCATCAGCTCCAATGTTATTGTTCTGAGGAACTTCCATGTTGTCATCATCACCCACGTGTGTTCTGCTAGTTCCAGCACCACGAGTGTTCCTTCGTTTGCGGGTAGCGTATCCCCTCGGCATCTCTGAGAGAGGAGAGGATGAGATAGAAATCAGATCTGACAGAACAATTTTCCCAACTATATGCATCGAGGTATATGACACTAAACAATCCTTTATTAATATAAACCTATATGAGGATGTGGACAAGTGCTGAAGAATCCCACAACTCTCTACTATATGCGGATGTGGACATTTGCCGAGGTGTCCCACAACACACAACAAAGCACAAGCAAACACCATATAAAATTCAGCACCACACTATTTAAAGCTAATACGATATAAGCGTTTATTACAAATTACTCATAGGGGAATTAAATTCCTAATTTTGAGGCGATGGGGGCATCCTTGGCTGCGTGAATGTGATAGGGTTGTGCCATGGTGATGTAGGTGACCAAATTCACTTGGGTGACCATGGTTCTCCTCTTTCTTCGCATTCCTTCATCTCCATGTTGGTTTCCGAACGAGCTAGCTCCTTGCGAAGGTAGTGGATCTCTCCTTGTGCGGTTGCATAGCGATTGCTCATGTCCAGTAGTGCCTTCTGGGACCTATCCATTGCTAGCAAGTTGGGCATAGCTTCTTGTGGTCCAATTATCTTCCCCGTACCACTCTCCCACTGAGGGTGCAGCTCAAACATGGTATTCTCAACCTCAAAGCGGCGAGTATGGCACAAACTTGTGAGCGCTTCCCATGCAGCATCATCCATAGCATCCTTTTGAGTAGACCTCCAGGTGAGAGCATAATGGCGTGAAACCACTTTGTTGGTGAAGAAAATGACAATTCACCATGCCATTCATCGCGTCTGGGATGAGGAACTTTCTTTATGAAGTAATTTGCATACATGCCAGGGGAATGGAGGAATTCCATTAGTTCCAGTGATGCGTGTCCTCCTTTGGCTCCGGTGGTCCAAAGCTCCTCAACTTGGCGGAACTCTGGGCTGTGTGTCTATCGGTACCCTGCGTATCGGGTATTGCGTGACACCGCAAGCAAAGTCGAGGAGTTCCTATGTCCAAGTGGCAGCCGTTCAAAGGGGACACACATCCCGCGTAACCAGACCTCCCTCCCTCCTTAGGGATGCTCCGATAGAGCCACGTGTCTAGAAGAGTCGGACCTGCCTCCCTCGTTAGGATATCTCCGGTGCTTCCACGTGTCCTTCAGAGCCGAACGTGCCTCCCTCCTCAGGGAAGCTCCGACACTGCCATGTGTCCACTGGCACTGGACCTATCCCCCAGCAGAGGGAAGCTTCAGAGCTTCTGCGAGTTAACGCTCGGACCTACGTCATCAACGGGAGGACAACGGAATATCCAACATCGTGGACATTCAAGGGCTATCAATTATCCATTACAAGACCTGGTTAACGCGTCATTAATGTCATATTAATGATGCACGATCAGGAGAATATCAAGGTTGGTAACATTGCTGTTGAGGCATGTTATCACAAAATTAACCCCTCATTACATTGTAGATCGTGTACAAGATAGTTAATACAGCCGAGGCCACTTGTCAGGCCGGGCTCGAATTGTAATAGACAGTCCTTAGCATATAAGTTGCGTTGCACGGTAGAAAGGATCCATTATCAACTGATCTCAAGCCATCCAAACTCATACAATCAACAAACAAACACCCCGTGGCATAGGGTATTACGCGCAGGCGGCCCGAACCACATAAATATCTCGTATCACCATCTTGTGCTCGATTTTGCTTTGCGCCCCATCCAAATACGAACCTCCGCGGACTACGACTTAGTAGTACCGGGGGAAGTGTCGTTGCTACACTTCAACATTTGGCGCGCGAGGTAGGGGACCCACACGACTTTCAAGATTTCAAGATGGTGAACTCCACCGTAGCTTTATCCAACGGACCGGTTGTCCAGCCTACTGGAGGAAATCCCTCCAATGTGCAGCAGCGGACCAATGTTGTGATTCCGGCGGGTGTCGTCCCACCACCACCGCCACCATCTCAACAGGATGGTGTGTTCGCGTCAATCTCTGCATCGACAAATAACCCTTAGAACATGATGAATGCAGCGCAGACTCTTCTCCAGCATTCACCAGCACAGGGAGCTCCTCCTGCTATGCTGGAACAGTGGTGTGCTGATGTGGAGCATTTGGTTATAGCTGTAGCCAATGCCATCAGCAACCAAGGTCCGCCCCATGCTGGGCAGGCACCTTCAAGGAACATGACCTTGTATGGTAGACTTGGTCCTCAGGCGTTGCAGCATAGGAGACGTCATTTCCCTCTGGGGCTCGCCGCACTCATACGACATCGAGGCTTCCGACACAGGACCTCCGGTGGAGCTCGACCGCCGCTACATGAGGCAGGACAATCGCGTCCACATCGAGCGTGCTCACGAGAGACAAGCTGCTCGCGAAAATTCTTCTCCCTTGGGAGTGGGGGGGGGGGATGTTTAGCTCTGGCCATGCACCTTCGCATGGTCGAGTGGCCATCTAAGTTCCGTCCTCATTTGCGTGAGAAATATGACGGGACAGTCAACCCCTTTGAATTTCTTTAAATCTACTCCACAACCATCCTCGATCTAACTGGGACTGCAATATTCTGGTTCATGAGTCTACCTCCTGACTCTATCTACAGTTGGGAGGAACTCTGTCACCAGTTCACTGCCAACTTCGGGAGCTCCTACACCCCGCTAGGCACAGAGCTGGACATGTTTGCCGTACAACAGAAATCAGGAGAGTCGCTGTGATTGTTCATCCAACAGTTTTCTCAGGCGCGGAACACCATTCCTTTAATCTCAAATGCTTCTATCGTCATTGCGTTTCAACAAGGGGTTCGAGATAAGAAGATATTGGAGAAGATAGCAACCAGAAACGTCAGTAGCATCACAGAGCTCTTCAGCCTGGTAGATAAATGCGCCAGAGCTGCTGAAGGTCGTGAAATGCACTTTGAACCTACTATGGAGGCTGGTAAATCTTCCTCCAAAGCTTGCTACTGCCTCCTACAATGGAAAGAAGAATAAGTCCAACAACAAGAAGTCGTTGGCCAGAACACCAACCACTGCTGCTGCTACTGCAGCACCTGGTGGCCGGGGGCCACGCCCCGACAGGCGACCTCGACCATCATCCAAAGGCGACGACGGTGAAAATATATGGTGTCCGATTCACAAATTGACAACACACAATTTTGAAGACTGTCGCGAGGTCAAATGGCTTGTTGAACGCAACAACAAGCATCAAGAAGAGCCTCCTTTCCACCAACGGGAAGGAAAGCAAAAAGTCTGTGAAGCTCCATCTGATCTAGAGCTAGGCTTCCAAGACGTCAAGAAGGCGTTAAAGGCGGTCTACAACACTGTTGATGAAAACTCCGACACCTCCGACAATGAGCATCGGAATACTCTCCATATGATATATAGAGGGTCCTGAGACGTGACCTCTCGGCGCATCCTAAAGACTATGCGTCGAGAGATGGCTGCTGCAACCCCTATTGCCAAGGTGGAGCCTCATCGGAAGTGGATGGACACTGCCACCACATTTGATGCTTTGGACTGCCCAAAGAACATGACCGTAGCTGGCTAGTTACCCTTGATGTTCTCTCCAACTATCAATAACATCCAACTCTACCATGTCTTGGTAGATGGAGGTGTGGTGCTCAACCTCCTCAGCTTCGCAACTTTTGTGAAGTTCCAGCTCAACATCTCAGACCTCTGGCCCTCACGTCCCTTCTCCAGAGTAGGTCCGAGAGCCATCACTCCTCTCAGATTGGTTACTCTTTCGGTGACATTTGGGACTCAGGACAATTATAGGTCCGAGAAGCTGGTATTCGATGTGGCACACATCAGCCTTCCCTTCAACGCCATCCTAGGTAGGCCAGCCCTGTACAGGTTCATTGATGTAGGTCATTACGGCTACCTGGTGCTGAAAATGCCAACTCCAACACGCGTCCTCCAAATTCGAGGGGATCGCATTGCTGGAGTAACTGCGCTGTAAGAACTTCATGCGCTTGTTGCAGCGCAAGAAGAAGGGTCTAGCAAGGAGCAAGCTGCTTAACCTCTGAACTCACATCAATGTGGCTCATCTTCTGCACCTCGTGTGAAACCAAACGGTGACACCGACATACCCATTTAAGTCGTCCAAATTAGTTCTGATGCCAACCAGACCACCCGTATATCGGGAGACCTGGGTGACAAATAGGAACTCGTGCTTGTCACTTTCCTCTGTGCAAATGTCGACGTGTTTGCATGGCAGCTGTCAGAGATGCCTGAGATCCCCAGGCAGGTGATCGAGCACCATATGAAGATCTACCACGACGTGCGGCCAATACAACAGAAGCCTCAGAAGCAATCAGTTGAGCGGCAGAACTTCATCAGACAAGAAGTCAAGAAGCTGCTCGATGGTGGATTCATCCGGGAGGTTCATCATCCACGGTGGCTGGCAAACCCAGTTGTCATACCAAAGGCCGGCGGGAAGCTTCGAATGTGCATCGACTACACCACCTTAAATAAGGCATGCCCAAAAGACCCATTTCCACTATCTAGAATAGATCAGATAGTGGATTCCACCTCCGGGTGTGAATTACTGTTGTTCTTAGACGCCTATTCTGGTGATAGGGTTATACTGTTACACAGCTATGCCTTTTGGTCTTAAAAATGCCGCCTCAACTTTTGTGCGAGCTATGCACAAAACCTTTGGGGAGCTGATTAGGGACCTAGTGGAAGTCTACATCGATGACATCATCGTCAAGGTGAAGAATCAGGATTAACTCCAAGACAATCTCCAAGTTGTCTTTGACAAGCTGCATCTGACACACACAAAGCTCAACCAGGACAAATATGTCTTCGGGGTTAGCTCCGGAAAGCTCCTTGGTTTCTTGGTGACTCACCGAGGAATTGAGACAAATCCGACCAAAACTAAAGCCATTTAAGAGATGCAGCCTCAAGCCCGTATCAAGGACGTCCAGAAGCTAACTGGCAGCTTCGCTGAGCCGATTCATCTCAAGACTGGTAGAGCGGGAACTACCCTTCTTCAAGTTGTTGAGGAAGTCTGGACCATTCTATTGGTTTGAAGAAGCAGAGAAGGCATTCCAGGAGCTCAAGCAACTCCTCACGACACTACCAATCATGGTAGCTTTAGAGCCTGGTGAGCCTCTTTTGCTTTACATCGCTGCAACTACAGAGGTTGTCAGCATGGTTCTGGTTGTGGAGAGACCTGAAACATCTTCAACTCAGGAGCCTAGACCCACCCGGGAGGGTCAGGAGCTACCTGAAGGTGAGTCTGGGTCCCAGCCCCCAAGCACGAATCCTAAAGGCAAGGTGCCTGTGGATCAACCTCCCTCGTCCGAGGGAGTTTCTACTCAAGAAAAAGGAGAAGGTCTGGACCCCTCTGTGAGGGTTAAGGTTGATGAAGAAGAAGCTTCTGACCCCTCTGAGAGGGTCTGAACTGTCCAATGGCCGGTGTACTTCATTAGTGAAGTATTGCACGATGCCAAGACTCGATATATTGAGGTACATAAGTTGTTGTACGCAATGCTTATCGCCTAAAGGAAGCTTCGTCACTACTTCCAAGCCTACAAGATTTCAGTAATAACTTCTTATCCACTGCGCGCTATATTACATAATCCCAATTCTACATGAAATATCGCCAAGTGGGTAATGGAGTTGGCAGAATTCAATATCGAATTCCTGCCTCTACATGCGATCAAGAGTCAGCACTGGCTGACTTTGTGGTGGAGTGGACACCTTTTTCATCAACTCCAGGGGGGCCTGATGAGCAGAAGTCGGAACCTAAGGTCCCGGTCTTCATCGAGCCTAGGGGTGGGCATTCGGTTAAATCGGTTAATTCGGTTCGGTTAATTCGGTTAATGGTCAATTCGGTTAATAGAAATCGATGACCGAATATGACCGAACAAAAATATTAACCGCACAATTCGGTTGCGGTTAATTCGGTTTGGTTAATCGGTTAACCGAATTAACCGCATATAGATTAAAACACAATTTAAACATAAAAATAAATAAAGAAAATTTGAAATTTTGAATAATAAAACAACATGAAATCAACTCAAACATAAAAAGACCAATATATAAGTTAATATACAAGCATACATCCATGTTTGATAAATTATAAACAAAGAGAAACAAAAATAGACATGAACAAATCACATAAAATTCGGTTAATTCGGTTAATTCGGTTAATCGGATTAAAAACCGAATTATTAACCGAAAACGGAATAGCGAAAAAATCATAACTGAACCGATAACCGAAAACCGAATTAACCGAAAATTTCGGTTAATTCGGTGCGGTTAATTTCGGTTAACGGTTATACGGTTAACCGCGCTCACCCCTAATCGAGCCTCACTGGACTCTCTACTTCGACGGCTCCATGAAAAAGCAGGGGGCCGGAGCTGGAATACTTCCCCTCGCTCTGACCGAGGAGAAGTTCAAGTACATGGTGCGTCTTGACTTCAAGGCAACTAACAATATGGCAGAATATGAAGCTCTTATCTTCGGACTCAAGGTGGCGCTATCATATGGCGTCCGACACCTCCTGGTGAAGGGTGATTTGCAACTCATCATCAAGCAAGTCAAAGGTGAATGAAGTTGCAACAACGCCCAACTTGCTGCTTATTTACATGAAGTACAGAAGCTGCAGAAGGACTTCTATGTCCTCGATCTCCGCCATGTCCAGCGTCTCAACAACGCTGAAGCTGACGACCTCTCAACAAAGGCTTCAACTGTGGCACAAGCACCCAACGGGGTTTTTGTTAGGATATTGTCATCACCTGTCGCTCAGCCTGTCGAACTGAGTGAAAGGGGGCAAGACTAGCACCACAAAGCTGGCGGTCCGGGTGGCCTTGTTACCATGGCATTCACCAAGGATTGTAGGCGCTACAGGAAGCTCCGAGCAACCAAGCGCGCAAGATCCAAAAGCTCAAGTAAGCTCCGATGCATGGATCTTGGAGGTCCGGAGCTACTTGAAAGACAACATCCTTCCTGAAGACGGTGTATCTGCTGAGCAAATTGTCAGATTGGCTAAAAGATACACGTTGGTAGAAGGGGATCTCTACCGACATGGCGCCAACGACATTATAATGCGGTGCATTCTCCAAGAAGAAGGCCGCGAGCTCCTTGTGGAGATCCAGGTGCGGGAACCACACGTCTTCTCACACATTGGTCGGTAAAGCCTTCCGACATGGTTTTTACTGGCCTACAGCTCTCTAGGATGCAGTCGAGTTGGTAAAGAAGTGCGAAGCGTGCCAATTCCACGCGAAGAAAATTCACACACGAGCTCAATCACTGCAGATGATACCTCCCACGTGGCCATTGGCCGTGTGGGGGATGGACATTTTGGGACCTTTCCCAAAATCCGTCAGAGGTTACCAATTCTTGTATGTCGCCATCGACAAGTTCACAGAGTGGCCGGAAGCTACTTCAGTTGTGACTATCAACAGTCAATCAACCATCAAGTTTTCGAAGTCCATTGTCTGCAGATTTGGAGTTCTGAATAGAGTCATCACTGACAATGGAACCCTATTCACAAGTGCAACATTCCAAGAGGACTGCAAAGATCTTGACATACAAGTCAGCTATGCCTCAGTAGCACATACGATAACTAATGGCCAAGCCGAGAGAGCAAATGCAAAGATACTCAAGGGACTAAAGACACGCACTTATGAGAGCTTGAAGAAGCATGGTGCCAACTGGATAGAGGAGCTCCCGTCTGTTTTGTGGGCGAGCCGGACAACACCCAGTCGGGCTACGGGAGAGACACCTTTCTTCATGGTGTACGAAGCTGAAGTAGTGCTTCCTCCAGAGATCACCATGGGTTCTCTCCAGGTTCGGACCTTCGATGAAGCAACGCAGGACCAACTCCGATGTGAAGACCTAGACCTCGTCGATAAGGCAAGGTACCAAGCAGTTGTTCGGAACACGCGATACTGTCAGGCGCTCTGACGCTATCATCAAAGGTTAGTGTGCAACTGGCAGTTTGAAGAAGGCAATCTGATGCTACAGCGAATACTAGCTCGAGAAGGGATGAACAAACTCTCCCCCAGCTGGGAAGGTCCTTTTCGGGTTATCAATGTTTCCCGCCTCGGATGCGTTCGCTTGGCGACAGAGGATGGGATACCACTTCCCAACCCCTGGAACATCGAGCACCTCCGTAAGTTCTACACGTAGTTACACAGAGGTGAGTTTGTATTTGTATATGTTGTATCTCTTAGAGTCTATAGACAGAGTCAGGAGGGTCCTAGCACACTTAACTTGGTCCTGTACTTTAGGTGTGTATTTACCTTCCCTGGGTTAGATCCAGATGAATAGCACACTTAACTTGGTCCTGTCCTTTAACTGTGTCCTTGTCTTCCCCTGTTAGTCGGACCTTAATGAGAAACATTTTATACAGACAGACTCCACATGCATTTCATTTGTACAAGCTCATTTCATTTTATACCTCCTTGTCAATAGTGATGTTGTGCAATCCGAGTGAAGTAAGGTCCAAATAATTGATGAGAAATATGTAAGTCTTTTTGATGATTTTCCATTAGATCCTGATTATTGCTAGATGGTCTACTCGCCTGAAAACCAAAGCCAACACAGGTCCAGAGTGTGCTATCGACTTAGCCTGGTCAAGCACCCTAAGTACGCCGCTCTACCTGTTCTATCAGGTCTCAGTAAGGCGGGTCCGAAAGGCATACGGATTTTTGAATATTTAATCAGAATACTTATGTTTTTTCAAAGAATTAGTTGAGACCTAAAGTGCAAACAAGGATAGTAAGCCGCAATAAAACTATTGACAAGAGGACGAATTTTACTGCTTCTCTTGTCTCTTATGTGCAGGAAAAATGAACAATTGACGACCAGCGACATGGGCAATGGTGGATGCTGCCAGAGCAAATAGCTCTGACAACCCCCAGGGGGCCCACTGTCGACATTCTACATGTTGGTAGTGGGCAAGCTACAAAGCTTTGACAACCCCCACGAGGCCTGCCGTCAATGTTCTATGCATTGACAGTGGGCGCCGTCGAAGCTAACAAGCTCCGACAACCCCCACGGGGCCCCCAATCAATGATCTATGTGTTTACAGTGGGCGCCGTCGAAGCTACCAAGCTCCAACAACCTCGAGAGGGCCCGACGTCGATGTTATATGCGTCGGCAGTGGGCGCCGTCGAGTCTACCAAGCTCCGACAACCTCCAGGGGGCCCACTGTCGATGTTCTATTCGTTGACAATGGGCGTCATTGAAGCTACCAAGCTCCGACAACCCCCAGGGGGCCTGTCGTCGACGTTCTATGCATCGGCAGTGGGCGCCGACAAAGCTACCAAGCTCTGACAACCCCCAGAGGGCCCGACGTCGATGCTCTATGCATTGGCAATGAGCACCGTTGAAGCTACTAAGCTCCGACGCCTCCCAGGGGTCCCCCGTCGATGTAACAAAGGGTCCCTAGAGCGTAAGGAAGCAAATATCATATCTTGGAGCTATCCTACTGGCTACGAGCTTAGAGCAAACAAGTTTTCAAGACATTGTCAAGTTCCACATGGTAGATGTCCTTAATATATTGAACACGTCTACCAGGGGGCCAACAAGATAAAAGGGCAATGTATTGAAGACAAAAATGGAATTCGAAAGGATTTCATTCATTCATTCAAAATTGGAGATTTACAAGTTGAAGGTACAAAGAGGAAAGTCCTAGCTATTGGAGTTCCTAACAAAGAATGAGGCAACTGTCTGGGCAGCTTCTTGGACGCTGGCCTTGACAGCTTCTTCCTCCTCGGCAATGGGTCCTTTGACCACCAAAGCTAGAGACATCTTCGGGTCCCGACTCTTGAAGCACGTCATCACATACTCAGCGACGTTCTTGGCCAGATATTTTCCTTGTCTCCAGTTGGTCGATGATTACGTCTTCCATAGCATCCAGCTTGCTGCCAACGGAGTTCAAAGCTACTAGGGCCTTGTCCATCTCTGGCTCTGGGTTATTCGGACGAACTGGACTAAACCCCAAAGACACCAGAGCTTCATTAGCTCGCCCGAGGAAGTCCCAGACTTGTTGAGACTCAATTATCCTCGAGCTCCGGAGCTCCTCTAGTGACCTTCTTGCAGATGAAATCTCTGCAGAGCCCTCCTTTGAGAAGCGCTCGACCTCCTTAGCATGATGCTGAATTTGTTCAGCTAGCAGTTTCTCTTGGTCGGCGACTTGTTTCTCTCGGAGGTGTACTCGGTTTTGTCTATCTACAAGGTCTTTCTCTTTTCCCTTCACCTTGTCCTCCTGGGCAGAGACGTCACTTTCTCTTTTGCAAACATCCTGACCCGCCCGCCACAACTGGTGCTTTTCTTCTTTGCACCATGACTTGAATTGTTCCACGCAGACAACCAAGTATTCCTTGCCACGTGCCAGCTTCTGAGAGAGCTCATCCTCCCGCTGCTGGATTTTATCTTCCTTTTCTTGGAGGCTAACATCCTTATTATCGAGCTCCTCTCGGCGCTTGAGGAGAGTTTCCCTTAACTCTTCAAGACTCTCTGAGCGGTTGTTGGCCATTTCATGGGCCTTCTGTGCATGCTCATAGATCTCTTGAGTCTTCTTGTGGAGGGCCTTAGTAGCGGCCTCTCGCTCATCTAGTGCCCTGTTCACGTGCGACTGTCGGGCTTTTTCCTTTGCCACCCACTACTTGTTGTCCGCCAGCCTAGACTGCATCAACTTTGTCTCGAAGAGCAACCTATTGCGCCAATTCCTCAGGGTGTTGCGCTCTTCTTCGAGAAACTTGTGGTCGTAGTC
The DNA here is from genome assembly GCA_036927565.1 of Tuctoria greenei. Lineage (NCBI taxonomy): Eukaryota > Viridiplantae > Streptophyta > Magnoliopsida > Poales > Poaceae > Tuctoria > Tuctoria greenei. The sequence goes on along the minus strand of JAYESD010000005.1, from coordinate 89,741,788 downwards.
AAAAGCACGCTCGACCTGTCGGAGGCTTGAGCATGCATTGTCAATTGACAACTCCAAGGGAATTGGCTCTGAGCTCGCCTGAGGTGCCTCTGCCGGCTCCAACGGGTCTTCCAAAATAACATTAGGAGCCCAAGGTGCAAGCGTGTTCTCCAGCAGCTCCATGTCACTGGGGTCGATCTTCGGGAGCTCATCATCGCGGTCGAGGAAGGTCCCACAGCTGAGACTTCTACCTTCGGAGCTGGCAAGGAGGGTTCAACAGTAGGATCTTCAACTCCCGGAGCTGGCGAGGAGGGATCCGCAGCTGGATCTTCGGCCATCGGCTCAAAAGTTGGACCACCAACAGCCAAATCCTCTTGAGCAGGATCAGGCAAGGTCACCTCCGGGGTTCCCACCTTCAGAGCTGGCGCTAGAACTTCCACCGGGGCTTCATCAATTTCCAGCACTGATGTCAGAACCTATGCAGCTGGCTCTGAAACCACCAAAGCTTGCCCGAGTACTTATTCCACGTGGTCTGGTGCTACCACGAGTTCTTCGGTCATTGGTACTGGACTAGTCCCCACGACAGCCAGCGCTGGAGATGTCGTGTCGTCTGCCACAACCACTGGTGTAACACCCTCATTTCATCCATCATGCGTTGCATACATCCTAATACATGTTTAACATTAATCCACATAAAAAGGAACAAGATTAAAATGAATTAGAAGCAAAACCGCACTTAAAAATTCTAAGAAGTGCGGACTAGTCCGTTTTTGGTGCGGACTAGTCCAATTTCTCTCTGACCTTCGTCGGACTTGTCCGTTTTGCTGCGAACTTGTCTATTTTTTTCTCTCTGTACATCTTTGGACTTGTCCGGTCCATAGCGGACTAGTACGGTATTCCAATTCCTTGGAAATTTTGCTAAGTCCCTGGACTTGTCTGGACTTGTTCGGTATTCCAGCGGACTTGTCCTTTTCCCTTTGACTAAAATTGGACTTGTCCTGTTTTGGCTAGACTTGTCTGATTTTCCCCTGACCAAGTTCGGACTTGTCCGATATAGTTCGGACTTGTCTATTTTTGCCTCTATCAATCTTCGGACTAGTCCGGCTGTTTTCGGACTTGTCTGGTAAATCGCGATTCCGAGTTGATCTTCTGTCCCACGACTCGTTTTTGGGTTTTTACCTTAAGTGGGCTTAAGAACATCATGTCTAACTCTTTTTGGAGCCCATGTGGGACCCCAAACCGGCCTCTACCCATCTTAAACTCGAAATTCCATCAAACCCTAGCATCCACCTCTATATAAACAACCCCACCCCTTGACTTTACATCCTTTTGCCTCAATTGAAAGTCCACCCAAACCCTAGTTCGTGGAGAGCCGCCATCAAGGAGGGAGAAGGAGATCCCGAGTAAGAAGAAGAAGAGGAGGAAACGAAGAGGATCAAGATCTCCATCAAGTTTCTTTCTTCATCAACAATCCACCAGCAAGTTCTTCATCAACCTTAGATCTTCAAGATCCAAGTGTTGCCTCCAAAACCCTTGATTCATTGGAGTTATAAACACCTGGTATACCTTCTACTTCCTTTTTCTCACGTGAGTTCAACCCCGATCCTCCAAATTCACGTCGATCTAGAAAACCCTAGTTTGATGTTCCTGCGAAGGGCAAACTAGTCCGATTTTGCAATCTATTTCCTGTTGAATTAAATCTAAATTGGTTCGAATCAATTCCAAACCTGTATAAACTTGTTAAAAGATGTGCTCAGTTGGAGATATCGCCACCGATGAAACCTCAGTGGGTCCGTACATGCTAGTAGTCCCTTTGTAAAGGCTATTTTGTGATCTCTTGGCCATACACCAAAGGAAGTGTAATTGGAATAAGGGAGGTTCTTTAGTCGCCGACGGGTGATGAAATCACAAATACGTAGGTAAAGTGGTACAAACTCTGCAGAGTATTAAAATATCATGATAGCCGTGCTCCCGGTTAAGAGCACCTGGACAACTTCCATGATTAGAAGGAAACTTGGGATTTGGGATGGTTATGGTTAGTAATATGGTTACGATTGATAATATGGTTGGTACTGGTTATGGGATGGTATTATGGTTTATGGCAATGGGGATGGTTAATGGTAATGAAAATCTGGCATAATGGTGATGGATATGGAATATGGATTGATACTATGTTATTACTTATGGTTTATGATGGGTTTACTTAACATACATATAATATATTGCTTTTCAAATGTTTTAATGTACTTTTCAGCACTTAGCCTTTATTATTAGCATCATTTGAATCAGCTACATGTCATATTTTTCACACTTGCTGAGTATGACATGTACTCACCCTTGCTATTCCCCCACCAACAGTTGCAGGTCGGGATTAGGAGTATAACGATGATAATACGGAGTTCTAGGCCGTGTGCCGACTTCAGCTTGCCAATGGTGTTGATTGGAGCTTCGCTATCCCTTATGCTTATTTGCTTAGCTGCTTAGTTTGCTTAAATTAGATGATTTCCGCTGCATTAGTTCAAACTTGTAATTAATACTCATTATAATTTGTATTTGAGGAGATTATAAATTGTGTAAAAAAAGTGTTTAATTTATCTTGTTCTGTGGTATTTTCTGTATATCCTTTTGTGAATGCACTCGTGTATGTGTGTTGAACGTCCTGGGCACACTTATGCGTTCACTTGGTTCATTTTCGGAACCGGGTGTCACAAATTGGTATCAAAGCCACAGGTTGACCGTAGCACGCAGCCTAGGTAGAATGGACACTTTAGAGCACATAGGAGCACTTAGGAGTCGATGTGTTTTTGCTTAGTGTGATGTTTGCTTTGTATTGTTGCTTGTGTGCTTAGTAGAGGATTTTGAGATGCTTTAGCATTTCCATGTCCACATAGGCTAGTATAGGTAGTTTCTTAGTTTCATATCCCTTGATGCATATTGTTGTTGGGGACGTTTTCTAAATTCTTATCTCTTGCTTCTCTTCAGATGGTGAGGACTCGCAACCAGAGGGATGGCAGTGATGAGGAGGAGAACACTGGAGCACCTCAGAACAATAATGGACAAAGACCTGCTCAGGGAGCCATCAGTATTGAGCAGCTATTGGCTATGCAAAACTAGCTCATGCAGACCATGATACAAACTATGGGATAGCTGCAGGCTGGCAACAACAATAATCAGCCCCACATGCCTCCATCGCAACCCCCGCCTCCTCATAACCGATTGGGAGAGCTGATGAGAACTAGGCCGCCGACTTTCGCTCAAGCTGCTGACCCTATGGATGTTGATGATTGGCTCAAGTCTATAGAGAAGAAGCTAGCTATCATCCAATGCAGCGATCGGGAGAAAGTGCTATTCACGTCTCATCAACTAGTTGGAGCAGCTGCAGATTGGTGGTCTTTGCGCAACGCCCATGAGAACCAATAGAGGATTACTTGGGCTGAGTTCAAAGAGAGATTCCGTTCTCATTATGTGCCCGAGGGTGTTATGATTTTGAAGAGGCAAGAATTTGAGAACCCGAGGCAGGGAAGATCAAGTGTGGGTGAATACTCAACAAATTCACTCAACATAGCTGGAAACAATACATGTTTATGAGGGGCTTGAACAATGAGATCAAGTGCAATTGCTCAACTGCGATTATGCTAACTTACAGAAGCTAGTGGACAAAGCAGTTGTTGTGGAGAACAAGGTCTGTGAGATGGAGCAAGACACCAATAGGAAGGTGCCATATCAAGGACAACAACAAGTAAGCAATGTGCACCCTCGCTTTGCACCATCCAATGCGCCTTATTACAGCTCTTCTGCTCCTGTACAATGCCCTGATTATGCATCGTGCCCAGCTCATATTGTGCAGCAACACCCTTTCATGCAAGCACCTAGGCCTCCATTTTGCACCTCGTGCCAACTTTCCTGGTGCAAATGTTCAGAATCAAGCTCGTCCCAATAATTCTGGTGCAGCAAGGAAGTTCTATACATGTGGAGAAGTAGGACACTTTGCGCATCAGTGTCCTAAGTCAGGCCTTGGTCAAGGAAGCAATGCGCCAAGACAAAACCCAAGACTGAATGGAGGACAACCGCAAGGCAACCATCGATAGCAGAATTTTGCTCGTGGCAACGTGAACCATGTCTTTACGGAGGATGCTCGACAAGCGGATGACGTGGTGATTGGTACGTTTCTCGCAAACTCCAACCCGGCGACTATGTTATTTGATTTTGGAGCATCACATTCATTCATTGCATCGAAATATGTTGCCAAGTATAGTTTGCCTATCTCTCATATGAAGTTCACTCTATTGGTTAAGTCTCCTAGAGGAGACATGAGGACAAATATAGTATGTCCAAAAGTAAGCCTTAGAATAAGGGGGGGGGGGGGGGTAGATTTCTTTGCCAACCTCATTGTCTTGGATTCTCAAGGATTGGACATTATACTTGGTATGGACTAGTTGAGGAAGCACAATGGAGTCATTGAATGTGCCACAAAGATGGTGAAGTTGACTAATAAGGAAGGGATCACCATAGAGTTTGAAGCATCTCAAAATGCACCAAAGCAATTGCTGAACCATATGGACGGTGCTGCAATTGAGGAGATTCCAGTGGTGTGTGAATTCTTGGACGTGTTTCCAGATGAGTTATCAGGTATGCCACCTGATCGCGACATTGAGTTCGTTATTGATTTAATACCTGGAACTGCACCTATAACTAAGAGGCCATATAGGATGCCTCCTAAGGAGTTATCGGAGCTCAAGAAGCAGATTCAAGAGCAACTAGAGAAGGGTTTTATTCGCCCCAGCTCTTCATCTTGGGGAGCGCCCGTTCTTTTTGTGGATAGGAAGGATGGATCACAAAGGATGTGTGTGGATTACCGAGCTCTCAACGAGGTGACAATCAAGAACAAGTACACTTTGCCCCACATAGAAGATTTGTTTGATCAGATGAAGGGTGCTTGTGTCTTCTCCAAGATTGATTTGAGGTCGGGATACTTCCAAATGAAGATTAGACCATTGGACATACCCAAGATAGCTTTTCGTACACGATATGGATCTTATGAGTACACCGTTATGTCTTTTGGATTGACAAATGCACCTCCATACTTTATGTACCTCATGAATAAGGTCTTCATGGAGTACTTGGATAAGTTCTCGTGGTGTTTATTGATGACATTATGGTCTACTCGAGAAGGGAGAAGGAACATGAGGAACACTTGAGGCTTACGTTGCAGAAGTTGAGGGAGCATCAATTGTATGCCAAATTCAGCAAGTGCCAGTTTTGGATGAAAGAGGTGCCGTTTTTGGGTCATATCATCTCAGGAGGAGGAGTATCGGTCGACCTTGGAAAAGTGAGGGACGTGTTGAAATGGGAACCCCCACAGAATGTCAAGGAAATAAGGAGTTTTCTTGGAATGGCTGGATATTACCATCGATTCATCAAGGACTTTTCTAAGATAACCAAGCCCATGACAGAATTGCTAATGAAGGGGAAAGCTTTCCAATGGACACAAACTTGTCAAGAAAGTTTTGAGGAGTTGAAGAAAAGGTTAACAACAACCCAATTCTAATATTGCTGGACGTGAGCAAGAGTTTTGATATTTATTGTGATGCATCAAGACAAGGACTTGGATGTGTGCTCATGCAAGAAGGTCAAGTGGTAGCCTATGCATCGAGGCAATTGAAGAAACATGGGAAAAATTACCCAACACACGGTTTGGAACTTGCAACCATGGTACACGCATTGAAGATTTGGAGACATTATATCCTTGGACATATGTGTGAAATTTATACGAATCATAAGAGTCTTAAATATATTTTCACACAAACAGACCTGAATTTGAGGCAACGAAGATGGTTGGATCTCATCAAGGATTATGATGTGGGAATCAATTATCATCCAGGAAAGTCTAATGTCGTGGCCGATGCCTTGAGATGGAAAGGAGTAAGTCACCAACTCACGGTTCGAGTATTGCCATCTGGGTTATGTAAGGAGTTTGAATGGTTGAATCTTGGATTTGTGAATGAGATGGTGATAATGGAGTTAAATCTGACCTTGGAACAAGAAATTCGAGAGGGTCAAACAAAGGATGAGGAAATTCAGGAAATCAAAGAAAGGACCCAAGAGGGAAGAGAATTCAGGTTTGATGAGGATGACCATGGTACTTTATGGCTGGGAAAAAGGATTGTCGTGCCTAATGTGAAGCATATTCGGGAGACAATATTAAAGGAAGCACATGACTCGCCATACTCGATTCACCCGAGTTGTACGAAGATGTACAAAGACTTGAAGACATGTTATTGGTGGGCCAGCATGAAAAAGGACATAGCTCAATATGTGGCGTTGTGTGATGTGTGTCAACGAGTCAAGGCGGAACATCAAAGACCAGCTGGATTATTGCAGTCGTTAAAGATTCCAGAATGGAAGTGAGAAAAAATTGGAATGGACTTCATAGTTGGATTACCGTGTACTCAGTCCGGTTATGACTCGATATGGGTTATTGTGGATTGGTTGACCAAGTCAGCTCACTTTATTGCTGTCAAGACCACCTATACCACCGCGAAGCTGGCAGACTTGTATATGGAGCATATCATGTGTCGACATGGAGTACCAAAGAAAATAGTCTCAAATAGAGGTTCTCAATTTACCTCTAGGTTTTGGGAGAAACTACATGAAGCATTGGGAACAAGGTTGAATTTCAGCTCAGCATATCACCCTCAAACGGATGGACAAACTGAGAGGACCAATCAGATTTTAGAGGATATGTTAAGAGCTTGTGCTTTGAAGCATGGGAGAAGTCTGGAACAAAAGCTTATCGTATGCGGAATTCTCATATATCAATAGTTACCAAGCAAGTTTGAGGATGTCGCCCTATGAAGCACTGTATGGAAGGAAGTGCAGGACACCCTCGTTCTGGAATGAGACAGACTCAAGTATTTGGTCCGGATGTGTTTCTAGAAGCTGAAAAGCAAGTTTAGATTATTCGCGAAAACTTGAGGACTGCCCAATCAAGGCAAAAAGGATATGCAGACAATAGGCAGAGAAGCTTAGCCTTCAAAGTAGGAGATTTTGTTTATCTCAAGGTGTCACCAATGAGAAGAGGTTTAATATCAGAGGCAAGCTAGCACCTCGCTACATTGGGTCATTCAAGATTTTGGGCAAAAGAGGAGAAGTAGCATATAAGTTGGAGATGCCAGCACATTTATCGGATGTACATGATGTCTTTCATGTTTCCCAGCTCAAGAAGTGTTTAAGAGTGCCGGAAGAACAAGTGGCAATGGAAGAATTGGAGCTAGAGGCAGATTTGACTTATGCTGAACAACTGGTCAAAATCTTGGAAATCAAGGAGAGGGTCACAAGAAACAAGGTCATCAAATGGTGTAAAGTTCAATGGAAGCATCACACAGAGTCAGAGGTAACTTGGAAGCTGGAAGATGACCTCAAGAAGGAATTTGCCTATCTCTTCTCTTCCGCGTCGAATCTCGAGGGCGAGATTCATTTTAAGGGGGGTAGGTTTGTAACACCCTCATTTTCATCCATAATGCATTGTATACATCCTAAATACATGTTTAACATTAATCCACATAAAAAGGAACAATAATAAAATGAATTAGAAGCAAAACCGCACTTAAAAATTCTAGGAAGTGCGGACTAGTCCATTTTTGGTGCGGACTAGTCCGATTTCTCTCTAACCTTCGTCGGACTTGTCCGTTTTGTTGCAGACTAGTCAGTTTTTTTCTCTCTGTACAGTTTTGGACTTGTCTGGTCCATAGCGGACTAGTTCGATATTCCAATTCCTCGGAAATTTTGCTAAGTCCCTGGACTTGTCTGGACTTGTCCGGTATTCTAGAGGACTTGTCCTTTTCCCTCTTACTAAAATTGGACTTGTCCGGTTTTGGCCAGACTTGTCTGATTTTCCTCTGACCAAGTTCGGACTTGTCCGATATAGTTTGGACTTGTCTGTTTTCGCCTCTATCAATCTTCGGACTAGTCCGGCTGTTTTCGGACTTGTCCAGTAAATCGCGATTCCGAGTTGATCTTCTGTCCCACGACGTGTTTTTGGGTTTTTACCTTAAGTGGGCTTAAGGACGTCGTGTCTAACTCTTTTTGGAGCCCATGTGGGACCCCAAACCGGCCTCTACCCATCTTAAACTCGAAGTCCATCAAACCCTAGCCTCCACCTCTATATAAACAACCCCACCCCTTGACTTTACATCCTTTTGCCTCAATTGAAAGTCCACCCAAACCCTAGTTCGTGGAGAGCCGCCATCAAGGAGGGAGAAGGAGATCCCGAGCAAGAAGAAGAAGAGGAGGAAACGAAGAGGATCAAGATCTCCATCAAGTTTCTTTCTTCATCAACAATGCACCAGCAAGTTCTTCATCAACCCTAGATCTTCAAGATCCAAGTGTTGCCTCCAAAACCCTTGGTTCATTGGAGTTCTAAACACCTGGTATACCTTCTACTTCCTTTTTCTCACGTGAGTTCAACCCCGATCCTCCAAATTCACGTCGATCTAGAAAACCCTAGTTCGATGTTCCTGCGAAGGGCAGACTAGTCCGATTTTGCAATCTATTTCCTATTGAATTAAATCTAAATTGGTTCGAATCAATTCCAAACCTGTATAAATTTGTTAAAAACTATTAGAACTAGTTAGTAAACATCATTAACAACTAATTAACTGGTTTTGCTTTGCATTTGCTTTAATCATGCATGCCATGACATATTGAGTAATATATGTGCACTTATTGATTGTGACTCTTGTCTTGTATGTTCTTTGCGTGGTTTAGACGGATTTTCACTAGAGAGTGCCGCGGAGGACCTCCAACACCAAGAATTTGAAGTCTTTGATCCTAACCAAGTCCAAGAGCAACGCAACTGTCCTTGACCATATTGATCTAGTTTTTTTTACAATAAATGTTTTGTTTGCAAAACTGCATGCTTGTGTCAATTTGATGGGAACTCCTATGATAGGAAGTTTACTAGCTTTGTTTAACCACCCTTGTCACCTGGAATATATGGTAGAGAGTCAGGAAGGGTTTTATACCTTTTTGCTTCGCTTAATTAATTAGGATGGGAAAACAACACTACACATATAATTATGCATTAATGAGATTACGATTAATATGAACTGGTCAATATGATATGGTAATGGGTGATCTAACCAAGCATGGTATGTGTTTGGGTTGGATGTTATGGTGGTTTGCTTGACTTAGATCTAAGGACCGGTTCATGCGAGAATATGCCAGGACAACAGTGCCACCACGAGGCCAAGTATGGGTGCAGCATAGCTGCTTAATTAGGGTATTGCTAGTCTTTGCATGGACCATTTGGCGCAGCGGGGAAGGGGAGTCGGATTGGGTTTGGATATGGTTGGTGGGACTCCCTGGGATCTGAATGGTACAAGAGGGGGCCCTTGGTTGAAGATGTGCTCAATTGGAGACATCGCCACCGGTGAAACCTAAGTGGGTCCGTACATGCTAGTAGTCCCTTTGTAAAGGCTATTTTGTGATCTCTTGGCCATACACCAAAGGAAGTGTAATTGTCATAAGGGAGGTTCTTTAGTTACCGACGCGTGATGGAATCACAAACATGTGGGTAAAGTGGTACAAACTCTGCAGAGTATTAAAACTATCATGATAGTCGTGCTCCCGGTTAAGAGCATCTGGACAACTTCCATGATTAGAAGGAAACTTGGGATTTGGGATGGTTATGGTTGGTAATATGGTTACGATTGATAATATGGTTGGTACTGGTTATGGGATGATATTATGGTTCATGGCAATGGATATGGTTAATGGTAATGAGAAATCTGGCATAATGGTGATGGATATGGTGGACTGGTACTATGTTATTAGTTATGATTTATGATGGGTTTACTTCACATACATATAATATATTGCTTTGCAAATGTTTTAATGTACTTTTCAACACTTAGTCTTTATTATTATCATTTGAATGAACTACATGTCATACTTTCCACACTTGGTGAGTACGACATGTACTCACCCTTGCAATTCCCCCACCAACAGTTGCAGGTCGGGATTGGGAGTATAACGATGATAATGCAGAGTTCTAGGCCATGTGCTACCGTCAGCTTGCCTGTGGTGTTGATTGGAGCTGCGCTATCCCTTATGCTTATTTGCTTAGCTGCTTAGTTTGCTTAAATTAGATGATTTCTGCTGCATTAGTTCAAACTTGTCATTAATATTTATTAGAGTTTGTATTTTAGGATATTATAAATTGTGTAAAAAAGTGCTTAATTAATCTTGCTCTGTGGTAATTTTATGTATATCCTTTTGTGTATCTGTGTTGAACATCCTGGGCACACATATGCATTCACTTGGTCCATTTTCGGAACTAGGTGTCACAACTGGGGGAGGGGTTGGAGCTGAGGCAGGAGCTTCAACTTGCATAGCCTCCTCAGCTGCCGTAGGTGCCGGAGCTGCAACCTCCTTCTTCAATACCCTTTAAATAGAACATAGAGAATTCAAGATAAAACAAGAAATAAAATCAAGACAAAAGCGGAAGGTTCGTCCCTTACCTGGGGATGTTGCCGCTCAAGTCGGCACAAATCTTCTTTCTTGGGCGCTTGGAGCCGGAGCTCACCGTCGTCGGTGTGGTGGACGCTCCAGGACCCGAACCAGGTGTTGAGGCGTCCATCGGCGTTGCACCTCTGGTACCTCTATCGTCGAAGGATGCACTCCGGACCCAGAGTCCTCCGCTGGCACCGGGACCTTAGGGTCGCTCCAATAGAGACACGTGTCTAGAAGAGTTGGACCTGCCTTCCTCGTTAAGATAGCTCCGATGCTGCCACATGTCCTGCAGAGCCGGACCTGCCTCCCTCCTCAGGGAAGCTCCAACACTGCCATGTATCCAACAGCATCGGACCTATCGCCCAGTATAGGGGAGCTCCAGAGCTTCTACGTGTCAACGCTCGGACCTACGTCAACAACCGGAGGACAGCGGAATCTCCAACGGCACGGACATTCAAGGGCTATCAATTAGCCGTTACAAGATGAAAGTGCATCTAGGCATCACTTGTGGGTTTTGGTTGATTAATGACAAACCAATGAGATCCTAACAAAATTATTGAGATGAGCGCAGGTTTTAAAAAGTGAGGAAGAAAGCAAAAAAGGAAAGAGAATGAGGATTTAATGGGAAAAGAGCTCAGGAGCTGAAAAGATTAGATTATTTTGTTGGCATTGTGTTGGAGAAACACACCCCAAGAGCTCAAGTGGAAAATTGGTTGCACTCACTACACATTTCACAAGAAGAGCGTACTAGTCCGATAAGCACCGGGCTAGTCCGATATTTCGCTGCACAAGAATCAGACAAGTGCTTTAGCAAGGACCTGTTTGCAACTTCACAGCTGTACAACCGGACAAGTCCGATAAGCACTGGACTAGTCCGTTAACTCCCTGAGTAAAAATCGGACAAGTCCTCCAAGTGTGGACTTGTCCTTCGTTGAACGATTTCTCTCCACACCGGACTAGTCCGATAACCATCAGACAAGTCTAATAATTTTCTAACTAAAAATCGGACAAGTCCTCCAAGTGCGGACTTGTCCTCAGTTGAACATTTTTTCACCACCACAGACAAGTACGATATTGACCGGACTAGTCCGAAAAATCTCTGACTAAGATCGGACTAGTCCGCACCTCAACAGAATAGTCCGTTATCTATCAACACTTAGGGTTTTCCACACACCGCACACCGGATTAGTCCGGTGTCCACCACGGACTAGTCCGAACTTCGCAAACCCTAACGATAACCTTTGGAAACCCTAATATAAATAGAGGTGTACGGCCAAACATCAAACTCTCTCGACTTCCTATACCGTCACACCTTCCAAGAGCCAAAAATTTACATCTCTCCACACATCCTAAGCCTAAAAAGATCAGTTCTTTGAGGATTAGCAATTGAACAAAGGAGAGACTTGTTCTACACATCTTGAGCTCTTGGGTTTGATCTCTTGCACACTCTCATTTTTTATTATATATCTTTTGAGTGTGTTTGGTGGTGTTCATCACTGTAATTCTTGGGGAGCTCTCAACTTGTGAGAAGGCCCCTTGACCAAGTTATTTGCCCCTATGTGATTAGTGGTTGAGAATCGGCCTCCATGGCGATTCAACGAGGGAAGGGTTAGTGAAGACCCGATCCTTCATGGACTCCTCAACAGGGATGTAAATTCCTCTGTGGAATTGAACTCCAAGATAAAACTTTGTCTTGTGTTTTCTTGTTTTATCGTTCATCATAATCTAGGTTTTGCTTAGTATCGTAAAATTCACCTTGAAACTTCGTATCATACTTGATCATTGCAATAAATTGGTTCATTAGCTCAATACACATTACTTGTAATTTGATTCCCGCTGCATAGTGTGCTAGAAGTAGAATTATCAATTTGTTTTGATCTTCTAGTCCGCGCACACCAGACTAGTCCGCACCATAATGGACTAGTCCGGCCTACTCGTATTTGATCTATCTGTTAGGTGTTTCTAGGATCCGATTAAAGTGAAAAAAGCCTATTCACCCCCGCTCTAGGCTACATTCAATTGGTATCAGAGTTAAACTCTTCAAAAGAGACTCACCGCTTGAAGAGACCAGTAGGACATCAAGGATGTACACAAGGGCCTCAACAACAAAAAGGGTGATGAGGAAAGAAACCAAAAGCTAGAAAAGGTCCTCGATGCCATTCAAGACTGTTAGGATGATGAGGAGGAGATGCTTGAACTCAAGGCTCTTTTACGGAAGAAGGCACTCTCCCCAAGAGGGTATAAGAAGATTGACGATGAAAAGAAGAAGGGGGGTAGTCACACAGACTACTCCCGATATCCTTTTGACTATGAACGTTTATATTCTAATAATAGTCATTACTTATTGATTCCTTTAGGCAAAGCACCTTACTTTGATGGAAATGACTATTCAATGTGGAGACAAAATATGAAACTGCACTTTATATCTCTTAACCCAAGTTTGTGGCATATAGTTTGTACAAGGATAGATATTTCAGACAATGATGAAGAGTTGACACCAAGTCAAGAACAAGCAATTCATCGGAATGCTCAAGTTGCAGCTGTGATCACTTCATCATTGAGCCGAGACGAGTTCACCAAGGTGGATGGACTCAAAATTGCCAAAGAGGTATGGGACACTCTACAAACTGCACATGAAGGTGACCGTCATGTACGTGAAGCAAAGATAGAGATGATCGAAGCTGAATTGGGAAGATTCGCTATAGAAGATAGTGAATCTCCTCAAGACATGTACAATAGATTCAAGAATCTTATGAACAAAGTCCGAGCTCATGGCAGCAAGAAGTTGAATGATCATGAGGTTGTGAAGTTGATTCTTAGAGCATTCATACCTTGCAACGTGACTCTTTGCTCTATGATTAGAGAAATCCCCGGGTATCGGAAAATGACCCCAGACGAACTTCTTGGCAAGATTATCAACTTTGAAATGATGGAGAAGCAAGCTAAGCACGTCAAGGAAATTGCCGACCTTACCTCGACAAAGAAGAAAGGAGTTGCTTTGAAGTCAACTTGTAAGCCCACATCAAAAGAAGCTCGAGAAGCTATTGAAGAAGATAATAGTGATGATGATAGCAGTGATGTCAATGATGAAGACATGATCTTGTTCATGAAAAAGTTCATGAATATGATGAGAAGAAGAAAGGGTAATAGGTCAAACGAAGGAAGACAAAGGGACAAACAAAGACCCAAGATGAGACGGGCATGCTACAATTGGGGAGAATATGATCACTTCATAGTCGATTGCCCAAATGAAGATACCAAGAAGAAAAGTAAAGACTACAAGCCTCAACCAAACAAAATGTTCAATAAGAAGAAGCAATATGGCCAAGCGTATCTAGGGAAAGAGTGGGACTCCAATGATGAGTCCTCATCCGAAGAAGAAGAGGAGATGACCACCATAGCCATCAAGAAGCCTACCAAGAAATCCACCCTCTTCGCAACAATGGGCGCATGGAAGGACACCGACCACACTTGTCTAATGGCCAGGGAAGGAAAAAGAAAGGTCACAACTAAACCTTCCTCCTCGCTTTATTCTGATAGTGATATTGATGATTATAATGATGAAGAAAACATGCTTAGTGGTTTAGATAGAAAAACAGCTTCTAAAATGAAAATTTTAATAGATAAGATTGTTGATAAGGAGGAGATAGTCAATCGCTTAGAATATATGATCATTCTCCAAAAGGAGAAATATCTTAAGATTGAAAAGCTCCTTGAACTTGAAAAGAAGCAAAGTGAATCACTAGAACTAGAGTTAGCTTCAAGCAAGGAAACTTATTTGAAGTTAAAAGACTCAAATGTGTCCATCAAGGAAGAACTTGCTAACTTAACCAAAGTTAACAAGATCCTTGAAACGCAGGTTGAGTCACTCAAGCAAAGTGGGTCTTCATTCTTTTCAAGCACACCTTCACAACACATCAAGTCCAAAACTGTTTGTACTTGCACTTGTGCTAAAAATGATATCAACTTGGAAAAATTCCAAATTGACAAAAGAAAAGAATCCCTTCCAAAGTGGCATATTTGACAAGGAGCAAGTCAAGTATGCACGTAGTGCATACTTGGTCACAAGACCTCCAAATGTTAAATATGGTATTGGGTATTCTTATGGTGAAAAGCAAAATGCTAGAAGCCACAAGAATAACAAGGATCACATTGCTTTTATCAAAGGAACTTCTTCTCAAGTTGGAAAACATAGTAACTTTGATAAAATGAACATTGTAAACTCATATGAACAATAAGTTTTATTTAGAACCTTCGATGCTTCATATGTACTTACGAAAAATGCTTATGGAAAAGTTCATGTGAAATATATTGGGACACACCATTAGAACACCAAGGTTCGTGTGTGGGTGCCCAAATCACTTGTGACTAACCTCAAAGGACCCAAGCAAGCTTGGGTACCTAAGACCAAGACATAATCTGTTTTTGCAGGCCTATCATCTGGTGGAGCAATATGGGTGCTAGATAATCGATGCACCAACCACATGACCGGAGAAGGAAGAATGTTCGTGGAATATAAAGAAAATGAAGACCCAAGCGAAGGCATTTATTTGGTGATAATAGTCATGGAAGGGTGCTTGGTACCGGTAAAATTGCAATTTTATCACAAGATACTCTTTCTCATGTTTTACATGTTGACTCCTTGGATTATAACATTTTGTCCATATCTCAATTATGTAGCAAAGGTTATAATTGTTTATTCACTAATGAGGGTGTGGCCGTCTCTAGAAGGAGTGATAACTCGGTTGCATTCAAGGGTGTGTTAAAGGGAAAACTTTATCTAGTTGACTTCAACAAAGATAAAGCCGAAATTGACACATGCTTGATTGCAAAGACCAACATGGGTTGGCTGTGGCATAGACGGCTAGCACAAGTTGGTATGAGGAATCTTCAAAAACTCCTTAAAGGCAATCACATCCAAGGTTTAAAGGATGTTGTTTTTAAGAAAGACAGGCCTTGTAGCGCCTGCAAAGCCGGGAAGCAAGTAGGAGCACCACATCCCGTGAAGAATGTCATGACTACAATAAGACCGCTTGAGCTCCTCCACATGGATCTATTTGTCCCAATTGCTTACATAAGCATCGGCAATAATAAATATGGTTTAGTCATTGTCGATGATTTTTCACGCTTCACGTGAGTTTTCTTTTTGCATGATAAGACAGAAACTCAAGGAACCCTCAAGAAGTTCATCAAGTGTGCCCAAAACAAATTCTCATTAAAGATCAAGAACATACGAAGTGACAATGGGACATAATTCAAGAATACTCGAGTTGAGGAGTTTCTAGATGAGGAAGGAATAAAGCATGAATTTTCAGCATCGTACTCTCCTCAACAAAATGGAGTAACCAAAAGGAAGAACCGAACACTCATTGAGATGGCAAGGACAATGCTCGATGAATACAAGACTTCAGACAAGTTTTGGGCTGAAGCGGTTAACACCGCTTGTCACGCCATAAACCGACTATATCTTCATCGGTTGCTCAAGAAAACTTCATATGAACTACTCACGAGTAATAAACCACATATTTCATTTTTTCAAGTCTTTGGTTCAGAATGTTATATTTTAAACAAGAAGCCTAGGGCTTTGAAGTTCGCTTCAAAGTTCGATGAAGGTTTCTTACTCGGCTATGACTCGAACTCCTATGCCTATTGTATCTTCAACAAGGCCTCCGGACTTGTTGAAGTGGCACATGACGTAGTGTTCAATGAAACTAACGGCTCTCAAGAAGAGCAAGTTGATCAATATGTGCTAGATCAAGATGAAGCTCCATGTCAAGCATTGAGAAGAATGGTGTTGGGCGATGTTCGACCACATGTGCCACCTCCAAATGCGAATGAAGAAGATGAACCACAAGTGGAGGAAAATGATCAAGGGGGAGCTTCCACACAAGATCAACCTCAAGAACATCAAGGTGATCAAAACATCAATGAGGGCAACTATCCAGGGGGAGAAGAAGATGATAATCATGAAGATTCAATACCACAAGTGCCACATCCAAGAGTACACCAAAGCATCCAAAGAGATCACCCTGTCGACAACATAATCGGTGACATCCAAAAGGGAGTAATAACTCGATCTCGCATAGCTAATTTTTGTTAACACTATTCTTTTGTATCCTCTTTGGAACCATACAAGGTTGAAGATTCATTAAAAGATCCGGATTGGGTGATGGCAATGCAAGAAGATTTGAACAACTTCAAAAGGAACAAAGCGTGAGAGCTTGTTGGAAGACCCAAGTCCAACGTCGTTGGCACTAAATGGGTCTTCCGCAACAAGCAAGAAGAACATGGAGTGGTAACAAGGAACAAGGCACGACTTGTGGCCAAATGGTATTCACAAGTCGAATGTTTGGATTTTGGCGAGACTTTTGCTCCCGTAGCTAGGCTTGAATCGATTTGTATATTACTTGCATATGCTACTCACCATGATTTCAAGCTTTATAAAATGGACGTGAAAAGCACCTCCCTCAACAGACCGATCAAGGAGGAGGTGTATGTGGAGCAACCACCTAGTTTTGAAGATCAATAGTACCCCGACAATGTGTACAAACTGCATAAGGCTCTCTATGGCCTCAAACAAGCTTCTAGAGCTTGGTATGAGTGCCTTAGAGATTTTTTGGTTGAAAATGGCTTCAAAATTGGTAAAGCTGATTACACTTTGTTTACCAAACACTTTGATGATGATCTCTTCGTTTGCCAAATCTCTGTTGATGATATCATATTTGGTTCAACTAACAAATCTTTTTGTCAAGAATTTAGTAAAATTATGATAGATAGATTCAAGATGTCCATGATGGGAGAGTTGAGATACTTTTTGGGATTCCAAGTGAAGCAACAAAAGGAAGGGACGTTCATAAGCCAAACAAAGTACACTCAAGACATTCTCAAGAAGTTTGAAATGGACAAAGTGAAGCCCATAAAGACTCCCATGGCGACAAATAGACACTTGGATCTCAATGAAGACAGACCAAACATGGATCAAAAGGTATATCGTTCCATGATTGGCTCTTTACTATATTTATGTGCATCTAGGCCAGATATTATGTTGAGTGTATGTTTGTGTGCAAGGTTTCAAGCCAATCCTAAGGAATGTCATTTGACAGCTATTAAAAGGATCTTGAGATATTTAGTTCATACACCCAACCTAGGACTTTGGTATCCCAAATGTTCAAAATTCAATCTCATTGGATACTCCGATGCAGATTATGACGGATGCAAGGTAGATAGAAAAAGTACATCTGGTACTTGCCAATTCCTATGTAGATCCCTAGTGTCTTAGTCCTCCAAGAAACAAAATTCAATTGCCTTATCCACGGCCGATGTGGAGTATGTTGCAGCCAGGAGTTGTTGTGCACAACTCCTTTGGATGCGACAAACTCTAAGGGATTACGGTTGCAACGTGAGTCGTATTCTACTCCTTTGTGATAATGAGAGTGCCATTAAACTTGCATACGATCCTATTGAGCACTCTAGAACCAAACACATAGACATCCCACATTACTTTTTGAGAGATCACTCAACGAAAGGAGATATATCCATTTTCCTTGTCAACACTAAAAAACAACTAGCCGATATCTTTACCAAGTCACTTGATGAGAAACGCTTTTGTGAGCTCCGAAATGAACTAAATATCCTTGATGCTCGGAACGTTACTTGAAAACTTGCATACCTGTATGCCATTTTCAAAATCACATTGATTGTGTTGAAAAATCATCTCTCTCTATTTTCTTCAAAAAACTATATTAATTATTTGATCTTGGTGAATTATGGTCATAGCTTGATTGTTGTATGTTTACTGATCATATTCATTAAGATTATTTGTGTGTTTTTGCCCCCTTTTTTCTTTTTAAGCACCTTCGAATATATACGAAAGGTCTATGTTAATTTCTATCCTGGTGATCACGGACTAGTCCGTGGTTACGCCGGACTAGTCCGCAAAGTGTTTGCTAGTCCGGACTAGTCTAGTACGACCACAAACTAGTCCAATATTTTGACTCCATAACCTCTAAGGACCGGCGCAGACCTAATCTTCTTCTACCTCACAACACCTCTCATGCTCTCTCTTTACTCGAGTGCTCCCAAGGCGATACCGCAAGATCTCCATCAAATCCTCCCAAAACTCTGTGGGAATGAACCTTCACTGCTAGGGGATCGACAACCCCAGACTAATCCGCACCAAAAACTTCCTCAATGCCTAGAATTGAAGGATTTGGTAAATCTCTCTCCAAACCTAATAACCTTTGATTTTCCTTGTTTTTGCTCAAAAAGTTTAGTATTTCTGGCCAATACATGCTCTATTGATGTAGTCCATTTACCTTAGATCACATTTTCATTGAGTAACCTCAAATTTTGCTAAGTTAGAGTTTGAAAACGGACTAGTCCGTTCTCAGGGCAGACAAGTCCGGTACTCCGGACTAGTCCGTCCCTGAACAACAGACAAGTCCAATATGCCATGATCAATACCCTAGCTTACATCAATTCAATGCAATTCCTTGTCATAATTGCTCATCCATATCCTTTATATCTTCCTTGTCAGGATCATGTCAGGCTCGAATGAGAATCTCTCCGACTTTGAAGCCGAGATGGATCAAGAAGTGTTGCCTCGTGTTTCGGGGTCTCGCTCCAACAAAAGGCAAGAGCGTGCTGCTGAACCCCCTCTGTCGGTACCCTGCGTACCGGATACCCCTTGGGATCGCAAAGATCATAAGGAAACTCCATCTACCAGATTTGAAGACCTCCGAAGGCCTCACATGTCAGCCGTAACCGGAACTGCTTCCCCGACACAGTTAGTCCCAGGGCTGCCATGTGTATCATAAGCTCGGAGCTATCGCCCACACATGGGAAAGCTCTGATCTAGATACCAGTATGGCACCCCCGGACCTAACCCCAGATAGAGGGAAGCTACAGTACCGACACGTGTCCAATAGCACCGGACCTACCCGTCCACGACGGTAAGCTCCGGAGCTGCCACGTGTCCAAACCGCCAGACCTTCAACTTCAACAATCAGGCTGGTGGACCCCCAACAGCTCGGACCTTCAAGGAGCAATCAAGGACTTCAAGACCGGATTAAGTGTCATTAATATCATATTAATGACACACGATCGGAGGGCCCTTAATACCAATAAAGGCGTTGTCAAGGCCCGTTACCACGCTATTAAGGGTAATTAATCTTATTAATTGTGTATCAAACATTAGTAACCGCTAGGGCCACTTGTCGGGCCAGGCTAACTGTGATAGGAAAAGATGAGTCCCAATCTTCCGAAAGGTAATGGGTAAGTCGATTGATGGAGATCTCGACGTTGATGATCCGAGGCTCTCGAGTAGAACACGAACAGCCCCTGCAATCACTACACCACCGCCCCGTTGGTTATCAACCGTGCTTCACACGATTGACCTCGCCAAGAAGGCTAATCCCTGCAAGTGCAACCGAGAACACAAGCAAGAACGTAGAAGACACGATCTGAAATCGCGAAGTTGGGGTCTCACAAACCGTAGAACGGCGATATTATTTATCTAAGCAAAACCCAATTGTTCATGGCGGCTACTATGGAGTATATATAGGTGGGAGGACGTCCAAGGTGGTGTTGGGGTCGTGACCTAACCCTAACACACGAAAATAATGGACTTAGACTTGATACAAGGCCCAATGGCCCAATACGGTGGCGCAGCACCCTGACAGATTCTGTACTTGATTTTGTTTCGACGATTCCCGACGACTCGGAAAGAATTTTGACATGGGACCGGTGCCATTGGAAAGTTTATCCTCTCCCCTTTCCGTGCATATGTAGAACGTCCAAAACGGAGTTCATATGCGTCCTGGGCATCCGTTTTAGTGCGTACTGCTCCTGGACTCCGAGTTGGATACGTTTTGGAGTTTGGTTCGGTTTCCATCTTCTTTGAACGAATTCTCTGGTCTTCCACGTCCCTAATACTCCCTCCAAGTACTCCTTGAACCTCTCCATGGATCCTAATCACAAATAAATCATTAAGTAGCAATCTATACTCAAAAACATATAAGGAAATATATAAGAACGAGTTCACCTCTGAAATTAATTGTTGTGTATGAACTCTATTGATTGCATCTTGTATGTTCAATGGAGTGTTGTTTGTATCCATAGAAGTGATGTCCTCATCATCCTCCCCTTCTTGAATTGGAGTCGTCCTCGACTCAAGTTCGTCTTCTATCATGTGTGGGTCCATATGTGCAACACCATCAAATCTTCTTGTAAGCATGAAAGGAGGAGGCCAAGGTGGTGGACGGCATAGTGCACCATCTTGATCTTGTCCATCAAATAAGAGTGCACGTTCACTTAAGCCAGGATCCCAAACAAATGAACATTGTGCCATGTTTATTTGTGCAATGATAATATGCATGATCTCATCATTCTCCCCTTCTTTATGACAAGCCGTCCTCGGCTTGCTCGTATGTCCAGCAAAAAGACTTGCTTTGGGGGTAGAGTTTAGGCCCGAGTGAGCACTGTCCATATTGCACAACCGCAGTGGAAAATGTTTTTGTTGTCCCTGCTGCAAGGAAAACATACTAGAAAAACTTGACAAGACATTATTAGCGTTAGTACATTCATTTACTTGACCATGTTGTTGCAGCACAAAAGGAGCTTCCTCATTTGAATATATGTAAACTTTATGCACCATAAACATACCACTATGTTCATATTTGCCTATAGCATGAAAAATATATCTACTTAACAAAGGCAATTCAGATTGAGAAAATATTATCTTCTCTACGATATCTAGATCACAAAGAGTGTCAAATTCAATATAGCCCAAAGTATTTAGAGAAAATAACAATTTCAGCTCATCCGTTTCACATGTAGTTGGGATCAAATGCTTAATTTCAGCACAAGTGAGTGATAAAGTATCAAATTCATTTGGTTGTTCTAGCATAGGTATAATATAATTATCAGCACACAACTCATTTTTGTTATAAGAATCAGTGGGAAAATCAACTAATGGTAAAGTTGTATTATGTAAAGTTTCATCTTGTTGCTTCTCATCGATAGTATGATTGGTAGCAAAATTCAGCACATCTGAAAATTTCATACCGTGGTTAACTGTAGAGCATTGTCCATTAACACTACTCTCATTTTCAGCAAGAAATTCAAATGCATTATGAGTTGATTCATCAAAAAATTCAGAAGAGTTGTTCAACACCTCACTCTCATTTGCATCTCCATTTATTTGTTCATGTTCCTGCAAAAGGTTAGGCAAAGGAGGAGGTACAACAAGAAAATTCTTCTCAAGTTCATGTATTTCATCTTTACAATTAGATACATTAGCAAAAGTTTCTCGCATAAGAATTTTCATATCTTTCCATGTTCGAGGTCTTTCTAAATCACTTAAGTTGTTCCACCAAGTCAATGCACAACCTACTAATGCACTTGCAACATTTCTAATCTTTCTTTTCTCACACATATGACATTGTCCAAAAATTTTATCCAACTCTATTTCCCAAGCAATATATTCATCGTAACCAAAACCATCATAAGAAGGAAGAGATGGGAGAATGTAATTACTTCTTGTGGAAGGTGTTGTAAAGGTGGTCTGAATGTCATGTGAATCCTTGGTTGATGTTTGATTTTTAGTGAGCAACTCTATCGCCGTCTTCATCATGTCCATCATCTCAGCATATAATGCATGATTCTTGCTTTTACCTGACATTGTTAGTAGCAAACAGAAGACAACCCAAAAAAATTTGTTATCCCTATCAACTACAAAGGATAATGGAAAAGTGGAAGTGGAATCACACACTCTCAAACGTCTTACCACGCTCTTACAAGTGTTCTTACCGACACTGCAGGTGGCAAACGGTGGCCGGTATGAAGAAACCAATGAAGCGTGGGATGATTGCAAAGGTGTATCGATTCTGCTCAAGAGTAAGGTGTAGCTTGGATGACACTTTATTTGTAGCAAGGATTAGCAACAATGAAATCAGATAGTAAAGTTGAATAAGTGTCCAAAGTATTTGTCAAAGTTGATGGCCTAAATGTGTTCCTAGTAGTTCAAGCTAGCAAGACATGAGACAAAACTAGATGACACAAAGAATGCAAACACTTCTATTTTTTTCTTTGTTGTTTTTTTCCTCTTTTTTGTGCGGCTTTTCTTTCTTGTTTTGCACTTGCCTTTTTTTTCTTCCTTTTTTTTTCAGAATGTGCTGCAAGGGAAGAACACAATGAAAATCAATCCAAGATATCTTGTGTGTCTGTCGCAGATTTTCTGCTCAATCTTCCAAGGACAAATAGGCACACTTATAGGCTCTAAATTGGAAAACTTAGAACAGCAAGATTGTAGATATATCTCTCCTCTTTAATTTCAATATATGGAAGACCTATTTTGGAAAATAACAATAAGAGATACTGCCCCCGAAATACAGACTGTTCAGAATTTTTAGGTCAATAACAGATTCGGATCTAATGCAATTTCGACATCTATAACTATATTTTCTGGGAAAATGATGAATAAGAAAGTTATAGAGAACTTCTTAAGCTTTCCAGAAGGTATAAGAACACGAAAATCCGAGTTCGTATGAGCTAGATATGATGAAAATACTGAACTGAACAGAGATGAATCTAATCTGGACGTGATGACGTGATTCAAAAGGATGAATCAACACAATGCAAAACTCAAACTAAGACTAACAACACTTCTAAACCAGCAATATGACTCAACCACGGACACAAACTCAAAAAAACCAAACTGAATAACAAAGTTGCAAAGGCTCAATATGACTGCAAGTTTTTTTTATGGCTTTTTTTGTGGACTCTAGGTATGAAAAACAAAACTAATGTAATGGATAGATGAATTACCTAACGGGCAACCTGGAAATCTGATACCAATTGATAGGAAAAGATGAGTCCCAATCTTCCGAAAGGTAATGGGTAAGTCGATTGATGGAGATCTCGACGTTGATGATCCGAGGCTCTCGAGTAGAACACGAACAGCCCCTGCAATCACTACACCACCGCCCCGTTGGTTATCAACCGTGCTTCACACGATTGACCTCGCCAAGAAGGCTAATCCCTGCAAGTGCAACCGAGAACACAAGCAAGAACGTAGAAGACACGATCTGAAATCGCGAAGTTGGGGTCTCACAAACCGTAGAACGGCGATATTATTTATCTAAGCAAAACCCAATTGTTCATGGCGGCTACTATGGAGTATATATAGGTGGGAGGACGTCCAAGGTGGTGTTGGGGTCGTGACCTAACCCTAACACACGAAAATAATGGACTTAGACTTGATACAAGGCCCAATGGCCCAATACGGTGGCGCAGCACCCTGACAGATTCTGTACTTGATTTTGTTTCGACGATTCCCGACGACTCGGAAAGAATTTTGACATGGGACCGGTGCCATTGGAAAGTTTATCCTCTCCCCTTTCCGTGCATATGTAGAACGTCCAAAACGGAGTTCATATGCGTCCTGGGCATCCGTTTTAGTGCGTACTGCTCCTGGACTCCGAGTTGGATACGTTTTGGAGTTTGGTTCGGTTTCCATCTTCTTTGAACGAATTCTCTGGTCTTCCACGTCCCTAATACTCCCTCCAAGTACTCCTTGAACCTCTCCATGGATCCTAATCACAAATAAATCATTAAGTAGCAATCTATACTCAAAAACATATAAGGAAATATATAAGAACGAGTTCACCTCTGAAATTAATTGTTGTGTATGAACTCTATTGATTGCATCTTGTATGTTCAATGGAGTGTTGTTTGTATCCATAGAAGTGATGTCCTCCTCAAACTGTGTAACGACTGGTCCTTGTACTATAAAAGGACTGGTTGACGGTACACAAAGGGACCTCTCTGGACTCTCTCTGAGCTCTGGAGACACTTACGCTCTCACACATACGCACTCACTCAATACAAAATCAACACACTCCGTGGAGTAGGGTATTACGCTCGGGCGGCCCGAACCACGTAAACCTCTGTGTCAATTTGCCACCACCTCTTGAATCTCTGCGTGCCCATTACCGAACCACAAACTCCATGTACTACCAACAGTAGTGTCGGGAGATCTGCCGGATTCAACCACCGACAGTTGGCGCGCCAGGTAGGGGGAGGGACCGAGATTTCAAGAATGATGAACTCAGCTGCTGGATCGTCCAACGGCAACCCTGCTGCATAACCTGCTGGAGGCAACCCCTCCAACATGCAGCAACCAGCGGGTGCCATGGCTCCAGCAGGAGTCATGCTGCCACCGCCACCTCCTGCACCAGCAAATCAAGCTGGACAGCGGGACGGAGCATCTGCGTCGGTCACAACATCGGCGAATAACAACAACCCCGAACACGCGCTCCATGCAGCGCGTGCTCTTCTCCAACGCCCACCACCTCCGGGTGCATCCCAGGATGCAATGGAGCAATGGAGGGCTGATGTGGAACACTTGGTTGCAGCAGCAGTCGATCGCATCAGCAACCAAGGTCCTCCCAAAATAGGAGGCGTGTTGCATCCCAACAAGTGACGTCGCTGCCTTCTGGGGCGCGACACACTCATACAGTAACGAGGCTTTCAACTCACGACCTCCGGGCGGAGCTTGATTGCTGTTATCGTCAACAGGACGAATGCGTCCATATCGAGCGAGCTCGCGAAAGGCGAGAGGCTCGAGACATTCCTGCTCCTGAGGGAGTAGGAGGAGGCTGTTCTGCTCTGGCCATGCACCTACGCATGGTCAGGTGGCCACAAAAGTTTCGGCCTCACAGTCCGGAGAAATTTGACGGGACTGTCAATCCTGCTGAGTTTCTTCAGATTTACTCCACTGCAATCCTTGCAGCCGGAGGTAACGAGGCCGTAATGGCCAACTACTTCCCCGTGGCTTTAACTGCGACCACTAGGTCCTGGTTCATGAGCCTCCCGCCCAACTCCATCAATAGTTGGACGGAATTGTGCCAACAGTTCACCGCCAATTTCAGAAGTTCATACACCCGACCAGGCACCGAACTGGACCTTTTTGTTGTAACGCAGAAGGGGGGAGAATCCCTGCGTTCTTTCATCCAGAGGTTCTCCAAGGTACGAAACACTATTCCTTCTATCTCTAGCGCCTATGTTATTGTGGCATTTAGACAGGGCGTACGAGACAAGAAGATGTTGGAGAAGCTGGCGATCAAGGAGATCACCAGCGTCACGGAGCTCTTCAGCTTGGCTGACAAGTGTGCTAAAGCTGCGGAGGGCCGTGAAATGCACTCCAAACCACCTCCGGAGGATAACAAAAAATCCTCCAAGGGTGAGGCCACTACCTCCGGGAGTGAAAAAAAGAAGAAAAAGTCCAACGGCAAGAAAAAGTCGTCGGCTGGCACACCTACTACTGCAGCTACTGCAGCTCCAGGTGGTCGGGGGCCACGTCCCAAGAAATGACCTCGACCTTCATCTGAAGACGGCAGCAACACGAAAATGTGGTGTCCTATCTATAAGTCAAACAGCCACAACTTGGAAGACTGCCGATAGGTCCAGAACCTTGCTGAGCGCTACACCAAGTGCCAGGAAGAAGTTCCTTTCCGACAAAGGGAAGGAAAACAGAAAGTCGACGAAACTCCGGCTGAAGAGGAGTTAGGTTTTCAGGACCCTAAAAAGGTCCTGAAGGTTGTATACACTCCATTGACGATGATTCCGACGTCTCCGACAATGAACGTCGGAAAACCATGAACACCATCTTTGGTGGTTCATGGGACATCACCTCCCACCGTGTCCTCAAGACCATGCGGCGGGACATGGCTTCGGTAGCTCCCACCGCTAGGGCGCAGCCGCACCAGAAGTGGATGGATACCGCCATCAGTTTCGACACGTCGGACTGCTCTCAGAACATGATTGGAGCTGTCCAACTCCCATTGATGGTATCTCCGACCATCAACAACATCCAACTCCACCATGTAATGGTGGACGGAGGTTCGGGGCTGAACCTCATAAGCTTCGAAGCTTTCGTCAAGCTTCAGCTCCGGCCTTCGGATCTTCGCCCCTCCTGACCTTTCTCTGGAGTAGATCCGAGGGCCATAACCCCACTAGGTGCCATTACTCTCCCCGTGACCTTCGGGACTCGGGAGAATTATCGCGCTGATAAGTTGGTCTTTGACGTTGCTCAGATCAACTTACCCTTCAACGCCATTCTGGGCAGACCAGCCTTATACAAGTTCATGACTGCTGCTCATTATGGCTATCTGGTGTTGAACATGCCGACACCAGCTAGTGTTCTCCGGATCCGCGGAGACCACACTGCCGGAGTGACTGCTTTGGAAGAACTTCATGCGCTTGCTACAGCGCAGGAGGAAGAGTCCAGGCAGGAACAAGCTCCGAAACCCCTGAGCATTCATCAACGAGGCTCAACCTCTGCACCTCGCGTGCAACCAAGCGGCGACACAGACATTCCCATCAAAGTCGTCCAAATCGGTTCCGATGCCGCTCAAACCACCCGTATATCGGGAGGTCTGAATGACAAATAGGAACTCGCGCTCATCACTTTCCTCCGGGCTAACGTTGACGTGTTTGCCTGGCAACCGTCACAAATGCCCGGGATCCCTAGGAAAGTGATCGATCATAATCTGAAGATCTATCCTGACGCTCGGCCAGTACATCAAAAGCCTCGGAAGCAATCAGTAGAGCGACAGAACTTCATACGATAAGAAGTGAAGAAGTTGCTCGAAGCTGGATTCATCCAAGAAGTCTTCCACCCAAAATGGCTGGCAAACCCAGTCGTTGAACCGAAGGCCGGCGGGAAGCTTCGGATGTGTATCGACTACACAACGTTGAATAAGGCATGTCCAAAAGATCCATTCCCACTACCTAGAATAGATCAGATAGTGGATTCCACCTCCGTATGTGAATTACTGTGTTTCCTAGACGCATATTCTGGGTACCATCAAATCAGAATGTCTAGGGAAGATGAAGAATATACTTCTTTTATCACAGTAGATGGATTGTATTGTTATACTGCCATGCCATTTGGTCTCAAGAATGCAGCCTCAACATTTGTACGAGCTATGTACAAAACCTTTGGAGAGCTCATCAGAGACGTAGTGGAAGTGTATGTTGATGACATTGTCGTCAAAATCAAGGACAAGGAGTCACTTCTTGACACCTTGCAGGCTGTCTTCGACAAGCTGCAGGTCACCCGCACAAAGTTGAACCCAGACAAGTGTGTCTTTGGGGTTAGCTCCGGAAAGCTTCTTGGATTCTTGGTGAACCACCGAGGCATAGAGGCGAATCCGGCGTAGATTAAAGCTATTGAAGATATGCGGCCACCAGCCCGTATTAAGGACGTCCAGAAGCTGATTGGATGTCTAGCTGCCCTCAGCTGGTTCATCTCAAGACTGGCGGAACGGGCACTACCCTTCTTCAAGCTATTGAGGAAGACCAGACCATTCCAATGGTCTGGAGAAGCAGAAAAGGCGTTCCAGGACCTAAAGAAGCTCCTCACCACTCTACCAACCTTGGTAGCTCTGAACCCTGGTGAGCCTTTACTGCTTTATATTTCAGCAACTGACGAAGTTGTCAACATGGTCCTGGTTGCGGAGAGACCAGAACCCTCACAAGCTCAGTAATCTAGACCCCTCCGGGAGGGTCAGGAGGTTCCTGAAGGCGAGTCTGGGTCCCAGCCCCCAGACTTGGATCTACAAGGAGTTACTCTTGTCGAACAAGAGGATTCGGACCCCTTCGGGAGGGTCCGGGTCACTCCAGAAGAAGCTTCGGGTTCCTCCAGCGAGGACCCGGAAGTCCTCGAAGAAGGTCCGGATCCCTCTGGGAGGGTCCGCGTCGATGAGGAGGAAGCTCCGGGCCCCTCCGGGAGGGTCCGGACAGTCCAACGCCTAGTGTACTTCATCAGTGAAGTACTTCATGACGCCAAGACTCGATACCTAGAGGTGCATAAGCTGCTCTATGCAGTTCTTATCGCCTCCGGGAAGCTTCGCCATTACTTCCAAGCTCATAAGATCTCAGTGGTGACCTCTTATCCACTGCGTGCGATCTTGCATAATCCCAATTCCACTAGGAACATTACAAAGTGGGCAGCGGAATTGGCCGAGTTTGACCTAGAATTCGTCCCAAGACAAGCGATCAAGAGTCAAGCATTGGCAAACTTTGTGGCGGAATGGAACCCCTCTCCATCAAACCCTGGGGGCCCTAGTGAGCAGAAGCCAGAACTCATGGCTCCGGTCTTCACCGAGCCTCACTGGACTCTCTACTTCGACGGATTCATGCAAAAGCAGGGGGCTGGAGCTGGAGTCCTTCTCCTCGCTCCAACCGGGGAGAAGGTAAAATACATGGTCCACCTTGACTTCAAGGCGACCAACAACATGGCGGAGTATGAAGCACTCATTTACGGACTAAAGGTGACACTATCATATGGTGTCAAGCAACTGTTGGTCAAGGGAGATTTGCAGGTCATCATTAAACAAGTGAAGGGTGAATGCTCCTGCAACAATCCCCAACTAGTTGCTTACCTCCTTGAAGTCCAGAGGCTTCAGAAGGACTTCGAAGTCCTGGACCTCCACCATGTCCAGCATCTCCATAATGCTCAAGCTGACAAACTCTCGACGAAAGCGTCAACTGGAGCTCCGGATCCCGACAGAACCTTCGTTCTGAGGTTGTCAAAACCCACAGCTTAGCCCGCTGAACTGAGCGAAGGGGGTGAGACCGGCATCCCGAAGCTGGCGGTCCCGATGGCCCTGTTACCATGGCAGCCATCAAGGGTCGTAGGTGCTGCCGAAAGATCCGAGCAACCCAGCACACAAGACTCAAATACTCAAGCAAGCTCTGATGCATGGATCTTGGAGATCCGGAGCTACTTGAAAGATAATATCCTTCCTGACGATGATGTATCCGCTGACCGGATAGTCAGATTGGCTAAAAGATACATGTTGGTAGAAGGGGATCTCTACCGACGCGGTGCCAACGACGTCCTAATGTGGTGCATCACAAGGGAAGAAGGTCGTGAGCTCCTCACGGAAATCCATGGAGGCGTGTGTGGGAACCACGCGTCTTCCCGCACGCTGGTTGGTAAACCTTCCGGCATGGCTTCTACTGGCCTACAACGCTCCAAGATGCAACTGAGCTGGTGAAGAAATGTGAAGCATGCCAGTTTCATGTGAAACAAATTCACACACCAGCTCAGCCTTTGCAAATGATACCTCCTACATGGCCTTTCGCTGTGTGGGGGATGGACATCTTGGGACCTTTCCCAAGAGCCGTCGGATGTTACAAGTTCCTATATGTTGCCATTGACAAATTCACCAAATGGCCGGAAGCAACTCCAGTTGTGACGATAAACAAGCAATCAGCTATCAACTTCTTGCAGTCCATCGTACGCAGATTTGGAGTCCCAAACAAAATCATAACACATAATTGGACCCAATTCACAAGCTCTGCTTTCCAAGGATACTGCGAAGACCTCAGCATCCAAGTCAGCTACGCTTCCGTAGCTCACCCGACATGCAATGGCCAAGCCGAGAGAGCAAATGCAGAAATCCTGAAAGGACTCAAGACGTGCACTTATGAGCGCCAACTGGATTGTAGAGCTTCCTCCCACTCTATGGGACAACAAGACAACTCCAAACCGGTCAACAAGAGAGACACCCTTCTTTCTGGTGTACGGAGCTGAAGCCGTCCTTCCTCCGGAAATCACCTTGGGGTCACTCCGGGTCCGGACATTCGACGAAGCCACTCATGACCAGCTCCGGTGTGAAGACCTTGACCTCCTTGAAGCGGGAAGGTGCCAAGCAGCTGTTCGGAATGCCCGATACCGCCAAGCTCTTCGGCACTATCACCAACATCATGTTCACAGCCGATAGCTCAAGGAAGGCGATCTGGTGCTACGAAGAATACAATCCAGAGAAGGGTTAAACAAACTTTCCCCCAGCTGGGAAGGACCCTTCCGAGTGATCAAAGTATCCCGTCCTGGATGCGTTCGCTTGGCGATCGATGATGCGACACCTCTCCCTAATCCTTGAAACATTGAGCACCTCCGTAAGTTCTACGCTTAATATCACGGAGGTGAGTCTGTAATCACATGGGATGTATGTTATAAAGTCATTGTACAGAGTCGGGTAGCTCCTCCGGGAGGACAGCCGGACCTACCCCGTAAGGTCCGCAACATCCAAGCAACACTTGTCACAGTCTCAGAACTAAAAGTGAAGCTAGCTACCTTGGGTCAAATGAGAAACGAAACACACTTAGTCTGGTTCCGTACCCTAAGAGTGTACTTGTTTCCCCTGTACCACGGACCTATACTGAAAGACATCATTGTGTGAAAACAGACTCCACGTGCATTTATTTTGTACATGCTCAACATTTTTTATTTTTCTCTTTCTTGTCTATAACAATGTTGTGCAGTTCTTAAGAAACTTTAGCTCGACCAGTTCATGTACAATTCGAGTTGCATTGTCTATTCTTCCGGGTCCAAACATTGTTGATGGTTTACTCGTCTGAATGCCGCCAAGACAATCTAGGGTCGGAGTGTGCTATCAACTTAGCATGGTCATGCACCCTAAGTACGCCACTCTACCTACACCACGGCAGGCCGAAGTAAGGCGAGTCCAGAAATGATCAGACCTGAAGGAAACAAGACGACGCTCTTGATTGTATTTAGAATTGTGTTCGACCTAAAACTTTCTCGGGAATAGTAAGCCGCAATGAAGTTATAGATAGGAAATGAATTTTACTATTTTTCTTGACTTTAGTGTGCAGGAAAAATAAATACTTCGTGATGATGGTGAATGTAGTCGGAGCTGCCAAAGCTCCAACATCCTCAAGGCGGCTTGTGGTCGATGTTCAAACATTGATATCGAGCGTCGCCGGAGCTACTCAACTCCGGTAAAGCTAGGGGGCAAGCCGTCAACGTGAAGAAAAGATGGTGGAAAGACTCTATAATGGAGTTTGTTGTCGACACACCATGTGTTGACAGAGGTCACTGTCGGAGCCAACAAGCTCTGACACCCCTGGGGACTAACCGTCGCTGCTTTACGCGTTGATGGAGACTACTGCCAGAGCTACTAAGCTCCGACGATGGTCAATGCAGGAGCTACTAAGCTCCGACAACCTCAGGGGGCCTTCACTATCGAGTACTTCGGACCTACATTCTATGAAGTTCCAAGCGCGCAAGTCTTCAACAACTGTTACATCCTCTTGGTACATGTTCACAATCAAATTGTGTACATCTACCAGGGGGCCAAGTGCGACAAAGGTGTTGAAGACAAAAAATGAAATTCACAAAAAACTTGGATTTCATTCATCAGGAGACAAGAGATTACAAAATTGGAGAAAAAGAAGAGAGGATACAAGTGGGAGCTATAAAGAGATGGTCCTAGACCCTATGGAAGAACGAGGCGACCCTCCGGGCAGCCTCCGATACGCTGGCTTGGGCAGCTTCTCCCTCTCCTTCGATGGGGCCTTCAAGTACTGGGTCCAAGGGGAATTGAGGGTCCCGGCTTGCGTAGCACGTCAGAACGAATTCTGCGATGTCCTTCGCCAGGGATTGTCCCTCGGTCTCCAGCTGGTCCGCGATGACATCGCCCATCTTGGTGAGCTTGTTGCCTGCCGAACTCAATGCTTGAAACGCCAGGTCCGGCTCCAGCTCCGGATCATCCGGACGCACGGGACTGAAACCCATTGGCATCAACGCGTCATTGGCTTTGCCCAGGAAGTTCCAAACTTGTTGGGACTCCACGGTCCTCGAACCTCGCATCTCCTCCAAGGATCTTTTGGTCGCCGCAAGCTCCGAATTCTCACGGGCAAGGCGCTCAACCTCTTTGGCGTTCCGCTGAATCTTTTAAGCAACTTGCCTTTCGAGTTTTCCGAGCTCTTCCTCCCTGAGGTAGATCTTGTTCCGGCAGTCGACCAGGTCCTTCTCCTTGCCCTGCACTTTCTTCTCCCTGGCAGGAACGACATCCTCCCTCCTGTGGAGTTCCTGCCCTCGCTCCCAGGTCTTTTTCTCCTCTCTCTCATAGCGCTCCTCCAATTTCTTGGTGCACTCTTTGAGACTCTTGTCACCCAGAGTTAGCCTCTGAGTGAGCTCTTCCTCCCTCTTCACGACGTCATCCCGCAGCTCTAGGAGTTTTTGCTCTTCATCCTCGAGCTTTCTCTCCTGCACCTCAAGAGCCTCCCAGCGCTTGACGAGACTATCGTGGATGGTGTTGAGCCTCTCCTGGCGATCATCTGTTGCACTATTAGCAGCTCTGGCCTGCTCGTAGATGGCCCGGGACCGGTTGTCAAGGGATCGCGTCATGCTTTCCCTCTCATCCAGCAGCTTACCCCAGTATTCCAGGCGAACCTTCTCCCTCTGCACCCACTCCTTGTTGTCAGCCTGCCTCGATTGCGCCAGCTTGGTCTCGAAGTGGAGCCTATTGCGCCACCTCCTAAGAGTTTGGTGCTCCTCCTCGAGGGCCTTGCTGTCGTGGTAGAAAGCCAGCTAAACCTGATGAAGACTAGAGCAGGCGTTGTCAATAGACAACGACAGGGGGATCAGATCAGGACCTGCCGGGGTCATCTCTGCCGGTTACAGCGGGTTCTCCGTGACAAAAATTGGGTCCCACTCTACAAGAGCGGTCCCCTGAGCTTCCACGGTACTAGGGACGTCCTCCGAGATAGCTTCGGCCACCGCCAAGGAAGGTCCTGCAGTAGAAGTTTTGACCTCCGGAACTGGCTCCGAAGGTCCCGCCGCCAGATCATCAACAACTGACCCCTTAGGCAGGGGGCCGACAGCTTCATCTTGGCACCCTGGCTCAGGTGCGGGCACCTCCGGGACCACTACTTCCGGGGCAGGCGTAGAACATTCCGCTGGAGCTGAAGCCACATTCGGCTCCGACGTTGGCGCCTCCTCCACCACCGGTTCTGGTGCTGACACATCGATCATCATGGGCTCGAGCGCCGATGCCTCTACAGCAACTGGCTCAGGCGCCAGTACTTCTTCCACGATCGGCTCTACCGCCGGAACTTATGCAGCAATCGGCTCTACCACCAGAACTACCTCGACAGCCAGCTCAAGCGCCGGAACTTCATCAACACCCGGCTCTATCGCTGGGACTTCATAAACCACCGGCTCGACTGCTGGGGCTTCAACAACATGCGGATCTAGGGCCAGAATTGCAGCTACCTCCGGCTCTGAGGCCGGAGCGTCCATCATTTCAGCATCCAAGCCCGAAGCTTCAACCTCTGGGGCTGGTGCTGGTGGTACATCTTCACTCCGGTGGTCCGGCGCTACCACGGGAGCTTCTGGGGATGAGTCGAGGTCAAAGACCACGACAACCGGCGCCGGAGCTGCCGCAGCCTCAGCCACCTCTTGGGGCGGCGCTGGAATTGGAGCTGGAGCTTCCGCCTGCATAGCCTCAGCTGCTGCTGCGGGAACCAGAGCTTCAGCCCCTTTCTTGGGTACTCTGTGAATGAAGGAAGAAGACACTCAAAACGTAGTTACAACAAAAAACAATCAACTTAGGTAAAAAATTAAAATTACCTCGGAAGGCTTCTGCACCAGTTAGCACGGAACCTCTTTTCCGGACGCTCGGAGCCAGACCTTGTCGCCACTGGCGTGGTGGCTCCGGAAGGTTCCCCGGAGCCCGCTGCTGCTGTCGGCGCCACTCGGGTTGAGGCCCCCCTCGACCGGGAAGGACCTCCGGACCCAGAGCCTTCAGCTGGCCCTGGTACTGGAGCCGCATGGCCGGAGCTAGTGCCCCGGGGAGATGCTGATGCTGGAGTAGTTGCCGCCGATGAAGACCTTCCCCTCCGGGGAGAAGGAGTCAGTGAAGAAGGAGCAGGCCTGATAGACCTCCCGTCGGCATGCTTCAGCTTCCTCTTGCGGCTCGAGGGCTCGGCCAATTCTTTTCCCTTGCCCACGACTTCAACTCTCTGTTCCGGGACGGAAGGGGGACCACCATCGGAAACTCTCGAGATCGCCAACCCGATGATCGAACGCCTCTCAACGACACCAAGGTCGTCAAGCACTGGCATCATCCGCCGGAGCTCCCTGCTGAACTCCGCCTCCATGTTCAGAGGGAGAAAAGCCGCTGACAGAGTCAAGTCATCACCTTCGACGTTGATGTCGTGCTGAAACTTCTAGAGGTGGAACTCCAAAGTTGCACCCTCCATGTTGGACTTCAGACCGGTCTCAATCTGGTCGTCATCCAGCACACTGTTGAGAGCCCAAGCAAGCTTCTCCCTCTTCTTCAGCGGAGCCCACCTGTTGTTCAGGAAGTTTCAAAATAGCGCCTGAGGAGTCACCCCTCCTTCCACACACTGGCGGATTCTGGTCAGAGCAGGGTTGAAGGCGTCCGATAACACCGGAACTTCACTCCAAACTGCAGTGTCGATGTTGGGGAGGCTTTCAGGCAACTCCAGCTTCTCATGCTCCTCCACCCTGATGAGTATCCAATCCTTCTTCCAGTCGTCCCACTTCCTAGAAGGGAACAACCGCAAGTACTTGTACAAGCACTTCTTGCGCTTCACGAAATAATAGAAGCCAAGGTACTCGTCACTCTTGCTGGTGGTATGGACAGTAAAGAAGGTGCAGAAGAGCTCAACGCAGGGGGGAATGCCCACCCACATCTCGCAGAAGTGGACAAAGATCGACACTAGAAGAATGGAGTGGGGGCCAAGGTGGTACAGTTGCAGACCATAGAAGTCTAGCAGCATCAGGAAGAAAGAGGAGAAAGGTGGGATCAGTCCCACCATGGCGTACGCGGAGAAGTACACCATGTCGCCGGCATGCTCCTTCACGAAAGGAAGCTTGCCGGCGCGGACCAGGTGGTTGAAGAAGTCAGGAGACCACCCCATGAGGGCCCGGACCTTCTTCAAATCACCATCAGTCTTCAGTCGGCTCTGGCGAAGACCCAACTCCATTGCGGCACAGCGAGGCGAGAGAGGAAAAGCAAACAAATGTTTGGAGAATTTGAGCGCATGTTCGAATGAAAGGCGTAAAGAACCCCAAACGGTGCATTCTTTCCTTCTTAAGTAAGCCCCCGCAACGCTTGGATGGAAACCGCAGAGGAGCCGATGATACCATTCAAAAACTTCACCCTACCAATGACAAAGGGGCCCGGGGCCACCCCGACGATCAAGTCGAGGTCCTTACCCTAGGCGAATGGTTGTCATCATGAAAGGCGGGAAACCCGAAGGCGGCGGCCTGACATGGCGCGTGGAACCGATACGATTTTCATATCGGGAACCGGCGACCTTCAATTGCGTGAGATCCGCACGCTAAGATCTCACCTGCCGCATCCAAAATATGCCACGCGGCGGTGGTTTAACTGCAAACTACCGCCAACGGCACATCCAAAGACCCTTGAAGACACGGCTCAAAAACCGAAGAATGGACCACCTCCGGGAGAATGGCTTCATCCAAAAGGTCTCTCTCAGAGGTGGGCCCAGGGGGCACTATCGTTACCCTGCGTACCGGATACCTCTTGGGATCGCAAAGATCATAAGGAAACTCCATCTACCAGATTTGAAGACCTCCGAAGGCCCCACATGTCAGCCGTAACCGGACCTGCTTCCCTGACATGGTTAGTCCCAGGGCTGCCACGTGTATCATAAGATCGTTGTTATCGCCCACACATGGGAAAGCTTCGATCTAGATACCAGTATGGCACCCCCGGACCTAACCTCATACAGAGGGAAGCTCCGGTACCGACACGTGTCCAACAGCACCGGACCTACCCGTCCATGACGGTAAGCTCCAGAGTTGCCACGTGTCCGAACCGCCGGACCTTCAACTTCAACAATCAGGCTGGTGGACCCCCAACAGCTCGGACCTTCAAGGAGCAATCAAGGACTTCAAGAACTGATTAAGTGTCATTAATACCACATTAATGACACACGATCGGAAGGCCCTTAATACCAGTAATGGCGCTGTCAAGGCCTGTTACCATGCTATTAAGGGTAATTAATCTTATTAATTGTGTATCAAATATTAGTAACCGCCAGGGCCACTTGTCGGGCCAGGCTAACTGTGTAACGATCGGTCCTTGTACTATAAAAGGACTGGTCAACGGTACACAAAGGGACCACTGTGGACTCTCTCTGAGCTCTTGAGACACTTACGCTCTCACACATACGCACTCACTCAATACAACATCAACACACTCCGTGGAGTAGGGTATTACACTCAGGCGGCCCGAACCACGTAAACCTCTGTGTCAATTTGCCACCACCTCTTGAATCTCTGCGCACCCATTACCGAACCACAAACTCCACGGACTACCAACAGTAGTGTCGGGAGATCTGCCGAATTCAACCACCGACACTCTCCCACTCCACCTTGAGTGTGAAGAAAAGTCCCAGCCAAGAAACCACATTCCAAGGGCAAAGTTGGATCCAGCTCGGCGGCTCCACCCAAACTAAGGGCAAAGGAAAGGGTCTTGCCTCTGGAATCGTTCCATGATTGGATCCTGCTCGGCAGCTCCACGCCAAACTGAGGGCAATCGTTCCATGATTGGCTCTTTCGTATATTTATGTGCATCTAGGCCAGATATTATGTTGAGTGTATGTTTGTGTGCAAAGTTTCAAGCCAATCCTAAGGAATGTCATTTGACAGTTGTTAAAAGGATCTTGAGATATTTAGTTCATACACCCAACCTAGGCCTTTGGTATTGATGAGGAGGATGAGTCTCGATCTTCTGATAGGTAATGGATAAGTCGATTGATGGAGATCTCGACATTGATGATTCGAGGCTCTTGAGGAGAACACGTAAAACATCTGTAATCACTACATCACCGCTCCGTTGGTTATCAACTGTGCTGCACATGATTGACCTCGCCAAGAAGGCTAATCCCTACAAGTGAAACCGAGAACACAAGCAAGAACAAGGTAGAAGCATTCTGAATTGCTAAGTTGGGGTCTCACAAACCGATGAACGGCGAAATTGTGTATAACAGATTAATCTAAGCAAAACTCAATTGTTTATGGCGGCCACCATGGAGTATATATAGCTGAGAGAACGTCTAAAGAGGTATTGGGGGCGTGACATAACCCTAAGACATGAAAATAATAGACTTAGACTTGATACAAGGCCCAATGGCCCGATTCGGTGGTGCAGCACCCTGACAGATTCTGAACTCAATTATGTTTTGATGATTTTTGTCCACTCAAAAAGAATTTTGACATGGTACCAGCAGCATTGGAAAGGTTATCCTCTCCCCTTTCTGTGCATATGTAGAACGTCCAAAACGGAGATCTATGTGTCCTGGACATCCGTTTTAGTGCGAACTGCTTCTAGACTCCGAGTTGGACACGATTTTGAGTTTGGCTCAGTTTCCATCTTCTTTGAATGAATTTCTGGTCCTCCACGTCCCTAAGACTTCCTCCAAGTACTCTTTGAACCTCTCCATAAATCCTCATCACAATTAAATCATTAGGTAGCAATCTTTTCGCAAAAACATATAAGAAAACATATAAGAACGAGCTCACCTCTGAAATTAATTGTTGTGTGTGAAATCAATTGATTGCATCTTGTATGTTCAATGTAGTGTTGTTTGTATCCATAGAAGTGATGTCATCATCATCTTCCCCTTCTTGAATTGGAGTCGTCCTCGACTCAAGTTCATCTTCTCTCATGTGTTGGTCCAAATGTGCAACACCATCAAATCTTCTTGTATGTATGAAAGGAGGAGGCCAAGGTGGTGGACAACATAGTGCACCATCTTGATCTTGTCCATCAAATAAGAGCACACATTCACTTGAGACAGGATCCCAAATAAATAAATTGTGTGCCATGTTTGTAGGTGCAATGATTATGTGCATGATCTCGTCATTCTCCCCTTCTTTATGACAAGCCGTCCTCAGCTTGCTCGTATGTCCAGGAAAGAGGCTTTTGGGAATAGTATGAGCACTGTCCATGTTGCACAACTGTAGCAAACAATGCTTCTCTTTTATTTGTTGTCCCCGCTGCAAGGAAAAAATACTAGAAAAACATGACAAGACATTATTAGCATTAGTGCATTCATTTACTTTACCGTGGTGTTGTAGCACAAAAGTATCTTGCACATTTGAACATATGTAAACTTTATGCACCATAAACATGCCACTATGTTCATATTTCCCTATAGCATGAAAACTATTTTTTGCCACCAAAGGTAATTCAGTTTTAGAAAATATTCTTCTCTGTACAATATCTAGATCACAATGAGTGTCAAATTCAATATAACCCTAAGTATTTAGAGAAGGCAACAATTTCAGCTCATCCCTTTCACATATAATTGGAATCAAATGCTTAATTTCAGCACAAGTGAGTGATAAAGTATCAAATTCATTTGGTTATTCTATCATAGGTACAATATAATTATGAGCACACAACTCATTTTTGTTGTAAAAATCAGTAGGAAAATCAACTAGTGGTACAGGTGTATTATGAAAAGGTTCATCTTGTTGTTGCTCATCGATAGCATGATTGGTAGCAAAATTCAGCACATCTGAAAATGTCATACCTTGGTTAAATGTTGAGCATTGCTCATTAACATTACTCTCATTTTCAGTAAGAAGTTCAAATGCATTTGGGTTGATTCATCAAAAAATTCAGAAGAGTTGTTCAACACCTCATTTTTATTTGCATCTACATTTATTTGTTCATGTTCCTGCAAAAGGTTAGGCATAGGAGGAGGTAAAACAAGAAAATTCTTCTCAAGTTCATGTATTTCATCTTTGCAATTAGATACATTAGCAAAAGTTTCTCGCATAAGAATTTTCATATCTTTCCATGTTCGAGGTTTTTCTGAATCGCTCAAGTTGTCCCACCAAGCTTTCTCTTTTCACACATACGACATTGTTCAAATATTTTATCAATCTCTATTTCCAAAGCAATATATTCATCGTAACAAAAACTATCATAAGAAGGAAGAGACGGGAGAATGTAATTACTTCTTGTGGAAGGAGTTGTAAAGGTGGTATCAATGTCATGTGCAGCCTCGACTGGTGTTTATTTCTTGGTGAGCAACCCCATCATCGTCTTCATCATGTCAAGTAACTCAACATATAGAGCACAATCACCATTCTCTCTTTTACCTGACATTGTTAGTAGCAAATAGAAGACAACAAAAATATTATCCCTAACAACTACATATGGCAATGGCAAGGTGAAAGTGGAGTCACACACTCTAAAGCATCTTACCACACACTTACAAGTGTTCTTACCGACACTGCAGGTGGCAAACGGTGGACAATATGAAGTGTGGGATGATTGCAAAGGTGTATCGATTCTGCTCAAGAGTAAGGTGTAGTTCGGATGGCACTTTATATGTAGCAAGGATTAGCAACAATGAAAATCGGATAGTAAAGTTGAATAAGTGTCTAAAGTACTTGTCAAAGTTGTTGGTCTAAATATGTTTCTAGTAGTTTAAGCTAGCAAGACATGCATCAAAGCGCTAAGGACACAAAAGTTGCAAGCACTTCTGATTTTTGTTCTTTTTCTTTTGTTTTTTTTCTTTGTGGCTTTTCTATATTTTTGCACTTGCCTCTTTCTTTTGTCTTTTTTTCCAGAATGTGCTGCAAAAGAAGAACACAATGCAAAGCAATCAAAGATATCTCGTTGCCCTATCACAGATTTTCTGCTCAAACTTACAAAGCAAATTAGGCACCCTTATAGGCCCCAAACCTAAAAACTTTTAACAGCAAGATTACATACTTACTTCTCCTCTTTAATTTAAGTATATGGAAGACCTATTTTGGATCAGAACAATAGTAGAAGTTGGCCCTAAAATACAGATTGTTCAGAAATTCTAGGTCAATAATAGATTCGGATATAATGTTATTTTGACATCGATAACTCTATTTTCTGGAAAACGGATGAATACAAAACTCATAGGAAACTTCTTAAGATTTCCAAAAAGTACAAGAACACAAAAATCCGAGTTCGTATGAGTGAGATATGATAAAAATACCGAACTGGACATAGATGAATCTAATATGGACGTGATGCATGATTCAAAAGGATGAATGAACACAATGCAAAACTCAAACTAAGACCAAAAACACTTTCTAAACCAGCAATATGACTCAACCATGGACACAAACTCAACAAAACCAAACTGAAAACAAAAGTTGCAAATGGCTCAATGTGGTTTGGACAAAGTAATGAACGAATCTAATAAACTGCAAGTTTTTTTTTGTGGCTTTTTTGTGGACTCTAGGTATGAAAAACAAAAATAATGTAATGGATAGATGAATTACCTAACGAGCAACCTGGAAATCTAATACCAATTGATAAGGAAAAAGTTTAGGTCCAATCTTCCGAATGGTAATGGGTAAGTCGATTGATGGAGATCACAACGTTGATGATCTGAGGCTCTCGAGGAGAACATGAAAAACCTCTGCAATCACTACACCACAGCTCCATTGGTTATCAATCGTGCTGCACACGATTGACCTCACCAAGAAGGTTAATCTCTGCAAGTGCAACTGAGAACACAAGCAAGAACAAGGTAGAAGCAATCTGAATTGCTAAGTTGGGGTCTCACAAACAGAAGAATGACAAAACTGTGTATAACAGATTAATCTAAGCAAAATCAATTATTTATGGCGGCCAACATGGAGTATATATAGATGAGAAAATGGCTAAGGAGGTGTTGGGGGCGTGACCTAACCCTAAGACACGAAAATAATAGACTTAGACTTGATACAAGGCCCAATGGGCCAATACGGTGGCGCAACACCCTGATCGATTCTGAGCTCGATTTTGTTTTGATGATTCCCGTCCACTTAGAAGGAATTTTTACATGGTACCAGCGTCATTGGAAAGTTTATCCTCTCCCATTTATGTGCATATGTAGAACGTCCAAAACGGAGATCGTATGCGTCCTGGACATCCGTTTTAGTGCGAACTGCTTCTGGACTTCGAGTTGGACATGATTTTTAGTTTGGCTCGGTTTTCTTCTTCTTTGAACGAATTCTATGGTCCTCCACGTCCCTAGGACTTACTCCAAGTACTCCTTGAACCTATCCATAAATCCTAATCACAATTAAATCATTAGGTAGCAATCTGTTCCCAAAAACATATAAGGAAACATATAAGAACGAGCTCACCTCTGAAATTAATTGTTGTGTGTGAACTCTATTGATTGCATCTTGTATGTTCAATGGAGAGTTGTTTGTATCCATAGAAGTGATGTCCTCATCAGGTATCCAAAGGTTCAAAATTTAACCTCATTGGATACTCCGATGCAGATTATGCTGGATGCAAGGTAGACAGAAAAAAGTAGCTCTGATACTTGCCAATTCCTAGGTAGATCCCTAGTTTCTTGGTCCTCCAAGAAACAAAATTCAATTGCCTTATCCAGGGCCGAAGCAGAGTATATTGCAGACGGGAGTTGTTGTGCACAACTCCATTTGATGCGACAAACTCTAAGGGATTACGGTTGCAATATGAGTCATATTCCACTCCTTTGTGATAATGAGAGTGTCGTTAAACTTGCATATAATCCTGTTGAGCACTCTAGAACCAAACACATAGACATCTGGCATCACTTTTTAAGAGATCACTCAATGAAAGGAGACATAGCCATTTCCCATGTCAACACTGAAAAACAACTAGCCGATATCTTTACCAAGCCACTTGATGAAAAACACTTTTGTGAGCTTCGAAATGAACTAAATATCCTTGATGCTCGGAACATGGCTTGAAAACTTGCATACATGTATGCCATCTTCAAAATCATGTTGATTGTTTTGAAAAATCATCTCTCTCTATTTTCTCCAAAAAACTATGTTAATTACTTGATCTTGGTGAATTATGGTCATAGATTGATTGTTGTATGTTTATTGATCATATTCATCAAGATTATTTGTGTATTTTTGGCCCTATTTTCTTTTTAAGCACCTTCAAATATATACAAAAGGTCTATGTTAATTTCTATCCTGGTGACCACTGACTAGTCTGTGGTTACCCCGGACTAGTCCACACATTGCAGACTAGTCTGCAAAGTGTCCGCTTGTCCAGACTAGTCTGGTACGACCACGGACTAGTCCGATATTTCGACTCCATAACCCCTAAGGACTGGCGCAGACCTAATCTTCTTCTACCTCACAACACCTCTCAAGTTCTCTCTCTTCACTCGAGTACTCCCAAGGCGATACCACAAGATCTCCATCAAATCCTCCCAAAACTCCGTGGGAATCGACCTCCACTGCTAGGGGATCGACAACCCTGGACTACTTCGCACCAAAAACTTCCTCAATGACTCGAATCGAAGGATTTGGTAAATCTCTCTCCAAACCCTAGAATATTCGATTTTCCTTGTTTTTGCTCAAAACCCTTAGTACTTCTGGCCAATACATGCTCTATTGATGTATTCCATTTACCCTAGATCACTTTTGCATTGAGTAACCTCAAATTTCGCTAAGTTAGAGTTTGAACAGCCGCATAACGGACTAGTCCGTTCTCAGGGCGGACAAGTTTGGTACTATGAACTAGTCCGTCCCTAAACAACGGACAAGTCCAGTATGCCATGATCAATACCCTAGCTTACATTAAATCAATGCAATTCCTTGTCATCCTTGCTCATCCATATCTTTTATATCTTCTTTGTTAGGATCATGTCGGGCTCGAATGAGAATCTCTCCGACTTTGAAGCCGAGATGGATCAAGAAGTGTTGCCTCGTGTTTTGGAGTCTTGCTACAACAAAAGGCAAGAGCGTGCTGCCGAACCCTCTCCCACTCCACCTCGAGTGCGAAGAAAAGTCCCAGCAAAGAAACCACATTCCAAGGGCAAAGATGTGGTTGGATCCAGCTCGGCGGCTCCATGCCAAACTAAGGGCAAAGGAAAGGGGCTTGCCTCTGGCCCGATTGGTCCCTTGAAGATGACCTCTCCAAGACAAGGGAGTAGGAACTCCTCAGAGGAGAAATTTAATGGCAAGGGAAGTGATGTGGCATGGAAGCTAAGGAAGATTGATGCCTATAGCAGTGGGAAAAAGGAAGCTGATCTGAGATTTTGGAGTCATTTTCACTCGACAACTACAACTTTGTGTACCTCCTAATGAAGACTCCAGTGGTCAGCAGCCAATGGATTGACTGGAACCTTTTTGAAAGAAAGAGTTGTGATGCTTCTGATGAGGTGGTAGAGGCTGCAGAGAGGCATGGTCTAAAGGACATGTTTTCCTTTAGATACAACTGGAATGATGAAGTGATAACCCAGTTCTACTCCACCTGCTATTTTTCCCAAACGGATGAAGAAAGGGTAACTTGGATGACTCATGGATCAATATACTCTATCACATATGCTGATTTTGCAAAGTTGTTACATCTTGAGGATAGCGGAGACCATGTGATAGTGATTCACAATGACAATCCTCTTGATAAGGACAAGATGGATTCCCTCTATGACACTCGCCTCCACTACAATCCCCCATTGACCAAGAACATGAAGCCATTCTTCATTGTCCTCAATAGAGTGCTTCGGAAGACGATTGCTCCTAAGGATGGAGACGTAGGCAGCGTTCAAGGTCACTTGAGAATCTTGATGAAGGTGATAAGCAAGAAGAGAAGGTTCGATGTGTTCAACTACATTTGGAATGACATGGTGAACATTTCTTGCACTCCAAACCACTCCTGTGGCTATGCACCATACCTAATGTTCATGATTGAAAAGGTCACAGGAATTGAGTTTGTGAAGGATGTGGAGCACAATGCTTTGAGGCCTCAGAAGCCGCCTCAAGCTACTCTCCCAATTGCTCCTTCTCCTAACTCAAGTGAGGAACACCCAAGGAGAGCCCAAGAAGAAACAAGGCCTTCCCCTAGCACTAGGGTCCCTCCATCTCGCAAAGGGTCTGCTAGTGGGATCATGAAGTATTTGGCTGCTATCTTTAGTTCTTGCCGCAAATCAGAGGTGAAGATACACAAGATGAACAAGGCTCTAAATGGAGAGATGAGATACATGAAAGAAAATGTCAAAGCCATTTGCCTAAAACTGGAGATTGAGCCTATTGGATGTCCAGTTATCTCAGAGGACTTTGCATCTGACTT
Source organism: Tuctoria greenei (assembly GCA_036927565.1). Taxonomy (NCBI): domain Eukaryota; kingdom Viridiplantae; phylum Streptophyta; class Magnoliopsida; order Poales; family Poaceae; genus Tuctoria; species Tuctoria greenei. The sequence goes on along the minus strand of JAYESD010000005.1, from coordinate 89,697,359 downwards.
TTTGGAGCTTCCACCTCTCTCTCCTTCCGATCTTGCCTACTTTGGCCTTAGGAGCACAACAAGTGGTTCTTCTCATCCTCCTCCTTAGCCTGATGAAGAAGATGAAGAAAGGACCAATAGCGCGGATGAAGGCAGGGACCATCAGTAGATCCCTCTTTCTCTTCCTTTTTGGTGCTTTAATGCCAAAGGGGGGAGATTGAGGGGGGGGGGGTCTATTCCTCTTTTGGTTTTTGTTGCAACTCTGTTGTGCAATTGGTCTTGTAAAACTTATGTTATGTTCTCATTATGCTTTTGGACATGAATTATGAAGTAATGGTTATGCTTTTCTATGATCTATGTTTTATGTTTAAAACTACTATGCATGCTTGATATTCTTGTTGTTATTATGATTACTCCTCTTATGATATTCACATCAATATTATTGCTCACACACATAGTTTTGCACCCCACCATAAAGAGTGCACATATGTATTACTCTTATGTTTGCTATTTTTTTCTCAAAATTCATATGTGCACAGTTTATGAAAATCTAAATTTTTACCATATTTGTGTAATCTCAATTGGTTGTCATCAATCACCAAAAGGGGGGAGACTGAAACTGCATCTAGGGATCCCTTGTGGGTTTTGGTTGATTAATGACAAACCAATGAGATCCTAACAAAATTGTTGAGATGAGCGCAAGTTTTAAAGAAATGAGGAAGAAAGCAAAAAAAAAAGGAAAGAGAATGAGGATTTAAAGGGAAAAGAGCTCAGGAGCTGAAAAGATTAGATTATTTTGTTTGGAGTGTGTTGGAGAAACACACCCCAAGAGCTCAAGTGGAAAATTGGTTGCACTCACTGCACATTTCACAAGAAGAGCGGACTAGTCCGATAAGCACCGGGCTAGTCCGATATTTCTCTGCACAAGAATCGGACAAGTGCTCCAGCAAGGACTTGTCTGCAACACTTCACAGCTGTACAACCGGACAAGTTCGATAAGCACTGGACTAGTCCGTTAACTCCCTGAGTAAAAATCAGACAAGTCCTCCAAGTGTGGACTTGTCCTCCATTGAACAATTTCTCTCCACACCGGACTAGTCCGATAACCACCGGACAAGTCCGATAATTCTCTGACTAAAAATCGGACAAGTCCTCCAAGTGCGGACTTGTCCTCAGTTGAACATTTTTCACCACCACAGACGAGTCCAAATCGGACTAGTACAGACCTCAGCGGACTAGTCTGGAATTTATCAACACTTAGGGTTTTCCACACACTAGTTCGGTGTTTAGGTGTAGGTGGTGTATTCAGTGGTTCCTTATTCAGTGCTATGCATGGTTCCTTGGTAACCTCTAGTTTGATCAGGGAAACCACTAAAAATGAATCTGCTAATGAGGGTTACAAATTTGGTCAAGAGGAAGAGACTTATAACATTGTGGCTGCTCACGGTTATTTTGGGCGATTAATCTTCCAATATGCTAGTTTCAACAACTCTCATTCTTTACACTTCTTCTTGGCTGCTTGGCCTGTAGTAGGGATCTGGTTCACTGCTTTAGGTATTAGTACTATGGCATTCAACCTAAATGGTTTCAATTTCAACCAATCTGTAGTTGATAGCCAAGGTCATGTTATTAATACTTGGGCTGATATCATCAACCGTGCTAATCCGGACTAGTCCGGACTTCGCAAACTCTAACAATAACCTTTGGAAGCCCTAATATAGATAGTGGTGTACGGCCATACATCAAACTCTCTCGACTCCCTGCGCTGTCACACCTTCCAAGAGCCCAAAATTTACATCTCTCCACACATCCTAACTAAAAAGATCAATTCTTTGAGGATTAGCAATTGAACAAAGGAGAGACTTGTTCTACACATCTTGAGCTCTTGGGTTTGATCTCTCGCACACTCTCATTGTTTATTGTATATCTTTTGATTGTGTTTGGTGGTGTTCATCGCTATAATTCTTGGGGAGCCCTCAACTTGTGAGAAGGCCCCTTGAACAAGTTATTTGCCCCTTTGTGATTAGTGATTGAGAATCGGCATCCGTGGCGATTCAACAAGGGAAGGGTTAGTGAAGACCTGGTCCTCTGTGGACTCCTCAACGGGGATGTAAATTCTTGTGTGGAATTGAACCTCAGGATAAAACTTTGTATTGCGTGTTCTTGTTTTATTCATCATAATCTAGGTTTTGCTTAGTATTGTAAAATTCACCTTGAAATTTTGTATCATACTTGATCATTGCAATACATTGGTTCATTAGCTCAATACACTTTACTTGTAATCTGATTTCTGCTGCATAGTGTGCTAGAAGTAGAATTATCAATTTATTTTGATCTTCTAGTCCGCGCACACCAGAATAGTCTGCACCATAACGGACTAGTCCGGCCTACTGGTATTTGATCTATCTGTTGAGTGTTTTCAGGGTTCGATAAAAGTGCAAAAAGCCTATTCACCCCCCCTCTAGGCTACATTCACAAGAACTGTTTAACGCGTCATTAATACCATATTAATGATGCACGATCAAGAGAATATCAAGGCTGGTAACGCTGTTGTTGAGGCACGTTATCACACAATTGACCCCTCATTACACTGTAGATCATGTATAGGGTAGTTAATATAGTCGGGACCACTTGTTGGGCCGGGCTCGAACTATAACGACCAGTCTTTAGCATATAAAAGGGTTGCGCTACACGGTAGAAAGGATCCAAGCTCAACTAATCTCAAGCCATCCAAACTCATACAATTAACAAACACACACCCCATGGAGTAGGGTATTATGCTCAGGCGGCCTGAACCACATAAATCTCTCGTGTCACCATCTTGTGCTTGATTTCGCTTTGTGCCCCATTCGAATACGAACCTCCGCGGACTACGAATTAGTAGTATTGGGGGAAGTGTCGTTGCTACACTTTGACAGTTACCATTCTCGTTCGCACCAAGTTGTGGCTCCTCTTCATGTCCCTCTCCGTGTTCCTCCTCATCTGAGGCTGGTACATAGTACTCTTCATAAGGATCATCATCCATATCATCTTCATACGGCTCAAGCTCCTCCGGATCTTCCTCCATAGTGCTTGACTCATTAGCTCCCTCCACCTCGGGCTGGACATTCTCCTCCTCTTGAATCAGATCGTCGGGAATCTCGATGGGGTTACTCGCACATCTAAGGGGCAGCGGATCAGCGATCAGTTGTGCGTCATTCTCAGGGATTGGCATCTACAGAGAGAACATGAGAACATTAGAAGAGAGGGTATTATAATCTGAAAATTGCAGCAGCCATAACATAAAGGAAAAAGAGAGGTGCGGCTGTCCAAAAGAAGAAGGAAAAGAGAGAAAAATGCAGCAGCTCACAAAATAAGTTTACCCACACATAGAAGCAGCAAAAACACACACTTTAAACAAAGATTTAAGCAGCAAATACAGCAGCAAGCACAATAAGACACGACTGAAAATTGCATTGAAAACGCAGTATCATCCGGCACTTTTCGGTGGCTGAAATGACGAAATCAGAACAGCAGTAAGAAATTTTGAAAATAGCATATTAGAGGAGTGTTCCTATGTGCTCTAGGTCCATTCTACCTAGGCTTACGTCCTATGATCAGTGCGGTTCTAATACCAATTTGTGATACCCGGTTTCGGATATGAACCAAGCATAGCGTATATGTGTGTCCAAGACGTTCATCACACATACATGGATACATCACAAATGATATTCAGAATTTAACCACGTCTCAAATAGTAAGTGTGGGAAAGTATGATATGTAGCTAAAAACAAGAATAGATATAAATGGTTTATTGCAGCAAGCAAATTTTAGTTTGCAACAAGTAAATGCATCCTGGAATGTCTAGGTGTGATTAAATCCCAACATAACCCAAATAATTATCATACCTCATAATAAAATCTCATTTACTATCATAATATTATTATAACCATCCAACAATTACTATCATCACCATATGCCAATTTCATATCCTCTCATAATCGACCATACTCATATAACATAACAAAATCATCCCCAAATCTCAAGTCCAATTTTAATCATGTAGGTCATCCAGGTGCTCTTAGCCGGAAGCACAGCTATCATGATAGTTTTTAACACTTTGCAGAGGTTGTACCACTTTACCCATATGTTCGTGATTTTGTTACCTTTCGATGACTAAGAGCCTCTATTATGCCTTATCACACTTCTGTGGGTGTGCGGCCAAGAGATCACAAAATAGCCTTTCAAAAGGGACTACTACTATGTATAAGCCTACTAAGGTTTTACCAGCATGCTTGAATCTCCATTCTTTCACCCACGAGCCGCTCACGTGCCATGCGGATCCTAGGGTAATCCTACTCGATTCCCATTCCTCGCGCCATCCAATGGTCTATACAATACTAGCGGCACACCTAATTATTCAGCTACGCCGCACCCATACTTGGCCTTGTGGTGTCACTGTTGTCCTGGCATATTCTCGCATGAACCGGTCCTTAGATCTAAGAAAAGAAAAACCACCGTACCATCCAACCCATTCCACAAATCCATGCTTGATTAGATCTCCTAAGTTCCATATTGCTAAAATAGTCATTATCCCATTACCATTATCAGTCCTTGTAATTAAAGTTGTTAAGCATATTAATAGAGTTACCCATAACCCGTGCAGCGATGTGGTGCAAAAAAAAAATACCCATATCAAACTCATCATGTATATCCGCGACAAGAAGTGGCATAAAACACTAGTAAACTCTTACGTATGGGTTTCCCATCATATTGACTCAAGCATGCAGTTTCACAAACAAAACGTTTAAAAACATAGGTTCAATATGGTCAAGGACACTTGCCTTGCTCCGACGGATAGGGTTGCTCAAGCGCTTCGAAGTCTTGGTTCTGAAAATCCTCGTGCATGGCCTCTTGAGCACATCCCTCTACTCGCGATCACACAAATACAAGAAAACACATACGAATCAATACAATTCACACATATAAATCAATATGCAATGATATAAATGCATGCAAGGTTCGATAATTAATTATCTATGGTTGTTCATTAATTAAATACAACTAGTTCATACGTGTTCATGCAAGTTTACGGGGGTTTTAGCAATAGTTGTTGCTGCTAAAATAAACTAGGTGCAACTACGATTTAATTTTGGGTATTAAATCTATTGCATCGTTAAAATTCGTCTTGGAAAACGTATCCTACCGTAGGTGCATCGGCTTCGAGGGTCACGGGATGGATACGTAGTGTAGACGAAGTAGACGGCGCAGCAATTCTCCGGCGGCACGACGATCTCTGGCGGGCGACAGCTCCTTCCTTCTTTTCCTTCTTTTCCTTCTCTTCTCCTCCTCCCTACCGTGGCCATTCTTTTCTTCTCCTGGCGGCTAGGGTTCCCTTGGTTTCTACCGTAAGCAACTAGCAGGGCGCTGCAATCTTTACGTATGAGGCAAGCAGTATTGAGCTCCTCGGTTCCTTATATAGGCGCAACCACGTAAGGGGTGTGGACTCCCGATCGTCCTCGGGCCAACCGCGGGCGGGAGTCCTGGGCACCTACGCCAGGGTGCGCGTGGGCTAGAGACCAAGTCCTGCTCGGTCGGCGTTGGCACACACGCCCGGCTCGGGACCGAGTCGGGTGCGGCCTGGCCCTAGCCGGTGGTTGCTTTATTTTTTCTTTCTAATTTTTTCTTTTTTTCTCTGCTTATTTATTTATTACATAAATACATTATTTTTATTTTTTATTTTTTATTTCCTATTTTTTATCTTTTATTTTCCTATTTTCTTTACATATATATTCTCCTTTTGTTTATATTTATTTCTCTATTCTATATTTTATATTCTCATTGATTTTTTCTTATTACCTACACATGTTTATATATATTTTTATCTTTTATTTTTCCTCTCTTTTGTTCTACTAATGTTTTATGTATCTGAATGTATGCAATGTATGATACTAAAAATGAGGGTGTTACACGGTGGCTCGCCGTACGGGCTTGGCTCGAAGGTGGCGCATGTGCGCGAACTTTGTAGAGCTGCAGGGCCTCATTGTGCAGGGACTGACTGAGCGGCAGCGACCGATGCGCAAGCCTGGCTGGGAGGTAGCGGTAGCTGGCGTGTGGATCCTGTATGGCAGTGATGGCTGGCCCATGGTACGCATGCCGCGGTGATTTGGTCCCCTACCGGGGAAGATGAACAGTATGTGTTGTAAAGTAAAGGTCGTTGTCTTTTCCAATTTTCTAATTTTTTATTCTATTTTTTAAAATAGAAATCCTATACTACATGTCATTGAAAATAAAGTTCTTGTGACCATTGATTCTACTTTGATATTCATGTGAATGAATCATATATATCTCCTCTCCCAATCCTAACTCGAGTACTCAAAACTGACGACACGGGCAGGAGTTCGAGAGCACGGGACCTCGACTGCGCAGGCAAGGGCGCAATGGCATGTGGCCTCGACGACGAAGGTAGTGGCGCGGGCTCGACGGAGGAGGCAGGGGCGCGGCGACACAAGGCCTACGATGTGACGACACGCGATCTCAACGGCGCGGGGCCTTGACAGACATCACCAACTCTGGCGCATCGGCGGGAACTCAAGTGACGGGAGATCATCTGGTGGACTCAAACCAGGAAGTCGGCGGCCCGAATGGCTTTGAAGATGGCGGCCCGCGAGCACAGCTGGAGGCCCATGATGAGGAAGCTTAAATAGGGAACGAATCGATGGGCGAGGGCAGGTGGGTTGTAACAGAAAATATTCCTCTGTTCCCTCTTCCTCCTCCTCTCTTCTCAGACTATATTGTTCCTTCCCATGCAACTAATGGAGTGAATGGAGAAGAGAGAGTGATCGCCGTGATATTATTGTGTTGTTCATTTGCTCTTGTGTGATTGCCATCGAGTAGTTGTTACACTGGCATCAGAGCCGAGTCGGGTGCTGTTGTTTGCTATCCTCTCGACTGATCAGTAAAAATCCATGGGGAAGGTTGGAATTGCTATGCGATTCCTGTAAATCCATTACCCGAGTTTGATCTGCTTGGAGAGACGACATCACGACGGGGTCTTACAAGCCAGGCCCCCAGGCGCGCTTCTTGGTCGCGGAAATGGCAGCAGCGAACAACCAGTTGATGGAGTTCATGAACACCATGTCAGCTTCCATCGCGGAGGTGAACCAGAGTATTGGTTCTCTTCGTTCAGATATGGAGACTAAAGTTGAGGCCATCGGCTCTGACTTGGCAAAACTGCAGTCCCAGATGGAGGTGCCCCTGAAGTCTATTGCGACCCTGAAGAAAGAGCAGATGTAGTTTACTCAGTTGGTGAAGCCTTCTGGAAGTGGTATTATCGGTCTAGCTTCGGATGCTCCTGTTCCTCCACCGCCACCACCTCCTCCACCGCTATTCACGTTTCAGTGGTGTCATCAGCAATTTCGTCCTCATGAGGTTACATCTGCTCCACCTCTTGATGATACTCTGCATGCTGATGCTGAAAATATTATGAATATTGCTAGAAGGAAATGGATACCTAAGATGGAGTTCCCCTCTTTTGATAGATCTAAGTTAAAATATGGATCAATAAATGCACTGCCTACTTTAAACTGTATGAAATTCCTCATGATATGCAAGTGTTAGCTGCTTCTATTCATATGATAGATAGAGTCTCACTGTGGTTTTAGAACTATAAGCAGTATCAGACATGTACTAGTTGGACTGATTTTGCTAATGCAGTTACTGCTGAGTTTGATGTTAATACTCATAAGGCCAAAACAATGGAACTTCTGAATCTCAGGCAAGGGAATTCGGTAACTGAATATAGAGAGAAGTTTGACAAGCTTGTTTATTATATTAAATTGTATGACTCATCTGTAAGTGAGACTATGCTTGTCTCTCAATTTCTATTGAAGCTCAAAGATGATTTGAGGATGAGTGTGAAAATGCACATGCCTGACAGTGTGTCCCAGGCAGCAAAACTTGCACGGATACAGGAGCAGTTGAATGAAAAAAATTAAGATAAAGCATAAGCAGTTTCAAAGCATAAGCTCCCTGCCTATACAGAGTAAAAATGACACCAAGAGCTCTTACACTTCTTTAGAGATTTGGAAGGCTCGCCAGCTCAGAGAGTATAGAAGAGCAAATAACTTATGCTTTAAGTGTGGTGAAACATTCACTCCAACCCACAAGTGTGCTACACCAGTCCCTGGACAACTCCAAGCTTTGACACTTGACACAACTGTTGATGCTGCCGATGGAGTTCTTATATACCTGACAACCTCTTGGACATATTGGAATTCTCTGCTCCTATCACTGAAAAAAATCATATGTCCTTTTATGCCTTATCAGATGAACCAACTTCTCAGACCATTCAGTTAAGAGCCTTGGTTCAGAACAAATCAATGATTGTACTAGTAGATTCAGGAAGTACCCATACCTTCTTAAATTCAGTAATGGCTGAATCTCTACAATGCATCTTGACTGCTATACCTCCAATGCAAATACATGTGGTTGATGGTAAATCTCTTTCTTGTACTCATGAGGTTCTTAACTTTGCTTGGTGGATTCAGGGACAGACTTTTACTCACAATGTCAAGGTCCTTAATATTGGTGCATATGACAGGTCTTAGGGATGGATTGGCTAGAAAAGTTCAGTCCTATGAAATGCAATTGGACTGAAAATGGATTGAATTTTCTTATAATGGAAATGTTGTTAGGCTACAAGGAAATCTGTCTACTCATCAATATTCATTGCTGCTAGCTACTGGGGAGCAGATACTGAAGTGGCAAAAAGGAAATGAATTATGGGCAATGGCCTTTTTGGAGCCTGTCACAAAAGAAACAAAAGTTGATGAGCAATATTTTTTTACAGGGTATCCCTCATTCTATTAAGTAGCTGATTCAGCAATATCAGGCTTTGTTTGGTACAACTTCTGCTGCAGCTTCTTCATAAAAATAAGCTGAAGCTGTGCCAAACAGGAAACTTCTGTAACAGCTTATTAGTTCAGCTGCTTCTCAGAATGAACTAAAAGCAGGACATAAGCAGAAACTGCTTTCCACCAGCTTTTCATACAAGCTGCTTTTGTAACAAGTTCCAGCTGTGCCAAACAGGGCCTGACTCTATTTTCCAGAAGCCCAAAGAACTTCCTCCATCAAGGGTCTTTGACCATGCTATACCACTACTTCCAGATTCAATCCCTGTAAACAGTAGGCCATACAGATATACTCCTGAGCAAAAGACTGAGATTGAAAGGCAGGTTGCTGCAATGACCAATGATCCAGTCAGGAATTGTCCCACATAGCATCAGCCCCTATGCTTCTCCTGTTTTATTGGTCAAGAAAAAAAGATGACTCATGGAGGTTCTGTGTGGATTACATAAAACTGAACAATATGACAGCCAAAAATAAATTCCCTATGCCAGTGATTGAGGAGTTTCTTGATGAGATTGCAGGTGCTAAATATTTATCAACAATAGACCTTGCTTCAGACTTTCATCAGATAACAATGCAACCTGAAGATGAGCATAAAACAGCATTTAAAACACACAATGGGCACTTTCAGTTTAGGGTGATGCCTTTTGGCCTCACCAATGCACCAGCCACTTTTCAGTGTTTGATGAATTGGGTTTTCCAGAAATGCATGAGAAAATTTGTGTTGATATTCATTGTTGACATTCTTGTGTATAGCAAGTCAATGGAGGAATACATTACTCACCTACTGCAGGTTTTTCAGATTCTGCAAGAAAACAGTCTCTACATCAAATATAGAAAGTGCAGGTTTGCTCGACAGGAAATATCATACCTGGGCCATGTTATTTTTCAATATGGAGTCTCCACAGATCCCTCAAAGACTTCTGCAATGGTTGACTGGCCAACACCCCAAACTTTACAGAGCTCAGAGGGTTCCTGGGATTAACGGGATACAACAGAAAATTTATTAGGGACCATGGCATGATTGTTAGACCATTAACAAACCTGCTCCCCCACAAAACATTTTCCTGGTCTGTAGAAGCCCAAAAAGCATTTGACTCTCTGAAAATGGCCATGACAAAGACCCCTGTACTTTCATTCCCATATTTCACACAAGATTTTGTGGTAGAAACAGACGCTTGTGAGACTGGCATTGGTGTTGTTCTGTCTCGAAATGGGCACCCAGTGGCATTTTTCAGTAAAGGACTAAGTGAAAAAAATCAAAAGTTGTCAACATACGAGAAAGAATTCCTAGCTGTGATTATGTCTATAGATAAGTGGAGACCTTACTTGCAGAGGAGACCATTTTTGATCAAACCGACCACCAAAGTATATGCCACATGCAAGATCAAACCCTATCTACAGACATGCAGAAAAAAGCAGGAAAATGGCAGGCCTGCAGTTCAGTTTCATGTACAAAACGGGCTCTGAGAATAGAGTGGCTGATGCATTATCAAGAGTGGGGAAGTATTTCAACATTCAAGCTGTCTCTACAATGATCCCTACATGGCTCCAGGAGGTTATAAATTCTTATATAACTGACAACAATGCTCAAACATTATTAGCTCAGTTGGCTGTGTGCAGCCCAAATGAACAAGGATATGAGTTATCTGAAGGTATTATCAGATACAAGAAAAGAATATGGGTGGGAGAAAATTCTGCTCTCCAAACAAAGTTGATTGCAGCATTTCACTCTTCAGCCATGGGGGGCATTCTGGCCAGCAGGCAACATATCAAAGACTGAAAAAGCATTTTGCTTGGTCAGGTATGAAAGCTGTAGTTATCTCCTTTATTCAGCTGTGTAATGTCTGTCAGCGTGCCAAATACGAACATTGTAAGTATCCAGGCCTCCTACAATCCTTACTTGTTTCATAGAAGGCTTGCCACGTCACAAGAATATTCAGTTATATTGGTTGTTGTGGACAGGCTAACAAAATATGCACACTTTATTCCCATTAAACACCCTTACACTGCATTGTCTATTGCCAAGGTGTTCTTAGACAGTATTGTCAAGTTGCATGGGGTTCCTAAGACAATAATTTCTGACAGAGATCGTGTCTTTACAACTGCCATGTGGACTGAAAATTTTAAGCTACTTGATACTGGTCTCAAATTCAGCTCCGCCTATCATCCACAAACGGATGGGCAGACTGAACGCACTAATCAGTGTTTGGAGATGTTCTGTGCAGGAATATCCAAAGCAGTGGTCTAAATGGCTCCCTCTAGCCAAACTATGGTACAATACATCCTTCCATTCATCATTGAACTGCTCACACTTTAAGGCATTATATGGGACAAAAACATTTACAGGCCTTTTTCCAGTTCTGAGTAACTCTGACAATGAGCAAGCTACATCCATTCTGAAAGAAAGGCAGGTTTACAGTAACATGCTGAAGGAGAATCTGCAAAACGCTCAGAACGGAATGAAAAACCAAGCTGATCGACAGAGGACTGATATTGAATTTCAAGTTGGTGAACAAGTCCTTTTGGAGTTGCAACCTTATGCTCAGACCTCACTGGTTAATAGGCATTATCCAAAGTTGGCATACAAATTTTTCGGGCCATTCACTGTCCTGGAACGCATTGGCAAAGTCGCTTATAAACTAAAACTTCCTGATGACTCTCTAATTCACCCAGTTTTCCATGTTTCGCAGCTTAAAGCCTTTTCACAAGATTTCTCGCCGGTTTTCAACACTCTACCTGTACCTCCTACCCTAGATGCTGCTGATGTATCTCCATCCAAGATTATTGATCGAAGGCTTGTCAAAATGAGAAACTCTGCATCACTCAGGTTCTCATTCAGTGGTAGGGTCTTCCAACTTCTGCTTCCACCTGGGAGGACTACAACGTGCTCAAGACAAGATTTCCTACAGCAGCAGCTTGGGGACAAGCTGCATATTCAGAGGGAGGCGGTGTCACCAACCTTGGCGCATCAGCGGGAACTCAAGTGGCGGGCGATCATCTGGTGGACTCAAACCAGGAAGACGGTGACATGGCTGGCTTCGAAGATGGCGGCCCACAAGCACAGCTGGAGGCCCATGACGAGAAAGCTTAAATAGGGAACGAATCGATGGACGAGGGCAAGTGGGTTGTGACAGAAAATATTCCTCTGCTCATTCCATTTCTCTGTTCCCTCTTCCTCCTCCTCTCTTCTAAGACTATGTTCTTCCCACAACTAATGGAGTGAATGGAGAAGAGAGAGTGATCGCCGTGATATCGTTGTGTTGTTCGTTTGCTCTTGTGTATTGCCATCGAGTAGTTGTTACAACAGCGTGGTGGCACAATGCCTCGATGGCGACGAGCGGAGAACGGCGGCGTGGTGAGGGCACAATCAGCATTGTCTCCGGAGGCAAAGAAGAAGAGGAGATAATTAATTTATTAATTTTAATCTGTTTTCATAAGGAGACGGAGGCAGTGGCACGAGGCTCGACGGAGGAGGCAGGGGCGTGGCGAGGTGAGGCCTACGACGCGGGGCCTGGATAGCGCGGTGGCACAATGCCTCAATGGCGGCGAGCGCAGAACGGCCGCGCGGTGAGGACACGACCAGAGTGGTCGCCGGAGGCAAGAAAGAAGTGGTAATTAATTTATTAATTTTAATCTGTTTTTAAGGATTATAGTAGTTGTAAAATAGTCAGTTTAAATGATTTTGTTAGTGTATACACCGTAAAAGAAATTGATAAATTTGATAATTGTAAGAATTAAGTGTTAATTGTAAAAATTAGTTGTTAATAACAAATTATATTGGAGTAGACCGACCCTTTTTTAAATCGGTTAATACTGTCAAACTAACTATGTTAAAAACGAATGACAAACAGTGATTCCGTTTGGGAAAAAGAGAGGCAAAATCACAACTCTCAGTTTGAAAGGTAAAATTACAATTGAGCTCACAATTAGTGATAAAATCACAATAATTCTTCATTTTTCGCGAGAATCATAATTTAGCTCTGATCATGCTCTCCCCCCCCCCCCCCGAATAGAATTCAGATCTAAGACCCCGTTGGATACGGTTCTAGATTCACACAGAATCAGAAACAGTTCCGTTTCAAGCTAGAATCAGTTTCAGACATCGAAACAGATTCACATTAGAACTGTTTGGCGGTTCATCCAATGATAAACTAAATTCCAACTTTTCTGCTTCTTTGCATGGGTGTGTAGGTAGAGTAGCCTTTTCTGCGGCTTAACTAAACAATATTCTTAAATAGGATTCTAGAATTTAATAGAGGATTCTAGAATTTAATAGGATTATAGAATTTATTGAACTTTCTTTTTATAGAAATGAAAGAAAGAGTGCATTGACCTATTTACCCCTGACTGTTTTTGTGGTTTTTCTTTGTTTTCATTTGTGTTTATGTAATCGCTTTAAATATTAAAAAAATTGCCTTCTGGTCATCCCCTCTAATTTTATTTCTTTTCCTTTTTTCTTCTATTTTCTTTTTTTTTCTCTTCCAATCTCTTGTTTCCAGAACCTTCTAGGGGAAGGTTGAGAACGGGAGCCAGGTGTGGGTTCGAACCTTCTCGGGAAGCTTTGACTTGGGTGTTTCCGTCTCGGTGGTACAACGCGTAAATACGTCCGGCTTTCTGCCTTTTTGCACACCCGCCTCTGATTTCGCACTGCGGAACACCATTTCGGGTGATTCGACTCTCGAGTTCATTTTTTGGTTTCGTTTCTCTCTGTTCGGTTTCTAATAACCTTTTGGATGGGATTGTTCTGGTTCACTGGTGAATTGGAACTGATTCACTCATCCAAACGGACCCTAAGTCTAGAAAACATATCAAGTTTTATGTGTACTGGTGGAGCCTTAAAATCTTACTGTATAGGGAGGTACACCATCATAATGATGTCCTTGCGATTTTTTTTGACTAATTACTTATGGCTGCTCACCTTGCTGGATCTTTATGGACAGTCAATGCAATAACTGATATGGGGCCACGTGTAAGTGAAACGCCGGCGGCTGGCCTGATTTTCTTAGTTATAAAAGGCAATAAACAGATGTATGCAATGATGTCATAGTTTTGTCTTTGCGACCATCAAGCTTCCTCCAATAAGTTAAGCTGAAAGCAAGATCCTGTTAATGCTATTATGTTTTACATGGTGTTGTTTAATTTGAAATCTTTTAAGATGGAATTTAATGACTCCTTCCTCCCTCGAATAACGACATTTTCTTGATTAAAATGAAGAATGGCATTGTAGCTCTGAAATTATATTATCTTGTTGGGAATCCCTATGTTTATTCCTCGGGGAAATCTTGATATTTATAGCCTATTAGAGATAATAGACCACCATAAACATGATTTGGACTCTCTTAATCTTTAACTTGGACTATATCTCAACCACCTCTCATGGATCTCACAGATCTGCACACCCTCTAATCATTGTTTATCTCGTAAAAATCGCGATTCACCTAACAATCATCTCCTTAATCAGGTTTTCTAGGAAACACGCACACTAATATAGGATGAAAACACACATTTAATCCTACACACTTAGGGTGGACACTATACCCCCAGAATGGTCACTTCACCCTGCATACACTATGGGATGGGCACTACATCTCGCCGAGATGGGCACTACATCCCGGACACAAATTTGGGTTGGGCAATACAACCTTTTGAGGTGGGCACAACACCTCAAACACACACTTTTGATCATATGAGATCAAAACAACTCTCTTTCATACGCAAAAAGCGCATTCTCATCTTTCTTGCTTTTAGAACACTCGTCAGCAAAATGTCCATACTTGTGATAATTGAAGCATTGGATCTTCAATTTGTCTAATTTCTTCTTCTTCTCATCCTTTGACCCTCCTGCTTCCCACTCCTCTTTTGTCAAACGGAGATTTTCTTCATCCTTTGCCTTTCTTGCTTTCCACTCCTTCCTTGTTAAATAGAGTTTCTCTTCATGGTCTTGGTAGTTGAAGCCATGCACTCATTCTTCATGTGCTTTGAGTTTGTTAACGAGCTCCTCCACAGTCATCGTCTTTAGATCAACAAACTGCTCAATAGTAGACGCAATATGGAGAAACTTCAAAGGCGGAGCACGTAATAATTTTTTCACGATATAACTTTCTTTAACTTCTCTACCAAGACCACGAATCTTTGTGACGATGATCATCACCCTTGTAGTAATATCATCGATGGAAACTCCTCCATTCATACGCATCACATCAAGCTCGTTATGAAGCGTTTGAATTCTTGCTTCCATCACATGTTCTTCACCAAAAACTTGATCTTGTTCATCTCCCAAATGTCTTTTGTTGTCTCTTGTTCGAAAATTCGCATTAGAGTGTCTTCATCAATAGTGTGATAGATTGCCGCAAGAGCCAACTTCTCTTGCGTTAGATCGATTTTGCCCGTTGTCACTTCTACAGCTTCTCATACCCCTGTGGCCTAAAAAAACTTTCATCTTGATGGCCCATGATGTATATTTCATCTTCGTTAGTAAAGGATAATGCAGTGACATCTTATTCTCCATGTCTTGCATACACCTGTTGTGTAGCTTTAGGAGAGAAGTCTCTGTCTGATTGTTGGGTACGTGTAGCAAAAGTCACTAGGTGATTAGACACCGACCCAACCCACCCAGTAGTCCAGCAGCGCGAGCAGGCCGAACCCAACAGTCAATAGCTCCTTTTCCTAAACCCTAGTATCACCACTGGAAACACGATGTCACCACCTCTCGTTGTTGGATACACGATGCCTTTGCCTCCCTTGCGTCGCAGGTCGACCGCTAACCGAAGTTGTCGCCTCACCTTCGGGCTTCAGCGCCTGCAATCTGCCGCAAGGGATCATGGTTGCACCCCTGTTTCTCAGCCACAAACGTTGAGTTAGGGTCCGCCTTCGTCCGAGATGTGCGCGCTGTGCTGTCGGATCTTGCCCCCTCTAGCGCCATCGAACCTCCCCCGAGCGCTGCCTGCTAAGATCCACCTTGATCTCGGTCCGAGTTGCACCAGATCCGTACCGCTGAAGCACGATATGCTTGCCCCGATCTCAACCTACGCTGATTACCAATTGCTGGAAATCCCTATGTTTATTCCTCGGGGAAACCCGAATATTTATAGCCTATTAGAGATAAAAGTTCACCTTAAACACGACTTGGGCTCTCCTAATCTTTAACTTGGACTCTATCTCAACCACCTCTCATAGATCTCACGAATCCGCGCACCCCCTAATCCTTATTGATCTCCAAGAAATCGTGATTCACCGAACATATCTATCATTGGCAGCTTCTTTGCTACTCCCTCAATCTCCAATAAGGATAATAGACATTTTTTAACTAACTCTAGTTAAAAACACCAATTATTTAGTGATGAAGGGAGTATAAGATATTGCTTCTTTTATTTAATTCTTCCATTCGTTTCAATCATATCATGCGTGAAAGTGCATCTAGGCTAATCCCCGTGGATTTTGATTATTAATGACACCACTTAAGGGACTAATGAGCATTACAAGTGTAAGTATAGGTGATTGAAACATAGACGACGTTGGATACACTCAAAAAGAAAAAAGAGGAGAAAAGGCGAAAAACTCGAAAAGTAGAATTTAGGTTTTTAAATTTTTTGTGTCGAGTTTAGCCACATAGATTGAGTGTGTTCAATGTGTCAAAGTGTTGAAAATATCCTAAGAGCTCATAGCCCAAGTTAGATTAGATTGAGAGATGAGTTGAGACAACCCTAAGGACAGGGCTAGACTTGTCCGGGCTGGAAGGCTGAACTAGTCCGACCACATCGGACTGATCCGATATTAGGCAGACCAAGAGTTTCTGTGTGAGTTTGAACTTGTCCGTTTGGGGACGGACTAGTCTGTGGTGAGTGTGTCTGAGTCCTTCTAAGACTAAGTCCTTAAGGACTGGACTAGTCTGCCGTGGGGCGTCGGACTAGTCCATTTTTGATCGAAAAAGAAGTTTTTGTGTGAGATCGGACTAGTCCATTCTGAGTCAGACTAGTCCACTGTGGACTTGGAGATGGCTGCTGGGACTAAGTCCTAGATGGTCGGACTTGTCCGCCTTCAGGGGTTGGACTAGTGTGGTGGACCAAACTTGTTCGTTCTCAACCAGAACAATTGGTACTGTGTGAGACTTGAGTTGTTTGTTCTTGGACGGACTAGTCTGTGGTGTTGTGACCATTTGAATTCAAAAGGTGATGGGGGATTTTTTGGTTGGTCGAGGGTGACATCACTAGTCTGCACAGGTCGGACTAGTACGGAGTCAAAGGTCGGACTAGTCCACACTTTTTCTAGTGGCAACAACTATTTGTCGGAACCCCTATAAAAAGGGATCCTCCGACCCTCAAAGGGCATCTCTTGAACCCTAGCACCGTCAAAGTCTTACTAACCCTCTCTCAACCATTCTTGGAGTCCTAAGAGCGATTCTTGAGGATTTGTGAGTCTTGGAAGAGAAGAGAGAAGGGTTTGCTTGTCTTTGAGCTCTTGGTTGGTTCTCTTGGTTTGATTCGTTGATTTGAGTTCGTGTGGGTGTTGATCTCTGATATTTTTGAGCTTTAATCTTGTGGGAGCCTCAGATTGTGAGTTGCCCCATGAATTTGGTGATTACCCCTGTGATTTAGTGGAAGAGCTAGCCGGCCTCCGTGGTGGCTAGGTTAGGAAAGGGTTGAGCGAAACCCAGCCTTCTGTGGGCTCCTCAATGTGGATGTAGGCTTCTTTGTGAAGTTGAACCATGGGATGAATCTTGTGTCTTGCGCCCTTGATTTACTTTTCTCGTTCTTTGCTAGATATAGGGTTCCACACGTTCTTAATCTTAATCTTGCGATTCACCTCGATCTAGTCGTTTTACCTTCATGCATCTCTATTACTAGATTGTTAGGTTTGTATTCTTCACATTTCATCAAGTAGACTTCACTACATCGCATAAAAATCTCACCTTTTGTCAAGTTCAACTTCCTGACCTGACTAGTCCGCCCCCAGGCCGGACTAGTCCGTACTCTGTCTATTAATTAGCTTTTATTAAGTTAAATTTTAGGTTATCCACCTCTTCGCCCCCCCTCTAGGCAACTTTCAATTGGTATCAGAGCCTAACTCTCCCAAAAGCTTAACTGCTTGGAGAGCAAATGGGGGAAACGGTGAGAAGGAGATGCCAATCATCGACACCACCAGCACTGGCGAGAACAGCGACACCGACAAACAAGGATCCAATCCTTTACGCGACAAGACCGGTGACACCACCAAGGGCAAGCCAAAGCCTCCTCCTTTCGATGGCAAAATCGAAGACGAAGATGAAGAAGTGAAGCGCCTTGCGGACCTTCTTCAAAAAGCAAGAGATAAGGAGGAGAAGGCTTGAGAAGGAGAAGGAGCTCAAGAAGCCCGAAGAGGACTACACACGATACCCTTTTAACTATGAGCACCTCAATTCACATTCCAACTATCTTTCTATTCCAATGAACAAAGCTCCACACTTTGATGGGACTAACTATACTATGTGGAAACACAACATGAAGTTGCATCTTATTTCCCTCAATCCTACACTTTGGCATGTTGTTTGCACAGGTGTAGATATCCCCGTGGATGGCAAAGAGCTGACCTTGGAACAAGAACAACTAATTCACTGCAATGCTCAAGCGACAGTCGTGCTCAACTCATCCTTGAACCAAGAAGAATTCAACAAAGTGGATGGGTTGGAGAAAGCCAAAGAGATTTTGGACACGCTCAGGATTGCACATGAAGGCAACTGGTTCGTGAGGGAAGCCAAGATTGAGATGATCGTGGGGGAGCTTGGAAGATTCACCATGGAAGAAGGTGAGACCCCTAAAGAGATGTACAACCGACTCAAGACTCTTATCAATAGGAGTCGGGCGTATGAAAGCAAAAAGTGGACCGACCATGAGGTGGTCAAGAGGATTATAAGAGCTTTATGCCTCACAATGTGACGCTTTGCACACTCATCCGAAGAGTCCCAACTTCCACAAGATGACTCCGGATGAGGTGCTTGGCAAGATCATCAACCATGAGATGATGGAGATGGAAGCATGCCATGTCAACGACCTTGCCAAGGTCACATCCTCTAAGAAGAAAGGCATTGCTCTCAAAGCCTCACCCAAGTCCAAAGGCAACAAGGTGCAAGTTTCAAGCAATGACGATGAAAGTGAAGAAGAAGAGAGCAACGACATGGATGATGAGGAATTGGCCTTCTTCATCAAAAGATTCAAAACGATGATGAAGAAAAGAAGAGGGTCAAACTATGAGAGCAAAGGGAAATATCAAGTTAAGACAAAGTAGAGCTTGCTACAACTGTGGTGAGTATGGGCACTTCATTGTGAATTGCCCATACAAAAAGAAAGATGACAAGAAGAAGAAGAACAAGGAAGAAAAGCCTCAAGAGAGGAAGATGTTCAAGAAGAAGAAAGCACATGGGCACGCCCATGTCTGCAAGGAGTGGGACTCCAACGATGATTCCTCCTCCAATGATGAATTAGGAGTGGCAATCATCGTCATCAAGAAGCCAATAATTAAGAAGACTCTCTTACAAAACAAGGGAGAGTGGAAAAGCTCAAGTCACACTTGCCTCATGGCCAAGGAGGGAAAACGAAACGTTAAATCTAAACTCTCCTTGCGTTCTATTAAAGATGAGGACTTTGATAGTGCTAGTGAGAATGAATACATGTTTGAAGGCTTAAGTAAAAGTGCTATAATTAAAATGAAAAAGCTTTCCGAAAAGATTTTAGACAAGGAAGAACTTCTCGAGGAACAAGATGAATTGCTTGTTCATTAGAGGCAAAAGAATCTTAACCTTGAGAAGCTTCTTGAGCTTGAGAAGGAAAAGAACAAGGCACTTGGACTTGAACTTGCGAAATGCAAGGAGGCTTCCTCAAGCCTTAAGAGTTCGAATGTTGTGCTCCAAGATGAACTTGTGAGCTTGAACAAAGCCCACAAGAGTCTTGAGGCACAATTCGCAACTCTCAAGTCAATTGTTCCTTCTTCTCTATGAAACCTATGAGTTGAATACATTGGCAATTATGTTAAACGTGTAGGTTTACATGCAAAGTTTTGAATATACTTAAGAAACACACTTCGCACTATCTAAACTTTTGTTGCACGTGAGCTGCACGTGTTTTGCGTTCCGGAATGTCTGAGCTTTTCTTGTATAATGCATAGCGGCTGTTTTGTACTGTCCAACTTTCTATATGCTGAAATAATCTTGTGCCTACTATGTTTTTCATTTGCAATGTTTCAAACATGCTTTATACTTATGCAGATATTTGCTTAGTACTTTTGGGCTAAGTTTTTGATGTGTTTTGGCTGATCATGGTGGACATTATCTTGCTATATTTGCAACATGCTTATGTGAGGTGCTCACATAAGGTGTTGTGGTTATCAGACTAATGTGAGTCAAGTCGAGGACTTGTGCTTGGAAGAATTGGTTGTTTGTTCATGTGCAGGTGTTGCTTGAGGTCAAGACAGGGCTGGTGACAGGATATATTGAACTATTCTTAAGGAGAAGATGAGGTTCAACAACCAAGTTTGGGAGGAATTGTGGTTGAGTTGATTGGGAGGTCATGCAGTATGTTTGGGTCAAGAACAATACATATGAAGGTATTGTGTACATCATTGGAAAGTGTTTGCACGTGTGCAAGGGGTGCATGGACGTGACAACATTGTTACAAGGTGTGATGAAGAGATATGGGAGTAAAAATATGGTTGGAAAGGTCCAAGCGGGCTGAATTATGCCCCAGGCTGCATTTGAGGTGGTTATGGTTCGTTTATGGAAAGTTTCGAGTTTGTTTTGTTTAGATTTCATGTGGGTCATGAAGTTGAGTAGTTTTAGGAATGCTTAGGACGTTCTTAAGGTGTTTGTAAGTCTTAAGATTGCTTCTATATGTGTATGGAAGAGTCTTGAGCAGTTATAGAAAGTTTCAGTTGAAACTTAGCAGGATTAGAGTCCTAGTTTGGATTGGGTTGGCCTTAGGGCTGGTTATAAAAGCAAGGGAGACCAAATCTCGTGGTGAGACGACTTTAGGATGTTCCTCTTGTGTTCTGATCAATAAAATTCTTGTTTAAAGTAACTTTTGTGCTTTGTTCGTCCGACTTGTTCAGACAAGTTTTTCTCATCGAGTTTCCGCAAAGCACTATGTTGTGTTGTTGTTTTTCTCATAAATCGAGTTTTACAGATCCAATTGACGTGATTCTTTTTGGGTTGTCTTCACAACTTGATTATCTTTCATCTATGAAAATTTCAAGATAATTGGATTTGTGGTTTATGATATACATGAGTTTATTTACAGTGTTACAGATCTGATTTTTACTCGAGTAGAACAGATTGACCCTTGTTCGATCTTTCGATCATAACTTGAGTTTTCCTCGATGATTTTTCATGATTCTTTCTTTGACATATTTGTTACTTAATTATTCACAATCTACACCGCTTTTGTCATAGTTGAACACATTTAGATTAGTCGCACAAATTGTTTCTTGATCACTTTGTTTTTCTGCTAAGGGGTTTTTGTTGCTTCCACTGAAAAAGTTTTAATCTACCATTCACCCCCTCTCTGGTAGCTTTTGACATGCTCTTTGATCCAATAATTGGTATTAGAGCCACAGTGCTCTAATCTCTGTGATTTGCACGTGTTTTTGACTAATCAACATGGAGAAATACTCCGCAAAACCTTGTGTATTCAATAACATTAATTTCCGGGTTTGAAAGGCACATATGGAGGCTTTCATCCAAGCGCAAGGCTTCAAAATATGGGAAAAGATGTACAAGCCTTACGACGTGCTACCAAACGATGAGGTCACGACTACGAACATGAAAGATGTCGACAACAACAACAAAGCACGGAACTTGATCATACAAGGATTGACTCAAAGCTACTTCGATCGAGTTGCACACTGACCTACGTACAAGGTTTGGAAAGCTCTATGTGATTATCGTGAAGGATCCAACACTTTCAAGGAGGTAAGACAAGACAGGTTCAAGAAAGAATACATGCACTTCGAGATGCAACCTGGTGAGTCAATCGATGATCTCTTTGATCGCTTTAACAATATTCTCAGCAACTTGCATAGCGTCAATGTTAATTTTTTGAATGCTGAAAATGCTAGGATTTTACTAAGTGCAGTAGACATGTCGATTTGGGAGATGAAAATTACAACTATTCGTGAATCCGTTGTCATGAGTACACTTACATTAGATGTGCTATATTCCAAGTTAAAAACTCATGAAACTGACATAATATCGCGTAAGAACTCCAACAAGTCTCTTGTATTTGTTTCACAATGAGACATGCCTAGCTCTAGTCAATCTTCATCATGTGGTAAACTTGCTTTTCTGTCCTCTCTAACCTTTGAACAGATTGAAGAGTTTCCGAAGAAGAAGAAGAAGAAACCCTAAACCCTTTGAATGTGGTGAGTTTTGACATTTTTGAACAAATTGGCCTAACCTTTCAGGTTCTACTCCCCGTAATGAGAAGCAAGAAAATTCAAGTCCTCCTCTACAAACAACAACAACAAGAAGAAGGGTTTTAAAGGTCGCTAATTAGTAAACATCTTTGTCTCTGCAGTTCAAGAACTTGGCTCGAGCGATGTCGACATCAGAAGTGACGAATATGAAGAGAATTTGGCAAATATGTGCTTCATGGCGGGCAACTCAAGATCAAGTATGGAGGAGACGGAACACAACAACGATGATGAAGAGGTATGTCCCACTTGCGAAGAAATGTGTGATGCTATTTCTTGTGCCACTATTATACTTAGGAAAAAGGACAAAAAGCATAGGGACCATGCTGTTAAAATTGAATCACTAGAATTTGAAATTAATCGTTTGAAATCTTTGATTCCTAGTTATGATTCTTGTTCCTCATGTGAATTAATGTATGAACAATTGTCCTCATTAAGAAGTGCGCACAACTCCACTCTTGATAAACTTGAACTTGAAATTGAAAAGAACAAAAAGCTTGTTGCACTTAATGATAAAAACTTGAAAGATGCTTCCTGTTCTACAATTGATTTGCATTGTTCTACTTGTGATGATCTTGATAAGAGAGTACACGATGCTATGAATGAGATTTCAATATTGAACAATGCTTTACGTTCTCATGAAGTTATATATTGTTCTAATTGCAAACTAAAAGGAAAAACTTCATGTGAAAACTGCTTAGAGTTGTCTAAGAAACTTGATGACATGAATAGGACACTAGAGCGGTTTTGTAATAGGATTAAGAATCTGAACTTGCTGCTGAATTCCTCTAAATCATGTAATAATAAAACTATTTTAGGTTTTGATTCCCATGCTCATGCTAAGGCACATCCACCTAAAACTGTAAAGTCATTAGGAAGTGGTTTATTCAAACAGCTCTTAAACAAAAAGAAGTAGTTTTCAAATCTGCAAGAGTGTTGTCACATTTGGTTTCAAATAAACATGTTGCTTGCTCTTCTAGACATGAACACAAAGTAAACTTTCAATGTACCTACTGTGGTAGAGATGGTCATGTCATAGATTTTTGTTATAGACTAGCTAAACAACAGAAAAAGGAAAGAATGCAAGCTAGATATCATAACTTCCATGCAAAATTTGATGCACATGCTAAACCGAATATCAGGAACATGCAACCTGCTGTTATGAGTCAAAAAGATGCAAAGTTTGCTCCCAAATATACTATTTTTAGTTCAACACATGTAACATCTCGTAGGTCAGTAGTTGGGTACAAAAATCCTCAAACTTTGGCTCATAAACCTGATTTTATCTCAGCTTTCACGTGTTATTCCTGTTGGACGTTGTGTGACTTAGTACTGGATTCCTAAATGCATTTTGACTAACCCCAGTATTGAGTCATCGACGTATTGTGCTTCTATGTAGGTTACACGCTTGAGAAAGGAGAACATTTAGATTGTTGATTCAGGTTGCTCACACCACATGACCGGTAACAAAGATTGGTTCTCCTCCCTCTCTTTTGTGTTACATGTAGAGAATGTTACTTTTGCCGATAATTATTCAACTCCTATAATCGTTAAGCATTCGATTAGAGTTAATAATTACTACACTTCGAAAGATGTGGCGCTTCTTAAAAATTTGAAATACAACTTCCTTTCTGATTCACAATTGCTAGATGAAAATCTTGAAATTATTTTCACTAAAAATTGCTGCAAGGTTGTATATTCAAATAGTGAGCTCATTTTTAACATGTCTCAGTTTGGAAGAGTTTTTAAAGCTAATTTTGATATGTCATTCTCTAAGGATAGGTGTCTAGTTTCTAATGGTTCTAAAGACTTATATTTTTGGCATCATAGACTTTGGTCATGTAGGCTTTGATCATCTCATGCGTGTAGTGCTCTTGATCGCATACGTGGGCTGCCTGAGGTTAAAGGGGACAAAGAAATTGTGTGCTCTTCTTATAGACATGCTAAGATGATTGCAAGTTCACATGCTCCTCTCACAATGACCATGACAACTGAACCAGGGCAACTTTTGCACCTTGACACCGTAGGTCCTTCACGTGTTCAATCTTTTGGAGGTAAATGGTATCTCCTTGTGATTGTTGATGATTATTATAGATACTCTTGACTTTACTTTATGGCATCTAAGAATGAAGCTTTTAGTCACTTTAGAACTTTATTTCTTAGACTATCAATTGATCACCCAGGATCTTTAAAAGCAATTAGAAGTGATAACGAAATCGAATTTAAAAATCAATTATTTGATCACTTTTGTGCTAAAAATGGTATAGATCATCAATTTTTTTTACCCTATGTACCTCAACAAAATGGTGTTGTAGAGAGAAAGAACAGAACCTTAGTTGAGATGGTTAGGACTATGCTTGATGAATATCAACCTCCTAGGAAATTTTTGGTTGATGCAATTGCAACCGCTTGTTATGACTCAAATCATGTTTTCTTGCGTACTAAGCTAGGAAAAACACCATATGAACTTTGGTTTGCACATAGGCCTAGTGTCACATACTTTTGGATCTTTGGTTGCAAATGCTTGGTTAAGAAACATGGTAATCTTGATAAATTTTAACCTAGATTTGTTGATGGCATGTTCTTAGTTATCCATCTCATACTAGAGGCTACCGTATGCTTTTACTTGACACTAACAAAATTGTGGAGACTTGTGAGGTTTCTTTTGATGAAGCTAGCCCAGGTGCAAGCTCTAATATTGCAGGTCCAGATCCATATTCGCTGGGGGAGAGTATTTTCATCGAAGAAGACGATGAAGTGGTGTTGCTGCTCGAAAATTCAGAAGCAAATGATGTTGATCACGTTGCTGATTTTGCACCACAACCAGTACCAACTACTATTGCAGCTGGTACAGATCATCCTCAAGCCACAAGTTCTTCAATTTATGATGAACATGAAGAAGAAGAAGCTTGTGAAGTGTCTACTCCCCTCCGCGTCCTCAAGAGTCGTCCTCCACAACAGATCATTAGAAGCTTGCATGAATGAGTCACACAGTTCAGGTTTTGCGATCCAAACTCTCATGCTCATTCTGTTTTTGTTGCTTCTTTTTAATCTAAAGATATATCACACACACTCACTAATGAATCGTGGATTATTGCCATACAAGAAGAGTTAGAAATTTTGAAAGAAATAATATTTGAAAACTTGTACCTCCACCTCAAGGTCACACTTTAATTGGAACTAAACGGGTGTTTAAAAATAAACAAAGTGAGGATGGGGTTGTGGTCAGGAATAACGCTAGGTTGGTTGCTCAATGTTTCACACAAGTTGAAGGTCTAGATTTTATGAAACTTTTGCTCTTGTTGCTAGATTAGAAGCCATAAGAATTTTGTTAGCTTTTGTTGCATCTAAATGTTTCAAGTTACATCAAATGGATGTTAAAAGTGATTTTCTTATTGGCTATATAGATGAGGAGGTTTATGTCAAGCAACCACCAGGTTTTGAAAATTCAGATTTTCCTAATCATGTTTACAAACTTTCCAAAGCCTTGTACGGTCTCAAACAAGCCCCTAGAGCATGGTATGATAGGTTAAAAACATTCTTACTTCAAAAGGGATTTACCATGTGCAAGGTTGATAAAACTCTTTTCGTACTTAACTATGACAATGACTCATTATTCGTTCAAGTGTATGTGGATGATATTATCTTTGTTTTTGCTTCTCATGATCTTGTGTCCACGTTTTCAGCTATGACGAGTTCAAAATTTGAGATGCGTATGATGGGAGAACTCACGTACTTTTTGGGGGTGCAAATCAAGCAAACCAAGAGGGTACTTTTGTGCATCAAATGAAGTATACAAGAGACCTTCTTAAGCGCTTCAACATGGATAAAAGCAAACCTCTTCGGACACCAATGGGTACAACAATGACACTTGAACTTGATGAAAATGGTGAACCCGTGGATCAAAAATAATATAGAAGCATGATTGTGTCACTTTTGTACCTCACAGCATCAAGACCGGACATACAATACACTGTATGTCTTTGTGCACGATTTCAAGCTTCCACACGTGCTTCACATCGTCAAGCTGTCAAAAGAATTCTTATGTACTTACATGGAACTGAAGAATTTGACATTTTCTTCCTTCTTCCTCAACCGTTACTTTGAAAGCTTTTTTGGATGTTGATTTTGGGAGTTGTAGGATTGACAGGAAAAGTACTTCAGGTGCTTGTCATTTTCTTGGTAATTAACTTGTTGCTTGGCCCTCTAGAAAACAAAATTCAGTTGCACAATCCACAGTTGAATCTGAATATGTAGCTGCTACTAGCGCTTGTTCAAAAATTCTTTGGATTGTTCAAACACTTAAGGACTATGAGGTTGATCTAGATAGTGTTCCACTATTTTGTGATAACACTAGTGTCATTTGCATTGCTAAAATCCTATGCAACATTCGAGAACAAAGCACATTGACATTAGGTATCACTTTCTATGTGATAATGTTGAAAAAGGAAACATTATGCTTCACCATGTAGATAACGAACAACAACTGGCTAACATTTTCACAAAACCTTTTGGATTTCACTCGTTTTTGTTTCATTCGAAGTGAAATAGGGGTTATGCATCCTCATGGCTTAAATCGACGGGAAGTTTTTTGAACTCGTGAAGTCTATGTGTGAATCTGAATTTAAAATAATATGAGCATAATTATTTCATACATATATGACTTTGTGATTCCTTTTACATGCTGAAAGATCTTACTACATTAATCGTGTTATACATTTTGTAGTTTTTGCCATGACTAGTAATTGGAATAATTACTTATACTAATTTGGTCATGATCGAACCTACTTGCTGTTTTGAATTTGTTGCATGCTCACAAGTGCTTTTAATAATAAAAAATTAATCAATCAACTACCCACATGTTGAGCTTTTATGATCAAATAAAAAATGAGAAAAGATCAAGAGAATATGCATGCATCCCACTTCTTCTTTTGGGATGGCTTATCATTGCACTTAGATATGAACTTGGAAGAAGTTGTGTATGACTAAAACCATATCCTTAAGCTTCTGATTGTCAAATGGCATAGTCATGGCTTGGTTGGTTAGAATAAGGTTGATGTGACGTATAATCTCTTGCAAATGTCATAAGATGAATTTTGTTCCTTAAAAAATAAAAATGCAGCAACTAGTGTCATGCTTTGAGGTCTTGAAATAGTTAATTTTGTGAGATCATGACTTGCTTAAATTGAAAATTCACTTGATCTCTAGCATGGCTTACACTACATTATGTATCTCATTAATGTGATAGTGTAAGTTACTTGATAGTATGACTTGGATGGACTTTGTTTTATATGTATATGTTATAATATGCTCATAACTATTGAAATTTCTCTTTTGAACCTTGCTAAATACATTGTCAAAGGGGGAGAAATATGTATATGGATAATATTTGTTTTTGAAATTTCTTTCTCATTTGATTTTAGAAAGGGGGGAATTGTTTTCAAAAAATTTCATGTAAATAAGCCAATGTTCAGATTTTAAGTGGTGTTGCCAATGCATTCATCAAGGTGGAGATTGTGAGACCTATGTGCTGAATACATTAGCAATTATGTTAAACGTGTAGGTTTACATGCAAAGTTTTGAATATACTTGAGAAACACACTTCACATTGTCCGAACTTTCGCTACACGTGAGCTGCAAGTGTTTTGCATTCCGAAATGTCTGAACTTTTCTTGTATAATGCATAGCGGTTGTTTTGGACTGTCCGAACTTTCTAAGTGCTGAAATAATCTTGTGTCTACTATATTTTTTATTTGCAATATTTCAAACTTTCTTTATACTTATGGAAAGATTTGCTTAGTACTTTTGGACTAAGTTTTTGATGTGTTTTGGCTGATCATGGTGGACATTATCTTGATATGTTTGCAACATGCTTATGTGAGGTGCTCACATAAGGTGTTGTGGTTATCGGACTAATGTGAGTCAAGTCGAGGACTTGTGCTCGGAAGAATTAGTTGTTTGTTCATGTGCAGGTGTTGCTTGAGGCCAATACATGGCTGGTAACGGGATCCTTGAACTAGTCTTAGGGAGAAGATGTGGTCCAACAACCAACTTCGGGAGGAATTATGGTTCAGTTGATCGGGAGGTCACACAACATGTTTGGGTCAAGAACAATGCATATGAAGGTATTGTGTACGTCGTTGGAAAGTGATTGCACGTGTGCAAGGGGTGCATGTACGTGGCAACATTGTTCCAAGGCATGATGAATGTATATGGATGTAAAGATATGGTTGGAAAGGTTCAACCGGGCTGCCTTATGCCTCAGACTGCGGCTGAGGTGGTTATGGTTCGTTTATGGAAAATTTCGAGTTTGTTTTTGCTAGATTTCATATGGGTCACGAAGTTGAGTTTTTTTTAGAAATGTTTAGGATGTTCCTAAGGTGTTTGGAAGTCTTAAGGTTGCTTCTATCTGCGTATGGAAGAGTCTTGAGTAGTTATGGAAAGTTTCAGCTCAAACTGAGTAGAATTAGAGTCCTAGTTTGGATTGGGTTGGCCTTAGGCCTGGTTATAAAAGCAAGGAAGGCCAGAGCTCATGGTGAGACAAATTTGGGATGTTCCTCTTGTGTTCTGATCAATAGAATTCGTAGTCTAAAGGAAGTTTTGTGCCTTGTTCGTCCGACTTGTTTCAGACAAGTTTTTCTTGTCGAGTTTCTGCACAATACTATTTTGCATCGGTGTTTTTTTCATAACTAGAGTTTTACAGATCCAATTGACGTGATTCTTTTGGGTTGTATTCACAACTTGATTATCTTTCATCTGTGGAGATTTCACGATCATTGGATTTGTTGTTTCTGATATACACGAGTTTCTTTGCAGTGTTGCAGATCTGGTTTTTACTCGGGTAGAACAGATTGACCATTGTTCGATCTTTAGATCATAACTTGAATTTTTCTCGACAGTTTTTCGTGATTATTTATGTGACATATTCGACTTGATTCTTCACAATCTACACCGCTTTTGTCACAGTTGGACACGTTTAGGTTAGTTGCACACATTGTTTCTTGTCTGTTTTTCTACCAAGGGGTTTTTGTTGCTTCCGCTGAAAAAGTTTTAATCTACCATTCATCCCCCTCTGGTAGCTTTTCACGTGCTCTTTGATCCTACATTCTCCCTCAACAAGCTCAAACTTGCCTAAAATGGAATCGGAAACTAAAACTTGCAAATGTGCTAACCTTGTGCTTGACCTGAAAAATGAGCTTGACTTGGCAAAGAGCAAGAGCACACCTAAGGGTGGCATCTTTGACAAGGAAAAGATCAAGTATGCACGTAGTGCATACTCCATCGTAAGGTCTCCCTTAGTCAAAGATGGTCTTGGCTATGCAAGGGAAGGAAAGCAAAATGCTAGAATTTCCAAGAATAACAAGATGCAAATTGAGTTTTACAAGGAAGGTTCATCTTAAGTCAAGAATGAAAATCATGCATCTACTTCTCTTGAAACAGTAAAATTTGACAAAAATGCCCAAAATGTTGAAAATGTCAACTTAACCATGTTTCATGACTTTGATGCATCTTATGTGCTAATAAGAAACAAATTTGGTTATACCTATGCTAAATATGTTGTGCCACACTGTAAGAGCCCAAAGCCGTGTATGTGGGTGCCCAAATACCTTGTCATTAACCTCAAAGGACCCAACCAAGCTTGGGTACCTATAACCAAAGCCTAAACTTGTCTTGTAGGCTTACTCCTCTGACAGTTCAAAATGGGTGCTAGATAGTGGATGCACCAATCACATGACCGGAGCGAGAAGAATGTTTGTGGAGTATGAAGAAAATGAAGACCCAAGTCAAGGTATCTACTTTGGCGACAATAGTCAAGGCAAGGTACTAGATATGGGTAAAATATATATTTCTCCATAACACACCATTTCACAAGTCATGCATGTTGAGTCTCTAGATTATAACCCCTTATCCATTTCTCAATTTTGCAAAAATGGTATAATTGCTTATTTACTAATGAAGGTGTGATTGTCACTAGAAGAGTTGATAACTCAATTGCCTTCAAGGGTGTGCTCAACAGAAGACTTTATCTCGTGGACTTCATCGCGGATAAAACTCAACTTGACACATGCTTGATTGCAAAGACCAACATGGAGTGGTTGTGGAACTGTAGGCTAGCTCATGTTGGTATGAGGAATCTTCACAAACTTCCAAAAGGCAATCACATCCGAGGTCTTAAGAATGTTGTCTTTGAGAAAGATAGGCCTTGCAACGCGTGACAAGTAGGGAAACAAGTTGGAGCAGCTCATCCCGCCAAGAATGTGATGACGACAACAAGTCCATTGTAGATCCTGCACATGGATCTTTTCAGTCCCATTGCTTACATAAGCATTGGCAGTAACAAATATGGTTTAGTTATTGTTGATGACTTTTCCCACTTTACTTGGGTGTTTTTCTTGCATGACAAAGGTGAAATACAAGGTGTCCTCAAGAGTTTCTTGAGGAGAGTTCAAAATGAGTTATCCTTGAAAATCAAGAAGATAAGAAGCGATAATGGCACCGAATTCAAGAACACTCAAGTTGAAGAGTACTTGGAAGAGGAGGGCATCAAGCATGAGTTTTCGGCACCCTACTCACCTGAACAAAATGGGGTGGACGAAAGGAAGAACCGAACTATAATAGAGATATCGAGGGCCATGCTTTATGAGTACAAGATTTCTGATCGGTTTTGGGCAGAAGCAATCAACACCGCTTGCCATGCCACAAACCGCATCTACCTCCATCGCGTATTGAAGAAGACTCCATATGAACTTCTAACCGGTAACAAACCAAACATCTCCCACTTTAGAGTCTTTGGCATCAAATGTTACATTCTCAACAAGAAGCCTCAAATTTTGAAGTTTGTTTCAAAATCCGATGAAGGTTTCTTTCTTGGTTATGATTCAAATACCTACGCCTATCGTGTTTTCAATAAAACCTCCGGTTGTGTTGAAACCGCACGTGACGTGGTGTTTGATGAAACTAATGGCTCCCAAGTGGAGCAAGTTGATCAATGTGTGCTAGATGAAGAAGAGGCACCATGTATGGCATTGAGAAGGATCGCACTTGGTGATGTAAGACCTCAAGAGCAACAAGGCCCAAGTGATCTATCCCCATCACAAGAGGTGACCCAAGCACAAGATCAAGTCCAAGACCCCCAAGATCAACAACAAGATCAAGATCACCATGATCAAGAAAAAGAGGATCAAAATGGTGGCAATGTTCAAGGGGGAGACTATGAAGATGAGGGAGATGAAGAAGTTAACTCAAGACCAAGTGTACCACACCCAAGAGTGCATCAATGTGTTCAATGGGATCATCCCGTTGACAACATACTATATCCAAGGGGGTAATGACTCACTCTCGTATGGCTAGTTTTTGTGCTCACTATTCCTTTGTGTCTTCTTTGGAGCCATTTAAGGTTAAAGATGCCCTACAAGATCCAGATTGGGTGATAGTAATGCAAGAGGAGCTCACACAACTTCAAGAGGAACAAAGTATGGGAGCTCGTGAGAAGACCTAATACCAATGTGGTAGGAAATAAGTGGGTCTTTCGCAACAAGCAAGATGAGCATGTCGTGATAACAAGAAACAAAGCTAGACTCGTAGCCAAAGGGTACTCTCAAGTCAAAGCAAAATCATGATGGAAAGATTTGAGATGTCGATGATGGGAGAATTGAAGTTCTTTCTAGGTTTCCAAGTGAAACAACTCAAGGAAGGCACCTTCATATGTCAAACCAAGTATACCCAAGACATCCTCAAGAAGTTTGACATGGATAAAGTGAAGCCCATCAAGACGCCAATGGCGACAAATGGACATCTCAATATCAACCATGATAGCCCTAGCATCGACCAAAAGGTATACCGTTCCATGATTGGATCACTTCTTTACCTTTGTGTATCTAGGCCCAATATTATGTTAAGTGTATGCATGTGTGCAAGGTTTAAAGCCGCTCCTAAGGAGTGTCAATTGATAGCCGTAAAGAGAATCTTGTGTTATTTAGTTCATATACCTAACCTAGGGTTGTGGTATCCCAAAGGGTCCAAGTTCAATCTCATCGGATACTCCGATGAAGATTATGTCGTATGCAAAGTGGATAGGAAAAGTACCTTTGTGACTTGCCAATTCTTGGGTAGGTCCCTAGTATCATGGTCATCTAAGAAACAAAATTTGTTTCCATTGCCCTATCCACAGGCGAAGCGAAGTATGTCACAGCCGCAAGTTGTTGTGCACAACTTCTTTAAATGCGACAAACTTTAAGGGATTATGGTCTCAATATGAACCATATTCCACTCCTATGCAACAATGAGAGTGCTATTAAGATTGCCCATAACCCCGTTGAACACTCTAGAACCAAACACATTGACACCAACACCATTTCTTGCGAGACCATTCAATAAAAGGAGATATTGTCATTTCACATGTGAGAACCGAAAAACAACTAGTCGATATCTTCACCAAGCCACTAGATGAAAAACGCTTTTGCGAACTTAGGAATGAGCTAAATATCCTTGATTCTCGAAATATGACTTGAGATGTTGCACATCTAATAGTTAGTTGTTTATTCTCTTCAAAATTATACATGCTTTCGAAAACTTGCCTTTCTCAATTTTCTATCAAATTATTTTCAATTATTGTCCCCTTGAACCATGGTCATTGTATGAATGTTTGTGTGCTTTACTGACCATATTAATTGAGAATATTTGTGAAAACTAAGTCCGTATGGATCATTCCTTGCAAAATCTCTCAATATATATATATGAGAATTTGCTGTCTAGGACCGGACAAGTCCACCCAAAGGGCCGAACAAGTCTGGCATCCTAGACAAGTCTGAACAGGCTCAGACAAGTCCGCACCGGACTATTCTGGCCTGTCATTGGACTTGTCCGAACTTCCAGATTTGTCCGAACCTAGTCAGCGCCCGAACTTGTCAGGTATACCCATCGGACTAGTCCGGACCTTTGGGGACTTAAACCCCAAACGTCGGGCCCAACTCCTCACTCTCCCCAAAAACCTCAAACGTGCGCCTCTCTCCTCAAAACGCCCCCATTGGTGACTTTTTAGGTTCTCCACCAAAATCTTCAAAGGATCCATCAAATCAACTCTTCGAAGCCTCGAGAAGTCAATCCCCGGACTTCTGCGCTCTCTAATCCAGTGTTTTGATCGGATTTGAACCCTCAAGGTGAGTTTTTGAGCAAAACATAATCCCCTTGAATCCTTTGATTCTAGGTTGTTTATTACAAACCTAGGATACCTATTGGTTCATACATCCTTTGTGACACTTTCCTTGCGATATTGCACCCTATTATCGAGATTTGTAGAAAAAACGATTAGTTAGGGTTTAACACTGGGTGGTCCGGACTAGTCCAGACCTAGGACGGACACGTCCGTTCCTGACTGGACTAGTCCAACCAGGGACCGAATTAGTCCGGCCTAACCTAGAGTTAACTCCTAACTTAGCAAATTTTCTACACTTCTATCACTATATCTTGTTTGTTCTCATCTCATATCCTCTTGTTATCATTGTTTTAGCATGTCTTGGCGCAACGACCCTCCTCTTTCTGATCCGGAAAAGGAGGCGGCCCATCAAGAATTCTATCGTCGAAGAGATGTGGAGCAAGCGGACATCAAAGTGGAGCTCGCTCGCAGGAGTGAGGCGGGGACAAAGAAGAAGCATGATCGAGATGCAGCGCAAGCTAAAGTCGCTAAAGAGCAAGCAAGCAGAAGGAAGAGGATAGTCACTATAGGTGAAAAGGAAAGGGTCCAAGTGGCCAACAAGGGAAAAGCACCTATGGTAGAGAGCAGCACAGCCAAGGGCAAGGGAAAGGAGCCTGCAAAGAAGATTCCACTAAGGAAGGCTGCACCAATGAGGAAGGCCCTTGCCAGAAGAGGCTTGGTCATTCGTGACCAACCCACGGAGCCTCGTGGATCTCTACAAGGCCCCATTGTACGTTGGTCATGACTCCTCCCTTTCATGATCCAAACCGGCAACTGGAGCTAGGAAGAAAAATTTTCCAAGGGAAAAGGACTGAGGAAGCAAAGAGGTTGAGATTAAAGAATCCTTACAAGTATGAGAAGGCCACAGCTGATCTCAGGTTCTGGTACGATTTTCACTGTGACTATTATCGGGTGGTCTATCTAACCAAGAAGACACTAGGGCCAAACGCTTAGTGGGTAGACTAGGCCTACATGGAGAAGAAAAACCACAAGACATTTAATGCAGTTATCCAGGCCGTTGATTTTCATGGATTAAATGCCTTGCTCGGTTTCAGGTATAACTGGAACTCGGAGGTAATAGTACAATTCTACACCACTTGCTATTTTTCAACCTTTGGAGACTGCAAGATCACAGAGCTGACCAACGGAGTGCGCTACTCCATCCTCTATGATGAGTTTGCGAGAATCATTGGCCTTGAAGAGTTCTTGAGCTTTGTCTTGATTATTCACAATTTGAAGGCTATGGACTTGGAGGAGATGGAATTCATGTATGAGCCTGGCTTTTATAATCCCCCCACCACAAAGATTATTCATCCCTTCTTTATCGTGCTCAATCGGATATTGAGGAAGACCTTAGCACCTAAATATGGGGATGTCAGGATGATCCAAGGCAATCTAATGCACTTGTTGAAGCTAATTGCTGAAGGGAAAAGACTCAATGTCTTTAACTGCATTTACATTGACATCTTCAACATATCCCTCACTCCCAATGGCTCGTGTGGATATTCTCCTCTCATCATGTGCTTGATTGAGAATGTCTCGGGCTTGAAACTTGTGAAGGATATTAAGCACAGAGAATTCCATCCACATATTCCTCCCCCCGTGTCGAAGGTTGGCGGAGCCTCTGGGAGTGGTGCCTTTAATGCACCTCCTCCTCCGGCTCCCGCCTCTTCCACCTCCGGCGACCTTTCTAGTGCCACTCTCAAGTTTTTGAAGTCAATTTTGACCTCCTGTCGCAAAGCTGAAGCGAACGCTCAAAAGATGGCAAAGAAGCAAGACAAGTACCTTCAAAGACTTTGTGAGAAGGCGGACACCCCCTATGTCACCGGAATCCTCCGAGGATGAAGACATCACACCTTTTCTGGAGCTCTCAAAGGCGGAGGCTGCACTCTTTAGTGGTGGGGGTGGTCCTTCTAGTGTCGCTCTTGCTGCTGAGGAAGTTGGTGATGATGATGAAGAAGACATTGCTCAAGATGACGATAATGAGGAGATGGAAAGCGATCCAGGCCGTGGAGAGGAGAGCGAGAGCGACGATGAGTATACACAGACTCTCTCTTCTCCCTTAATCTTTTTCCTTTTTTAGTGTCTTGATGCCAAAGGGGGAGAGATCGAGGGGGAGTATTAGATCCATGGACTATGATTTATTTTGAAAATCTGGGTTGTAATGTTAATTGTCCCTACTCTTTCTTATTTGGGTTGTAATGACATTAATGTTATGCTATCTTATCCTATGTTATGTTAATCATATTGAATATCACTCTATATGCTATGTTGACCCTATTTAATATCATTTTAGTCCAATATGTGTGATGATGCTAATTCAATTTGAGATGCATACTTTATTCTATTTCTCACATCTCAACACTTGCATCACACGTAGGCACCCCACCATAACACACAAATGTATAAGTCTCCCATAGACTTCATTCTTGTGCATTAAACTTATTGCAAATCTATCATGCACACATTTAGGGGAGCTCCTTATACACTTGTGCGTTATGAAAATCAACTCAATTATATTTTTATCAAAAACCTCAACGTGTTGTCATTAAATCACCAAAAAGGGGGAGACTGAAAGTGCATCTAGGCTAATCCCTGTGGGCTTTGATGATTAATGACAACACTTAAGAGACTAATGAGCATTACAAGTGTAAGTACAGGTGATTGAAAGATGGACAACGTTGGATACACTAAAAAAGGAAAAAGAGGAGAAAAAGGCAAAAAACTCAGAGAGTAGAATTTAGGTTTTTAAATTCTTTGTGTCGAGTTCAGCCACATAGATTGAGTGTGTTCAATGTGTCAAAGTGTTGAGAATCTCCTAATAGCTCATAGTCCAAGTTAGATTAGATTGAGAGGTGAGTTGAGGCAGCCCTAAGGACGGGGCTGGACTTGTCCGGGCTGGAAGGTCGGACTAGTCCGACTACATCAGACTGATCTGATATTAGGCAGACCAAGAGTTTCTGTGTGAGTTTGAACTTGTCCGTTTGGGGACGGACTAGTCCATGGTGAGTGTGTCTGAGTCTTTCTGGGACTAAGTCTTGAAGGATCAGACTAGTCCGCTCTGTCAGACTAGTCCGTTTTTTTGCCAAAAAAGAAGTTACTGTGTGAGATCAAACTAGTCCGTTCTGAGTCAGACTAGTCCACTGTGGATTTAGTGATGGCTGCTGGGACTAAGTCCTGGATGGTCGGACTTGTCCGCTCGCAGGGGTCGACTAGTCCGGTGGACCAGACTTGTCTGTTCTCAACTGGAACAAATGGTTCTGTGTGAGATCGGACTAGTCCGTTCTTGGATGGACTAGTCTGTGGTGTCGTGACCGTTTGAATTCAAAAGGTGGTGGGTGACTTTATGGTTGGTCAAGGGTAGCATCACTGGTCCCCTTGGGCCGGACTAGTCCGGGGTCAAAGGTCGGACTAGTCCGCACTTTTTCTGGTGGCAACGGCTATTTGTTGGGACCCCTATAAAAAGGGATCCCCCGAGTCTCAAAGAGCATCTCTCGAACCCTAGCGCCGCCAAAGCCTTCCAAGAGCCTTCTTAACCCTCTCTAAACCATTCTTGGAGTCCTAAGAGCAATTCTTGAGTATTTGTGAGTCTTGGAAGAGAAGAGAGAAGGGTTTGCTTGTCTTTGAGCTCTTGGTTGATTCTCTCGGTTTGATTCGTTGATTTGAGTTCGTGCGGGTGTTGATCTCTAATCTTTTCGAGTTGTAATCTTGTGGGAGCCTCAGATTGTGAGTTGCCCCATGAATTTTGTGATTACACCCGTGATTTAGTGGAAGAGCTAGCAGGCCCCCGTGGTGGCTAGGTGAGGAAAGGGTTGAGTGAAACCCGACTGTCGAAGTGTTGCTACGACACTTCCCCCAGTACCACTAAAGCATAGTCCGTGGAGGTTCGTATTCGGTTGGGGCACGCGTAAGATTATGAACGAGACAGTGACATAGGGGATTTTTACGTGGTTCAGGCCGCCTGAGCGTAATACCCTACTCCATGGGGTGGTTGTTGATTGTATGAGAGTGTATGTGTGTGTGCTTGAGTTGGCTTGGTTGGAGTTCAACCGTGTGGCTAGCCCTTTTATATGCTAAGGGTTGGCCGTTACAGGTATTGCCTGGCCTGAC
Organism: Tuctoria greenei; assembly: GCA_036927565.1. NCBI lineage: Eukaryota > Viridiplantae > Streptophyta > Magnoliopsida > Poales > Poaceae > Tuctoria > Tuctoria greenei. Next base: position 89,659,750 of record JAYESD010000005.1, on the reverse strand, counting down.
AAGTGGCACTGGCGGTATTCAATCACCTAATACACGATCTACATGCATTAAGTATGATTAACAGTGGCATTACACGCCTTAATGACGGCGTTACTGGTACTAAAGGTCCTCTGATCGTGTGTCATTAATGTTGAGTTAATGACACATTAATTAGGTCTTGTAATGGTTGTTTTAATAGCCTCTTGAATGTCAGTGCCATTGGAGATCCTGTAGTCGTTGCTGGCTAAGCCCCAGAGGTACAACACGTGGCAGTTCCGGAGCTTCCCTCTGCGGAGAGGTAGCTCCGGAGCCACTCAACACGTGGCGGCACCAGAGCTTCCCTCTAGTGGGGGTTAGGTCTGGGTTGCTAGACACGTGGCAGGACTGGAGCTTCCCTGTGAAGGGAGGTAGACTCGGTCCCGCTAGACACATGGTAGTACTGGAGCTACCCAAATGAGGGATGCGGGCCCAGTGCTATCAGACATGTGTTGCATTCGGGGGTCTTCAACTCGGACATAGGAACTCTTCGGCTTTTCTTGCAGTATCGTGGGGTACCCGGTACGCAGGGTACCGATAGTGGCCCCCAGGCCCACCTCTGGGAGAAAAACCCACTGGGTGAAGTTTTTCTACCAAAAGTGGGGACATCTTCGTTCCCGCGCTGTGGCTTCAAAGCTTCTTGGTGGGCGGTTGAGGCGACGACAAAGAGTTATGCCACCATCGTGTGGCCCTTTTTCACTCGGCGCATGGGATCCTCGCGTGTGGATCTCACACAATGGAAGGTTGTCAATCCCCAATATGAAAAACGTATCGGATCCGAGCGTAATCTTTGTAGCCCTGTCAGGCGGCTGCCCTCGGGCTTCCAACTTCCCATCATGACAACGGTTCGCCTAGGGTTACTTTTTAAGCAAAGTGGACCCGTGCCCCATTGTCATCGACGATGTCATTTGTGAGGTAGTTTCCATCCAAGCGTTGTAGAGGCTTACTTAAGAAGGAAAGCCTACACAGTTAGAGGGCTCTTTATGACTTCATATGAACTTGCGCTCAGAACCTCTCCGCCTTTGTATAGATTTTCCAACTTTAACTCCACTTTGCCGCGATGGAGTTGGGTCTTCCCCGTAGCAATATCAAGAAGAATGAGGATTTGGCGAGGGTTCAAAGCTACATGGGGTGGTCCAGCGCCTCCCTCGACAACTCGATCCGCTTCGGCAAGCTTCTCTTCAAGAAGGAACCCGGCGGAGAGATCGTCTACTTCTCGGCGTACGCCATGGTGGGGTTGATCCCGCCTTTTTCAAGTTTCCTCTTGATGTTGTTGGACTTCTACGGGCTCCAGCTTCATCACTGCGGCCCTCACTCATTCTTGCTAGTGGCAACCTTCGTCCACTTCTGCGAGATGGGGGTGAGCATGCCACCAAGCATCAAGATCTTTCGGACCTTCTTCACGGTCCACACTACCGGAAAGGGGACTGAGCTGATCGGCTTCTACTACTTCGTGAAGTGCAAGAATTGTCCCTTCAAGTACTTGAAGACCTTCCCCTCCAGGAACTGGGACAACTGGAACAAGGATTGGGTGGTCATCACGGTGGATCATCATGACAGACTGGAGTTGCCAATGTTGACACTGATGCCTGGAATGCAGCTCCGAAGTTGTCCGAAGCAAACAAGTCCGTCCTAACCAAGATCCAGCAATGTGTGGAGTGTGGTGTGACGCCTCAGATGGTCGTTGGCAACTTCCTGGTCAATAGCTGGGCTCTGTTGAAGACGAGGGAGTAGCCCACATGGGCTTTCAACAACGAGATGGATCACAAACTGGATCAAAGCTGGTTTTCGGACTAACTTGGATGATGATGCTTTGAAGATCCATCTCCAGAAGCTTCAACACGGAGCCATCACCCGCAATGCCTTGGCCCCGCCGACAACCTTCCTTCCTCTGAACATGGTTCCTGAATTCAGGAGGGAGCTCCGAAAGGGGATGTCAGAGCTGGACGACCTTGGCTTGGTGGAGAAGTGCAAGACCTCTGGAGTTGCAATTCCGAAGCTTAGGAAAGGGTGGCTCCAACTACTCCAAGCCAGAAGGTTGACGACATCGGCAAGGGCAAGGAGCCGACCGAATCTTCCAGTCGAAAGAGGAAGTTGAGACATGCTGATGGGAGATCCCTCAGGTCAGCTCCATCTTCAGCAGACTCTTCCCCCTGGCCAAGCAGAGCTTCGACGGCCACGCCTTCTTCGGAGCCGGCATCCATGAGAGGCGCTAGCTCCAGCAAGTCGACCCTGACTCCAGTGCCGGTTGTGGGCTCCAGGTCTGGAGGTCCTTCCCAGCCGAGGGAGGTCCCGGCTGAGGCAACTCCAGCCCATGCGGCAAGCTTCTGACCGAAGTTCGGGGTCTCTGCCTCACCAGGTCCAGTGGCTCTGACTCCGGGCCACAGAAGTAGAAGTTTCGTAGTGACTGGAGTGAAAGCTTCCCAAGGTAAGCATTGTCTTCTCACCTTGAGTTGCTTTTTTTATTTTTTCCATGTTTTGAATTTTTTGATATTTTGCTTCCAGGGTGTCGAAGAAGAGCATTGAAACTCTGGCCCCTGCTGCAGCAACGGAGGATGTGCAAACAGAGGCTCCTGGTTCAACCCCTGCATACATCCAAGTGGTGGCTAAAGACATGTGATCTTTGGCGCCAGCAGTCGTGGACCTAGATCCAGTGACGATGCTAGAAGCTTCTGTGGTAGCGCCAGACCACGGGGGAGAGACTTGTGAAGAAGCGTCGGCTGTTTCTGAGCTGGCCATTGAGGTTCCGGCACCAGAGCTAGAGACGGCAGAAGTTTCGACACCTGAACCAGAAGTAACTAAAGCTCTAGCACCTGAGCCGGAAGTAGCTGAAGCTTCGGCCCCAAGCCGGAGGTAGTTGAAGTCCCGTCACTTGAGCCGGAGGTAGTGGGGGCTCTAGACAATGATACTGCGCCAGCCCCGAAGGTGATTGCTCCGTAGGTGTCCGTGTCAGAGCCGGAGCACCCACAAGATTCGGCCGCAGGTCCTCCACACACCGAGCCAACAATCTAAGATCCGGTAGTGGAACCTTCATCATCAGCTCCGAATGCAGTGGAGATAGAGGAGCTTCCATCGATTGATCCCTCTGATGTGGAGTTGCTGGAGAGGTAGCTCGCACCTTGGGGCCTCTCAGTCGTCTTGGAAGACCCGCTCAAGCCGGCGAAAGAGGTCCAAGCGGGTCCAGAGCCAATTCCTTTGGCATTGTCTATAGGCAACGCATGCTCCAGTCTCCGCCAAGTCCAGCTCGCCTTCGACTACAAAAGCAAGACTCTTGAAGAAGAGCGCAACATCTTGAGGCGTTTGGCACAATAGGCTTCATTTCGAGACGAAGCTGACGGAATCAAGACTCACAGACCAGTGGGAATGGGTAGAGAAGGAGAAGGCCCGGCTGCCGCGGTGGGACCACTTATTGAATAAGCGGGAGGCTACCATCAAGGCCCTTGACGAGAAGACTCGAGAGATTCTCGAGCACGCTAAGGTGTCCAACTAGGCTGCTGATAACCATCAAGACATCCTCAATGAACTGAATGAAGTACTCCTCAAGCGTCAAGAAGCTCTTGATGAAAAGGAGGACAATCTTCTAGAGAAATAGGAGGACCTCTTGAAGAGGGAGGAGGAGCTCGCTCAGAGGCTGTCGCTGGGTGAGCAGAGTTTGGCTGAACGCACAAAACAATTTGAACAGAAGTGCGTTCAAGAGAAAGAAAGGATTTGGCAGGTGGGGCAAGAAATCTCTAAGAGAGAGACTGATGTCTTCGCTTGGGAGGAAAGAGTGAAAGGTAGAGAGAAGGACCTAGCGGACCGTCGGAACCGCATCCACCTCCGGGAGATGGAGCTTGCTGACCGAGAAAAGCATGTGGATGAAAGGATCCAAAAACATGCTAAGGAGGTCGAGCTCCTCGCCCGAGAGAGTTCAGAGCTTACGGACGCTCGAAAGTCACTTGAGGAACTTAGGAGCTCGAGGGCAACTGAATCCCAGCAAGTTTGGGACTTCCTGTGGCATGCTAACAAAGCCTTGATGCCGCTTGGCTTCAGTCCGGTACATCCAACTGACCCAAAGCCAGAGCTGGACAAGGCACTGGTGGCGTTGAGCTCTGCCGCTAACAAGTTGGATGCAATGGGTGACATCATCGTCGACCAACTGAAGATGGAGGGGAAGTCCTTGGCCAAGAACGTCCCCGAATATGTGCTGACATGTTTCAAAAGTCGGGACCCCCAACTGTCTTTAGCTCTGGTGATCGAAGGTCCCGTTGTCGAAGAGGAAGATACCGCCAGGGCCAACGTGCAAGAAGCTGCCGAAAAAGTTGCCTCATTTTTGCATAGAATCTCCAGTAGCGAGACCTTTGTTTCTTTTGCCTTCACTTGTAATTCCCCGACTTTGAATCAATGAAATCCAATATTTTGAATGAATGAATTCCATATTGTGTGTGTCTTCAATGCATTGTCCTTTATATTGTTGCCCCCTGGTAGATGTACACAATTTGATTGCGAACATGTACCAAAAGGATTTGATAATGTCTTGATGACTTCACTTCTAGCTCGTAGCCAAAACGATAGCTCCGAGTTCTGAAGTTTACCTTCGACATCTCCAGGGACCCTTTGTTACATCAACGTCGGGCCCCCTGGGAGTTGTCGGAGCTAGTTAGGTCTGACGACGCCCACTATCAATGTTTAGAAATATCGACGGCGGGCCCTCTGGGGGTTGTCGTAGCTTGGTAGGTTCAACGGCACCCGTTATCAACGTTGAGAAACGTCGATGACGGGCCCCCTAGGAGTTGTCGGAGCTTGGTAGATCCGACAACGCCCACTATTAATGCTTAGAAACGTCAACAGCGGGCCCCCTTGGGAGTTGTTGGAGCTTCGAAGTTCCGTCGGCACCCACTATCAACACTTTAGAAACATCGATGGCGGGCCTCCTGGGGGTTGTCAGAGCACGGTAGGTCTGACGGCACCCACTATCAACGCTTAGAAACGTCGACGGCGGGCCCCCTAGGGGTTTTCGGAGCTTGGTAGGTCTGATGGCGCCCCTATCAATGCTTAGAAATGTCAACGACAGGCACTCTGGGATCGTCAGAGCTTTCCTAGCTTCGACGATGTCCACTGTCAACACATAATACGTTGACGGCGGACGCCCTCGGGGTGATTTCTCCACTGAATGTAGCCTAGAGGGGGGTGAATAGGCTTTTTGAATTTTTGTCAAACCCTGAAACACTTAACAAATAGATCAAATACGGGGAGGCCAGACTAGTCAGTTATGGTGCGGAATAGTCCGGATTGCGCGGACTAGAAGATCAAAGAAAATTTGTAATTCTACTTCTAGGAACCTATGCAGCGGAAATCAATTGACAAGTCAAGTGTATTGAGACAATAAAACAATATATTGCAATAATCAAGTTTGATACAAAGTCTCAATGTGAATTGTTCAATACTATGCAAACCCTAGAATGTGATGAAAAGTAAACAAGAACTCGCGAGACACAAGATTTATCCCGAGGTTCAATCCCACGAAGGAATCTTCGTCCCCGTTGAGGAGTCCACGGAGCACCGAGTCTTCACTAACCCTCCCCTCGTTGAATCGCCGTGGAGGCCGATTCTCAATCACTAATCACATAGGGTTAAATAACTTGTTCAAGGGGCATTCTCACAAGTTGAAGGCTCCCCAAGAATTACAGCAATGAACACCACCAAACACACTCAAAAGATGTACAATAAACAACGAGAGTGTGCGAGAAATCAAACCCAAGAGCTCAAGATCGTGTAGAACAAGTTCTCTCCTTTATCCAATCCCTAATCCTTAAAGATTTGATCATTTTAGGTTTATAATGAGTGGAGAGATGTATTTTGGGGCTCTTGGGAGGTGTGACGATGCAGGAAGTCGAGAGAGTTGGTTGTGTGGCCGTACACCTCTGTTTATACTAGGGTTTCCAAAAGTTACCGTTAGGGTTTGCGAGGTCCGGACTAGTCCTTGGTGGACACTAGACTAGTTCGGTGTGCGTGTGAGAGAAATCCTAAGTGCTGACGGATATCGGACTAGTCCGTTGAGGTGTGGACTAGTCCAATCTGGGCACATAAACTTTTCGGACTAGTCCGGTTGATATCTGACTTGTCCGGTGTGGTGAACACTGTGTAGAACTGAGGACAAGTCTGCATTTGGAGGGACTTGTCCGATTTTAGTCAGAGAGTTTTCGGACTAGTCTGGTGGATATCGGACTTGTCCGGTGTTGTGAAAATTGTAGGGCTAAGGAAAAGTCCGCACTTGGAGGACTTGTCCGATTTTAGTCAGAGGATTATCGGACTTGTCCAGTTGATATCGGACTTGTCCGGTGTTGTGCAAATGTAAAGTGTTGCGGACTAGTCCGCATTGGGGGGACTTGCCCGTTTTTAGTCAGAGAGATATCAGACTAGGTCGATGGATATCGAACTAGTCCGCACATGCTGATTTTTGTGCAGTGAGTGTAATATTTTGCACTTGAGCTCTTGGGGTATATTTCTCCGCACACTCCATACAAAATAATTCTAATCTTTTCAGCTCTTGAGCTCTTTTTCCTTTGGATCCTCATTCTCCTTTCTTTTTGTGCTTTCTTCCTAATTGCTTTAAAACTTGCGCTCATCTCAACAATTTTGTTAGGATCTCATTTGTTTGTCATTAATCAATTAAAACCCACAAGGGATGCCTAGATGCACTTTTAATCTCCGCCTTTTGGTGATTGATGACAACCAATTGAGATTACACAAATATGATGAAAAATTCAGATTTTCATAAAGTGTGCACATATGAATTTTGAGCACAATAGTAAAGTTTGAAGTAACATTCATATGCGCACTCTTTACGGTGGGGTGCAAAATTATGTGTGTGTGAGCAATAATATTGATGTGAATGAGGTAAAAAGCATAATCATAACATCATCAACATTATCAAGCATACATATCAATTTCAGAGCATAAAACATAGATCATAGTAAAGCATAACCATAACTTCATAATGCATGTCCAAAAGCATAACAATAACATAATTTAGGTTTTACAAGATTAAAAGCATGACAAAGTAGCAACAAAAAAAGAGGAATAGAACTCTCTCTCTCTCAAATTAATGCTACGACCTAAAACTCCCCCTCAATATCTCCCCCTTTGCCATCAAGGCACCAAAAAGGAACAGAAGGAGGGTTCTACTCGTCATCGCCGCCTTCATCTGCGTTGTTGGTCCTTTCTTCATATTCTTCATCAAGCTGAGGAGGAGGATGAGAAGAACCACTTGTTGTGCTCCTAAGGCCAAAGTAGGCAAGCTCGAAAGAAGAGAGAGGTGGAATCTTCAAAAAGTCAGAGTCAGAGTCCTTAGAGATATCTGGAGATCCAACTGGCTCAATCTCTAGTTTTCTCCATATTGCTTTGACATTGTCCTTCATGTATCTCATTTGCTCTTTTCTTGCCTTTTTTATCTTATGAACCTTCACCTCAGCTTTGCGGCAAGAACCAAATATACCAGCCAAGTATTTCATAATCCCACTAGCGGACCCTTTGTGAGATGGAGGGACCCTTGAGCTAGAGGGAGGTCTTGCCTCTCCTTGGGATCTCCTAGGAGCCTCTTCACTTGATGCAGGTGAGGGAGCAGTTGGGAGAGCAGCTTGAGGTGACTTCTGAGGCCTCAAAGTAGTGTGCTCCACATCCTTCACAAACTCAATCCCTGTGACTTTCTCTATCATAAACATGATGTAGGGCGCATAGCCACAGGAGCGGTTGGAAGTGCAAGAGATGTTCACCATGTAATTCCAAATGTAGTTGAAGATACAAAATTTCCTTCTCCTACTAATCACTTTCATCAAGGTTATCAGGTAACCCTGAACACTTCCTGCATCTCCATCTTTAGGAGCAATAGTCTTCCGAAGCACTCGATTTAGGACAATGAAGAATGGCTTCATGTTCTTGGTTGAGGGAGGATTGTAATGGAGACGAGTGTCATAGAGGAACTCCATCTTGTCCTTCTCTAGAGGACTGTCATTTTGGATCACAATCTCATTATTACTAGTGTCCTCAAGATGCAACAACCTGGCAAATTCAACATAAGTGATTGTGTATTTGGATCCATGTGTCATCCAAGTCACTCTTTCTTCACCCGAGCTGGCAAAGTAACAGGTGGCAAAGAATTGAGTTATAACTTCATCATTCTAGTCATATCTAAAGGAAAACATGTCCTCTAGACCATGCCTCCTTGCAGCCTCTACCACCTCATCAAAAGCATCACAGCTCTTCCTTTCAAAATGGTTCCAGTAAATCCATTGGCTATGAACCACCAGAGTCTTCATATTGAGGTAAACAGTGATGTAGTAGTCCGAGTGGAAGTGACTCCAAAATCTCGGATCAACAGCCACTTTCCCACTGCTGTAAGCATCAATCTTTCTGAATTTCCATATCACATCACTACCCTTTCCATTAAATCTTTCTTCTGAGGAGTTCCTACTCCCTTGACTCGGAGATGTCATCTTCAAGGGACCAATTGGGCCAGAGGCAAGCCCCTTTCCTTTGCCCTTTGCTTGGCGTGAAGCCGCCAAGCTGGATCCAACCACATATTTGCCCTTGGAAGATGGTTTCTTAGACGACACTTTTCGCCTCACCCAAGGTGGAGTGGGTGAAGGCTCGGCAGCACGATCTTGCCTCTTTTTTGTGCGATCTGTCGTAGCACGAGGCAAGATCTCTAGATCCATCTTGGCCTCAAAGTCGGAGAGGTTCTCATTTGATGTCGACATGATTCTGACAAGGAAGATATAAAGGACAAGGATAAGCAAGGATGACAAGGAATTGCATTGAGTCGAGATATGCTAGGGTTTTGATCAGGGCATACCGGACTTATCCGTAGTTCAGGAGCGGACTAGTTTGGAGTACCGGACTTGTCTGCTCCAAGAACGGACTAGTCTGTTATTCGGTTGTTCCAACCCTAGCTAAACGAAATTGGGGGTTACTCAATGCAAAAGTGATCTAAGGTAGATGGAATACATCAATAAAACATGTATTGGTAAGAGGTATTAAGCTATTGGAGCAAAAATCAAGAAAAATCAAAGGTTTAGGGTTTGGTGAGAAAAATTACCAAATCCTTTGATTTGAGGAGTTGAAGGAGTTCTTGTTGCGGATTAGTTCGGGGTCTTCAATCTCCTTGCAATGTAGATTGATTCCCGCGGAGATTTGAGGGGATTTGATGGAGGACTTGCAAAATCGCCTTGGGAGCACTTGAGTGAGGAGAGAACGTGAGGGAAGTTGTGAGGAGGAAGAAGGGTAGGTCTGCGCTGGTCCTAAGGGGTTATAAAGTTGAAATACCGGACTAGTCTGTGGTTGTACCGGACTAGTTCGTACTAGCGGACACTCCGCGGACTAGTCTGCAACGTGCGGACTAGTTTGGGGTAACCACGGACTAGTCATTGGTCACTTGGACAAAAAATTATATAGACATTTCGTATATATCCGAGGGTGCCTGAAAAGAAATAGGAGACAAAAACACACAAATATTTTTGATGAATATGATCAACATGCAACAATCAAGCTATGACCATAATTCTTCAAGATCTAATAATTAACATAGTTTTTAGGAGAAAATAGAGAAAGATGATTTTTCAACACAATCAACTTGATTTTGAAGATGGCATACAAATATGCAAGTTTTCAAGCCAGGTTCTGAGCATCGAGGATATTTAGTTCATTTTGGAGCTCACAAAAGCGTTTTTCATCAAGTGGCTTGGTGAAGATATCAGTTAGTTGTTTCTCAGTTTTGACATTGGAAATGGCTATGTATCCTTTCATTGAATGATCTCTCAAAAAGTGATGTCGGATATCAATGTGCTTGGTTCTAGAGTGCTCAACAAGGTTATGTGCAATTTTAATGGCACTCTCATTATCACAAAGGAGCGGAATACGATTCATATTGTTACCGTAGTCTCTTAGAGTTTGTCGCATCCAAAGGAGTTGTGCACAACAACTCCCGGCTGCAACATACTTCGCTTCGGCTGTGGACAAGGCAATGGAGTTTTGTTTCTTAGAGGACCAAGAAACTAGGGACCTACCCAAAAATGGCAAGTACCAGAAGTGCTTTTTTCTATCTACCTTGCATCCGGCATAATCTGCATCGGAGTATCCAATGAGATTGAACTTTGGTCCTTTAGGATACTAAAGGCCTAGGTTGGGTGTATGAACTAAATATCGCAAGATTCTTTTTATGGCTGTCAAATGACATTCCTTAGGATTGGCTTGAAATCTTGCACACATACATACACTCAACATGATATCAGGCCTAGATGCACATAAATAAAGTAAAGAGCAATCATGGAATGGTATACCTTTTGATCCACGTTAGGTCCATCTTCATTGAGGTCTAAGTGTCCATTTGTCGCCATGGGAGTCTTTATGGGCTTCGCTTTGTCCATGCCAAATTTCTTGAGAATGTCTTGGGTGTACTTTGTTTGGCTTACGAACGTTCCTTCCTTTAGTTGTTTCACTTGGAATCCCAAAGAGTATCTCAACTCTTCCATCATGGACATCTCGAATCTATCTGTCATGATTTTACTAAATTCTCAACAAAAAGATTTGTTAGTTGAACCAAATATGATCATCAACATAAATTTGACAAATGAATATATCATTATCAAAGTGCTTGGTAAACAAGGTGTAATCAGCTTTACCAATTTTGAAGCCATTTTCAATTAGAAAATCTCTAAGGCACTCATACCAAGCTCTAGGAGCTTGTTTGAGGCCATAGAGAGCCTTACGCAGTTTGAATACATGGTCAGGGGATTCTTGATCTTCAAACCGGGGAGGTTGCTCCACGTACACCTCCTCCTTGATCGGCCCGTTGAGGAAGGCGCTTTTGAAGTATATTTGATATAGCTTGAAATCATGGTGAGTAGCATATGCAAGTAGTATACGAATTGATTCAAGCCTAGCTACAGGAGCAAAAGTCTCGTCGAAATCCAAACCTTTGACTTGTGAGTAACCTTTGGCCACAAGTCGTGCATTGTTCCTTGTCACTACTCTGTGTTCGTCTTGCTTGTTGCGGAAGACCCATTTAGTGCCAACAATGTTGAACTTGGGTCTTTCAACAAGTTCCCATACTTCATTCCTCTTGAAGTTGTTCAATTCTTCTGCATCACCATCACCCAGTCGAGGTATTTTAATGCATCTTCAACCCTCTGTGGTTCCAAAGAGGATATAAAAGAATAGTATTCATAGAAATTAGATATATGAGATCGAATTGTCACTCCCTTTTGGATGTCACCAATTATGTTGCCGACGGGGTGATCTATTTGGATGCTTTGGTGTACTCTTGGATGTGGCACTTGTGGTCTTGAATCCTCATAATCATCAGTTTCTTCGTCGCCCCCTGGATGGTTGCCCTCATCGCTGTCTTGATTATCTTGATCTCCTTGAGGTTGATCTTGTGTGGAAGCTCCCCCTTGATAATTTTCCTCCGTTTGTGGTTCATCTTCTTCATTCGGATTTTGAGGTGGTGCTTGTGGTCGAATCTTACCCAGAGCCATTCTTCTCAATGCTTGACATGGAGCTTCTTCTTGATCTATCACACACTTGTCAACTTGCTCTGCTTGAGAGCCATTAGTTTCATCAAACACTACGTCACGTGCTACTTCAACAAGTCAGAGGTTTTGTTGAAGACACGATAAGCGTAGGAGTTCGAATCATAGCCAAGTAAGAAACCTTCATCGGACTTTGAAGCGAATTTCGAAGCCCTAGGCTTCTTGTTGAGAATATAGCATTTTGAACCAAAAACTCGAAAGTATGAAATGTCTGGTTTGTTACCGATGAGTAGTTCATATCATGTTTTATTGAGTAGACGATGAAGATATAGTCGGTTTGTAGGATCGAAGAGCACGTGAAAAGCTACCAGAGGGGGGTGAATGGTAGATTTAAAAATCTTACGCAGCGGAAACTATTAAACCCCAACCCCTTCGGTAGAAAAATGATATGTTAAAGAAATCGTGTGTGAGACTAATCTAAACGTGTTTCACCGTGACAAAAGTGATATATATCAGAGAGAATTAAGTCACGAAGACAACACAACAAGAATCACTCAAATCCGTCGAGAAAAACTCAAGTTATGATTGAAAGATCAAACAAAGGTCAATCTGCCCTACCCGAGAAAAAAAAACAGTTCTGGAACGCTGCAAAGAAACTCTTGTAGATCATAGACCACAAATCCAATGATCGTGAAATTTTGAAAGGTGATAGATAATCAAGTTTTGAAGACAACCCAAAAAGAATCACGTCAATTGGATCTGTAAAACTCGAGTTATGATAACCACCGATGAAAGGTAGTGTTGTCCAGAAACTCGACGAGTAAAACTTGTTTGGAACAAGTCGGACGAACAAGGCATAAAAGTTCCTTCAAACTACGAATTTTATTCAGTAGAACAAAAGAGGAAAAGCTCCAAAGTCGTGCACCACGAGATCTGGGCTCCCTTGCTTATGTAACCAGCTCGAAAGACAACTCAACCCAAATCAGGAACCTAATCCTACTCTCTTCACGAATCGTAACTTTCCATAACTGCTTAGGATTCTTCTATACGCAGATAGAAGCAATCTTAAGACTTCCAAACACCTTAGGAACATATCCCACATTCCTAAACAACTCAAATTCGAGACCCACACGAAATCCTATCATAACCAACTCAAATCTTTCCATATTTGAGTCAAACCCGACTCAGCCACAGCCTGAGTTCATAACCTAGTCGGTTGGACCTTTCCAATCAACTCTTTACGTCCACATCTCTTCATCATGTCTCGGAACCATGTAGCCACGTCCATGCACTTCTTGCACACGTGCAAACATCTTCCAATGATGTCCACGGTACCTTCACATGCATTGTTCTTGATTCAATCATGCTGCGCAACCTCCTGATCAGCTCAACTACAATTCCTCCTAAATTTGGTTGTTGGAACCTCATCTCCTCCCTGAGACTAGTCCAATGGATCCCATCACCAGCCATGTCTTGAACTCAAGCAACACCTGCACATGAATAAACAACCAATCCATACGAGCCCAAGTCCTCGACTTGACTCAAGTTAGTTCCGAACACAGCACCTTACGTGAGAACCTCACATAAGCATGTTGCAAAACCACAGTAACACGATATCATCCATGTTAACCAAAAACACACCAAAGACTTAGCAAATGAATACTAAGCAATCTTTCCAGAGATGTAAAGCAAGTACGAAACATTGCAAATGAAAAACAGAAGCATTGCGGTCAAGTTCCGGACCTTGCCAGAGCAACCTGGACCTTGAGCCGGAGCTAACAAAAGCTAGTAGAACCTAGCGTCGAAATTTACCAGAACTAGTCGAAACTAGTAAACCCAAAATCCGGAGCTAGAAAAATCAACTCGGAGCTTAGCAAAAACACGCCGGAGCTAAAGACAAAACTAACCAGAGCTAACCAAAACTAGTCGGATCTTAAAAAAAGGTGTTTTGGTGATATTCAAAACTTTTATCGTCAAAGCAAGTGTATTCACTACAAGCCAATGTATTCAGCACACATAGGTCTTACAATCTCCCCCTTGATGAATGCATTGGCAACACCATTTAAAATCGGAACATTGGCTTATTCACATAAAAGTTTTGAAGGCAAATTCTCCCCCTTTGTAAATCAAAAGTAAAATGAGAAGAAAATTCAAAAATTATCCCATATTATCTCTCCCCCTTTATTATCTCTCCTTATGCACATATTCACTTTCTCTTCATGCTTATCTCTCCCCCTTTGACAATGTATTCAACAAGTCATGAGCATATAAACAAATTATCTCTCCCCCTTTAGTTGTTATGATCATATTATAACATATACATATAAACAAAGCTCATCCAAGTCATACTATCAAGTACCTTACATTATTACATCAATGAAATATATAAAGTAGTGTAAACCATGCTGGAGATCAAATGTAATTTTCAATTCAAGTACGTCATGATCTCACAAACTTAACTATTTCAAAACCTGAAATCATGACACTAGTTGTTGCATTTTATTATTTTTCAAAGCATAAATTTAGATTATATGATATTTGCAAGAGATTATATGCGCATCTGCCTTATTCTAACCAACCAAGTCAAGCCTATGTCATTTGACAATCAAAAGCTTAAGGACATGGTTTTAGTCATACACAACTTCTTCCAAGTTCATATCTAAGTGCAATGATAAGCCATCTCAAAAAAAGAAGTGTGATGCATGCATATTCTCTTGATCTTTTCTCAATTTATATTTGTTCATAAAAACTCAACATGTGAGTTGATTACTTGATTAATTCTTAATGATTAGAAGCACTTGTGAACATGTAATAAGTTCAAAACAGCAAGAAAGTTCGACCATGACCAGTTTTAGTGTAAGTAATTATTCCAATTACTAGACATGGCAAAAACTACAAAATGTATAACACGAGTAATGTAGTAAGAACTTTCAGCATATAAAAGGAATCACAAAGTCATATATGTATGAAATACTATGCTCATATTATTTTAATTTCATATTCACACATAGACTTCCCAAGTTTCGAAACTCCCCCTCAATTTAAGCCATGAGGATGCATAACCCCTATTTCACTACGAATGTAACAAAAACGAGTGAAATCCAAAGGTTTTGTAAAAATGTCAGCCAATTGTTGTTCAGTATCTACATGGTGAAGCACAATGTTTCCTTTTTCAACATTATATCGGAGAAAGTGATACCTAATGTCAATGTGCTTAGTTCTAGAATGTTGCACGGGGTTTTTAGCAATGCAAATGGCACTAGTGTTATCACAGAACAGTGGAACACTATCTAGATCAACCCCATAGTTCTTTAGTGTTTGAACAATCCAAAGAATTTGTGAGCAAGCACTAGCATCAGCTACATATTCAGATTTAGTTGTGGATTGTGCAACTGAATTTTGTTTTCTAGAGGACCAAGCAACAAGAGAATTACCGAGAAAATGACAAGCACCGGAAGTACTTTTCCTATCAATCCCACAACCCCCAAAATCAGCATCCGAAAAAGCTTTCAAAGTAACGGTTGAGGAAGAAGGAAGAAAAATTCCAAATTCTTGAGTTCCATGTAAGTACCTGAGAATCCTTTTGACGGCTTGACGATGTGAAGCACGTGGGGAGGCTTGAAACCATGCACAAAGACATACGCTGAATTGTATGTCTGGTCTTGATGTCGTGAGGTACAAAAGTGATCCGATCATGCTTCTATATTCTTTTTGATCCACGGGTTCACCATCTTCACCAAGTCCAAGTGTTGTTGCTGTTCCCATTGGTGTCCAAAGAGGCTTGCTTTTCTCCATGTTGAAGCGCCTTAGGAGATCTTTTGTATACTTCGTTTGATGCACAAAGGTACCCTCCTTAGTTTGCTTGATTTGCAGCCCCAAAAAGTAAGTGAGTTCACCCATCATACTCATTTCAAATTCGGAACTCATCATTGTTGAAAACTTGGACACAAGATCATGAGAAGCACAACCAAAGATAATATCATCCACATACACTTGAACGAATAATGAGTCATTGACATGCTTAAGCACAAAAAGAGTTTTATCAACCATGCCCATGGTAAACCCTTTTTCAAGTAAGAATGTTTTTAACTTATCATACCATGCTCTAGGGGCTTGTTTGAGACCGTACAAGGCTTTGGAAAGTTTGTAAACATGATTAGGAAAATCTGGATTTTCAAAACCCGGTGGTTGTTTCACATAAACCTCCTCATCTATGTAGCCATTAAGAAAAGCACTTTTAACATCCATTTGATATAGCTTAAAACCATTTGATGCAGCAAAAGCTAGCAAAATTCTTATGGCTTCTAATCTAGCAACAGGAGCAAATGTTTCATCAAAATCTAGACCTTCAACTTGAGTGAAACCTTGAGCAACCAACCTAGCCTTATTCCTAACCACAACCCCATCCTCACTTTGTTTATTTTTAAATACCCATTTAGTTCCAATTAAAGTGTGACCTTGAGGTGGAGGTACAAGTTTCCAAACATTATTTCTTTCAAAATTTTCTAACTCTTCTTGCATGGCAATAATCCAAGATTCATTAGTGAGTGCGTGTGATATATCTTTGAGTTCAAAAGAAGCAACAAAAGTAGAATGAGCATAAGAGTTTGGATCGCAAAACCTGGACCGTGTGACTCGTTCGTGCAAGCTTCCAATCATCTGTTGTGGGGGATGATCTTTGTATAACCGTAGGGGAACAAATGTCTCACAAGCTTCTTCTTCCTGTTCATCACAAATCGATGAGCTTGTGACTTGAGGATGATTTGAATCAACATTGATGGTTGTCGGTGCTGGTTGAGAATTAACATCCGGAGCTAAGCCAAAGTCTTTAGCTGCTGAATTTTCGGGCAGCAGCTCCAATTCTTCCTCATCTTCAATGAAAATGCTCCCCCCTGCGGATATGGATCTGGACCTGCAATGTTTGAACTAGTACCTGGGCTAGCTTCATCAAAAGACACTTCATAAGTCTCCACAATTTTGTTAGTGTCAAGTAAAAGCACATGGTAGCCTCTAGTATGAGATGGATAACCAAGAAACATGCCATCAATGGATCTAGGTTCAAATTTATCAAGATTACCATGTTTCTTAACAAAGCATTTGCAACCAAAGACCCGAAAGTGTGTAACACTAGGCCTATGTCCAAACCGGAGCTCATATGGTGTTTTACCTAGCTTAGCACGCAAGAAAACACGATTTGAGACATAACAAGCGGTTGCTAATGCATCAGCCCAAAATTTCCTAGGAGTTTGATATTCATCAAGCATAGTCCTAGCCATCTCAACTAAGGTTCTGTTCTTTCTTTCTACAACACCGTTTTGTTGAGGTACATGGTGAAGAAAATTGATGATCTATTCTATTTTCAGCACAAAAGTGATCAAAAGATTGATTTTTAAATTCAGTTCCATTATGGCATTATCACTTCTAAATGCTTTTAAAGATCCTGGGTGATCAATTGATAATCTAAGAAATAAAGTTCTAAAGTGACTAAAATCTTCATTCTTAGACGCCATAAAGTAAACCCAAGAGTATCTAGAATAATCATCAACAATCACAAGAATATACCATTTACCTCCGAAGGATTGAACACGTGAAGGTCCTACGATGTCAAGATGCAAAAGTTGACATGGCTCAGTTGTCATGATCATTGTGAGAGGAGTATGTGAACCTGCAACCATCTTAGCATGTATACAAGAAGAGCACACAATTTCTTTGTCCCCATTAAGCTTAGGCAGCCCACGTATGCGATCGAGAGCACTAACACGCGTTAGGTGATCAAAGCCTACGTGACCAAGTCTACGATGCCAAAAATATAGGTCCTTTGAATCATTAGCAACTAGACACCTATGTTTAGAGGAAGACATATCAAAATCAGCTTTAAAAACTCTTCCAAACCGTGACATATTAAAAATAAGCTCACTATTTGAACTTACAACTTTGCAGCAGTTTTTATTGAAAATAATTTCCAGATTTTCATCTAGCAATTGTGAAACAGAAAGCAAGTTATATTTCAAATTTTTGACAAGTGCCACATCCTTCAAATTGTAGTGATCATTTACTCTAACCGAACCCTTAGCAATTATAGGAGTTGAAGAATTATCGGCAAAAGTAACATTCTCTACACATGACACAAAAGAGAGGGAGGAGAACCAATCTTTGTTACCAGTCATGTGACGTGAGAAACCTGAATCCACAATCCAAATGTTCTCCTTTCTCAAATGTGTAACCTACATAGAAGCACAATATGTCGATGACTCAATACTGGGGTTAGTCAAAAGGCATTTAGGAATCCAGTACTGAGTCACGCGACGTGCAGCAGGAAAAACACGCGAAAGCTGAGACAAAACAGCAGGTTTATGAGTCAAAGTTTGAGATTTTTTATTCTTAACTACTGACCTATAAGGTGTTACTTGTGTAGCACAAAAATCAGTAGCTTCGGAGGCAAAAACAGAAGGTCCGGGGGTAAACTTTGAATGTTTTTGACTCAAAACAGCAGGTTGTACATTCGGTTCAATATGTGCAGCAAATTTTGCATGAAAGTTATGAGGTCTAGCAACCATTCTTTCCCTTTTATGTTGTTTAGCTAGTCTATAACAAAAATCTATGACATGACCATCTCTACCACAGTAGGTACAATGAAATTTAACTTTGTGTTCATGTCTAGATGAGCAAACAACATTTTTATTTGAAACCGAATGAGACAATACTCCTGCAGATTTGAAAACCACTTCTTTTTGTTTAGGAACTGTTTGAATCAAACCACTTCCTAATGACTTTACAATTTTAGGTGGATGTGCCTTAGCATGAGCATGAGAATCAAAACTTAAACCAGTTTTATCATTGCAAGACTTGGATGAATTCAGCAGCAAGTTTAGGTTCTTATTCCCATTACAAAACCGATCAAATGTCTTATGCATGTTATCAAGTTAATTGGACAGATCAAGTCAATTTTCACATGAAGTTTTTCCTTTTAATTTGCAATTGGAACAATATTTAACTTCATGACAACGTAAAGCATTGTTCAATATAGAGATTTCATTCATAGCATCTTGCAGTTTCTTATCAAGATCATCACAATTAGAACAATGCAAATCAATTGTAGAACAAGAAGCATCTTTTAAGTTTCCAATATTAAGTGCAGCAAGCTTTTTTTTTTCTTTTCAATTTCAAGTTCAAGTTTATTAAGTGTGGAGGTATGTGCACTTCTTAGGGAGGACAATTGTTCATATATTAAGTCACATGAGGAACAAGAATCATCACTAGGAATCAAGGATTTCAAACGATTAATTTCAGATTTTAGTGACTCAATTTTAACAGCATTGTCCCTAAGCTTTTTGTCCTTTT
Organism: Tuctoria greenei; assembly: GCA_036927565.1. Lineage (NCBI taxonomy): Eukaryota > Viridiplantae > Streptophyta > Magnoliopsida > Poales > Poaceae > Tuctoria > Tuctoria greenei. Next base: position 89,640,887 of record JAYESD010000005.1, on the reverse strand, counting down.
TCTTAAAAATAACACTGGCACGAGAAATAGCATCACACATTTCTTCGCAAGTAGGACAAACCTCTTCATTGTTGTTGTTGTGTTCTGCCTCCTCCATACTTGATCTCGACTTGCCCGCCATGAAGCACAAGTTTGCCAAATCATCTTCATCTTCATCACTTCCAATGTCCACGTCGCTTGAGCCAAGTTCCTGGAGTGCTGAGATGAAACTGCTCACCAATTGACGTTCTGTAAAACCCTTCTTTTTCTTCGTATCTTTTGCAGAGGAGTGCTTCGTTCTTGTTTTCTTTTCATCCCGGGAGGTAGGACCTGAAAAGTTAGGGCAATTTGAACGAAAATGTCCTGTCTTACCACATTCAAAGCATCGTTGAGGTCCGGAGCTTCCTCTCCTTATAGTTCTCACATTTTGCAATGCTTTTGAGAACCGGGTAGAGATGAGCGCTAGCTCCTCCTCTGGAAACTCCTCAATCTGTTCAAGGGTTAGAGAGGACATCAAAGCAAGTGTACCACAAGATGATGTTTTATCGGAACTAGGCATGTCACATTGAGAAACAAAAGCAATAGACTTGTTGGAGTTCTTACGTGAGATTATGTCAATTTCATGAGTTTTTAACTTGGAATATAGCACATCTAAAGTAAGTGAACTCATGACAGTAGATTCACGAATAGATGTGACTTTCATCTCCCAAATTGACATATCTAATGCACTTAGCAATTGCCTAGCATTTTCAGCATCTAAAAAATTAACATTGACACTACGCAAGTTGCTGAGAATCTTATTAAAGCGAGCAAAAAGGTCATCAATAGACTCACCGGGTTGCATCTCGAAGCGCATGTATTCTTTCTTGAACATGTCTTGCCTTACCTCTTTGATCGTGTTGGATCCTTCGTGGTAGTCACAAAGTGCTTTCCACACATCGTATGCAGATCGGAGGTGTGCAACACGGTCGAAGTCGCTTTGTGTTAATCCTTGTATGATCAAGTTTCGAGCCTTGTTGTTGTTGTCAACATCTCTCAAATTTGTAGCTGTAACTTGATCGTTTGATGGCACTTCGTATGGCTTGTATACATTCTCTCATATTGCAAAGCCTTGTGCCTGGATCAAAGCCTCCATGCGTGCCTTCCAAACCTGAAAATCAATACCAGCGAACACACACGGTTTGGCAGAGTACTTCTCCATGATGATTAGTCAAAAACACGCGCAAATCACAAAGATTAGGGCATCGTGGCTCTGATACCAATTGTAGGATCGAAGAGCACGTGAAAATCTACCAGAGGGGGGTGAATGGTAGATTTAAAAATCTTACGCAGCGGAAACTATTAAACCCCAACCCCTTTGGCAGAAAAACGATCAGTTAAATAAATCGTGTGTGAGACTAATATAAATGTGTTTCACCGTGACAAAAGTGATATATATCAGAGAGAATTAAGTCACGAAGACAACACAACAAAAATCACTCAAATCCGTCGAGAAAAACTCAAGTTATGATCGAAATATCAAACAAAGGTCAATCTGCCCTACCCGAGAAAAAAAAAACAATTCTGGAATGCTACAAAGAAACTCGTGTAGATCATAGACCACAAATCCAATGATCGTGAAATTTTGACAGATGATAGATAATCAAGTTGTGAAGACAAACCAAAACGAATCACGTCAATTGGATCTGTAAAACTCGAGTTATGATAAAACCACCGACGAAAGGTAGTGCTGTCCACAAACTCGATGAGTAAAACTTGTCTGCAACAAGTCGGACGAACAAGGCACAAAAGTTCCTTCGAACTACGAATTTTATTCAGTAGAACACAAGAGGAACAGCCCCAAAGTCGTGCACCACGAGCTCTGGGCTCCCTTGCTTATATAACCAGCTCGAAAGCCAACTCAACCCAAATCAGGAACCTAATCCTACTTTGTTCACGAATCGTAACTTTCCATAACTGCTTAGGATTCTTCTATACGCAGATAGAAGCAATCTTAAGACTTCCAAACACCTTAGGAACATATCCCACATTCCTAAACAACTCAAATTCGTTACCCACATGAAATCCTATCATAACCAACTCAAATCTTTCCATATTTGAGTCAAACCCGACTCAGCCGCAGCCTGAGTCCATAACCTAGTCGGTTGGACCTTTCCGACCAACTCTTTACGTCCACATCTCTTCATCACGTCTCGGAACCATGTAGCAACGTCCATGCACTTCTTGCACACGTGCAAACATCTTCCAATGACGTCCACGATACCTTCACATGCATTGTTATTGATTCAATCATGCTGCGCAACCTCCTGATCAGCTCAACCACAATTCCTCCTGAATTTGGTTGTTGGAACCTCATCTCCTCCCTGATACTAGTCCAATGGATCCCATCACCAGCCATGTCTTGAACTCAAGCAACACCTGCACATGAATAAACAACCAATCCATATGAGCCCAAGTCCTCGTCTTGACTCAAGTTAGTTCCAAACACAACACCTTACGTGAGAACCTCACATAAGCATGTTGCAAAACCACAGTAACACGATATCATCCATGTTAACCAAAAACACACCAAAGACTTAGCAAATGAATACTAAGCAATCTTTCTAGAGATATAAAGCAAGTACGAAACATTGCAAATGAAAAACAGAAGCATTGCGGTCAAGTTTCGTACCTTGCCAGAGCAACCCGGACCTTGAGCCGGAGCTAACAAAAGCTAGTAGAACCTAGCGCTGGAATTTACCAGAACTAGTCGGAACTAGTAAACCCAAAAGCCGGAGCTAGAAAAATCAACTCGGAGCTTAGCAAAAACAAGCCGGAGCTAAAGACAAAACTCACCGGAGCTAACCAAAACTAGTCGGATCTTAAAAAAAGGTGTTTTGATGATATTCAAAACTTTTATCGTCAAAGCAAGTGTATTCACTACAAGCCAATGTATTCAGCACACATAAGTCTTACAATGGCGTGACAAGCGGTGTTAACCGCTTTAGCCCAAAACCGGTCCGAAGTCTTATATTCATCGAGAATTGTCCTCGCCATCTCAATGAGTGTTTTGTTCTTCCTTTCGGCTACTCCATTTTGTTCAGGAGAATATGGTGCTAAAAATTCATGCTTTATTCCTTCCTCATCTAGATACTCCTCAACTTGAGTGTTCTTGAATTTTGTCCCATTGTCACTTCGTATGTTCTTGATATTCAATGAGAATTCATTTTGAGCTCGCCTGAGAAACTTCTTGAGTGTTTCTTGAGTTTATGACTTATCATGCAAAAATAAAACCCACATGAAGCGTGAAAATTCATCGACAATGACTAAACCATATTTATTACTGTCGATGCTTATGTAAGCAATTGGACCAAATAGGTCCATGTGAAGGAGCTCGAGCGGTCTTGTTGTGGTCATGCCATTCCTCGCGGGATGATGTACTCCTACTTGCTTCCCGACTTGGCACGCGCTACAAGGCCTGTCTTTCTCAAAAACGACATCCTTTAAACATCGGATGTGATCACCTTTTAGAAGTTTTTGTAGATTCGTCATACCAACATGTGCTAGTCGTCTATGCCACAACCAACCCATGTTGGTTTTTGCAATCAAGCATGTGTCAAGTTCGGCTTTATCTTTGTTGAAGTCAACTAGATAAAGTTTTCCCTAACACACACTTGAATGCAATAGAGTTATCACTCCTTCTAGAGACGGTCACACCCTCATTAGTGAATCAACAATTATAACCATTGTCACATAATTGAGATATGGAAAAGAGGTTATAATCTAAGGAGTCAACATGTAAAACATGAGAAAGTGTATGTTGTGATGAAATTGCAATTTTACCGGTACCTAGCACCCTTCCTTGACTATTATCACCAAAATAGATGGCTTCGCTTGAGTCTTTATTTTGTTCATATTCCACGAACATTCTTCTTTCTCTGGTCATGTGATTTGTGCATCCACTATCTAGCACCTATTTTGCTCCACCAGATGAATAAGCCTGCAAAAAGAAATTATGCTTTGGTTTTAGGTACCCAAGCTTGCTTGGGTCCTTTGAGGTTAGTCACAAGTGATTTGGGCACCCACACATGAGACTTGGTGTTCTCATGGCGTGGCCCAACATACTTAGCATAAGCTTTTCCATAACCATTTTTCATAGGCACATATGAAGCATCAAAGGTTATAAACAAGATTTGTTGTCCATATGAGTTCACAATGTTCAATTTATAAAAGTTATCATGTTTTCCAACTTGGGAAGAGTTTCCCTTGACAAAGCAATGTGATCCTTGTTATTCTTGTGACTTCTAGCATTTTGCTTTTCACTATAAGAATATCCAATGCCATATTTAACATTAGGAGGTCTTGTGACCAAGTATGCACTGTGTGCATACTTGACCTTCTCCTTGTCGAATATGCCACTTTGGGAGGGATACTTGTCTTTTGTCAAGTTTGATTTTTCTTTCAAGTTGGTGTTGTTTTTAGCACATGCACAAGTAATGATAGTTTCAGGTTTTATATGTTGATAAGGTGGACTTGAACAGGATGAAGAACCACTTTGCTTGAGTGACTCAACTTGTGTCTCAAGGATCTTGTTAACTTTGGTTAAGTTAGCAAGTTCATCCTTGATAGTCACGTTTGAGTCTTTTAACTTCAAGCAAGCTTCCTGCTTGAAGCTAACTCAAGTTCCAGTGATTACTTCGCTCCTTTTCAAGCTCAAGGAGATTTTCAATCTTAAGATATTCCTCCTTTTGGATAATGATCATATCTTCTTAGCGATCGACTAGCTCCTCCTTATCAACAAGCTTATCCATTAGAAATTTCATCTTAGCAGCAATCTTTTTATCTAACCCGCTAAGCATATCTTCATCATCACTAGAATTATCAATATCACTAGTAAAAGAAAGTGAGGAGGAAGATTTATATGTGACCTTTCTTTTTCCTTCCTTGGCCATTAGACATGTGTGGTCGGTGTCCTTTCTTGCGCCCATGGTTGGAAAAAGAGTGGATTTTGGTAGGATTTTTGATGGCTATAGTGGCGATCTCCTCTTCTTTTTCAGATGAGGACTCATCATTGGAGTCCCACTCCTTCCCTAGATGTGCTTGGCCATATTGCTTCTTCTTCTTGAATACCTTCTTTTGTTGAGGCTTGTTGTCTTTATTCTTCCTCTTGTTGTCTTCATGTGGACAGTCAACTATAAAGTGATCATACTCTCCACAATTATAGCATGCACGTCTCATCTTGGGTCTTGGTTAGTCCCTATGTCTTCCTTCATTTGATCTACCACCCTTTCTTATCCTCATCATTTTCTTGAACTTCTTCATCGACATCACTGCTTTCATCATCTCCATCATCTTCTTCATGACCTTCTTGAGCTTCTTTTGATGTCGGCTTGCAGGTTGCTTTTAGACCAACCCCTTTCTTCTTTGCCGAGGTAAGATCGGCAAGTTCCTTGACATGCTTGGCTTCCTTCTCCATTATTTCGAAGTTGATGATCTTGCCAAGAAGTTCGTCTAGTGTCATTTTTCGATGCCCTGGACTTTCTGTAATCATAGAGCAAAGCGTCAAGTTCTGGGGCATGAATGCCCTAAGAATTAGTTTCACCACTTCATGATTCGTCCACTTCTTGCTCCCATATGCTTGGACCTTGTTGATGAGAGACTTCAGTCTATTGTACATATCTTGAGGTGATTCATCTTCTTCTATAGCAAATCTTCCCAATTCACCTTCAATCATCTCAATTTTAGTTTCGTGCACATGACGGTCACCTTCATGTACAGTTTTGAGAGTATCCCATATTTCCTTGGCAATCTCGAGTCCATCCACCTTGGTGAACTCGTCTCGGCTCAATGATGACGTAATCACAGCTATGGCTTGAGTATTTCGATGAATGTCTTGTTCTTGACTAGGAGTTAGCTCTTCATCATCATCTTGAATATCTATCCCTGTGCACACTATATGCCAAAGACTTGGGTAAAGAGATATAAGGTGCATTTTCATATTTTGTCTCCACATTAAATAGTCATTTCCATCAAAGTAAGGTGATTTGCCTAAAGGAATTGATAAGTAATTACTATTGTGAGAATTTAGATGTTCATAGTTAAAAGGATATCGGGAGTAGTCTGTGTGACTACTCACCTTCGTCTTCTCATCTTGAATCTTCTTCTTCCCTTTTGGAGATAGTGTCTTCTTCCGCAGAACAGCCTTGAGTTCAAGCATCTCCTCATCATCATCCTCGCGGCCTTGAATAGCATCGAGGAGTTTCTCCAGCTGTTGGTTCTTTTTATCATCACCATTTTCGTTGTTGAAGCTCGTGTGTACATCCTTGATGTCCGACATCATCTCTTCGAGCGGTGAGTCTCTTTTGAAGAGTTTGGCTCTGATACCGATTGAATATAGCCTAGAGGGGGGTGAATAGGATTTATGAATTTTTGTCGAACCCTGAAACACTTAACAAATAGATCAAATACGGGGAGGTCGTACTAGTCCGTTATGGTGTGGACAAGTCCGGTGTGCGCAGACTAGAAGATCAAAGAAAATCTATAATTCTACTTCTAGAAATCTATGCAGCGAAAATCAATTGACAAGTCAAGTTTATTGAGACAATGAAACAATATATTGCAATAATCAAGTTTGATACAAAGTTTCAATGTGAATTGTTCAATACTATGCAAACCCTAGAATATGATTAAAAGTAAACAAGAACTCGCGAGACACAAGATTTATCCTGAGGTTCGATCCCACGGAGGAATCTACGTCCCCATTGAGTCCATGGAGGATCGGGTCTTCACTAACCCTTCCCTCGTTGAATCGCCACGGAGGCCGATTCTCAATCACTAATCACACAGGGGTAAATAACTTGTTCAAGGGGCCTCAAGTTGAGGGCTCCCCAAGAATTACATCAATGAACACCACCAAACACACTCAAAAGATCTATAATAAACAACGAGAGTGTGTGAGAAATCAAACCCAAGAGCCCAAGATCGTGTATAACAAGTTCTCTCCTTTGTACAATCTCTAATCCTCAACGATTTGATCCTTTTAGGTTTAGAATGAGTGGAGAGATGTATTTTTGGGCTCTTGGAAGGTGTGACGACGCAGGAAGTCGAGAGAGTTGGTTGTGTGGTCGTACATCTCTTTTTATACTAGGGTTTCCAAAAGTTATCGTTAGGGTTTGCGAGGTCCGGACTAGTCTATGGTGGACACCGGACTAGTCCGGTGTGCGTGTGCGAGAAAACCCTAAGTGTTGATGGATACCAGACTAGTCCGTTAAGGTGCACAATAGTCCGATCTGGGCACAAAAACTTTTCGGACTAGTCCAGTTAATATCGAACTTGTCCGGTTTGGTGAACATTGTGGAGAACTGAGGACAAGCCCGCATTTGGAGGGACTTGTACAATTTTAGTCGAAGAGTTTTCGGACTAGTCCGGTGGATATCGGACTTGTCCAGTGTTGTGAAAAATTGTGGGGCTAAGGACAAGTCCGCACTTGGAGGACTTGTTCGATTTTAGTCAGAGGATTATCGGAATAGTCCGATTGATATCATACTTGTCCGGTGTTGTGCAAATGTAAAGTGATGCGGACTAGTCCGCACTGAGGAGACTTGTCCGTTTTTAGTCAGTGAGATATCGGACTAGTCCGGTGGATATTGGACTAGTCCGCACATGCTGATTTTTGTGCGGTGAATGTAATCTTTTTCACTTGAGCTCTTTGGGTATGTTTCTCCAACACACTCCATACAAAATAATTCTAATCTTTTCAGCTCTTGAGCTCTTTTTCCTTTGGATCATCGTTCTCCTTTATTTTTGTGCTTTCTTCCTAATTGCTTTAAAACCTGCACTCATCTCAACAATTTTGTTAGGATCTTATTGTTTGTCATTAATCAATCAAAACCCACAAGGGATGCCTAGATGCACTTTCATCCACCATCTTCGTTTAGACCGCCATTAATTCTTCACGTCGATGGGTGGCCCCCATGGGAGTTGTTGGAACTTGTTAGCTCCGCTGATGCCCACTTTCAACGTATAAAATGTTGACGGCGGCCCCCCTGGGGGTTGTCAGAGCTTAGTAGCTCCAGCATCGTCCACCATCATCATGGGGTTTTTCATTTTTTTCCTGCGCATTAAAGACAAAAAATCAGTAAAATTCGTCCTCTCATCTATAATTTGTTTGCGACTAACTATTCTTATTTGAATTTTATACCCAAAGGAATTCAACATGATAACAAGTATATTGATGTAATCTCTTCAGATCCGAATGCATTTCGGACCCGCCCTACTAAGACCTACCGGAATGTTGGTAGAGTGGCGTACTTGGGGTGCTTGACCGATCAAGTTGATAGCACACTCCAAAACTTTCACTAGCTTTGGTTTTCAGGCGGGTAGACCATCTAGCAATGTTAAGATCCGAAAGAAGATCAACAATATAACTTGTATACCATATGAATAACCCGGACTAAATCTCAAAAATAATTGCACAACTTCGTTATAGACAAGAAGGAAAAGATAATAAAAGAAACGAGCATGTACAAATTAATGCATGTGGAGTCTGTTTTTACACAACAATATTTTTCATTATAGGTCCAAATTACAGGGGAGACAAGGACACACTTAGAGTACAGAACCAGGCTAAGTGTGTTATTCATCTTGTTCTAACCCAGGGTAGGTATTCTAACCCTCCCGGAGGGGTCAGGATATTCTTTTTAAGGACCTACCCGACTCTGTCCATAGACTCTATAATTTACATTATGTGTAAGTTCAAACTCACCTCCGTGAAACTAAGCATACAACTTATGGAGGTGCTTGATGTTCCATAGATTGGGAAGCGGGGTCCCATCCTCTGTTGCCAAGCGGACGCATCCGGGACAGGAAACTTTGATCACTCGGAAGGGACCTTCCCATCCTGGGGAGAGTTTGTTCATCCCTTCTCGAGTCAGTATTCTCTGCAGCACCATATCGCCTTCTTCGAGCTACCGGTTGTGTACAAACCTTTGATGATAGCGCCAAAGCACCTAACGGTATCATGCGTTTCGAACAGCCGCTTGGCACCTTCCCTCGTCGACGAGGTCAAGGTCTTCATGTCGGAGCTTGTCTTACGCGGCTTCATCGAAGGTCTGGACCCGGAGAGACCCCATGGTGATCTCCGGAGGAAGGACTGCTTCAGCTTCGTACACCAAAAAGAAAGGTGTCTCTCCAGTTGACCGGTTGGGTGTTGTCCTGCTCGCCCACAGTGCAGACGGAAGCTCTTCTATCCAGCTGGCTCCGTATTTCTTCAGGCGCTCATATGTGCGCATCTTGAGTCCTTTTAGTATCTCTGCATTGGCTCTCTCGGATTGGCCATTACTTGTCGGGTGAGCTACTTATGCGTAGCTAACTTGTATGTCGAGATCTTCACAATATTCTTGGAATGTTGCACTTTTGAATTGGGTTCCATTTTCAGTGATGACTTTGTTTGGAACTCCAAATCTGCGTACTATGGACTTCAAGAACTTGATAGCAGATTGCTTGTTGATCGTCACAACTAGAGTAGCTTCCGGCCACTTAGTGAATTTGTCGATAACGATGTACAAGAACCTGTAACCTCCGACGGCTTTTGGGAAAGGTCCCAAAATGTCCATCCCCCACACAGCGAATGGCCATGTAGGAGGTATCATTTGTAGTGACTGAGCCAGTGTGTGAATTTGTTTCGCATGGAACTGACATGCTTCACACCTTTTTACCAGCTCAACTGCATCTTAGAGTGTTGTAGGCCAGTAAAAGTCATGCCAGAAGGCTTTACCAACCAACGTGTAGGAAGACGCGAGGTTCTCACACTCACCTCCATGGATTTCCGTGAGGAGCTCGCATCCTTCTTCCTGGGCAATGCACCGCATTAAAACGCTATTGGCACGGCACCGGTAGATATCCCCTTCTACCAGCATGTATCTTTTAGCCAATCTGACGATTCAGTCAACGGAAGCACCGTCTTCACGAAGGATGTTGTCTTTCAAGTATCTCCAGATCTCTGAGATACATGCATCAGAGCTAACTTGAGCCTCCGAATCTTGAGCGTTGCTCGGAGCTTCCTGCAACGCCTACAATCCTTGGTGGACGCCATGGTAACAGGGCCATTGGGACCGCCAGATTTTGGGTGCTGGTCTCGCCCCCATCACTCAGTTCAGCAGGTTGAGCGGCAGGTCCTGACAACCTCCTGACAAAAACTCCATCAGGAGCTTGAGCTTCGGTTCAAGCTTTTGTCGAGAGTTCATCAGCTTCAGCATTATTAAGACGCTGGACATGGCAGAGGTCTAAGACATCGAAGTCTTTCTGCAGGTTCTGGACTTCAAGGAGGTAAGCAGCGAGTTGAGGGTTGTTGCAACTGCATTCACCTTTGACTTGCTTGATGATGAGTTGCGAGTCACCCTTCACCATCAATTGCTTAACGCTATATGATAGCGCACCTTGAGTCCGTAGATGAGAGCTTCATACTCCACCATGTTGTTGGTTGCCTTGAAGTCAAGGTCTACCATGTACTTGACCTTCTCTTCGGTCGGAGTGAGGAGAAGGATTCCAACTCTGGCCCCCTACTTCTGCACGGAGCCGTCGAAGTAGAGAGTCCAGTGAGGCTCGGTGAAGACCGGGACTTTGGGTTCCACCTTCTGCTCACTGTGGCCCCCAGGATTTTATGAAGGGGTCCACTCCGCCACAAAGTCGGCCAATGCCTGAATCTTGATAGCATGTTGAGGCAAGAATTTAAGATTGAATTCTGCCAGCTCCGCTGCCCACTTTGCAATATTTCCTGTAGAGTTGGGGTTATGCAATATAGCACGTAGTAGATAAGAAGTTACCCCAAATATTTTGTGGGCTTGGAAGTAGTGACGAAGCTTTCTTGAGGCAATAAGAACTGCATAGAGCAATTTATGCACCTCAATGTACTGAGTCTTGGCGTCATGCAGTACTTTGCTGATGAAGTACACTGGCCGCTAGACGGTCCGGACCTTTCCGGAAGGGCCCGGAGCTTCTTCTTCATCAACTTAGACCCTCCCGGGGGGTCTGGACCTTCTTCTTAAGCCTCCCGAACCCTCCAGAGGGGTTCAGAACTTGTTCTTGATCACCCATGAGAACTCCCTCGGGTGAGCGAGATTGATCCTCGGGCAGCTTGCCTTTAGGATCTGCGCCTTGGGGCAGGGATCCAGACTCACTTTCAGGTAGCTCCGGACCCTCCCAGAGGGGTTTGGACTCCTGAACTGAAGATGACTCTGGTCTTTCCGCGACCAGGACCATGCTGACAACCTCCGTAGTTGCCGAAATGTAAAGCAAAAGAGGCTCACCAGGCTCCGGAGCTACCAAGATTGGTAGTGTGGTGAGGAGTTGCTTGAGCTCTTGGAATGCCTTTTTTGCTTCTTCAAACCAATGGGATGGCCCAGACTTCCTCAATAGTTTGAAGAAGGGAATTGCCCGCTCTACCAATCTACAGATGAATCGGTTGAGCGCAGCTAGACATCCAGTTAGCTTCTGGACATCCTTGACGCGGGTTGGGGGCTGCATCTCTTCAATAGCCTTGATCTTCGCCGGATTTGCCTCAATTCCTCGGTGAGTCACCAAGAATCCGAGGAGCCTCCCGGAGCTAACCCCGAAGACACATTTGTTTGGGTTTAGCTTGGTGCGTGTTATGCACAGCTTGTCGAAGACGACTTGCAGGTTGTCAAGAAGTGATTCCTTGTTCTTCACTTTCACGACGATGTCATCGACGTATACCTCCACCAAGTCCCTAATGAGCTCTCCAAATGTTTTGTGCATGGCTCGCACAAAAGTTGAAGCAGCATTTTTGAGACCGAATGGCATAGCAGTGTAACAATACAACCCATCTACTGTTATGAAGGCAGTATTCTCTTCATCTTCTCTAGACATTTGGGTCTGATGATATTCGGAGTATGCATCTAGAAAACACAATAGCTCACACCCAGAGGTGGAATCCACTATCTGATCTATTCTAGGTAGTGGAAATGAGTCTTTGGGGCATGCCTTATTCAAGGTGGTGTAGTCGATGCACCATCCGAAGCTTCCCGCTGGCCTTTGGCATGACGATTGGGTTTGCCAGCCATCGTGGATGGTGAAGCTCCCGGATGAAACCAGCTTCAAGCAACTTCTTGATTTCTTGTCTGATGAAGTTCTGCTGCTCGACTGATTGCTTCCGAGGCTTCTGATGTACTGGTGGTGCGTTGGGATATATCTTCAAGCTTTGTTCAATCACCTCCCTAGGGGTCCCAGACATTTGTGACGGTTGCCATGCAAACATGTCGACATTTGCTAGGAGGAAAGTGATAAGCGTGTGTTCCTATTTGTTGTCCAGACCTCCCAATATACGAGTGGTCTGGACAGCATCGAAACCGATTTGGACGAATTTGACGGGAATGTCAGTGTTTCCACTTGGTTGCACACGTGGTGCTGATGTTGAGCCTCGATGACGAGAGCTCGGAGGTTGAGCAGTTTGCTCCTTGCCAGATAGTTCCTCCTACGCTATTGCAAGCGCATGGAGTTCTTCTAGCGCGGTGACTCCTGCAGTGTGGTCCCCACAAACTCGGAGGACGCCTGAAGAGGTCAGCATCTTCAACACCAAGTAGTTGAAGTGAGCTGCGGCCATAAACCTATACAGGGTTGGCCTTCCTAGGATGGCGTTGAAGGGAAGGCTAATGTGCGCTACGTCGAAGACCAACTTCTCGGTCCTGTAGCTCTCCCATGTCCCGAAGGTCAACGGGAGTGTAATTGACTCGAGAGGAGTGATATCTCCTGAACCAACCCAGGAGAAGGGACGCGAGGGACGAAGGTCCGAGAGGTTGAGCTGAATCTTCACGAACGCTTCGTAGCTGAGGAGGTTGAGCGCCGCACCTCCATCTACCAAGACATGATAGAGATGGACGTTATTGATGGTAGGGGAAACCATCAACGGCAGTTGACCAACTCTGATCATGTTTCTTAGGCAATCTAAAGCATCAAAAGTGATGGGAGTGTCCATCCACTTCCGATGAGGTTTTGCCTTGGCGGTGGGAGCTACGGCAGCCATCTCCCTACGCATGGTCTTGAGGATGCGCCAAGAGGTAATATCCCACGGTCCTACATATATCGTATGGAGAGTCTCCCGACGCTCATTGTCGGAGATGTCATAATCATCATCGACGGTGTTATAGATGGCCTTCAGGACCTTCTTGGGGTCCTGGAAGCCTAGCTCCTGATCAGCCGGAGCTTCGCCGACTTTCTGCTTTCCTTCCTGTTGGCGGAAAGGAGCTTCTTCTTGGCACTTGTTGAAGCGTTCAACAAGGCGCTAGAACTCGCGGCAATCTTCAAGATTGTGTTTGTCTGTTTTGTGGATCGGACACCACATCTTTTGACTGTCGCCGTCCTCAGACGATAGTCGAGGACGTTTTTTGGGGTGTGGCCCCCGGCCACCCGGAGCTACAGCTGCAGCAGCAGTAGGCGTGTCGGTCGACGACTTATTCTTGTCGTTGGACTTTTTTTCCACTGCCGGAGCTGGTTTGGAGTGCACCTCACAGCCCTCCGCAGCCCTATCACATTTGTCGGCTAGGCTGAAGAGCTCCGTGATCACTTCTTTCATTGTCAGCTTCTCTAGCAACTTCTTATCTCTAACTCCCCGTCGAAATGCGACAATGACGGAAGCGTTGGAGATAGAAGGGATTGTGTTCCGTACCTGAGAAAACTGCTGGATGAACGACTGCAACGGCTCTCCCATCTTTTATTGTACGACAAACAAATCCAACTCGGTGCCACGTCGGGTGTAGGAGCTTCTAAAGTTGGCGGTGAATTGGCGGCAAATCTCCGCCCAACGGTTGATGGGGTCAAGCGGAAGACTCATGAACCAGGACCTGGTTGTCTCGGTTAGAACCACTAGGAATTAGTTGGCCATCACGGCCTCATTGCCTCCAACCGCGAGGATGGCGGTGGAGTAGATCTGGAGGAACTCGACGGGGTTGACAGTGCTGTCGTACTTCTCTGACAGATGAGTCCGGAACTTTGGTGGCCATTCGACCATGTGAAGGTGCATGTCCAAGGCTTAATAGCCGCCCCCTACTCCCAAGAAAGAAGGGTTTTCACAAGCAGCTCGCCTCTCGCGAGCGCACTCCATGAGGATGCGGCCATCCTGCCTCATGTACCGTTGGTTAAGCTCCGACCAAAGATCATGAGTTGAGAGCCTCGATGCCGTGTGAGTGCGACGTGCCCCGGAGGGCGGTGACGTCACTTGCCAGGAGGGCGCACACTTCCTGTGTTGTGACACTTGAGGACCAAGTCTGCCAGACAAGGTCCTACACAGAGAAGGTGCCTGCCCTGTAGGGGGCAGACCTCGGTTACTGATGGCTGCGGCTGCAATCAAATGATCCACATTAGTGCGACATTGCTCCGCCGTGCCCTGAGGAGCATCGGGCGCTGGAGGACGGTGGAGAAGAGTCTGTGCTGCGTTCGACGCGTTCTCTGGGTTGTTCGTCGATGCAGTGACCGATGCAAAGACACCATGTTGCTGCGATGGTGGTGGTGGTGGTGGAACAACACCGGCTGGGACAGCAGCGTTGGTCGGCTGCTGCATTTTGGAGGGATTTCCTCCAGCAGGCTACTCGGCGTCGCCATTGGACAATCCTGCGACGAAATTCACCATCTTGAAATCTCAGGACCCCCTATCTGGCACGCCAAATGTCAAAGTGTTGCTACGACACTTCCCTCGGTACTACTAAAGCGTAGTCCGCGAAGGTTTGTATTCGATTGGGGCGCGCGTAAGATTATGAACAAGACGGTGACACAGGGGATTTTTACGTGGTTCGGTCCGCCTGAGTGTAATACCCTACTCCACGGGGTGGTTGTTGATTGTATGAGAGTGTATGTGTATGTGCTTGAGTTGGCTTGGTTGGAGTTCAACCGTGTGGCTCAACCCTTTTATATGCTAAGGGTTGGACGTTACAGGTATTGCCTTGCCCGACAAGTGGCCCTGGCAGTATTCAATCACCTAATACAAGATCTACATGCATTAATTATGATTAACAATGGGATAATGCGCCTTAATGGCGGCATTACCGGTACTAAAGATCATCTGATCGTGTGTCATTATTGCTGAATTAATGACACGTTAATCAAGTCTTGTAACCGCTATTTTAATAGCCTCTTGAAATTTTGTGTTGTTGGAGATCCTGCAGTCGTTGCTGGCTAAGCTCCGGAGGTACAACACGTGGCAGTTCTGGAGCTTCTCTCTACGAGGAGGTAGGTCTGGAGCCACTAGACATGTGGCGGCATCGGAGCTTCCCTCTACTGGGGATTAGGTCCGGGGTTGCTAGACACGTGGTAGGACCAGAGCTTCCCTGTGAAGGGAGGTAGACCCGGTCCCGCTAGACACGTGGTAGTACTGGAGCTACCTAAACGAGGGATGCGGGTCCAGTGCTTTCAAACACGTGTTGCCTTCGGGGGTCTTCAACTCGAACATAGGTGTAAAAGCCCTAACTTTGTAAACATTTTTCTCATCAGTTATATGAATCCGTTTCAAACATAAGAAATAATTTCTCACATGAATTGATGCCTACATGTGAAATTAGAGGGGTTCAAAATTTTCTTTAAACTCATGTTCAATTGTAACATGAGAGTATACTGCATCAAGTTTTCTTTAAACTCATGTACATAGTATGTTGGAGTTAAAACAATTTTCACAAATTAAATTCATTGTACAGTAACTTGAAATTTGATGGCTCATGTTCAAACTCCACAAATCAATGGAATTGAATCACCCAATTGATTTCAAATATTTCAAATAACTCCCCTACCAAATTTGGTAATTTTGGAGTTTATTTACTATTTATTTCAAGGGTTTGTTTGAAATAGAATTTAAATTCAAATTTGGAATTGAATCTGAAACAAAGTTTCTCCAATTTAAAATCTGAGAGCACCAGGTTGTTCCTCACCTCAATATTAGCTTACCCATAAAATTTCATGATTTTTGGACATTGTTTACTATTTTAAATTTAATTTTGAACTTGGTGGTGTCATGTGTGACTGCCATGTGGGGCCTACGAGTCAGCCTCTGTTTACCGCTGAAACAGAGCTGCGGCCTTCGTTCTTGATGTATACGGCACGATCTTTGCCGTGAATGGATTCCAGACTGGCGTCCTTATCACTTGCAAGCAACATCTAGGCCTCCACTCTTGCTCTCTCTCTCTCTCAGCTCTCTCTCTCGCTCCCCAGCGCGCCTACTCTTGCAAAAACGCACGCAGCGACGTTCACCGCCGTTTCAGCCGCAGCTCGCAAACTAGCCGTGGTTTGATCCTGAGCCCCACAGCAAAGTGGCGCACAACATTCTTCTCTACCATCCAGTCCAATTGATTCTTCATTTCCTCAACCGTGTGCTCGTTTAATTTCAGCTTTCCACGGTCGATTTTCGGCCGCTAAAGACGAGCTCCTCTGCTCCACCGTGGACAGCTCCACACAAGTGTTTTCAAGCTTCGACTCCCACATAGAAAAGGATCGCCATCCCGCCCTTTTACTCTCGGTAAACACCTCTCCTCATTTCGTTCACTATGTCATGAGAAATTATTAGTTTACTGAAGCTAGTTCATACCTTCGCCATTAGGTCTCGAGCTCAATTCGTTTTCTACGTGTAATAATTCTTGGCAATAGCTAGCATTGTGTTCACCATCTCCTAGCGCGCACACGGAACCAAGAAGATTAAAAAATCATCAAGCAACGGTCGAGAAATCGAATTTTTCCCCACCACTATTAAAAATGGTGTGGTTCACCGTCGACGACCAACTTCCGGCCATCCTCTCCCTGATTGGCGTCCAGTTTTGAACTCCTTGAGCTCCACTGATGCTCCCTGACATATTAGTACTTGAGTGTAGGTATTCAATGGTGATTTCACCGTGGGCCGATCACCTTGCCGCCGCCGTTGCCGTCGCCGGCAGCCTTCCGATCGACGTCCTGCCTCTCCCTGTCACCAATCATGTGTTCCCGAGGTCGGCGGTTAAATTTCGTGAAGCAACCGTAGACTTTAATCACCTCATTGCACTGGACCGTGCGGATGCCATCGAGTACTCGTCGTGCACTGGCCCAAGTCTGGAGGTAGAAGACGACCCTGCCAGTGGGACCCACTGGCAGTGGTTCATATAGGTTTTTCCAATTTCCACAATTTGTGCCAAAATTAAAAAAATCTATAACTCTCTATAATTACCAAAAAATCTCCAAACAAATTTTGTTTGAAAGCCCTTGAGCTCTAGTTTCTGTTAGTACCAATTAATGTCCATGAAAATCATTTTTCATTTATGGATAATAATTTTTCTCCAAACATTCCTGGAATTTGTACAGCAAATCCTTCCACTGGAAAAATCCCCAAAATTACCAGAAACTCCTTTACATATTATTGACTTCCAGAAAAAATTTCATAACCATTGGACCTGTATATCTTCCTCAGAATTCAAATTTATATCTGCTGTTCATTAATAAACAGAAACTATTATCAGAAATTGAATCAAAGTTCTAAATTCTATATGTCACTCTAGAAAACTTAGAAAAATGTTAAATAAATTTTGTTATAACCAAGACAAGCCCCTCTGTGTGGTAAAATCACTGGTAGCCAGGATACCACTCCAGAATTTGAATGAAAATTCATAGAAGTGGAAACACATATTGAATTGTTGTGACCATATACCACCTTTGCTAGAACTCAAATTTTGCACACTGTCTACATATCATCCATTGAAGCTACTGTTAAATTTTCAGCTTCATTGGTCCTCTGTAGAATCAGCAATATTTTAGATATGTCTATGTGCATATAAACTCTACATCAAATGTGGAGTTAATCTTTTTCCATTTCACATCAATATTCCTTTATTCCTGTAGATCACAATAACAGGAACTCCATTCTCAATAACTTAGTTGCTGTATTAAACTTGGTACAACAGAACTAAATGTTATACTATCTCATGCCTATATACGCACTTGCATTTCGATAGTTCATGTGACGTCGAAACTCGACTAGGAGCATTCCTTGGAGGAGAAGGCCAGGGTGTCCACTCGAAGTCCTTGGTGAAGTCTCCAAACGAAGACCACTGACCATTGACATTTAATTGAGTCCCAAACTAAGGCAAGCCCCGATTAGCATTAAGAGCTTTTCAAAGTTTTCCAGTTTTATTCACTGACGTGTATAAGTTGTATAGAATGTGTGCATTACGTGTAAGGTGTTTGATACTCCACTTGCATATCCACAAATCCTATGGGGGGTCGAAAAGGTTTACAGTTTGACATGTAGAACTGCCATGCTTATATTGTAGATATACTGGTAGAAGTCGAGTAGTTAGAATCTACTCGCAAGATAGGAATGACCGTTCATATGAGGATTAAAGATGAGTGAATGGCTTATGAGATGAATATGAGACCGGGCAGGGGGATAGGAGTCAACGAGATGGAGCCTCGGGCGCATAGCCCTGCCTGTGTCGCTTGAAGACTGTGCCGTATGCGGCACCGTTGGGCAAGCTTGAACTGTACCGGTTGCATAATGGGATATGGGCCCAATAAACTGATGTAACTCCAGACGGTAGTGTGGAGACTCCTTTGTTGTCCTTGAATGGAGATGTGAAGGCAAAAAGGTGTAAACCTTCTAGCGGGCAACTTCAACGTGTCCGTGTAGAGGACCTTTTGCCCGGGATGAAGAGGTTTGTCAGCATTGGGATCTTGGGTGAAAGGTGGCCACATATGAAGCGATGAGGAGAGAACGTATGTGTCTCCCACGCGAGTGTGCGTGTCGTGTAACCGGGTGTCTACTGATTACAATCACTGTCCCTCGCGGTTATTTGAGTACCACTTGTCCATTGCTTTCGTGACGTAGTAAATAACTGGAATGCCATGAGAATATGCTATATGATCTTAATGATTAATTGCTTGGAAATCTTATGTGTTGTAGTATATGCTCATTAAAGTTATCTTTTTGAACTGTTAACTTGTTGTTAATAACTTGAAAGCGAAGGATCCACTTGTAGGCGAGTTTGTTTACGCAATATCCTACCTATGCTTAGTTGGTTATCTTGCATATAGAGTCGCATGTTTAGGTGAGACGGGTCAGTCTTGCTGAGCTTTATGCTCACGTTTGCAGTTAACAAATTTTTGCAGGATATATGATTAACAGGCTTGATGACGATGCCTTACCCTTTTGGGTTCACGACTGAGTGAAAGCCCTGCACGCTGCCAATATCTGTGAGTGCTACTAGTGTAAAGCGTCCGAGGGCATGGACAACTTTACTCATGCATAGCTAGTGCTGAGAGTGTAGTATAATGTATAGACTTCTTTCCTACGTTATATATTGCAAAATTTCCGCTGTGTTTATAAATAAAAGACTTGTGTTGGGTTTTATTCTCGTTCTTTTCATGTATGACACCACCTGACGAGATACTTGGATGTCGGGACCCCGGTCCCCACAGTAGGAACTCTTCGGCTTTTCTTGCAGTATCGTGGGGTACCCGGTATGCAGGGTACCGACACTGACCTTCCGTGGGCTCCTCAACATGGATGTAGGCTTCTCTGTGAAGATGAACCAAGGATAAATCTTGTGTCTTGCGTCCTTGATTTAACTTTCTCATTCTACATTAGATCAAGTTAAGGTTCCACACGTTCTTAATCTTAATCTTGCAATTCACCTCAATCTAGTTGTTTTACCTTCATGCATCTCTATTACTAGATTGTTAGGTTTGTATTCTTCATATTTCATCAAGTAGACTTCACTGTATCGCATAAAAATCTCACTTTTTGTCAAGTTCAACTTTTTGAGCGGACTAGTCCCCCCCAGGCCGGACTAGTCTGTACTCTATGTATTAATTAGCTTTTATTAAGTTAAATTTTAGGTTATCTTCCTATTCACCTCTCCTCTAGGCAACTTTCACTGTGGTGCTAGGATGGAGAGCATTTTGCAGCAGGTGAATTTCGCGCCTTCTCCTATGGTAAACTTGTGACACCCGGTTCCGAAAATGAACCAAGTGAACACATATGTGTGCCCAGGACGTTCAACACACATACACGAGTGCATTCACAAAAGAGTATACAGAAAATTACCACGGAACAAGATTAATTAACCAAAATTCAACATATTCTCGAATACAAGCTCTAATGAAGATTAATGACAAGTTCAACTAATGCAGCGGAAATAAACTAATTAAGCAACTAAGCAAACTAAGCAAAAGGGATAGTGCAGCTCCAATAACACCACAGGCAAAGCTGACGGTAGACACGGCCTAGAACTCCGCATTATTGCCATTAAACTCACAATCCTGACCTGCAACTATTGGGGGGGTTGCAAGAGTGAGTACATGTCGTACTCAACAAGTGTGGAAAGTATGACATGTGGCTGATTCAAATGACGAATGTAATAAAGGCTAAGTGCTGAAAAGTACAGTAAAAACCATTTGGAAAGCAATGTATCATGTTTATGTGAAGTAAACCCATCATAAACCATGTAACCATCATAATACCAGTCCATAATTCACCATTACCAATAACCATAATCAATGTCGTAAACCATGATTCCATCCCATAACCATAACCATAATCATAATATCAACCATAACCATTACCAAACCATAACCATCCCAAATCCCAATTTCCCTCTAATCATGTGAGGGTCCAGGTTGCTCATAACCGGGAGCACGGCTATCATGATAGTTTTAGACACACTCTGTAGAGGTTGTACCGCTTTACCCACGTGTTTGTGATTTCATCACCCGTCGGCGACTAAAGAACCTCCCTTTCGCCAATTACACTTCCTTTGGTGTATGGCCAAGAGATCACAAAATAGCCTTTACAAAGGGATTACTAGCCTATTTAAACCCCACTGAGGTTTCACAGGTGGCGATGTCTCCAACTGAGCACATTTTCAACCAAGGGCCCCCTCTTGAGCCATTCGGATCCTAGGGTAGTCCCGCCAATCATCAACAAACCCAATCCGACTACCCCTTCCCCGAGCATCCTTAATGTTCCAAATAGCACTTGCAAAGCCCTAATTAATCAGCTACCCTGCATCTATACTTGGCCTCGTGGTGGCACTGTAAATCCTAGATGGTCGCTCCACAAACCGGTCCTTAGATCTAAAGCAAGCAAAACCACCATAACATCCAACCCGTCCACATACCAGGCTTGCTTAGATCACCCATTACCATATCATATTTAACCAGTTCATGTTAACCATAATCTCATCCATGCATAATTAAATTGAGTGGTATAGTTGTTTCCCATCCCAGATGATTAAGCAAAGCAAAAGGTAAAAAGCCCTTCCTGACTCTCTACCATATATTCCAGGTGACAAGGGTGGTCAACAAAACTAGTAAACTTCCTACCATAGGATTCCCATCAAAATTGACACAAGCATGCAGTTTTGCAAACAAAACATTTATTTTAAAACAGGATCAATATGCTTCAAGGACACTTGCCTTTATATCCCGCAATTCCGATGGTCAAGCAAGTCAACGTCTTGTACACAAAGATCCACGCATACTCGCTTCTTGATCGTAACCTCTTGAGCACGTCCCTCTACTCGTGATCACACAAATACAAGAATACACATACAAATCAACACAATGCACACATATTAATCAATATGCAATGACATGAATTGAATGTGGCCTAGAGGGGGGGGTGAATAGGCCTTTTGAATTTCTTGCACACTTAATAAGGTCGTCAAAAACTTGATTGACCAGACTAGTCCGGTTATGTGGACGGACTAGTCCGGTGTGCTGAAATTTGTGAGTTGATTAAGTGTTATTTGGGAAACTAGGTTCTTCTAGCAGCAGAAAGGAGAACAACAGATTCTTTGATTTTAGATTATTGTATGAATGCACATGGAAACTTATAAGCAACTTAATTGATGTTTAGTAATCAAGTGATCTAGTGAACGAAAAGTAAAGTAAATGAGGCACAAGAGACAAGTGAATTTTTACTGAGGTTCGATCTCACCACGAGATCTACATCCTCGTTGAGGAAGCTCACACAGAGCCGGGTCTCCAACTCTTTCCCTCTTCAAGTCACCACGAAGGCCGACTTGATTCCAATATCACGGGTAATCACCGAGTTTGTGGGGCAACCTCACACGTTGAGGGCTCCCACAAGAATTATAATGAAAGAGGCGATCAAATACACTTGAAAATATTACAATGCAGAGTATAAGTGTAGAAAGATCAAACCCCAAGAGCTCGCAACGAAGGAACGACAATCTCCCAATCTGGAATCCAAGTGTTCAAATGATTTGACTCCTTTTTGCACCTTAGATGTGTGGGGAGATGTGTTTTAGGCTCTTGGGACGAAGTGGCGGCACTAGGGTTTGTGTTTCCAGCAGTATTTGACGTGTATGTTGTCTGGAAGGCCGTGTATTCCGTATTTATATGGTTTCCAAAAAGTTACCGTTGAAAAACCCTAACACCGGACTAGTCCGGTGCAAGTCTGGACTTGTCCGGTCACAATGTATCTTGAAGTCCGGAAAGTCTGGCGGACTGGTCCGGCCAAGCTCGGACGAGTACGGTGCTGTGTGAGGGTGGACTCCAGAAAGTTCAACGGACTAGTCCGCGGACTAGTCCGATCTCCACAGATGGGAGACTCCAGAAAGTTCGACGGACTAGTCCGGTGGACACACGGACTAGTCCGGTCTCCCAATATGAGAGACTCCAGAAAGTTCAATGGACTAGTCCGGTGGTCACACGGACTAGTCCGGTCTCCTAATATGAGAGACTCCATAAAGTTCAACGGACTAGTACGGTGGACACACGGACTAGTCCAGTCTCCTGAGAGGGGAGACTCCAGAAAGTGTAACGGACTAGTCCGGTCCATGATCGGACTAGTCCGGTGCATTGTGAAAGTTAGGTTAATTTTAAACCCTTACCCCAGCGCAAAGTTGTGAGCTCTTAGAGTGTGTCTTTCATACACTCCCTATACATTTGGAATCTAATTTGTTCTTCCAAGCTCCATCAAAGTATCCCTCTTTGGACACCACTCCATTTTTCACCTTTTTGTGTGCACCGAGCTGTTTCACTTTGTTTGTCCTGCAATCATCTCAATAGTTTCATTAGGATCTCATATGTTTGTCATCAATTAGTTAAAACCCACAAGGGATATCCTAGATGCACTTACAATCTCCCCCTTTTTGGTGATTGATGACAACCATTTGAGATATCACAAATGAGAGTAAAATTTTGATTTTCATAAGGTGTGCACATATGAGAATAATGATAAATCCACAAAAAGCTTCTCACATATGCACACACCTTATGGTGGGGTGCCTAACAGGTGTGTGATCAACAAAGTGTGATGAAATAAAATAATAAATAATGAGCATAGAGATAATCATTCAAGCAACAATAAGCATCACACATAAGAAAATAAATAGCATTACAAGGTTTTAAAAATAAGTACATGTCCTCGATCACAAAAGCATAAAGACTACAACTAGAGATAGTCTCAAACTACTAGTCTCAATCTCTCCCCCTTTGGCATCAAGGCACCAAAAAGGGAAAAATTGAGGGGAATCCCTCATCGCCGCTCCCTTCTTCAGTTTCGGTCCGGTCTTCATCTTCACCACCATCATCATTCGCCAGAGCAGGATCTTCCTCGGAGTCCTCGAAGGCGGGCGGGGATCCAACCGGCTCAATCTCCAGCTTGACACAGATAGCTTTGATGTTGGCATTGACATATTGTTGATGTTTCTTCTGCCTGACTTCAATCTTGTGGCAGCAGGCAAAGATAGAGGTGAGCATTTTGAGGACACCACCGGAGGGTTCATGGACAGGTGCAGAGCAAGGAGGAGCAACTGCAGATCTTGTGGCATTCACATCCCGTGATTGTTTAGACCTCCTCTCAGCTTCAGGGGAGGAAGGGGCAGTAGGAGCTGAGGGAAGAGTGTACTTGGTGGGCTTTGGCGGCTTCAACCCCGTATGAGAGACATCCTTGACAAATTCAAGTCCCGACACTTTCTCAATCATGAACATGATGTACGGGGCATACCCGCAAGACCTATTTGGCGTGATTGAGATGTTCACAATGTCATTGTGGATGTACTCAAAGACATTTAATGGTCTCCTTCCACTAATGACCTTCATTAGGGTCCTCAAGGTTTCTTGGATAGTCACCGCATCTCCATCTTTCGAGGCTATCGTCTTCCTCAAGATTCTGTCGAGGACCACAAAGAAGGGCTTCAAATATTTGCTGTTGGGAGGAACATAGGGCATCCTTGTGTCATAGAGGAACTTGAGCTCATCATTCTCCAAGGGTTTGCAAATTGTGGATGACAAGATCATGATCCAGAGTGTGTTCAAGGTGAAGAATCCTTGCAAACTCATCATAAGTAATCCTATAGGAGGGAAGAGGAGAGGTGAGGGAGAGCTAGTGGAGGGAGGTTGAAAATTTGATTTGGGTCGGCCAGCTGCTTATATACGCGGCCGACCGGACTAGTCCGGTCAGGGAACGGACTAGTCCGGTGCCCCTGGAAAACCTAGGAAAGAGAGACTGTCCGGACTAGTCCGATGGCAAACCTGACTAGTCCGGTGCCCCTGGAAAACCTAAGTATTTTGAGATAATTAATAGTGATCCAAGGACAACTTTTGCAAATAATCTTGGTACTTATGACCGGAAGGCAATCAACAATGAATAGTAGTCATAAACTTCAAGATTTCTTCATTAAAATTAGTTTTCTTAGAAGAAAAAGAGGTGGAGAGCAATTTTTAACAATAAAATGCGATGTTTGAAGTTTCAACCAGGTATGCAACGTTTCAAGCCACATTTCGAGAGTCAAGAATATTAAGTTCATTTCTAAGCTCACAAAACCTTTTCTCATCTAATGGTTTGGTGAAAATATATGCAGGTTGTTTTCCAGTCCTAACATGTGAAATAGCAATATCACCTTTTAATGAATGATCTCTAAGAAAATGATGACGGATATCTATGTGCTTAGTTCTTGAGTGCTCTACAGGGTTGTGTGCAATTTTTATAGCACTTTCATTATCACATAGAAGCAGGATATGGCTAAGATTGTAGTCGTAGTCCCTAAGAGTCTGTCGCATCCAAAGTAGTTGTGCGCAACAACTACCAGCTACAACATACTCTGCTTCCACTGTGGAAAGAGCAATGGAGTTTTGCTTTTTAGATGACCAAGAAACTAGGGACCTACCAAGAAACTGACAAGTCCCTGACGTGCTCTTTCTATCTGTCGGTACCCTAAAAACCGTACACCCCTTGAGGTTACAAAAATCTCAAAGGAAAGCCATCTACTTGGTTTGAAGACCCTCGGAGGCCCACTTGTCAGACATGACCGGACCCACTTCTCCAACATGGTTAATCCCTGGGTCGCCACGTGTACGACTAACCCGGAGCTACCTCCCACAAGGGGGAAGCTCCGGGCCACGTACCGAAACGGCACCTCCGGACTTAGCCACAGACCGAGAGAAGCTCCGGACCTGACACGTGTCTGATAGCCCCGAAGCTACCTGCTTCCCACAGCAAGCTCCAGAGCTGCCACGTGTCAAATCGTCAGACCTTCCAGCTTCTAACCTCCGGAAGACCTTGTAACGGCTCCGGATCTTCAAAGGAGAGTCAAGAACTTCAAGACCCGATTAAGTTCATTAATACCATATTAATGACACTTAATCGAACGATCTTAACACTAGTAACGGTGCTGTCAAAGTCCGTTACAGGATCATTAAGAGCAATTAATCGTGTATCAATACCAATAACCGCCGGGGCCACATGTCGGGCCAGGCTAACTTGTAACGGCCTGTCCTTGTACTATAAAAGGACAGGCCGACGATACACTCAGGGACGTTCACGAAGGAGCTTAGGCACTCCATACACTCGTGACAAGCCCTTACTACTAATACAACACCAACACACCCGTGGAGTAGGGTATTACGCTCAGGCGGCCCGAACCACATAAATTCTTGTGTCTCCTGTGTCAAACTCCAATTCACCTTCTTGAATCTTCGCGCGCCCACACCGAACTTCAAACTCCCCAATCACTTTAACAGTGTAGGGAGATCTTCCGGTTCTCAACCGCCGACAGTTGGCGCGCCAGGTAGGGGCGCCTGAGATTTTCGAGAATGGTGAACTCCGCTGCTGGATCATCCAACGGCCAACCTGCTGCTCAGGCTGTTGGGGGCAATCCCTCCATCAGGCAGCCACCAGCAGGAGTCTCAGCACCAGCAGGAGCCACACTCCCACCACCACCATCTTCTCCAGCAAATCGTGCTGGGCAACGTGATGGTGCGCCGACGTCGCTTACTGCGTCGGCGAGTCACGACAACCCAGAACACGCGCTCCATGCAGCGCGTGCTCTTCTCCAACGTCCACCACCTCCGGATGCATCTCGAGATGCACTGGAGCAGTGGAGGGCTGATGTGGAGCATTTGGTCGCCGCAGCGGCCGAACGCCTCAACAACAAGGGTCCTCCTCCTTCAGGAAGAGCCCCGTCGCAGCGGCGGACTTTGTCTGGAAGACTTGGTCCGCATGTCTCTAATAGCAGGAGATGTGCTGCGTCACAACAAGTGACATCGTTGCCCTCCGGGGCTCGACGCACTCACACGGTATCTAGGCTTTCGACTCACGACCTCCGGGCGGAGCTTGATCGCAGATACCGCCAGCAGGATGGCCGTGTCCATATTGAGCGAGCCCGTGAAAGACGGGAAGCTCAGGACCTTTCTACTCTAGAAGGAGTAGGAGGAGGCTGTTTAGCTCTAGCCATGCATCTGCGCATGGCTAGATGGCCACAGAAGTTCCGGCCTCATCTGCCGGAAAAATTCGACGGGACTGTCAACCCCATCGAATTCCTTCAGATATACTCCACTGCAATCTTGGCAGCTGGAGGAAACGAGGCCGTAATGGCCAATTACTTTCCAGTGGCCTTAACTGGGACCGCCAGGTCCTGGTTTATAAGCCTTCCACCTAACTCTATCAACAGTTGGGAGGAACTGTGCCATCAGTTCACTTCCAACTTCGGGAGTTCATATACCCGACCAGGCACCGAACTGGACCTTTTTGCGGTCGTGCAAAAAGGGGGAGAATCTTTGCGGTCATTCATTCAAAGGTTCTCTCAGGTACGAAACACTATCCCTTCTATCTCTAGCGCCTCTATCATTGTGGCATTTAGACAGGGTGTACGGGACAAGAAGATGTTGGAGAAGCTGGCGATCAAGGAGATCACCAGCGTCACGGAACTCTTCAGCCTGGCAGATAAATGTGCCAGAGCTGCGGAGGGCCGTGAAATGCACTCCAAACCAGCCGCGGAGGATCATAAGAAGTCCTCCAAAGAAGAAGCCGCTACCTCCGGGAGTGGCAAGAAGAAAAAGAAGACCAACGGCAAGAAGAAGTCGTCGGCCGGCACATCCGATGTTGCAGCGGCTGCAGCTCCGGGTGGCCGGGGGCCACGCCCCGAGAAGCGACCTCGACCGTCTTCCGAAGATGGTGGCAAACCCAAAGTGTGGTGTCCCATTCACAAAATGGGTAGCCACAGTTTGGAAGACTGCTGGGAGGTCCAAAACCTTGTCGAGCGCTACAACAAGCGCCGAAAAGGATCTCCTTTCCGACAGAGGGAAGGAAAGCAAAAGGTCGACGAAGCTCCGGCTGAAGAGGAGTTAGGGTTCCAGGATCCTAAAAAGGTCCTGAAAGCCGTCTACACTTCCGTCGACGATGATTCTGACGTCTCCAACAACGAGCGTCGGAAGACCATGAACACCATTTTCGGTGGGTGATGGGATATCACCTCTCGTCGCGTCATCAAGACTATGCGGCGGGATATGGCCGCTGTAGCCCCTACAGTCCGGCTGGAACCTCATCGAAAGTGGATGGACACCTCCATCACTTTTGATGCTTCTGATTGTCCGAGGAGCATGGTTGGAGCGGGACAGTTACCTTTGATAGTATCTCCTACCATCAACAACATCCAGCTCCACCATGTCATGGTAGACGGAGGTTCGGGGCTTAACCTTATCACCTTCGAAGCTTTCACTAAGCTTCAGCTCTGACCTTCGGATCTCCAGCCCTCTCGACCTTTCTCTGGAGTAGGTCTGGGGACCATCACCCCACTCGGAGCTATCACTCTCCCCGTTACCTTCGGGACCCGAGAGAAGTATCGCACCAAGAAGTTGGTCTTCGACGTCGCTCAGATCAACTTACCATTCAACGCCATCTTGGGTAGACCTGCCCTGTACAAATTCATGGCAGCTGCTCATTATGGATACCTGGTGTTGAAGATGCCAACACCAGTAGGCATTCTCCGGATCCGCGGAGATCGCACTGCCGAAGTAACTGCTCTGGAGGAACTCCACGCACTCACCACGGCGCAAGAGGAGGACTCTAGACAGGAGCAAGCTCCGAAACCCCCGAGCCTTCGTCAACGAGGCTCGACCTCTGCACCCCGTGTGCAGCCAAGCGGCGACACCGACATTCCCGTCAAAGTCGTCCAAATTGGTTCCAATGCCGCTCAAACCACCCGTATATCGGGGGGGGTTGAACGACAAATAGGAACTCGCGCTCATCACTTTCCTCCGGGCTAACGTTGACGTGTTTGCTTGGCAACCGTCACAAATGCCTGGGATCCCCAGGGAAGTGATTGAGCACAATCTGAAGATCTACCCCGATGCCCGGTCTGTGCATCAGAAACCTCGGAAGCAATCCGTAGAGCGGCAGAACTTCATCCGACAAGAAGTGAAGAAGTTGCTCGAAGCCGGATTCATCCGAGAAGTCTTCCATCCAAAATGGCTGGCGAACCCAGTCGTTGTGCCCAAGGCCGGCGGGAAGCTTCGGATGTGCATCGACTACACCACACTAAATAAGGCATGTCCAAAAGATCCATTCCCACTACCTAGAATAGATCATATAGTGGATTCCACCTCCAGGTGTGAATTACTGTATTTCCTAGACGCATATTCTGGGTATCACCAAATCAGGATGTCTAGGGAGGATGAAGAGCATACTTCATTCATCACAGTGGATGGATTGTACTGCTACACAGCCATGCCCTTTGGTCTCAAGAATGCAGCTTCAACTTTTGTACGAGCTATGTACAAAACTTTTGAAGAACTCATTAGAGACGTAGTGGAAGTGTACGTCGATGACATCGTGGTCAAGGTCAGAAACAAGGAGTCACTCCTTGACACCTTGAAGGCTGTCTTCGACAAGTTGTGGGCCACTCGCACAAAGCTAAACCCGGACAAGTGTGTGTTTGGGGTTAGCTCCGGAAAACTTCTTGGTTTCCTGGTAAGCCACCGGGGCATAGAAGCTAATCCGGCGAAGATAAAAACCATTGAAGACATGCGGCCACCAACCCGCATCAAAGATGTCCAAAAGTTAACTAGATGTCTAGCAGCCCTCAGCCGGTTCATATCAAGACTGGCGGAGCGGACACTTCCCTTCTTCAAGTTATTGAGGAAGTCCGGACCATTCCAATGGTCCGAAGAAGCAGAGAAGGCATTCCAGGAGCTGAAACAGCTCCTCACCACCCTACCAATTCTGGTAGCTCCGAACCCTGGTGAGCCTTTACTGCTTTACATTTCAGCTACTGATGAAGTCGTCAGTATGGTTTGGGTTGCGGAGAGACCGGAACTACCCCACATTCAGGAATCCAGACCCCTTCAGGAGGGTCCGGAGGTTCCTGAAAGCGAGTCTGGGTCCTAGCTCCCAGATTCGAACCCACAAGAAGTCGCTTCAGGAGACCTAGACCCCTCCAGGAGGGTCCAGGTCATTTCTGAAGAAGCTCCGGGTTCCTCCAGCCAGAACCCGGAGGTCCCCGAAGAGAATCTGGACCCCTCCGAGAGGGTCCGGATTAATGAAGAGGAAGCTCCAAACCCCTCCGGGAGGGTCCAGACCATTCAACGCCCGGTATACTTCATCAGTGAAGTATTACATGATGCCAAGACTCGATATCTAGAGGTGCATAAGCTGCTCTATGCAGTTCTTATTGCCTCTAGAAAGCTTCGACATTACTTCCAAGCTCACAAAGTCTCGGTGGTGACCTCCTACCCACTTCGAGCAATCTTGCATAATCCCAATTCAACTGGGAATATTGCAAAGTGGGCTGCGGAATTGGCTGAATTTGATCTTGAATTTATTTCAAGACAAGCAGTCAAGAGTCAAGCGTTGGCAGATTTTGTGGCGGAATGGACTCCCTCTCCATCAAACCCTGGGGGCCCCAGTGAACAGAAGACGGAGCATCAAGCTCCAACCTTCACCGAGCCTCACTGGACCCTCTACTTCGACGGCTCCATGCAGAAGCAGGGGGCCGGAGCTGGAATCCTTCTCCTCGCACCGACTGGGGAGAAGGTGAAATACATGGTACACCTTGACTTCAAGGCAACCAACAACATGGCGGAGTATGAAGCACTCATCTACGGACTAAAGGTGGCACTGTCATACGATGTCAGGCAACTGCTGGTCAAAGGAGATTCACAGCTCATCATCAAGCAGGTGAAGGGTGAATGCTCCTGCAACAATCTCCAGCTAGCTGCTTACCTCCTAGAAGTCCAGAGGCTTCAGAAGGACTTTGAAGTCCTAGACCTCCACCATGTTCAGCGTGCCCACAACGCTGAAGCCGACGAACTCTCGACGAAAGCGTCAACCGGAGCTTCGGCTCCTGACGGAACTTTTGTCCGGAGATTGTCGAAACCCACAGCTCAGTCTGCCGAACTGAGCGAAGGGGGCGAGATCAGCATCCCGAAGCTGACAGTCCCGATGGCCCTGTTACCATGGCAGCCATCAAGGGTCGTAGGTTCTGCCGGAAGCTCCAAACAACCCAGCACGCAAGACTCAAATGCTCAAGTCAGTTCCGATGCATGGATCTCGGAGATCCGGAACTACTTGAAAGACAACATCCATCCTGACGATGATGTATCCGCTGACCGGGTAGTCAGATTGGCTAAAAGATACACGCTGGTAGAAGGGGATCTCTACCGGCGCGGTGCCAACGGCATCCTAATGCGGTGCATCACAAGGGAAGAAGGTTGCGAGCTCCTCGCAGAAATCCATGGAGGCGAGTGTGGGAACCACGCGTCTTCCCGCACGCTGGTTGGTAAAGCCTTTCGGTACGGCTTCTACTGGCCTATAGCGCTCCAGGATGCCACTGAGCTAGTGAAGAAATGCGAAGCATGCCAATTTCATGCAAAGCAAATTCATACACCGGCTCATCCCTTACAAATGATACCTCCTACATGGCCCTTCGTCATGTGGGGGATGGACATCTTGGGACCCTTCCCAAGAGCCGTCGGAGGTTACAAGTTCCTGTACATCGCCATTGACAAGTTCACCAAATGGCCGGAAGCAACTCCAGTTGTGACGATCAACAAGCAATCTGCTATGAACTTTCTGCAATCCATTGTGAGCAGATTTGGAGTCCCAAACAAAATCATCACTGATAATGGGACTCAATTCACAAGCTCCGCATTCCAAGGATATTGCGAAGACCTCGGCATACAAGTTTGCTACGTCTCCGTAGCTCACCCAGCTAGCAATGGCCAAGCCGAGAGAGCAAATGAAGAAATCCTTAAAGGACTCAAAACGCGCACCTATGAGCGCTTGAAAAAACACGGAGCCAACTGGATCGAAGAGCTTCCGCCCACTCTATGGGCCAACATGACTTCTCCAAACCGGTCAACCGGAGAAACACCCTTCTTTCTGGTGTACGGAGCTGAAGCAATCCTTCCTCCGGAAATCACCTTGGGTTCGCTCTGGGTCCAGACCTTCGATGAAGCCGCGCAGGACCAGCTCCTGTGTGAAGACCTAGACCTCCTCGAGGAGGGAAGGTGCCAAGCAGCTGTTCGGAATGCCCGATATTGCCAAGCTTTACGGCGTTATCACCAGCGGCATGTACACAACCGACAGCTCGAGGAAGGCGATCTGGTACTACGGAGAATACTATCCAGAGAAGGGTTAAACAAACTCTCCCCCGGCTGGGAGGGGCCCTTCCGAGTGATCAAGGTATCCCGTCCCGGAAGCGTTCGCTTGGCTACCGAGGATGGGACACCTCTCCCAAATCCTTGGAACATCGAGCACCTCCGTAAGTTCTACACTTAATACCACGGAGGTGAGTCTTAAGTAACTTGGGGTGTATGTTATAGAGTCATTGTACAGAGTCGGGTAGTTCCTCCGGGAGAGCAGCCGGACCTTTCCCGAAAGGTACGCAAAGCTCATGCAGCACTTGTCACAGTCTCCGGACTAAAAGTGTGGCTAACTACCCTGGGTCAAACGAGAAACCAAACACACTTAGCCTAGTTTCGTACCCTAAGAGTGTACTTGTTTCCCCTGTACCCCGGACCTATAATGAAAGACATCTTCATGTGAAATAGACTCCACGTGCATTTATTTTGTACAGGCTCAACATTTTTATTTTTCTCTTTCTTGTCTATAACAAAGACGTGCAATTCTTAAGAAATTTTAGTTTGACCGGTTTATATACGATTCGAGTTGTATTGTCAGTTCTTTTGGATTCAAATATCGCTCATGGCCAACTCGCCCGAAAGCCGCCAAGCCAATCTAGGGCCGGAGTGTGCTATCGACTTAGCCTGGTCAAGCACTCTAAGTACGCCACTCTACCTACACCCCGGCAGGCCGAAGTAAGGCAGGTCCATGAACAGTTGAATCTAAGAGAAAAAGGCAACGCATCCGGTTGTATTTAAAATCGCGTTCAACTTAAAGTTTTCTTGAGAATCGTAAGCCGCGACGAAATTATAGACAAGGAACGAATTTTACTATTTTTCTTGACTTAAGTGTGCAGGAAAAATAAAGTCTACGTTGATGGAGAAGAGCCGGAGCTAACTAAGCTCCGACTCCCCAAAGGGGGCCAACCGTCGACGCTGAATATAAGATGGTGAGAAGACCCCGTAAATGGAGTCTGCTGCCAACAAACCAAGTGTTGGCAAAGGTCACTGCCGGAGCTACTCAGCTCCGACACCCCAGAGGACTAACTATTGACGCTCTACGTATTGATAGAGGCTATTGCCGGAGCTACCAAGCTCCAGCGATGGACAATGCCGGAGCTTCTAAGCTCCGACAACCTCAGGGGACCTTCACTATTGAAGACTTCGGACCTAAATGCTACAAGTTTGGAGCAAATGAGTCTTCAACAAAACTCAATATCCTTTTGGTACATGTCCACAATCAAATTGTGTACATCTACCAGGGGGCCAAGTGAAGATAAATATGTTGAAGACAAAAAGTGAAATTCGCAAAAATTTGGGGATTTCATTCATCTGGAGACAAGAGATTACATCTGGAGACAAGGGATTACAAAATTGAGGAAGAAGAAGAGAAAATACAAGTGAGAGCTAAAGAGATGGTCCTAGACCCTATGGAAGAACTCAGCGACCTTCTAGGTGACCTCTGATACGCTGGCTCGGGTAGCTTCGCCTTCTCCTTCGACGGGGCCTTCAAGCACCAGGTCCAGAGGAAATTGGGGGTTCCGACTGGTGTAGCACGTCAGCACATACTCTGCGACGTTCTTCGCCAGGGATTGCCCCTCAACCTCCAGTTGGTCCGTGATAACATCGCCCACCTTGGAGAGCTTGCTACCTGTTGCGCTCAACGCCTGCAGCGCAAGGTCCGGCTCCGGCTCCGGATCATCCGGGCGCACGGGGCTGAAACCCATCAGCGTCAGCGCATCATTGGCCTTGCCCAGGAACTCCCAAATCTGTTGGGAGTCCGCCGTCCTCAAGCTCTTCATCTCTTCCAGGGATCTCTTGGCCGCCGTCAGTTCGGAATTCTCACGGGCGAGGCGCTCAACTTCTTTGGCGTTTTGCTGAATCTTTGCAGCAACCCGCCTCTCAAGTCTTCCGAGCTCCTCCTCCCGGAGGTGGATCTTGTTCCGACGATCGACCAGGTCCTTCTCCCTAGCCTCCACTTTTTTCTCCCGGGCAACAAGGGCACACTCGTATTCGTAGAGTTCCTGCCCTTGCACCCAGGTCTTCTCCTCTTCCTCTTGGCAGCGCTCTTCCAATTTCTTGGTGCGCTCCTCGAGGCCCTTGTCAGCTAGAGCTACTTTCTCGGCGAGCTCCTCTTCCCTCCTCAGGACGTCATCCCGCAGCTCCAGGAGTTTCTGCTCTTCGTCCTCGAGCCGTCTCTCCCTCCCTTCAAGTGCCTCTCGGCGCTTGATGAGTGCGGTGTTGATGGCCTCAAGCTGTTCGTGCCGAGCATTGGCCGCGTCGTTGGCAGCTTTGGCCTGATCGTGGATCTCCCGGGATTGAGCGTCGAGGGCATGAGTCATGCTCTCCCTGTCATCCAGCAGCTTGCCCCAGTACTCCAGGCGGATCTTCTCCCGCTTGATCCACTCCTTGTCATCCGCTAGCCTCGACTGCGCCAGCTTGGTCTCAAAGTGGAGTCGGTTACGCCACTGCCTAAGGGTTTGGCGCTCCTCTTCAAGAGCCTTGCTGTCGTGGAAGAAGGCCAATTGGACTTGACGCAGACTGGAGCAGGTGTTGTCGATAGACATCGACAGCGGGATGGGCTCCGGACCTGCTGGGGTCTCCTCCGCTGGTTCCAGCGGGTCTTCACATACAAAAATTGGGTCCCACTCTACGAGAGCGGAACCCTGAGCTTCCAAGGCACTAGGTCCGTCCTCCGGGATGGCCTCAGTCGCCATCGAAGAAGGCCCCGCCGCCAAGTCTTCGTTCACCTCCTCGGGCAGGGGGCCAGCGACTTCGCTTGGGCACTCCGGCTCGGCCGCAGGTACCTCCGACGTCGTCGCCTCCGGAGCAGGAGCTGCTACTGGCTCCGGCCGGGACACCTCTTCCGAGGGAGGCTCGAGCTCCATCGCCTCTTCAACCACCGGCTCTATGACCGGCGCTCCAACAATAACCGGCTCAGCGGCTGGTGCTTCGGAGGTAACCGGCTCAACTGCCAGAACTACCTCGACTTCCGGCTCGCATACCGGGGCTTCAGTCACCTCCGGCTCAACCGCCGGAGCTTCGACAAGTTCCGGCTCCGAGGCCGGGACTACTACTTCCTCCGGCTCAACAGCCGGAGCTTCCATCACTGCAGCACCAGGACCCGGAGCTTCAACCTCCGAGACGGGTGCTGTTTGCGTATCTTCACTCCCGTGGTCCGGCGCTACCACGAGAACTTCTGGGGACGAGTCGAGGTTCATGACCACGACAGCCAGCGCCGGAGCTGTCGCAGCCTCAACCACCACCTGGGGCGGCACCGGGACAGGAGCAGAAGCTCCCATGGCCTCAGACACTGTGGCTGAGGGCGGAGCTTCACTCCCCTTCTTGGGGACGCTGCAGATGATGAACGAAGAAAATTAACAAACAATCACTACAATTAAAAAGTTAACCAAGGTAAAGATTAAAAATTACCTTGGAAGGCTTCCGCACCAGCTTGCGCGGAACCTTTTTCCTGGACGTTCCGGGCTGGCCACGGTCGGCGTAGAAGCTCCAGAAGGCCCCCCGGAACTTGTCGCAGCCACGGGCTTTTCCCGGGTCGAGGCTCTTCTTGATCGAGAGGAACCCCTGGACCTGGAGGCTCCCACCGTCCCAGGTGCCGGAGTCGTGCGCCCGGAGCTAGCACCCCAGGAGGGTTCCACCACGGGGACAGACGCGCTCCGGGAGGATCCCACTGCAGGAACGGTATCATTCCGGAAGGACCCCACTACGGGGACAGCCGCCATGGCGGTAGAAGATCTTCCCCCCTGGGGAGAAGGGACCGAGGCGGGAGTAGCGGGCCTGACGGACCTTTCGTTGGCGTGTCGCAGCTTCCTCTTCCGGCTCTCCGGCTCATTCGCCAGCTCCTTGCCCTTGCCGACGACCCCGACCCCCGGCTGTGGGGCAGGGACGGAGCCATCTTCGGGCATCCCGGGGATCGCCACCTGGGTGGTTGGTCTTTTCTCAACGACACAAAGGTCGTCAAGTGCAGGCATCGTCCTCTGGAGCTCCCTGCTGAACTCCACTTCCACGTTCAGAGGGAGAAAGGCCGACGGCGGAGTCAAGTCGTCACCGTCGACGTCGATGCCGTGCTGGAATTTCTTGAGGTGGAACTCCAAGGTCTTCCCCACCATGTTGGACTTCAACCCGGTCTCAACCCGGTCCTCGTCCATCACGCTGTTGAGGGCCCAAGCGAGCTTCTCCCTCCTCTTCAGCGGCGCCCACCTGTTGGCCAGGAAGTTGCAAAATACCGCCTGAGGGGTCAATCCCCCCTCCACGCATTGGCGGATCCTGGTCAAGGCGGGGTCGAAAGCTTCCGCCAGCACCGGAACCTCACTCCAGATCGTCGTGTCGATGCCGGGCAGACCATCGGGCAGCTCCAACCGCTCATGCTCCTCCACCCTGACGACTATCCAATCTTTCTTCCAGTCATCCCACTTCCCGGAAGGGAACGACCGGAGGTACTTGAATGGGCACTTCTTGCGCTTCACAAAGTAGTAGAAGCCAAGATACTCATTGCTCTGGCCGGTGGTGTGGACGGTGAAGAAGGTCCGGAAGAGTTCGATGCAGGGGGGATGCCCACCCACATCTCACAGAAGTGGACAAAGATGGACACGAGGAGAATGGAGTGAGGGCCAAGGTGGTATAGCTGCAGACCATAGAAGTCTAGCAGCATCAAGAAGAAAGAAGAAAAAGGTGGGATCAACCCCACCATGGCGTACGAAGAAAAGTACACCATTTCGTCGGCGCGCTCCTTCTCGAAGGGGAGCTCTCCGCCGGCATGGACTAAGTGGTTGAAGAAGTCCGAGGACCACCCCATGAGGGCCCGGACCTTCTTCAAATCGTTGTCGGTCTTCAAGCGACTCTCGCGCAGACCCAACTCCATCGCGACACAGCTAGGCAAGAGAAGAAGAGCGAAGCACGAGTTGGGAGTTTGAGTGCAAGATCAGATGAAAGGCGTAAAGAACTCCCGACGGTGCGCGCTTTCCTTCTTAAGTAAGCCCTCGCAACGCTTGGATGGAAACCGCAGGGAAGTCGAAGATACCATTCAAGAATTCAGCCCAACCGATGACAAGAGGGCCCGGGACCACTCCAACGATCAAGTCGAGGCTCTTATCCAGGCAAACAGTTGTCATCACACGGCGGGAAACCCAAAGGCGGCGGCCTGACAGGGCGTGTGGAACCGATACGGTTTTCGTATCAGGAACCGGTGACCTTCAATTTCGTGAGATCCGCACGTCAAAGATCTCATCTGCCGCCTGAGGTACGCCACGCGGCGAGATTTAACTGCAAATCCTTGCCAACGGCACCTTCGAAGACCCTTGAAGACCCAGTTCAAGAGTCGTAAGGATGGACCCACCTCCGACGGAATGACTTCACCCCAGTGATCTTCCTCGGAGGTAGGTCCAGGGGGCCACTGTCGGTACCCTAAAAACCGTACACCCCTTGAGGTTACAAAAATATCAAAGGAAAGCCATCTACTTGGTTTGAAGACCCTCGGAGGCCCACTTGTCAGACATGACCGGACCCGCTTCTCCAACATGGTTAATCCCTGGGTCGCCACGTGTACAACTAACCCGGAGCTACCTCCCACAAGGGGGAAGCTCCGGGCCACGTACCAAAACGGCACCTCCGGACTTAACCCCAGACCGAGAGAAGCTCCGGACCTGACACGTGTCTGATAGCCCCGGAGCTACCTGCTTCCCACAGCAAGCTCCGGAGCTGCCACGTGTCAAATCGTCGGACCTTCCAGCTTCTAACCTCCGGAAGACCATGTAACGGCTCCGGATCTTCAAAGGAGAGTCAAGAACTTCAAGACCCGATTAAGTGCCATTAATACCATATTAATGACACTTAATCGGACGATCTTAACACCAGTAACGGTGCTGTCAAAGTCCGTTACAGGATCATTAAGAGCAATTAATCGTGTATCAATACCAATAACCGCCGGGGCCACATGTCGGGCCAAGCTAACTTGTAACGGCCTGTCCTTGTACTATAAAAGGACAGGCCGACGATACACTCAGGGACGTTCACGAAGGAGCTCACGCACTCCATACACTCGTGACAAGCCCTTACTACTAATACAACACCAACACACCCGTGGAGTAGGGTATTACGCTCAGGCGGCCCGAACCACATAAATTCTTGTGTCTCCTGTGTCAAACTCCAATTCACCTTCTTGAATCTCCGCGCGCCCACACTGAACTTCAAACTCCCCAATCACTTTAACAGTGTAGGGAGATCTGCCGGTTCTCAACCGCCGACACTATCGACTTTGCGTCCTGCATAGTCGGCGTCGGAATACCCTATAGAGTTGAACTTGGATCCTTTGGGATACCAAAGGCCCAAGTTGGGTGTGTGCACAAGATACCTTAGGATTCTTTTTACAACAGTTAAGTGACACTCTTTAGGTGAGGCTTGAAACCTTGCACACAAGCAAACACTAAGCATAATATCTGGCCTAGATGCACATAAATAAAGTAAGGAACCGATCATGGACCGATATACCTTCTGGTCCACATTTGAACTGTCTTCATTGAGGTCGAGATGTCCATTAATGGCCATGGGTGTCTTGATGGGCTTGGCTTTGTCCATATTGAATTTCTTGAGAATGTCCTGTGTATATTTGGTTTGGCTTATAAATGTACCTTCTCTTTGTTGCTTCACATGGAATCCCAAGAAGAACTTCAATTCGCCCATCATTGACATCTCGAACCTATCTGTCATAATTTTGCTAAATTCTTCACAGAAAAATTTGTTAGTGGATCCAAAGATAATGTCATCAACATAAATTTGACATACGAATAGATGATCATCACAATGTTTAGTGAAAAGTGTATAGCCAGCTTTACCAATTTTGAATCCATTTTGAGTTACAAAATCTCTAAGGCACTCGTACCAAGCTCGAGGAGCTTGTTTGAGGCCATAGAGAGCCTTACGCAGTTTGTAGACATGATCGGGATACTCTTGGTCTTCGAATCCTGGTGGCTGCTCCACATAAACTTCCTTCGTGATTGGACCGTTTAAGAAAGCGCTTTTGACGTCCATTTGATATAGCTTAAAATTATGGTGAGTATCATATGCCAATAAAATAAGAATGGCCTCAAGTCTAGCTACAGGAGCGAAAGTTTCATTGAAGTCCAAACCTTCGACCTGAGAATAACCTTTGGCCACCAATCTCGCTTTATTTCTTGTAACTACTCCATGTTCATCTTGCTTGTTCTGAAAGACCCATTTGGTTCCAACGATGTTCGCCTTTGGTCTCTCCACCAGCTCCCACACTTCATTTCTCTTAAAGTTGTTCAACTCCTCTTGCATCGCCATCACCCAGTCTGGATCCCTTAAGGCTTCTTCTACCCTGTATGGTTCCAGAAAAGACACAAAAGAGTAGTATTCACAGAAATTTGCAACTCGAGATCTAGTAGTTACTCCCTTAGCAATATCTCCAAAGATATTATTGACAGGATGGTCTCTTTGCACGCTCTGATGTACTCTTGGGTGTGGAACTTGTGTAGTTGCTTGTTCTTCATTATCTTCATGTTCATTGTCTCCCCCTAGATCATTGCTCCCATGATTATCTTGATATTCTTGATTTTCCTCATCTTGATCTTGTGAAAGTGCTCCCCCTTGAACATTGCCTCCGTGTTGCAGTTCATCTTGTGCATTTGAGTCGAAAGTTCGCTCTTGTGGTAAGATATCACCAAGTCCCATTTTCTTCAGTGCTTCATATGGAGCTTCCTCTTTATCTAGCACACACTTATCAACTTGCTCCACTTGTGAGCCGTTAGATTCATCGAACACTACGTCACGTGCTACTTCAACAAGGCTGGACACCTTGTTGAAGACACGATAGGTGTAGGCATTCGATTCATAACCGAGCAAGAACCCTTCATCGAACTTCGAAGCGAACTTTGAGGCCCTCGATTTCTTGTTCAGAATAAAACATTTACAACAAAATACTTTGAAATAAGAAACATTAGGATTTTTACCGGTAAGGAGCTCATATGGAGTTTTCTTCAGTAGTCGGTGGAGGTACAACCAATTCGTGGCATGACAAGCGGTGTTCACCGCTTCTGCCCAAAATCGATCTGATGTTTTGTATTCATCCAACATAGTTCTGGCCATTTTGATCAATGTTCTGTTCTTCCTTTCGGCCACTCCATTTTGTTGAGGGGAGTAGGGTGCCGAGAACTCATGCTTTATCCCTTCTTCATCGAGAAACTCTTCAATTTGGAGGTTCTTGAATTCTGTCCCGTTGTCACTTCTGATGTTCTTTATGGTTGATGAGAATTCGTTCTGAGCTCTTTTCAAGAACTTCTTGAGGATCCCCTGAGTTTCTGATTTATCATACAAGAAAAATACCCAGGTAAATCTTGAAAAATCATCAACAATTACTAAACCGTATTTGTTACCGCCGATGTTGATGTACGAAATTGGACCAAAGAGATCCATGTGGAGGAGTTCCAGTGGTCTTCCGGTAGTCATCACATTCTTGGTGGGATGTGGTGCTCCGACTTGTTTTCCTGCTTGACACGCGCTGCACGACCTGTCTTTTTCGAAAACCACATCCTTAAGACCACAGATGTGACCACCTTTTAGAAGTTTCTGCAGATTTCTCATCCCAACATGGGCTAACCGTCTATGCCACAACCATCCCATGTTGGTCTTAGCAACCAAGCAAGTGTTGAGTTCAGCTTTATCTTTGTTGAAGTCAACAAGATAAAGCTTGCCCTTCAATATTCCCTTGAGTACAATCGAGCCATCGCTTCTTCTAAAAACGGTCACACTCTCATTAGTGAATAAACAGTTGTAACCTTTGTCTCATAGTTGAGATATTGACAAGAGGTTATAATCTAGAGAATCTACATGTAAAACATTAGATAAGGTGTGTTGAGAGGATATTTCAATGTTACCACTACCAAGGACCTTTACTTGGCTGTTGTCTCCGAAGTATATGCCTTCACTTGGATCCTTGTTGTACTCGTACTCCACAAACATACCTCTCTCTCTGGTCATGTGATTTGTGCATCCGCTGTCTAGCACCCATTTAGATCCACCGGGGGAGTAAGCCTGCAGAAAAGAATTATTCTTTGTTTTTAGGTACCCAAGCTTGCTTGGGTCCTTTCAGGTTAGTCACAAGAGTCTTGGGCACCCACACACAAGTTTTCAAGTTCTTGTGGCGTGACCCTGTATATTTAGCAATGACTTTTCCATGTTTGGCTTTCATAAGAACATAGGAAGCATCAAATGTACGAAACAATATTTGTAAATCAGATTCATGGGATTTTTCCTTAACAAAGACAATTCTATTCTTAGCATGATTAGGAGTAGACATGTGTTTGTTCCTGTTAAAACCAAGTCCATCTTTGACATTAGGAGGTCTAGTGACCATATATGCACTACGTGCATATTTGATCTTCTCCTTATCAAAGATGCCGCTTGGAGAAGTATGCAAATTATGAGAAGTTGAAGTATTAGAAGTAACATTCTTCTTACTAGAGCAAGTGCAAGTTTCGATTGTTGTCGAAATCATATCTTTGGAGAAAGAGCTCTTGGAGGAAGAGGAGTCACTTTGCTTGAGTGACTCAACTTGCACCTCAAGGATCTTGTTAACTTTTGACAAGTTAGCAAGTTCTTCCTTGATTGCAATATGTGAATCCTCTAGCTTTGAGTAAGTTTCCTTACTCAAGGCTAGCTCAACTTCAAGCGACTCGTTCTTCTCTCTTTCAAGCTCGAGAAGCTTTTCAACTTCTTGATATCTCTTCCTTTCACGGATGAGCATATCTTCTTGTTGGTTAAGAAGTTACTCCTTTTCAAAGATTTCATTCGACAACATTTCCATTTTCTTTAAAGCAATTTTACTTAGTCCTCTAAACATCTCTTCATTGTCACTAGAGCTATCAAAGTCATCAATAGAGGAATTTAGCGTAGGAGGAGTAAGTCAAACCTTTTTCTTTCCTTCCATAGCCATAAGGCAAGTGTGGTTGTTCATGTCTCGTCCTCCCATGTTTGGGAAGAGTGTGGCTTTCATAGTGGGTTTCTTGACTGCGATAGTGGCTATCTCTTCTTCTTCATCGAAGGAGGACTCGTCGTTTGAGTCCCACTCCTTGCCAATATGAGCTTGATGGGCTTGTCTTCTTTTTCTGAAATTTTTCTTTTCTTGAGGTCTTGTTTCTTTCTTCTTTTTATTTTCTTCATAGGGGCAGTCCACCATGAAGTGACCATACTCTCCGCAGCTGTAGCAAGTGCGTCGAGCCTTGGATTTTCCTTTATCCTTGCTTTTGCCTTCATTTGAATTGTTGTTGTGTCTTCTTTTCATCATGCATTTGAACTTCTTGATAAATAGTACCATTTCTTCATCATCAAGATCAGTGCTCTCGTCGCTTGTATGCCCATCGTCTTGGTCTTCATGAGTTTCCTTAAGTTTGGGTCTGCACGTTGCTTTAAGAGCAACTTCTTTCTTCTTGGAAGAGGTGAGTTCGGCTAAGTCTTTGACATATTGAGCCTCTTTCTCCATCATTTCATGATTTATGATCTTCCCCAATAACTCATCCGGAGTCATTTTGTGAAATCTGGGGCTTTCTCTAATCATCGAGCAAAGTGTAATATTTTTTGGCATAAAGGCTCTAATCATTCTCTTGACCACCTCGTGATCCATCCATTTCTTACTTCCATAGGCACGAATTTTGTTGATGAGTGCCTTCATCCGGTTGTACATGTCTTGAGGTGATTCGCCTTCTTCAATAGCAAATCTCCCCAACTCTCCTTCAAGCATCTCGATTTTAGCTTCACGAACTGACCTATTTCCTTCGTGAGCTGTCTTAAGTGTATCCCAGATTTCTTTTGCACTTTATAAGCCATCGATCTTGGTGAATTCCTCTCTGCTTAGTGATGACGTGATCACGGTGATGGCTTGTGCATTTCTGTGAATCTCTTGTTCTTGTTCTGGGGTGAGTTCCTCATCCGTGTCCGGGATATCTATGCCAGCGCAAACAATTTTCCACAAACTAGGATTTAGGGATATTAGATGCATCTTCATGTTGTACTTCCACATGGTGTAGTCACTTCCGTCAAACTGTGTAGGCTTTCCCATAGGAATAGAGAGATAGTGATTGTTTGAATTGAGATGGTTGTAGTTGTAAGGATGTCGGGAGTAGTCGTGATGACCACTCCCCGTCGTCTTCTCTTCTTCTTTTCCTTTTTGTCCTAGCAGTTTCTTTCTCAGGAGTGCCTTTAGTTGTCGCACTTCTTCATCATCATGTGGGCTTTCTTTCAGCACATCGAAGGCTTTAGCTTCTTGTTCCTCCTCATTGGTGTTCATCTTCGAGATATCGTTGTTCTTATCAAAGGCCATTGATCTCTCCGAGATGTGAGTCTCGTTGGCGGAGAACCTTGCTCTGATACCAATTGAATGTGGCCTAGAGGGGGGTGAATAGGCCTTTTGAATTTCCTGCACACTTAATAAGGTCGTCAAAAACTTGATAAACCAGACTAGTCCGGTTATGTGGACGGACTAGTCCGGTGTGCTGAAATTTGTGAGTTGATTAAATGTTATTTGGGAAACTAGGTTCTTCTAGTAGCGGAAAGGAGAACAACAGATTTTTTTGATTTTAGATTATTGTATGAATGCACGTGGAAACTTATAAGCAACTTAATTGATGTTTAGTAATCAAGTGATCTAGTGAACGAAAAGTAAAGTAAATGAGGCACAAGAGACAAGCGAATTTTTACCGAGGTTCGATCTCACCACGAGATCTACGTCCTCGTTGAGGAAGCTCACACAGAGCCGGGTCTCCAACCCTTTCCCTCTTCAAGTCACCACGAAGGCCGACTTGATTCCAATATCACGGGTAATCACCGAGTTTGTGGGGCAACCTCACACGTTGAGGGCTCCCACAAGAATTACAACGAAAGAGGCGATCAAATACACTTGAAAGTATTATAATGCAAAGTATAAGTGTAGAAATATCACACCCCAAGAGCTCGCAACGAAGGAATGACGATCTCCCAATCTCGAATCCAAGTGTTCAAATGATTTGACTCCTTTTTGCACCTTAGATGTGTGGGGAGATGTGTTTTAGGCTCTTGGGACGAAGTGGCGGCACTAGGGATTGTGTTTCCAGCAGTATTCGACGTGTATGTTGTTTGGAAGGTCGTGGATTTTCTATTTATATGGTTTCCAAAAAGTTACCATTGAAAAACCCTAACATCGGACTAGTCCGGTGCAAGTCCGGACTTGTCCGGTCACAGTGTATCTTGAAGTCCAGAAAGTCTGGCAGACTAGTCCGGCCAAGCTCGGACTAGTCCGGTGCTGTGTGAGGGTGGACTGCAGAAAGTTCAACGGACTAGTCTGCGGACTAGTCCGATCTCCACAGATGGGAGACTCCAGAAAGTTCGACGGACTAGTCCGGTGGACACACGGACTAGTCCTGTCTCCCAATATGAGAGACTCCAGAAAGTTCAACGGACTAGTCCAGTGGTCACACGGACTAGTCCGGTCTCCTAATATGATAGACTCCAGAAAGTTCAACGGATTAGTCCGGTGGACACACGGACTAGTCCGGTCTCCTGAGAGGGGAGACTCTAGAAAGTGTAACGGACTAGTTTGGTCCATGATCGGACTAGTCCGGTGCATTGTGAAAGTTAGGTTAATTTAAAACCCTTACTCCAGCGCAAAGTTGTGAGCTCTTA
Source organism: Tuctoria greenei (assembly GCA_036927565.1). NCBI lineage: Eukaryota > Viridiplantae > Streptophyta > Magnoliopsida > Poales > Poaceae > Tuctoria > Tuctoria greenei. Next base: position 89,596,355 of record JAYESD010000005.1, on the reverse strand, counting down.
GAGTGTGTCTTTCATACACTCCCTATACATTTAAAATCTAATTTGTTCTTCCAAGCTCCATCAAAGTATCCCTCTTTGGACACCATTCCATTTTTCATCTTTTTGTGTGCACCGAGCTGTTTCACTTTGTTTGTCCTGCAATCATCTAAATAGTTTCATTAGGATCTCATATGTTTATCATCAATTAGCCAAAACCCACAAGGGATATCCTAGATGCACTTACAATGCATACAAGTTTGATAACTAATTATCTACGGTTGTTTATTAATTAGATGCAACTAGTTCATACGTGTTCATACGAGTTTACGGGGGATTTTTAGCGAGGATTAATGTTGCTGAAAATAAATAGACGATGCAACAAAATTCAATTTACGTCTATTAGATCTAATGTGTAGCTAAAACTCGCATCGGAAAAACGAATCCTACCCTAGATGCGACGACTTTTACGATCGCAGAACGAAGGCGACGCGTAGACGAAGCGGATGGCGCAACGGTCCTCCGGCGGCACGACGACGGCGACGACGATCTCCGGCGGACGACAGCGCCCTCCTCTTTTTCTTCCTCTTCCTCCCTCTTGTTTTTCCTCTCTTTTTTTCTTCCTGGCGGCTGCTCTGGTCTCCTCTGGTTTCTACGGCGGCTAGGGCTTTTGGGACTGTCGCGCTAGTGTTGTCGAGAGAGAAACGAATCCCTACGATCCCTTATATAGTCGGGTGCTCGGGAGCTAGTGCCGGCGCGGGCGGGTCAAAGCGGTCGGGGCCACGCTGGCGCGGTGCATCGCGATGCGGAGCCGGGCGGGGCGTGCGTGCGAGCTGGTCGGTCGGGCGCGCGGTCGAGCGAGGGGTGGCAGGGTGCTGCGCGAGCGGCGCACGCTAGGGCGTGGGAGCCAGCGATGCGGCGCCGGGCGCGTGGTAGCGGGGCTGGCGCAGGCGCGGTCGGGAGCGGGTCAACGCGAGCGGCGGGCGCGCGCTGGCTGGGCCGTCGGCCTGGCCGGCGGGTGCCTTTCCTATTTTTTTCTTTATTTTTTCATATATAAATATTATTATATATATATGTATATATATTATTGTTTTTTTATATATATATATTATTTGTTTATATTTTTTATATTGTTAATTATTATTTATTTCTCTTTTTATGTATATATATATATTTATGTTTGATTTTCCTATTATTTGTTATTCTTTTATTTTATTTATTTAGTTATTTACTTAGTTAAAGTTATATTTTTTCTTTCTTTATGTTTGTTATTTATTAAATTATTCTTAGCAACTTATTGTTTCTTTCTTTAATAATAAATTTTCTTTTCTTTATTTATTTCATTCCATATTCATTATGCCAACTTAATTTTTTTTATGTACTTACTCTGGTAAATAAATTTCTTTTAGCTTATTTATTTTGGTAGTAAATTTTCAATACATGAGGATGAACGAAAAATGAAAAATGCAATATGAGATGTATATATTTTATATTTTTGTTTATAAAAACAATTTCCTCCCATTATTAACTCTAAATTACTATTTAAATTTTTTATTTGCTGAAACTCAAAAATTAGGGTGTTACAATTCTACCCCCCCCCCCCTTAAAATGAATCTCGCCCTCGAGATTCGGATGGGTTGAAGCAGAGATTTGGAAAAAAAATTAAATTCCCTCTCATATTTAAATTAGCCAAGTTTGAAAATTTGGGATGTTACAAATCTACTCCCCTTAAAAGGAATCCCGCCCTCGAGATTCGGACGGATTAAAGAAGATATGAGAAAACCCTTGATAACATCTTCACGCTTCCATGTAGCTTCATCCAGGGTCATGAATCTTCTTGTAGTGACAATCTTCCACAGAAGTAAAGACAAGAATGAAGATAGAAGAAATCCCAACCTATATGCATGCATCAAGGGATATGAAACTAACCAACTAACTATACTAGCCTATATGGACATGGCAATGCTAAAGCATTCCAAAATCCTCTATTAAGCATACAAGCAACCAATATATATATAGCAAACAACACACCAAACCAAAACACATCGTTTCCTAAGTGCTTTTATGTGCTATAAAGTGTCCATTCTATCTAGGCTACGTCCTACGGTCAACCTGTGGCTCTGATACCAATCTGTGACACCCGGTTCCAAAAATGAACCAAGTGAACACATATGTGTGCCCAGGACGTTCAACACACATACACGAGTGTATTCACAAAAGAGTATACAGAAAATTACCATAGAACAAGATTAATTAACCAAATTTTATTACATAATTCAAAATATTCTCGAATACAAACTCTAATGAAGATTAATGACAAGTTCAACTAATGCAGTAGAAATAAACTAATTAAGCAACTAAGCAAACTAAGCAAAAGAGATAGCGCAGCTCCAATAACACCACATGCAAAGCTGACGGTAGACACGGCCTAGAACTCCGCATTATCGCCATGAAACTCACAATCCTGACCTGCAAATGTTGGGGGGGGGGATTGCAAGAGTGAGTACATGTTGTACTCAGCAAGTGTGGAAAGTATGACATGTGGCTGATTCAAGTGACGAATGTAATAAAGGCTAAGTGCTGAAAAGTACAGTAAAAACCATTTGGAAAGCAATGTATCATGTTTATGTGAAGTAAACCCATCATAAACCATGTAACCATCATAATACCAGTCCATAATTCACTATTACCAATAACCATAATCAATGTCGTAAACCATGATTCCATCCCATAACCATAACCATAACCATAATATCAACCATAACCATTACCAAACCATAACCATCCCAAATCCTAATTTCTCTCTAATCATGTGAGGGTCCAGGTTGCTCATAACCGGAAGCACGGCTATCATGATAGTTTTAGACACACTCTGCAGAGGTTGTACCGCTTTACCCACGTGTTTGTGATTTTATCACCCGTCGGCGACTAAAGAACCTCCCTTTCGCCAATTACACTTCCTTTGGTGTATGTCCAAGAGATACAAAATAGCCTTACAAAGGGATTACTAGCCTATTTAAACCCCACTGGGGTTTCACCGGTGGCGATGTCTCCAACTGAGCACATCTTCAACCAAGGGCCCCCTCTTGAGACATTCGGATCCCAGGGTAGTCCCGCCAATCATCAACAAACCCAATCCGACTACCCCTTCCCCGAGCATCCTTAATGGTCCAAATAGCACTGGCAAAGCCCTAATTAATCAGCTACGCCGCACCCATACTTGGCATCGTGATGGCACTGTAAATCTTGGATGGTCGCTCCACGAACCGGTCCTTAGATCTAAAGCAAGCAAAACCACCATAACATCCAACCCATCCACATACCAAGCTTGCTTAGATCACCCATTACCATATCATATTTAACCAGTTCATGTTAACTATAATCTCATCCATGCATAATTAAATTGAGTGGTATAGTTGTTTCCTATCCCAGTTGATTAAGCAAAGCAAAAGGTAAAAAGCCCTTCTCGACTCTCTACCATATATTCCAGGTGACAAGGGTGGTCAAAAAAACTAGTAAACTTCCTACCATATGATTCCCATCAAAATTGACATAAGCATGCAGTTTTGCAAACAAAACATTTATTTTAAAACAGGATCAATATGCTTCAAGGACACTTGCCTTTATATCCCGCAATTCCGATGGTCAAGCAAGTCAACGTCTTGTACACGAAGATCCACGCATACTCGCTTCTTGATCGTAACCTCTTGAGCGTGTCCCTCTACTCGTGATCACACAAATACAAGAATACACATACAAATCAACACAATGCACACATATTAATCAATATGCAATGACATGAATGCATACAAGTTTGATAACTAATTATCTACGGTTGTTTATTAATTAGATGCAACTAGTTCATATGTGTTCATACGAATTTACGGGGGAGTTTTAGCGAGGATTAATGTTGCTGAAAATAAATAGACGATGCAACAAAAATCAATTTACGTCTATTAGATCTAATGTGTAGCTAAAACTCGCATCGGAAAAATGAATCCTACCGTAGATGCGACGGCTTTGACATTCGCAGAATGAAGGCGACGCATAGACAAAGCGGATGGTGCAACAGTCCTCCGGAGGCACGACGACGGCGACGACGATCTCTGGCGGACGAAGGCGCCCTCCTCTTTTTCTTCCTCTTCCTCCCTCTTTTTTTTTCCTCTCTTTTTTTCTTCCTGGCGGCTGCTCTGGTCTCCTCTGGTTTCTACGGCGGCTAGGGCTTTTGGGACTGTAGCGCTTGTGTTGTCGAGAGAGAAACGAATCCCTACGATCCCTTATATAGCCGAACGCTCGGGAGCTAGGGCCGGCGCGGGCGGGTCAACGCGGCTGGGGCCACGCTGACGTTGTGCGTCGCGATGCGGGGCCGGCGGGGCGCGCATGCGAGCTGGTTGGTCGGGCGCACGGTCGAGCGCAGGGTGGTGGGGTGCTGCGCGAGCGGCGTGCGCTGGGGCGTGGGAGCCAACGGTGCGGGGTCGGGCGCGTGGCAGCGGGGCTGGCGCAGGCGCGGTCGGGAGCGTGTCAACGCGAGCGGCGGGCGCGCGCTGGCTGGGCCGTCGGCCTGGCCGGCAGGTGCCTTTCCTCTTTTTCTTTTCTTTTTTTTCCTTTATAAATATTATTATATATATTATGGATCTATATTATTATTTTATATATTTTATTATTTATATTTTTTATATATATTATTTGTTTATATTTTTTATATTGTTAATTATTATTTATTTCTCTTTTTATGTATATATATATTTATCTTTTATTTTCCTATTATTTGTTATTCTTTTATTTTTATTTATTTTGTTATTTACTTAGTTAAAGTTATTTTTTTTCTTTCTTTATGTTTGTTATTTATTAAATTATTCTTAGCAACTTATTGTTTCTTTCTTTCATAATAAATTTTCTTTTCTTTATTTCTTTCATTCCATATTCATTATGCCAATTTATTTTTTTATGTACGTACTCTGGTAAATAAATTTCTTTTAGCTTATTTATTTTGGTAGTAAATTTTCAATACATGAGGATGAATGAAAAATGCAAAATGCAATATGAGATGCATATATTTTATATTTTTATTTATGAAAACAATTTCCTCCCGTTATTAACTCTAAATTCCTATTTAAATTTTTAATTTGCTGAAACTCGAAAATCAGGATGTTACAAAACTACCAGAAATGCCCCTCACCCCAACAAAGTATTTTTCCTTCCTCGGCAAGAGCATTGCGACCGTTAGGGATGAAAGCGGTGCGGAAAAACCCCGTACTGTATATCATTATTTTTCGATCATGTTCGAATCATTCTGGATTTATATGGAATCTGTACAAATACGGGCAAAATCGTTCAAGTTAGGAATTGAAAACGGTTTAGAGGTTTTCGCGATTGTTTCTACAATTTCTGTTTTTAATTCAGAATATCATGTTTTCATACTATTTTCATTACATTTGGTATTTGACTCAGACAGCTAACACACCGGCCCACTAACCCATCATCTACCAATCGGTCCAATACTAAGGCTGCTAGCATTCGTGGACCTCTGCATTCTATCTCTAAAAGATTCTCTCCTTTATAGTTTCGTTCTCTACGCTCGTTCAGCTCTATATCACTCCTTTATATCCACTACCACCTATTTTATAATATATGTCCTTTTTTCTTCTCCTCTTCCTTTTCTTTTCTCTCTCTTCTTTCTTTCCACGACTGATAGCGGCAGCGCTACTTTTGAATACGAGTTGTGCACGCCTGTATAGTAGCGGGCGGTTTACCGCTGCCTCTACGGTCACGCCCGCAGCTAAAACGCAAATAGCGGGGCTTTTACGATTCCTGCTGCAGCCAATCTAATCCTTCAGGCTATCCGCATTTGTTTCTTCTAAAATATACTTTATACACTATTCTTTTACTATTTTTACAGAATTTACATATATTCAATATGTTTGCGGACAACCTCACACCTCTACTCGGTCCCAATCCCAGCGTTCAGCATCCCCGAACCGCCACACCCGAGCCCAGCCCCAGCTGCCGCAGGCAGCGCGCCCTGCCACAAGCCGTGGACGTGGCAACCGTCAAGCCATCTCCTACGCGCTCCCTCACCTGCTTCTCTCCCGCGTGCTCCCGCTTAAGGCTCCAGCGCAGTCCGGAGTACGCGACGCGCCACACACGTGGTGGCCGTCACCGGGGAGGAGAGAGAGGAGCTCGTTGTTGGGGACCACACGATGGCACAAAAGGCGGAGGAGGCTAGTGCCGAGAGAAGGCGTGGGTCGGCGTCATAGAGACGCACGCGGGTGATGTGCTGCGTGCGGAGGAACTATTAGAACGCGGCCCGACCCGTCACACAGACGGGCCCCTGCCGCAAGCCCAGGTCGCAATGGGCCTGCTACGCAAACAGGCCCAACCGGAGCACCAACTAAGGTCCTGGGCCACCTCAACCCAAAAGACTAGCCTGATAGGTGAGGTTCCCTCTACCTTATATGTTGGGCTCCCCCATCATCAATATCCGATGTGGGATTAAACCTAACAATCCCCCCTTCATTACACATCGGGTGGTCCTACTCCCCTTCACACTCGGATTGACACTACTCCGACAGCCCGATTTCATGTGACCCTGGAGATCTCTCCGACAGTCCGATATCCGTGTGTGACCCGGGAGACTTTACAGGTTTCCGACCTGACTCTGATACCACTTGTTAGAACGCGGCCCGGCCCGTCACGCAGACGGGCCCCTGCCGCAAGCCCAGGTCGCAACGGGCCTGCTACGCAAACAGGCCCAATCGGAGCACCAACTAAGGTCCTGGGCCACCTCAACCCAAAAGACTAGCCTAATAGGTGAGGTTCCCTCCACCTTATATGTTGGGCTCCCCCATCATCAATATCAGATGTGGGATTAAACCTAACAATCTTCCCCTTCATCACACATCGGGTGGTCCTAATCCCCTTCACACTCGGGTGGACACTATTCCGACAGCCCGATTTCATGTGGCCCGAGAGATCTCTCTGACGATCCGATATCCGTGTGTGGCCCGGGAGACGTTATAGGTTTCCGACCTGGCTCTGATACCACTTGTTAGAAACGCGGCCCGACCCGTCACGCAGACGGGCCCCTGCCGCCAGCCCAGGTCGCAACAGGCCTGCTACGCAAACAGGCCCAACCGGAGCCCCAATTAACCAAGGTCCTGGGCCACCTCAACCCAAAAGACTAGCCTTATAGGTGAGGTTCCTCCACCTTATATGTTGGGCTCCCCCATCATCAATATCCGATGTGGGATTAAACCTAACAATCCCCCCTTCATCACACATCGGGTGGTCCTACTCCCCTTCACACTCGGATTGACACTACTCCGACAGCCCGATTTCATGTGACGCTGGAGATCTCTCCGACAGTCCGATATCCGTGTGTGGCCCGTGAGACTTTACAGATTTCCGACCTGGCTCTGATACCACTTGTTAGAACGCGGCCCGACCCGTCACGCAGACGGGCCCCTGCTGCAAGCCCAGGTCGCAACGGGCCTGCTATGCAAACAGGCCCAACCGGAGCACCAACTAAGGTCCTGGGCCACCTTAACCCAAAAGACTAGCCTAATAGGTGAGGTTCTCTCCACCTTATATGTTGGACTCCCCCATCATCAATATCTGATGTGGGATTAAACCTAACAGGAACATCGCGAGGTTCAACGATGACAGCGGTTCGTCACCTCCGTGGCATTCGACACACCCATCCTACGACTTGACCGATCCGCAGTCGACGAGCCTACATCCGCAGACATGAGACACCACCTGACCTGGCCAAGCTTTGTGCCATGAGCTCGTCGCTGGGAACGCGTTCGAGGAGAGGGCCGTAGCAGCGAGCCCTCTCTTCCTCTCCCTGCCGGGCATATCGATTTCGTTTACTAGCTAAAGGAATGGGGTGGAGAAAATTTTGGCACAAAACAAATTGATTTGTACAGTTTGCTTGTTATAACAAATTGATACGATTATACCAATTCAGGATGGTGATTGTGGTGCTGTAATGGTCGATTACGTCTCTGAATTTTAAAGAAAAATTGCTTGTCTGTATTTGTGAGGCTGAAGCTTGAAAAGCATTACCATCGTCATCCTTCCCCTGTTATGTATTAGTCTGGGAACAACGGCAATCAGTACTTGCAATCGTGCAAAAATTAAATATGAACCTCACATTCTCTATCTAATAGTTACTGCATTTTACACTTACATCTTTCCAACTAAAAGTAATGTTTATAGTGCATTTATGTTATCAGTTGGAAGAATTTAAGCGTAAAAATACAGTGAACATTAGATGAAGATCGTGTGGTTCAGATTTAATTTTTGCACGATTGCATCAGAATGCTGATTGTATTCTAGTCGTTCCCGTATTAGTGTATGGGCTACGAATTAATGTATGAGTGTATGGACTATGCATGAATGTATGGACTACGTTACGAAATGTATGAACTATATTAAGTTTATGTGAATTAGATTCTTCTTGTATAATTCCGACTCAATTATCATTTTTAACAGTTATTGACGTATTTTCATATTGTTTTGTCATTTTCGAATAACCGACAATCCCGATACCATATCCTAATTGTAATTTTTTTGTTTTTGTATTGTTTAAAAAAATATGAAAACAAAATCAATATTGATATTTTCGATGATTTGTGCAGCATTTAGTTTTCATCCCTAGCGGTGGTTGGACGCTGAATTGCTCGTCGCTCGCCACATTAAGTGAGTGATCGAATTAGGATGGCAATGGATATCTATTACCCGCAAATACCCAATCCGATAGTATGACTATGGATACGACTTTGTACCCGCAAGTACAGGTTCAGGTAGCAAATTGGATGTAGTCGGTATTTCCCACGTCCCATTTCCACCCAGCCGCCTGTCTCGCAATCTCTTGTGAGTGTGACTCCTGTCCAGGTCGAGACCCGGCTTCTGCTGCTCGTCGAGACATTGACACCGTCGGCCGCCCCGTCACTTACCCTGCTGCCACGCTGCTCGCTCAGCCGACGCCGCCTCACCTATCGCCCCGCGCGCCATCCCGCACCCCGGCTCGCCTAGCCCTGCATTCCCCCTGCCAGCTCGCATCCCCGTTGATCTGCTGCAGATTCACCGTTGGAGTGTCCTTACCGCAGATCCAGCGTCCCGCTCTCACCCCATCACTCTTCCTCATGTCCTCACCGCAGAGCTGACGTCGTGCTCTCACCCCATCGCGCTTCCCCGTTCCTCACCACCGGCCCGCATCCCTCTCTCTGCCGAAGCCCCCCATTAAATGTCGCCTTACCTGTTCATCACCGAAGGCCCGCATCCCTCTCAACCACAGATCATTCGTGGTTCGACCAAGGTTGTGCATATTTTTCAATTCTCACGTCACTCAGCTCTAAGGTAGTATCATCATTGATAATTTGTTTTGATTTGCAGTTGTGAACTTGTGATCTTTAAACTGATTCCGCTTCAAATGCGTGAAATAGGGCTTAACCTAGTGGGTAAGTACTCTAAGTAGCACTACTCAGGTCGTGAGTTTAATTCCCGGTGAGAGCGAATTCAGGCCGAATTTCGCAATACTAAATGCAGAAACTCTATAGAGGAAATCATGAACGCTGAATCTGGAGTGTACCTACGAAAAATATGAAGGAATGAACATGCTAAAATGTTGGTTTATGAAGTATGGTTCACAGTCGTGTACTTAGCCATCAATTTATCATCGTCTTCTTCTAAATAATAAGTTGTGAGTTTCTGCATTTGTAATCGCATATAATAAATTGGTCATAACCTCTTCGAAGTAAAAAATCGGGACTTTATTCAATCTAAAAGAATGTGTGCTCAGATCGTTTGGTTCATAGGCAGGTGTTATTGAGATGGACATGTTCTGATGTTGTTATGGTCATGAACTTTTGTGTTATAAATTTTTGTGTCGTGAACTTTTGTCTATGTGTTCCATTATGGATATGTTCTGATTCATGATTCATGAATGTGTATTTTGTATTTGTGTTATGGACTTATGGTACTGTTATGAACTATGAACAAGTGAGCATGTTCTGTTATGATCAACTTTATGAATTATTGTAATATATGTTGGACATGCTATTATGTGTTTTTAATTTACACGTAGTGTTCTCTGTTTCGCTAAAAAAATTTGGATAACAGATATATCTAAGGGTAAAAAAACTCTATTTATAACAGAAACGGGTAGCTAATTGTACTCGTAGCGGGTGACGAGTAGGACTGGAGATACAATTTTAAATCAACAAGTGCCGATATGCTAAAGCACTATGTGCGAGCATTTTATCCGAGGACCAGGGGCTTTTCGGTCACAACACAAAAAAGACAATGACAAAGAAGTGTTTGAGATTCCCCTCGAGCTTCGACACCGTCTCAGCACGTGGATGAGGCTATTCTCTCCAGCCTCCAGAAGCGGATTCTTTCTTTTATCGTTTCGTGCCCAGTGATTGGTCCGGTGGCCGCGCAATCGTGTTTCTTGGTTCCTTCGGCTGGGGGTGTTCGATTTGGGTTGCTCATCTCCCCGCCGGCTCTACCTCTTTCGGCGGCCGGTTCGTCTCCCCCGCTATCCGTTCTCTGATTTGTTCGTATAAGGAGGAGATGATGCGGCGCTGCGTCTCGGCGCTGGCCCGCCGCCGGCGGCCGGATCGCGCGGTGAGTCTCGTTTCCTACTGGCTTCCTTAATGCGCCGTTTTACGCCTGTTACTCGTTTTAGCTTACGGCTCTCGCGGATGCGGTTATTTCCTTTTTTTTCCTTGCAGTTGTACTCGTCGCAATTGATATATGTGCGTCAAACATGCTTCCTCTGCATCAGAAAATAAATACTAACAGCAATTTTTGGGAACTGTTCTTACACATGGATGTACCGGAAAACTTTTTTCACTGTAATTAATTTCGTTGAATCTGTTTGTTGTTGAAACCTACCAGTTGTTTTCAGATGCTTTTAGCAAGTATTTCACTAAGAACTGTGCAATTGTTCCTCTGCATCGGAAATAAAACAGTAATGCCAATGTTTGGGAACTGTTCTAGTGTTCTTATGTTAGAAACATTGAGAGTCCAAAAGGGTCAAATAGTCACTAAATTATTTAGAATTACATGGAAAAAACTGAATATAACATCAACATCTAATGCTATCTCTCAAATAGTACAAGAACACTACTAATACCTTCTTCATATCTGTTGTTGCTTGATGATGCGGCCATCGAGCCAACAAAGCGAGACTGCAAGAAGAACGACGACGGAAGACGTTTCCTCTTATTCTTCTCTTGGTGTGTTGATCGAATTCTGAATAAACTAAGAGAGTTCAAGTGTGTGTATGTGTATGCATAAACATTTTTGATCATACACTTGACCCTCTTCTTATATTTGACCAAGAGAAACAAGAGGGGACCTTCCACCCCTTAGGAATAAGGAACATAACATTCGGTAGATTGTTTCCTTTCAATTAGAACACATGTCAATTTCGAGTTCAAACTGACAGTTACTAAACTGGACCAGGGTCTGCACTAGTCTGGTTACGGAAACTGGACTGCACCGTACTAGTCCGGTCTTAATATCCGGACAAGTTCAATCATACTAACATTTTCTCCCTTAATCTCGAATCTAAAACTTACTAACTTACTCAATACTAAACTTAGTGTCCATTTTCTTATGCTTGACATATAGGACACGATGCATCACAACAACCATTTACGTATTGTTGGACTCGAAGACCATAATACATCTCACACTTAAAAATAAACCTTACTCTTACTTGACCCTTAAATATCCAGTGATCATAAGTTCTCCCTTAAACCCATGCTAGCCACGTGTTCACTGAACACGTTGGGTGGAAGACTTTTTATAAGCGGATCCGCAAGCATTCGCTTGGTACTAATTTGCTCAATATTCACTACTTAATATGATCCCGAATTTACTCCTTTGCAACACATAACTTATGTCAATGTATTTGGCATCACATATGACTTGTTGTCTCTGAAGTACAAAAAACTTAAATGATTTAATGCTGTCAACCATTCACAATTTGAGTTTACTTACTGTGTTTGCTCGGTGGTCTCATTTATAATATAAATTTGGTATGCATCACACATAATGCAGTGACCCTAAATTATGAGCTTTTCCACGATAAAGCTCCATTATGCGAGTGTTGATTACTGATGTGAATTTACTACACATCTCGCACAAGTCTTAGTAACTCATTATTCTAATGACTTAATCTTATACTTAACTTATCATGAGACCTTGATACTTGCAAAACTGCAGGTAATACTCATTTTCATCCAATCATTTTATTTGAACTTACTTATACTAAAATTAACCCGACACTTAAACTTTGTCAAGGTAACTTAGGAATTGAATAAAACTTAAAACTTCTGACAGCAAGAAGTTTTGGAACCAATTTTTATTAGGTCGACCTCTTATTGGTTTTATACTTACCAAACTTAACTCATTAGAGCAGACGAAGATTTATTTTCATGCATTCCGTATTTTCCAAGTACGCTCCTTAAGTATATCTTTTGTACTAAACTTAATACCCTTTTATTTCTTCGGTGAATTTCTATACCCAATACATAGGATGCTTCACCAAGATCTTTCATATCAAAATTAGAGAACAATAACTTCTTAGTTTCTGATAGTAGACTGACATCACTACTTGTAACCGTCCGTTCTTAAACTTAGCATAAATGCAACTGTCTCCCTTATTTTCTTTAAACTCAAACTTTCTTATTGTCTCATCGAACTTGAGATACCACTGTCTTAATGTCTGTTTAAGTCCATAAATGAACTTTCTTAAGTAGCATCCCAACAAAACCTTTCAATTGTGTTATAAACGTTCTCATATAGATCACTATTAAGGAATACCGTTTTTACATCCATCTGATATAATTCAAAATTGTAATGTGCAACTAATGCGATAATGATTCTGAACGAATCCTTACCCGAGGCGGATGAAAATGTCTCATTATAATCAATCCTTTCTTTTTGAGTGAAACATTTTGCAACAAGTCTGACCTCAAACTTATTAATATTCTTTTTGGAGTCACGTTTAATTTTGTAGACCCATTTACATCCTACTGTTTTGACTCTATTAGGAATCTTAACTAAATCTTAGACTTTGTTTGTATCCATAGACCTCATTTCATCCTCCATGACTTTACGCCATTCAGATGATTGAAGACTTCTCATAGCTTCTTCAAATGTGGTGGGATCACTCTCTATTTGAATTGTCTCACTTAAATAGATCTCATAATCATCCGGAATGACCGATTTTCTTTCTCGTTGAGATCTTCTTAACTACACATTATCCTCATTTTGAGGTTGTTGTTGCTCTTCATTATTAATTACAACGGACTGAGAATGCTCAACCTCTCTTAATAATTCCGTTGCCAATGGAGAACTAACAACAGGTATTGAATCTTCACCAATAAGCACTGATGATTCAACAACAATATATAATGATAAATATGGTTCATGAATCATAAAAGTGGGTACATAAATCCGCTTCTCTTCAAGATTAATTTCTCGTTTTACCGTACTTCCCTTGATGATGACATCCTCTAAAAAGACGGCATGCCTTGTTTCTACATACCTAGTATATCGTTCTGTACAGTAGAAACGATATCACTTGCTCTTTTCCATAGCCAATAGAATCACAACTTATTGTCTTAGAATTCAACTTACCAATGTTTAGGTTAAATATTTTTGCCTTAGCGGGACAACCCCATATATACATATAACTTGATGAGGGCTTACGTCATGTCTACAACTCATACGGTGTTTTAGACATCGACTTAGTAGGAACCCGATTTAGCACATGAATGATGATTTTTAATGCCTTCATCCATAAGCTAACCAACAAATCTCATTAACTTAACATGGATCTTGTCATATCCATTAGCGTACGGGTGCACTGTTCTGCTACTCCATTTTGCTGAGGCTCACCCGGTGTTGAATACTAGACGACTATGTCATTTTCCTTTAGGAACTGAGCAAATAGTCCAGAAACTTGGCTATACAGAGTATGACGACCGTAGTACTCACCACCAAGATCGTATCTTACCACTTTTATCTTAATATTGTGCTAATTTTCAAATTCAACCTTAAATATGTTAAATTTATCCAACACTTTAGAGTGTTCTTTAATTGGATAAATGCAACCATAGCAAGAATAGTCATCCTTGAAAGTTATAAAGAATCAAAATCATCAACATATAGAACGGAAAATAAACCACAAATGTCCGTATAGATTAATTCCAAAATTCCCACATTAGTTATAACACCTTTCTTAATTTTCTTAATAAATTTTCCTTTAGTGCAGTCTATGTATTCTTTTGAATCTGAAAAATCCAAATGAGGAAGAATTAATTGTGAAATCAATTGTTCAATTCCCCTCTCGAAATATGGCCTAAGCGACAATGCCATAATTTCAAAGACATTTCAGAATCGATTCTCTTACGCTTACACTGATCCGAGAAAAACTGATTGTCGCTTACAACATTAATAACACCATTTGAGGAAGCCTATGCAATCTTTTTGATGGTGACCTTTGTTTAAACAAAAGCGGCACTAATTTTTCTCCACTTTCACATACTTATGGTAAGGATGACTTTGTGGAGTCTTACCCTTATCTTTATCATGGTGAGAAGAACCATGATTCTTAAAAAAATGTTTAGAAGAATAATTCTTCTGAGCCTTATATTTCCCCTTTACGTAATTAATAGCATCATTACCATGAAGGGACTTAATCCCCTCTTCCTGCTAAACGACATAGCAATGCAAATTTCCAAATTCCATTGTTCAGATAGAAAGTTGTAGTTGATGACAAATGTCTAAAATTCATTTGAAAGTGAGGCGCAAATGAGATGCATAATGAACTCATCTTTAATCCCCAAACCCATAGGCTTAAGTTTTGCTGTCATATTTGTCATCTTTAAAATATAATCCCGCACACCACCTTCATAATACTTTTTAATAACAAAACTCTTGATAAGAGTATTTGTACAGTCTTAGAAGAATCACTAAACTGATTCTCAATCTTTCGAAGGTACTCGGTGACAGTCTCACATTCAGGGATCACTCTCCGAATGACCTCAGTGATAGTGCCCTTAATAACAATCAAACATTTCCTTTTTGATTGTTTCCACTTAATTTTGGCTATATCACAAGCCAATAGTTCATGAGTGAATGCATATATATTAATCATGAGAAAATGTTGAGTTTTATCTTTCACTTTGGTTACTTGAGCAAAACTCAACATTTGAGAACAACTAGAAAACATAGTAATTTATCTTTCGCTTTGGTTACTCGACCAAATTACTATGTACTTAGAAGAACAATGTCATTAATGCCTTTCGCTTATGTTACTCGGCCAATAATGACATTAAAACTCAACATTCGAGAACAACTGAAAAACATAGTAATTTATCTTTCGCTTTGGTTACTCGACCAAATTACTATGTACTTAGAATAACAATGTCATTAATACCTTTCGCTTTGGTTACTCGACTAATAATGACATTAATATAGCTTAAGAACATGACAAATTTATTTTTTCCTTTGGTTACTCAATAAAATTTCATGTAATCTAAAATGACATAGCAATTTATCTTTCACTTTAGTTACTTGACCAAATTGCTATGGCATTATAAACTTAACTCACATCGAAAGCTTAATTAAATAAGCAAATTTAATTGTGTAGCTCAGACTAGTCCGCACATGGCCGAACTAGTCTGAACTCTTACAATACCGTTTTCAAACTAGTTCGATACATAAGCCGTGCAAGTTCGAACTCAAACAAAACTGTAACCGGACTAGTCCGGTCCATAGGACGGACAAGTCCGGTGTTGTTCCAGAAACATTTGATCCGTTTTTATTGAAATTTTGAGTTTGGTCCGGACTATTTCGGGCTAGTCCGACCAACTCTGGAAAAGTTTCATATAAAAATCGAAAATGCGAAATACCAAAAATGCAATCTTAATCTTACCATCTTACAAAATTAACTTAATTTTCACAATGAATTTCAATCCAAAATGCTTAATAGGTTTTCGATCGGATGAACGCGTCGAAACGTCCCGATCCGTAAAACCTAACTGCCTCATTGTGGCATACCGGACTAGTCCGGTCCGGTCCGAACCTTCAAACTTGCAGCAAAAAACTTTAATAAAAAAATCGAAATGATTAGTGGACTAAACGGCTCTGATACCATTGTTAGACACATTGAGAGTCCAAAAGGATCAAGTAGTCACTAAATCATTTAGAATTACATGGAGAAAACTGAATACAACATCAACATCAAGTGCTATCTCTCAAATAACACAAGAACACTACTAATACTTTCTTCTCTATCTCTGTTGTTGTTTGATGTTGCGGCCATCGAACCAACAAGGCGAGACCACAAGAAAAACGACGACGGGAGGCGTTTTCCCTTGTTCTTCTCTTGGTGTGTTGATTGGTTTCTGAGTTAACTAAGAGAGTTGAAGTGTGTGTATGTCTATGCATAAGCATTTTTTATCATATACTTGACTCTCTTCTTATATTTGACCAAGAGACACAAGAGGAGGTCTCCCATCCCTTAGGAATAGTTGCGCCCTCCGATCAGAGGCGTACCATTCGGTGAGTTGTGTATTTTCAATTAGAACACATGTCAATTTCGAGTTCAAACCGACAGTTACTGAACCGATCGGACTAGTCCGGTTAGGGTCCGGACAAGTCCGGTTACTGAAACTGGACTGCACCGGACTAGTCCGGTCTTAATATCTGGACAAGTCCGGTTATACTAACATCTTACACTTGGATGTACTGGAAAACTTTTGCTACTTTAATTAATTTCGTTGAATATGTTGTTTGTTGAAATCTACCAGTTGTTGGTTCAAATGCTTTTAGCAAGTAATTCACTAAGAATTGTGCATCGCTCTGTTCTTCTATAGCTCTGTTGCTTGAGAGGCTTTTTATTAGGTTTTTTTGTCTACATTACACAAGAAAAATTAGTTTTGGCTGAACTTGGTTTTTCCTCGTGTCTGGACAGGATGAAATTCTGATTCTTGTTTATGTCACACTATAATGGGAAAATGTGCTATTGTTAGTAATTTTATGGACAATATAAAATTTTGCAAACAAATATACAATGTTACGTTGCCTATTCACATGTTTTTTTATGGACTTCTGTTTGATTGTTTCAGAAACTTTTCAAGAAGATATTTGTTCTTTAGAGGAAACTATGCAAATGATCAGGATTTGTTTTAAAATGGATAAGGAATGCATCAATGCATTTTTGTGTCAAATGTCAAACTATAATGTATTTTGTTCATTGAGATAATAAGTTGAAAGTAGTCATTTGCTCTGTACAGTGTCTTACGAACAAAGGCCAGAACGAGAAAAAAAAACAAATTGTATTGTGATATAGACAAAACCACATTTGTTTTTATCCAGTAGACAAGAAGTTCTTTTACCTATAGTACACATGTAATATACTTTTTCCACAGGGCAAAGATGAACTACTTGCCAAGAATAGCAGAATGGCTAACATCTTTGTAACTGTTTCATTTCCGCCATTTCCTTTTCTCCGTTACACTTCTCCTTATAGTTGATTATATCCAATATATGCAAGCCCCTCGTGTTTTCCTATAAAAAGGAAAAAGAAAAAGTGGCTTTTACAGTAACCAATTATTGCTTCAGTATGTACCTCAAATTCTTAGGATGTGTTTGGTTTGGAGTCAAACTGGGATGGGATGGATCCATCCCAGTTTTTAGGGATGAGATGATCCCGTTTTCTATTTGTCTAGAGGGATGAGACGATTCCTGTATTTTGTTTGTTTAGTGGGATGGTGTGGGACGGAATGATCTTGTCTTTCTGTTTGAATGAAAGGATGGAACAAGGACATGTGAGTATGAGTACCTCCGGAGGGCTGCGCGCCTGCCTCCACAGAGGTGGAACGGATCCGTCCCCATGTTTTTGGTGGGATGGTTCTATCCCGTATCTGGGTGAAATATTCTCTTTTTAGGGATGACTTCATCCCATATGTCTCCAAACCAAACAACAGAAAAGTGGGATCGTCCCGTCCCGTCCCACCATATCCCTCAAACCAAGCACACCCTTAACGTACGTTTCAGTTTTATTCAGTTTGGTCTTTTAGGGTGTGTTTGGTTGAGCCTCAAATTTTACTTTTCATTATGCTATCTTTTCATAGTCGCTACTAATAAATAAGAATTTACCAATTAACACTAATCATATATTCATATGCAAATTTGTTAATCACATGCAAATTAGTTTACAAATTATCCACTAACTAGCATATTACTTATAAATACTGATCCTGTAGTAATATATAATAATTAGTAATACAACATACTAAATACGACTAATCTTTTACTAATAAGGATGATTAGTAAAGGTGGATGGCTCCATCCCACCAATTTTGAGGGATGACTTCATCTAACAAATTAATGATGTGTTTGGTTTGGAGACAAAGTAGGATGTGTCTATGATATGGTGCAAGAAATAACAATAATTTGCCCCTCTTCTTGGAGGTTCTGAACTTCTAGTTTAATTCTTGCTTGACCTTCTCAATACTCGAGCCCCTTTATTTATAAGGAGGGAGGCCGGTGTTACAAAGGTAACAGACTCCTACTCTGTTACCGTTTCAATAAAGACTCCTACTCAATTACTGCTTCAATAAAGACTTCTATTCTGTTACTGTCTAATCCGAGGACTCTTTTATTCCTTAACTATTTAGGAAACTAATCTGGCGCAGTAGAATTAAATTCCGACTCTCATAATTGAATCCTACTCAGATTCTACTAAAGGTGTTGAGTCCTTCTGGACTCCTGATTTATTTCCTCCTTTATTTCTGCGGCCATACTTTCTCCCAAAGAAAGCTTCCATAACACTTCCTCCCGACCCAAGAAACATATCGTCCTCGAGCTGAAATTCTGGATAATCTTATTTGAAATCTTTTAAGTTCATCCATGTAGCTTCTGCTGAACTATGTCCTTTCTGACAAATCAGGAGATCCCAAGAGTCTTTTGTTGGTATAACTCTCAACACTTTTTCGGGTGTTGGAATTGCTTTTCCCCGTACAATTGGAGGCAATGGCTTCATTCTGTTGGGTGGAGTGCCTTCAATTATTTTTTCAAAATATCGCATGAAACACATCATGTATTTTTGCTTTTACTGGCAGCCGAAGACGATAAGAGACTTGACCAATGCGCTCCACAACTTCATATGGCCCAAGATACTTGGGGCTCAATTTTGTTTTTCCAATCTCACGGAGATGATGATGCCCGTTGGTTCAAATGAAGCCACACCCAATCACCTATATCAAATTGAACATCTCTATGTTTTGCATCATAAACCAATTTAATATGGTCTTGTGCTTGGAGTAAACGATCATGTATTCAGCCAAAAATATATCCCGCTCCCGTAATTGTCTTTCCACTGCTATCACTCGTGCTGAACCAGTCTGAAATGATATAAGTTGTGGTCGTTCTCTCCCATAAACAACCTGAAACGGGGTCGCTTTTAAAGCTGATTGGTATGATGTGTTTAAGCAATTCCTATATACATAATGTGCACACTCAAACTCAATGGTTAGTCCTACAAGCATTGGATAAGTTAAACAAACTTTGCCTTTGAAGGGGATCTGACGTAGCCGGAAAAGGGAAACCGTTAGTTGCTTGGGATAAAGGACTGCCCCCCTGGATAATGGAGGGTTGGGCCTTAAATGTCTGAAGCTTATGAACAAAGCGCTTCTTGGAAAATTCCTTTTCAAAATCTTAAAGATGACTTCCCATGGGTCCATCTGGTCCTAAATGCTGATTGTGGCAATGGTAAACCACCTCAATGCACAAAAGGCAGAGGGTCTTTTTGGGTGGAAAGACGTCTTAAGTAATTGGCTGGATTTCAAGAAACAAGTGTCGGTCCATGTTGGAAGTGGGAATACAATCACCCTTTGGCATGATGAATGGGAAGGTAATCTGCTCAAGAGAGATACCGAGACTATTCACATTCTCTAAAAACCCGAACGTCTCATTCGCCCAGTACAACTACCAGACCGAGCTTCAACAATTCTTCTACACACCTACATCACCTGAAGAGCTGTTAGAGCTACATTAGTTGAATCTCTTAGTGGGCGGCATCTGGGACAGGGGCCAACAACTGGACGTTTGGAAGGGGGTGGCTACCGAGGTATACTACCCCAAAAAAGGATACCTCTCTCACTTCGCCCATATCAAACCGCCTCTCCCTTTTGGCTGAATATGGAAATCAAAATCACCAAGGAAAATTAAGATCTTTATATGGCTGCTATTCCGAGATCGTCTTAATTCAAGAAACATTTTGAAATGGAAGAATCTTTCTATTGAAGGTGATGACTACTCATGTGTTCTATGTGACAATGGCATAGAGGAATTCACCTATCATTTATTCTTCTTATGCCCCTTCAGTGTAACATGTTGGAACTTATTGGAGATTCATTAGGACAACAACATTTACTTCTTTGACACCATAATAAGGGCAAAACAGAGCTGGCAAGGATGGCGGCGCTGCGGACGAAGGACGGTGGCGCTGCGGACGAAGGATGGCGGCGCGATGCGGCGCGGGAGACGAAAGCGCAGCGTGGACAAAGGCTCCCCTGGCGCAGAACGGACGGCTGGATAAGCACTTAGGGTTGAAATCTCTTATTGGGCCTAATGGGCCTTTCCTACAACATCCCTCGCCCCCACCCGCAATCATCCCCGCTGCCGCTACTTCGCTCCTGAGTCGCGCTCGTGGCTGCACGCTGGCCCCTGTCGCCTCTGTCCCAGCGGTCGTCCTGCCCTCCTCTCTCCCTCGCGCCTCCCGCTACCTCCTCCCCCCCCCCTCTGCTTCCCAGATCTGCTCTCCTCGTGCCTCCGCTGCCTCCTCCCCTCCCCTGCCTTCCCTCGCCTGGCGCTCGCCTAGGCGCCCGCCTCGGCCGACAGGTGACTAGGCGTCCAGACTAGGATTTACAATATTGGCTCCTACACCTGATCCTGAGACATCACAATCCACTATAAACGTTGCATTGAAGTCGGGAAGCTGAAGGACTGGTGCTGTTGTTAGTGACCCTTTTAGCTTTGTAAATGGTGCTTCAGCTTTCTGGCGACCATCAAGCTTCCCGCTTGCAAAGCTGTGTCAAGGGTGCTGCAATCTCACCATAATTTGTGTATGAATTTCCGATAATAACCAGTGAGACAAAAAAAACCCGTACAACCTTTATTGTTCTTGGAATCGGCCATTCATGAACTGCCTCACTTTATCTGCATCCATATCTACACCTTGTGTAGAAATAATATGACCTAAGTATGTCACTTTAGGGATGCCAAAAGAACACTTGAACTTCTTCAATACTAACTTATGGTCATGCAACCGCTGAAAAACTGTCCTGACATGCTGCAGATGAGCACTCCAAGAAGAACTATAAATCAATATATGATCAAAGAAGACAAGAACAAATTTTCTAATGGATCTTGCAGCACATCATTTATAAGAGCCTGAAACGTGGCTGAAGCATTGGTTAGCCCAAAAGGTATTAGCGAAAATTCAAAGTGACCTTGGTGTGTACGAAAGGCAGTTTTCTTCACATCATCAGGATGCATAAGTACTTGGTGATAGCCGCTGCGTCAGTCCAACTTAGTGAAAAATTTAGCATTACGTAGTTCATCAAGAAGTTCTTCAATCACTGGTATTGGAAACATATCACGAATTGTCCTTGAATTCAAAGCTCGATAATGAACACAAAACCGCCAAGTATTATCATTCTTTTTAACTAATAATACCGGTGATGAAAATGCTGAGGTACTAATGCAGATATACCTTGCTTAAGCATCTCTTGACACTGTTTTTCAATTTCATCTTTGAGTAGTTGTGGGCATCGATATGGTCGTACCGCACCAGGAGTAGAATCAGGCAACAAGTGAATACGATGGTCATAGTGGCGGGATGGTGGAAGCCCTATGGGTGGGACAAAAATATCTTCGAATTCCTCCAATAAAGAATTCATCAATTCTGATCCAGACATTGATTGAATAGATGAAAAATTATGCCTATATGGGATTCCAGTCTAGTTAACTCGATGATCATCCCGCCAACAGCTCATACAACCTTTTTGAAAATTCCATAAGATAGGACCAAGAGAGCGTAGCCACTGAACCCCAAGCACCATGTTATATCCCTCTAGGGGTATTACAAATAGATAAAAATAAATTCTTCATTGTCAATACAAATATGCACAACCTTGTGATGGAATAAGTCTTTGTACTTGGTCTTTGTGGGCAGTTTTTTTATCTCAGCATCTTGACTGTTTTTTTAGAGGAAATGTCACTTTATTAATTAAGTAACATCATTACATAGTTTATCGCGAATACAATCTGTATTTACAACACTTGATATTTTACAAATCAAAGAATTGGCATTATGAGCCAACTTATGTGCTATTACATTTCTCTCACGACTGGAGAAAGAATAGAGGCAATACGCGAAGTCAGCAACCATAGATTTGATATCGGCAACTACTGCTGCAATTGACTGCTTTTAGGACAACAGTTAGCATCTTTAGGACAGCAACATCTTGACTGCTTTTTAGGACAACAGTTAACATCTTTAGGACAACAGCATCTTGACTGCTTTTAGGACAACTGTTAGCATCTTTAGGACAACAACATCTTCACTGTTTTTAGGACAACTGTTAGCATCTTTAGGACAACAACATCTTCACTGCTTTTAGGACAACTGTTAGCATCTCTAGGACAACAACTTGCATGTCATCTTGTACTGCATTTAGAGCAGCTAGGGCAGCAACACCTTGGCTGGATAGTAGTGATAGAAGGCTAAAATGAATGCTTGATTAACCATAGGTCTAGGTACATATTTATAGATACATAGATGGGCCGGTATACAGGCTAGGCCCAAACACATAACTCAACACAGTCCAACACCCCCCTGCAGTCCCAACATCTAGCCACAACAGATGTTGAGACTGGACCGAAACTCAGAAAACAAAGTCGACGTGAGTCCCTTCGTGAAGATGTCGGCAAACTGTGACGTCGTCGGCACGTGGAGAACTCGAACCTCACCGCGTGCAACCCGCTCACGAACAAAGTGAAGATCAATCTCCACATGTTTCGTGCGCTGGTGCTGGACGAGGTTGGTGGAGAGGTAAACGGCACTGACTTTATAACAGTAGATCAACGTGCTCCGGGCGACAGGGGAGTGGAGCTCCTGAAGTAACTGCTGGAGCCAAGACGCCTCTGCTACGCCGTTAGCCACGACGCGGTACTCTGCCTCAGCACTGGAGCGAGAAACCATGGGCTTCCGCTTCGAGGACCAGGAGACAAGATTCCCCCCAGGAAGACGGCGTAGCCAGAGGTGGAACGGCGGGTATCAGGGCACCCCGCCCAGTCAGCGTCGGTGTAGACCACCAACTCAGATGGCGAGTCACGTCGAAGTAGAAGGCCGTAGTCGAGGGAGCCGCGCAGGTACCGAAGAATCCGCTTCATCGCCGTGAGATGCGTCTCCCGCGGATCATGCATGTGGAGACACACCTGCTGAACCGCGTATGAGATGTCCGGCCTGGTGAAGGTGAGATACTGCAGGGGCACCTGCAAGACTCCTGTAAGAGGTGGGGGTCGGCGACCGACGCGCCGTCGGCCGAAGCCAGCTTCGCCTGGGTGTCCACGGGAGTGGAGCACGACTTGCAATCAGCCATGCCCGCTCGCTCGAGGATATCCAGGCAGTACTGGCGCTAGTGGAGGAACAGAGTGTCCGGACGGTGCTCGACCGCAACGCCCAGGAAGTGGTGTAGCTGGCCGAGGTCCTTCATCGCGAACTCGCGCTGCAGGGCGGAGATCGTGCGCTGAAGAAGAGCCGGGCTGGACGTCGTGAGGACAATATCGTCCATGTACAGGAGGAGGTAGACAGTGTCACCCTCATGTCTGTATACGAAGAGCGAGGTGTCCAACTTGGCCTCGACGAAGCCAAGCGAGGCCAGGAAGGAGGCGGACCGGCTGTACCAAGCCCGAGGCGCCTGCTTCAGCCCATATAGAGACTTGTTCAGCCGGCAGACCAAGTCTGGACGGGCTGAATCAACGAACCCTGTCGGCTGACTGCAGTACACCGTCTCTGTCAGCGTCCCGTGAAGGAAGGCGTTCTTGACGTCCAGCTGGTGGACAGGCCAAGAACGCGAGAGAGCCCAACGACAGAACAGTCCGTACTGTCGCTGGCTTAACCACCGGACTGAAGGTCTCGTCGTAGTCCACTCCAAGGCGTTGAGTCAAGCCCCGAAGTACCCAACGAGCCTTATATCTCTCCAGGGAGCCATCTGCCTTCCTCTTATGCGTGAAAACCCACTTGCCTATGACAACGTTGCCACGGGAAGGACGGGGAACAAGGTCCCATGGCCGGTTGGCAAGTAGGGCCGCATACTCCTCCTCCATAGCGCGGCGCCAGTGAGGGTCAGCGAGGGTGCTACGGACGGAGGTCGGTTATAGGTGATACCGAAGAGGAAGTGGATGGTGTCGTCGAAGAGAGTACCACTCTGGAGAACCTCTCAAGAGGCCGGAGAACCCCAGCGGCACGTCTAGTCACCATCGGGTGAACGTGTCCTGGGTCCCGGTGGAGCAACGGTGGGTGGTACACCGAGGGCTCTGGACGCGCAGGCGTAGAGGCACCAACTCGCTCTCGTCGCTGGTAGACAAGAGCAGGGTCGGCGAACCGTGGAACAGGGGCCGCGCGTGGCGCAGCGGGGGACGCGGGAGCCAGAGTAGTCGTCGGGTCCCCGCACGGCGCGGGAGTCGAGGCCGGAGATGCCGAGGGCCGCGCGTGGCGCAGCTGTAGGGGTCGCCGGGGCCTCGTGTGGCGTAGGAGTCGAGGCTGGAGACGCTGGGGCCGCGCGTGGCGCAACCGTAGGAGACGTCGGGACCTCGTGTGGCGCAGGAGTCGAGGTCGAAGACACCGTTGCCGCGCGTGGCGCAGCTGTAGGAGGCGCCGAGGCCTCGTGTGGTGCAGGAGGCGAGGTCGGAGACGCCGGGGCCGCGCGTGGCGCAGCAGGAGACGTCGGTGCCACACGTGGTGCGGCACTCGTCCCCAGGGGTTGACGGAGCCTGGGCACCAACCCGCACTCGTCGCTGGTAGACGTGAGCAGGGTCAGTGAACCGCCGTGTCGTGGCTGTAGGAGGCACAGCCGGAGTCACCACGGGTGTCGGTGCTGCATAAGGTGCAGCTGGCGACGTCGTGGGAGCCACCTGGGAGCTGGTGGGTGATGTACCTGCAAAAAAAGGCCAAGGCAGCTGTGGTGGAGGCAGCCTCGGTGTCAGTAGAAAAAAGAGAGTCCAGCTCTGCAGCTGAACCAGAGGTGGAGGAAGAAAAGGGGAAGGATGACTCGTCGAAGACGACGTGCCGAGAGATCAAAATGCGGTGGTAGAGAGGTCGAGCACCGGTATCCCTTATGCTCAAGGGAGTACCCAAGAAAGACACACCTAGTAGAGCGGGGCGCAAGCTTATGTGGAGCAGTGGCGGAAAGATTAGGGTAGCAGGCGCACCCGAAGACACGGAGGTGGTCGTAGAGAGGGGTATGTGCCATACAGGGCAAAGAAAGGAGTCGGTGCTCGAATCGCCATTGGTGGGAAGGCGATTAAGGAGGAAGGTGACAGTGTGAAGTGCCTCTACCCAGTATCGAGCGGGGATAGATGCCTGAAACATCAAGGAACGCATAACATCATTAGTGGTGCGAAGCATGCGCTCAGCCTTGCCATTCTGAGGGGATGTGTATGGGCAAGACATGCGTAGCTGTGTGCCATGTGTAAGAAGAAAGTAACGGAGTCGCGAGTTGTTAAACTCTCGTCCGTTGTCACACTGGAGAGCACGAACAGTACGCCCAAACTGTGTGGAAACCCAAGTGAGAAGTGAGAGAGAGTATCAAATGTCTCATATTTCAGACGTAAGGGAAAAGTCCAAGAGAAATGTGAGAAATCATCAAGTACCACCAAATAATATTTAAAACCCGAGACACTGATAACAGGAGATGTCCACAAATCGTAATGGATAAGATCAAAAATATGTTGCACATGAGACACAGAAGTGGGAAAGGGAAGCCGAACATGGCGACCAAGCTGACAAGCGTGACACAATGACTCATGTGTGCCCTAGTACACGATATACTGAACTACTAGACAACTTCGACATAGCATCAGCGCCAGGGTGACCAAGCCGACGGTGCCAAGTAGCGGACGAAGCTGTCGTAGCCAGAGCAAAAGACGGAGTCGCAGCGAAGAAGGAAGTCGAAGAGTGTACAGGGGGCCCCGGACTATCACATCGAAGAAGAAGACGTCGGGTGGAAAGATCCTTCACAGACAAACCAAAAGGATCAAACTCAACAGAAATATTATTATCAGTGGTGAAACGACGAATGGAAAGCAAATTTTGATAATGTCTGGAGCAACGAGAACATTATAAGATGGAATGAACCCGGAGAAACTGAGTCACCTACTGAGGTGACTGGAAGAACGGATCCATTACCAACAACGATCGATGAAGGAAACGATGGATGAGGTGGGTGGGTAGAAGAGAGAATACCAGCATCTGGGGTGGTGTGGTAGGAGGCGCCAGAATCAGCCACCCAATCAGTAGGTCGGCAGTGTAAGGTGCATGGTGCTGAAGGAAGACGCCAAGTCCTGACGGTCCCACCCCATGGGCGGCTCTTGGAGAGGTGCTGGTGGCTCCGAGTACCCAGCGGGGTAGGAAACACCGCCATAGGCTGTAGTTGGCGATCCAGTCGCAGGGCGACCAGGTCCACCATAGCCCGGATGGGCTACGTACGCCGCCTGAGGACGTGGCTGGCGCGGAGTGGAGGAAGTCGGTGGCGCCCCAAGAAGGACTCGGAGACGGTCCAGGCCACATAGAGATCTGGTCAGTCCACGGGTTGTACGGTGTGGGCCAGGCGCACCTCCCTGGCCAGTACCACCAATACCACTACCAGTAGGAGCAGTGGACGTAGGAGTGCCGCCAGCACCTCGTCCTGTGCGCCTTCCGCCGCGACGTCGACGAGTACCACCCCCAAAGCCAGCAGAGGGTACCCGGGCGGTAGGTGGAGTAGGTGGTCGCGGTAGTGGTCCCTCAGAAGACGGTGGGCGTGAGGGCTGCCCAGAGCCATAGAAGGCTGTGGCAGACCCAGAAGTAGCAGATCCACCAGTCGTGATCTCCTCAAGCTCGAGATCAGACCAGACCTTCTCGAAGGTCGGTGGCGGCTCCATACGGAGAAGCCAGAAGCGAAGATGGCTGAAGCGCTCGTTCAGGCCGTGAAGGACCCCGAAGTACTAGAGTGCTGTCAACGACCGGCTCGCCAAGGTCGCGCAAGGAGTCAGCCATGCCCTTCATCTCTCCACAGTAGGCAGAGATGGAGCGGTCACCCTGCACTGTAGTCTGGAACCGTACGTTGATGTGAAGAGCCCGAGTCGCACGGTTCCCCAAGAAGTGGTGCTCCAGTATCTGCCAAGCCCGGCGCGCGGTCCCTCCACCGCGCTGTCCGACAAGCTTGTACAGATCATCGGCGAGAGTGCCAAGGATCCAAGCAAGGACCAGACTGTCCATTGGCTGATCCAAGAGTCATCCCACGGGGCGTCGTCCTGCTGGACGTGGTCCGCAAGCTGGGTACCGCCGTAACGTGAGGAGGAACTCGTTACGCCAGCGGGCGTAGGTGGTGGAGTACAACTCAGAACAGTCGGCACTAGTGTCCGAATGTTCTGAACTCCAGCCGCCTGGGCGTGTAGGGCGGCGGTGAGCGACGCCGAGTATGCGGAGTGCACACTGGTGTCCGAGGTGGGCTCGTACGTTGCGTCCGGCGGTCGGGTGAGCGCTCTCTCTGGATCTGGTGCGAGAGAGCAGCCGCCGAGGCGCGCTCCTGCTCTAAGGCAAGAGCGAGTGCCCGCTCGCGATCGCGAGAGGCAGCCAGAGCCGCGAAGACACCGGAGGTGTCCGCGGCCGTCCTGGTGGTGCTGGCGACACCGTAGAGAGGATCAGTGGCCGCATGAGGAGCAGTAGCAGTGCCAACAGCAGATCCGGAGCCCGTCATGAAGGCGACGGCAGTGGGACCGCGCAAGTGGACCGCCGCGGCGGGACCAGTCGCAGCGCCGTACGCAGGCCGGGTCATGTCGATGAGGGGCGCGCCCGCTGCGGGACCAGTGGCAGGCGCACCGGTGCAGGGGAGGGAGCCGGCCAGGGATGGAGCGGCGCCGGCGAGAGACGCGCTGACCAGGGAGGGAGGAGCACCGGCGGGCGGCTGGGCCAGGGGCGCGCCGGCCCAGGGGAAGGAGGCGGCCGGGGGTGGCGGCTGGGTCAGGGGCGCGCCGGCGCAGGGAGGGGAGGCGGCCGGCGGGCGGAGGCTGCGGCAGGGGCGCACTGCCGCCAGGGAAGAAGGCGGCCGGCGGTGGCCGGGCCAGGGGGCGCGCCTGCGCCAGGGAGGGGGGCGGCCAGCGGTGGCTAGGTCAGGGGGTGCGCCGGCGGCCAGGGGGAGGGCGCCGGCGGCGGGTGGCCAGGGGGAGGGGGCGGCCCCGGCGACGGCAAGGAGGGAGGTGCCGGCGGCGGCGGCCAGGGGGGAGGGCGCCGGCGGCGGGCGGCCAGGGGAGGGGCGGCCCCGGCGGCGGCCAGGAGGGGGGTGCCGGCGGCGGCGGCGGCGGGGGGGGGGGGGGGGGGGGGGGGGGGGGGGGGGGGGGGGGGGGGGGGGGGGCGGCCGGGCGCCGTGCGGCAGGCCAGGGGAGGGGCGCCGGCCATGGGGGGGGGGGGGGTCGGTGGCTAGGATTAGAGTTAGGGTGGTGGGGATTAGGGTTTGGCTAATTGATACCATGATAGAAGGCTAGAATGAATGCTTAATTAACCATAGGTCTAGGTACATATTTATAGATACATAGATGGGCCGGTATACAGGCTAGGCCCAAACACATAACTCAGCACAGTCCAACAAGTAGCCTATAAATAATGTATCCCCAACCCCTTGAAGGGTATGACATTGTGTGAGGAATAGACAAGAAAATTGCTCCAACCCTCTAGTGTCATCCTCTCTTCAATCAGAGTAAAAATTCAACTACTAACACTTTGGTATCAGAGCTGTTCTATCCTGCAGCCTAAACATCTCCTGCTCATCTCCTTCCTGCGCCTCCCTCTGTCTGCAACCGACAGCAGGAACACCGGCTGCCCCCAGCTCATCCCCTCTCCTGCACAAACGAGCAATAGCTTGTCTTCCCCACACACCAGCCCCCCACTAGTGCGTGATGTTCGACGGACAGTCTCAGCGCTCGGTTGCCTCGAGCGCGCGGCAGACGGAGGTCGTCGCAACAGAGGAGCGCGAGTGAGCGGCAGCAGAGACTGCGGCGACGGCGGCACTGGCGGCAAAGTTGGCGGCGGCGGAACTGGCAGTAGCGAGGGCGGAAGTGGAAGCAGCAGCGGCGGCGGCTGGTAGCGCGTGCGACGGCAGCGGAGCTGGAGGCTCTGCGCGGGCAGTAGCTCCAACAGCTCTGTCGAGGGCGATGTCGACGATGAGCTCAGGTCGACGAGGTAGGCGGCGCGAGCACGGGAGGTGCAGCGAGCAGGCGCGCGCCCCCATGGGCGCGACAGCCGCAACCCAGATGGGCGCGGACGCGCTGGTGGCGCTCCCGGCGGGCGGCGACTGGGTCGACAGAAAACGCAACCATTACAAACGACGCGGTTCTG
This sequence comes from Tuctoria greenei, assembly GCA_036927565.1. Taxonomy (NCBI): domain Eukaryota; kingdom Viridiplantae; phylum Streptophyta; class Magnoliopsida; order Poales; family Poaceae; genus Tuctoria; species Tuctoria greenei. Next base: position 89,566,687 of record JAYESD010000005.1, on the reverse strand, counting down.
CCTCCCCGAACAGGTAACATGGACACCACGGAGTCCAGACCATTGTTAGGGACGTCAGTCCCGGTGGTGGGTGGCCTACCCTCACCAAGACTAACTACGTCGAGTGGGGCTGCAATGATGAGGGTACGACTCCATGTGCGACACATGTGGGAAGCAGTTCGGTACGGCGACGTCGACTATTACGAGGATCGACCGGTGCTGGATTGCCCTCATTGCTGCAGTCCCGCCCGAGATGCAGTTCTTGCTCTCTAAGAAGCGGACTCTAAGGAGGCTTGGGACGCCATCGCTGCGGCACGCATCGGCAGCGACCGCGCCCGCAAGACCACACTGCAGGCGCTTCGCAAGGAGTGGGAGAACTTGGCCTTTAAGCCAGGTGAGGACATTAATGACTTTGCTCTCCGTCTCAACTCTTTGTTGCAGAAGTTGGTGTAGTTCGGCGATGACACCTACGACGAGGAGAGAGCTGTCGAGAAGCTCTTCCGTTGCATCCCCAAGAAGTACAAGCAGATCACTCGCCTTCGATCGAGTCTCTGCTGGACCTCTCCACAATGTCGATCGAAGAGGCAATAGGTCGACTCAAGGTCATCGACACAGCGACGAACCACAACCACCTCGTCTCGGGGCCTATCACCATTGGCGGGAAGCTACATCTCACTCGTGAGCAGTGGGAGGCTGGCCAGGGTGACCGGAAGAAGGGGGAGTCCTCTTCCTCGACAGGCGGCCGCAAGCGCGGCAAGTCGCGC